>BNST01002282.1:0-666762 GCA_019650275.1 Xylocarpus granatum | reverse complement strand
TGCCCGGGGGATGTTATAGTCACTCCCATAAGTTCACCCCACACGCTGCAAGATGCAACTGATGCCGCTGCACAGCCCGCTGGGATCTTCCAGTTGCTTCCAGAAGTTTGTCCTGTCAACGGCTGAACAAGCTTGACACCTCTACCATGCCCGTGGGGATGTTCCGGTTGCTCTCAGAAGTTTGTCCCACACACTGCCAAATGTGTCAGATGCCACTGCTGCACACACGGCACCTCAAAGTTTTTCCCGCGCGCTGTCCAAAGTGCTGGAAGCCTTTTTCTCGGCCCGGGGGATGTTCTGGTTGATCTTAGAAGTTCATCCCATGCACTGCCGAAATGCGCCAAAGCCTCTGCGGGGCCCGTGAGGATGTTCCGGTCACTCCCAGAAGTTCGTCCTACTCACTACCAAACGTGTCCGACGCCACTGCAGCCCCAGCAGGCATGTTGGGTTTGCTGCCGGAAGTTCACCCCATACACTGCCAAATGCATCCGACGCCTCTTTCACACCTGCAGGGATGTTCCGGTCACTCCTGAATGTTTGTTGCGCAAGTTCTTCCCGTGTACTACTGAACGCACCCAATGCCTCTGCCACACCCACAGTGATGTTCTAGTTGCCCAGAAATTTGTACCGCGCACTGCCCAACGCACCTAAAATCTCTACCACGCCTGCAGGGATATTCTGGTCACTCCAAGAAATTTATCTTGTGCACTGCCTAATATGCCTGATGCCTCTGTCATGCCCGTGGGCATGTTTCGGTCACTCCTAGAAGTTTGTTCTGTGCACTGGCCAACACGCTGAAGCCTCTGCCATGCCCACGAGGATGATCCAGTTGCACCCAGAAGTTCGTCCTGCATATTGCTGAACACACCTGATGCCTCACCCACACCTGTGGGGATGTTCCGGTCACTCCTGGAAGTTCATCTGAAGCACGGCTGAAAACACCTGACACCTCTGTCGTGCCTGCAGGGATTTTCTGATCACTCCCAAAAGTTCATCCTGTGCACTGCTGAACGCACCTAATGCCTCTACTGCACCCGTGAGAATGTTCTGGTCGCTCCAAGAAGTTTGACCTGTGCACTGCTGGATGCTCACGACACCGCTGCCATGCCAGCAGGGATTTTCTGGTCGCTCCCGGAAGTTCGTCCCCACACTGCCGAACGTGTCTGGGGCCTCTACTGCACTCATGGGGATGTTCGGGTCACTCCCGGAAGTTCATCCCGCACACTGTCCATCGCACAGTATCTTCTGTTCGCTCCCAGACATTTGTCCCATGAACTGCCGAATGCGCCTAATGCCTCTGCCGCTTCCTCAGAGTTGTTCCGGTTGCTCCTGGAAGTTCATCCCATGAACTGCCCAACATACCCGAAGCCTCTGCCATGCCCGTGGGAATATTCTGGTCACTCCCTCATGTTCATCCCACACACTGCCCAATGCGACCGAAGCCTCTGCCACGCCCAAGGGTATGGTCCGGTTGCTCCCGGATGTTCATCCCGTGTACTGCCCAATGTGTCTGAAACCTCTGCTACACCCATGGGGATGTTGTTCGCTCCCTGAAGTTCATCTGGCACCAATGCCATGCCTGCGGGGATGTTTCAGTCACTCTCAAAAGTTTGTCCCATGCACTGCCCAATGCACCCAAATCCTCTACCATGCCCACGGGGATGTTCCGGTCGCTCCTTACAGTTTGTCCCATGCACTGCCGAGCATGTCCGATGCTGCTCCCGTTTCTGCAGAGATGTTCTAGTCGCTCCTGGAGGTTCATCCTGTGCACTGCCGAACGCGACTGTTGACTTTGCCGCGCCAGCGGGGATGATCCAGTCGCTCCTGGAATTTCATCTTGCACCCAGCCAATGCACCTGAAGCCTCTGCTGTGCCCGCAGGGATGTTCAAGTTGCTTCTGGAAGTTCCTTGTGTGCACTGTCCAATGCGCCCGAAGCCTCTGCTGCGCCTGCAGGGATGTTCCAGTTGCTCCCAGAAGTTTGTCTTTGCACTGCCCAACACGCCCGAAGCCTCTGCTGTGCTCATGGGCATAATCTGGTCGCTCCCCAAAGTTTGTCATGCACACTGCTGAGTGCACCCAATGCTGCTGCCACATCGATGGGGATGTTCTGGTCGCTCCCGGAAGTTCGCCCCGCACACTGCCGAATGCACTCGATGCCTCTGTCGTGCCTGCAGCAATGCTCTGGAAGCTCCCGGAAGTTTGTCTCACACACTGCCAAATGTGCCCGATGCCGCTGTCATGCCTCCAGGGATGTTCTGGTAGCTTCTGGAAGTTCGTCTCGTGCACTGCCGATCGCGTACGACGCCTCTGCCCCGCCCTTGGAGATATTCCGTCGCAGCCGGAAGTTTGTCCCGTGCACTAACGAACGCACCTGATGCCTCTACCATGCCCACAGGGGTGTACTGGTCACTTCCAAAAGTTCCTGCCACACACTGCCGAACATGCCCAACACCTCTGCCAAACATGCCCCAAACCTCTGCCACACCAGTGGGGATGTCCCAGTCGCCCCCTCTAGTTCATCCCTCATGCTGCCCAATGCATCCAAACCTCTGACTTGCCCGCAGGGATGTTCCGGTTGCTCACGGAAGTTCATCATGTGCACTGTAGAACGCGCCCAACACCTCTGCAGCACATGCGGGGATGTTCCAGTCCGTGCCGGAAGTTCATCCCATGCACTGCCAAACACGCTTGATGCATCTACCTTGCCCACCGGGATTTTCAGGTCGCTTCTGGAAGTTTGCCCCTTGCACTGCTGAACATGTCTGATGCCGCTGCTGCACCAGCGGGGATATTCCAGTTACTCCCCAAAGTTCATCCGTCTCAATGCCAAATTGTTGAGAACCTAAGTATGAAGGAAAGGCAATGGGCAGAAAATGGGGCGACAAAGGAGAGCATGGGCCAGAAAATGTGCATAACAAGAGTGGCAACAGAAAGTATGCAGCCCAGCAGTGAAGCCCAACCAGTATTTGACTTAATCCTAATTAATGTAGGATACTCATGATGAGTTCCAGTAGCAATAGGATAGTCGCGACAAGAAGAATTCTAAGGGCAGAAGGATATGCATTCAAAGTCCTAGTCCTAGAAGGATAAGCCAAGAGGAAGTCCAGCTGCTGTAGAAAACAAGATAAAGTAGGAATTCTAGTCTAGGTAGGAATTCAAGAAAGACCAAGAATCCTAGTAGGATTAGGACACAAAGGATATGGTCTATCTTGATAATGTTTTATTTGACTTAGAAAAGCTTGTTGACTTAGGAAAACATATCCTAAGTGGATAAGGAACCTAAGTACTAGTTAAATTAGGATAAGGCTGTCTTAGGACTATAAATACAGCCCATTATTTGTGAGGAGCTCATAAGCTACGAATTTTGTTATTTTCTCATTCATTAATCAAGAATCAAAGGTAAGCATTCTTGCTCACATTCTTGTTTATATTTTGGTTATCTTTTAAGAGTTGTCTTGAGATAACTTGGGCTTAAGTTAAGGTTAAGAGTTGTCTTCCTTGCTTAAGAGCTAAGGTTGAAGTTAAGAGTTGTCTTCTTCAACCAAGGCAAGTTGTGATAGGTTTAAGAGTTGTCTTGCCTATCCAACATATCTTTATATATATTAGTTAACCCTGAAGGACAGCTTAGGGGATATAAAATAAGAAAAGAACTCAAGAATCAAACGGGACAGCAAGTTAGGAAGGGATTCAGTAGGCGTGCTGACCCCTAAGGCGTAGAAAAGTTGGGGAAAAAAATCGGGACCCCAACACGAATGTGCTCGTCGCCTCTGCCACTCTCAGGGGGATGTTTTGGTTGCTCCCAGAAGTTCGTCCCACGCATTGGCCAACGTGCCCGAAGCCTCTGCCGCATGCGCTGGAATGTTCCAGTTGCTCATGAAGGTTCATCCTGCGCACTACTGATCATGTCCAGCACCGCTGCTGCACCCAACGGGATGCTCCAGTCACAACTAGAAGTTCATCTCATGCACTGCCCAATGCACCCAAAGCCTCTTCCTCACCCGTAAGGAAGTTTCTGGTCACTCCCAGAACTTCATTTTGCATACTGCTGAACATGTCTGACGTGTTGCCATGCCCGAAGAGATGTTCAGATTGCTCCCAAAAGTTGATACCACGCTCTACGGAATGTGCCCAATGCAGCTGCCACGTACGCAAGAATATTCCGGTCACTCTTGGAAGTTCATCCCACGCATTGCCCGGCATGTTCAATGCTACTGCTGCGTCTGCAGGGATGTTCCGGTCACTCCTGGAAGTTTGTACTGCACATTGCTCAGAGCGCCATGTGACCTATGCTGCTGCCGCATCCATGGGGATGTTTTGGATGCTCTAGGAAATTCATCCCATGCAATGCCCAATGCTTGTGAAGCCTCTTCCGTATCCGCAAGGATGTTCTGGTCACTCCCAGAAGTTTGTCGTCACACAGACAAACAACATGATGCTGGTGCCACACCTAGAGTATAGCACCAGGAAGTTCAGTTGGCTCACTGCTGAATGTGTATGAAGTCTCTGCTGCACCCGCGAGGATGTTCCAGTCACCCCCAGAAATTCATCCCCCGCACAGCCTAACACACCTGATGCTGCTGCCACAACAACGGGGATGTTCCGGTTGCTCCCGAAACTTCATCCCACATGCTACCAAACGTGCCAGAAGCCGCTGCTGTGCCCACAGGGATGTTTTGGTTGGTCCTGGAAGTTCGTGCCGACCACTGCTGAATGGATCCAGTGCCTCTGTCGAGCCCACGGGGATTTTCCAGTTGCTCCCAAAAGTTCGTCTAGCAAACTGCCAAACACACCCGATGCCGCTGCCATGCCCGTACAGATGTTCCAGTTTCTCCTAGAAGTTCATCCTGCACACTGCCGAACACGCCTGACACATCTATCATACCCATCAGGATTTTCTGGTCGCTCCTGAAAGTTCGTCCTGCACACTGACGAACACATCCGATGCTGCTGCCACACCCGCGGGGATGTTCCAATCACTCCCAGAAGTTCATCCCGAGCACAGCCAAACATGCACAACGCCTTTGCTGTGCCCATGAGATGTTGTGGTTGCCCCTGAAAGTTCATCCCGTGCACTGCCAAATGCACTAGATGCCACTGCAGCCCCAGTGTAGATGTTCTCATCGCTCTGTGAAGTTCATCCCGTGCACTGCTGAATGAGGCCGACTCTTCTGCTGCGCCTGCAGGGATGTTCCAGTCGCACCTGGAAGTTTGTCCCGTGCACTGTCCAACATGACCGAAGCCTCTGCCGTGCCCATGGTGATGTTCTGATTGCTCCCGAAAGTTTGTCCCGCGCAATGCTGAGCGCTCCAACGCTGCTGCAGCACCCATGTGGATGTTCCAGTTGCTCTCAAAAGCTCATCCTGCACACTGCTCAACACGTCCGATGCCTTTGCCATGCCCACAGAGATGTTCCGGTTGCTCCCAGAAGTTTGTCCCACACACTGCCGAACATGTCAAACGCCGCTACCACGCCCATGAGGATGTTCTGGTCGCTCCCAAAAGTTCATCCCCTGCACTGCTGAATGCACCCTCACATCTACCACGCCTGCAGGGATGTGCTGGTTGATCTCGGAAGTTTGTCCTGCACACTGTCGAACACGCTGAAGCCTCTGGCGTGCCAGCGGGGATGTTTTGGTCACTCCTGGGAGTTCATCTTGAGCACTGCCGAACGCGCCCGACACCTCTGCCAAGTCCATGGTGATTTTCTGGTCGCTCCTGGAACTTTGTCCCATGGACTGCTGAATGCGCCAAACACAGCTGCCACGCCCACAGGCATGCTCTGGTCGCTCCTGAAAGTTCATCTCGCACACTTCCGGACTGTTAAGGACCTTAGGAGGCAAAGGAGTGTGAGCGAATGTGTGCGAGGTGCCAAGCAGCAAGGGAGGCAGAAACAGGCCAGAGTGTGCGTGCAACAAGCATGCACATGACAAGCAGTGAAGCACGGCCAGGATCTGACTCAGTCTAAATTGACTGTAGAAATCCAAGCCAAGAAGGACACCAGCATTGGCAGTACACGCATGACACAATCCGAGCAGGAGAAGGACATGGACAGCATGAAGAACTTCAGCAGCAGCAAGACATCATGGCATGTTTGACTTCAACAAGATGATCACGTCAAAGAGAGTCTTGAAATGGAAGGACATGCCATATGGAAGTCCTAATCCTAGAATGAAATGGAAAGATGAAGGTCAGCAGCTGTAGGAGAGGAGATAAGATAAGGACAGAAAGATTTAGTCAAAGTACAAATTCTAGTCTAGGTAGAAATTAAAAAAAAACCAAGAATCCTAGTAGAATTAGGAAACATTTGGATAAGGTCTATCTTGGTAATATTTTATTTGTCTTAGAAAACCTTGCTGACTTAGGAAAACATATCCTAAATGGATAAGAAACCCAAGTATTAGTTGAATTAGGATAAGGCGGTCTAATACTATAAATACAGCCCATTATTTGTGAGAAGAAAATATGCTCTGAATTTTGTATATTTTCATTCTTTAATAAAGAATCAAGCTTAGCATTCTTGCTTCTATTCTTGTTCATATTTTGGTTATCTTTTAAGAGTTGTCTTGAGATAACTTAGCCTTAAGTCAAAGTGAAGAGTTGTCTTCCTTGCTTAAGAGCTAAGGTTGAAGTCAAGAGTTGTCTTCTTCAACCAAGGCAAGTTGTGATAGGTTTAAGAGTTGTCTTGCCTATCCAACATATTCTTTATACATTAGTTAATCCATAAGGACAGCTTAAGGGACAAGAATCAAAGAAAAGAACTCAAGGATCAAACAGGACAGCAAGTTAAGAGAGGTTTTAGAAGTCGTGATAACCCCTAAGGTGTAGAAAAAATGGGGAAAAAAATTGGGACCCCAACACAAACGTGACCAACGCCTCTCCCACGCCTGCAGGGGTGTTCCGGTTGGTCTGGGAATTCGTGCCATGCACTGCTGGATGCACCAAAGGCTGCTGCCATGCCCACGGGATGTTCCGGTCACTCCCCAAAGTTCGTTGCTGCCATGCCTGTGCCACGCCCATAGGGATGCTCTGGTCGCTCCTGGAAGTTCGTCTCGTGCACTGCCCAATGTGCCTGTGGGGATGTTCCGGTCTCTCCCAGAAGTTTGTCTAATGCACTGCCCAACGTGCCAAAAGCCCCTGCCACACCCAGGGGATGCTCCGGCCACTCCCATAAGTTCTTCCTGCGTACTGCCAAACACGCACAACTCCGCTACTGTGCCAGTGGGGATGTTCTGGTCACTACCAAAAGTTCTTCCCGCGCAATGCTGAATGCGTCCAAAGCCTCTGCCGTGCCCGGGGGATGTTCCGGTCTCTCCCGGAAGTATATCCCAAGCACTGGAGAACGTGTCTGATGCCTATGCCACACCTGCATGGATGTTTTGGTCATTCCTAGAAGTTTGTCCCGTGCACTACCGAGCATGCCCGATGCCTCTACCACATCCGTGGGAATGTTCTGGTCACTCCCGGAAGTTCATCCCATGCACTGAACAACACACCGCTGCACACCCGCTTGGATGTTCTGGTCTCTCCCAGAAGTTCGTCCTGCACACTGCAGAGTGCGCCCATCCATCTGCCATGCCCGTGATGATGTTTTGGTCACAGAAATTTGTCCTAAGCACTGCCGAATGTGTCCGACACCTCTGCTGTGCCCAAGGGGTTGTTCCAATCACTACCAGAAGTTGGTCCCGCACATTGCTGAATGTGCCTGATGCCTCTCTTATGCCCACTGGAATGTGTTGGGTTACCCTGGAAGTTCACAGGCCCGAAGCCTTTGGCCCACCCGCGGGGATGTTCCAATAGCTCCTGGAAGTTCATCCCGTTCACTGCTCACGTGTCTGACGATGCTACCATGCCCATGGGAATGTTCAGGTCGCTCCAGGAAGTTCATCCCGGGCACTGCCCAACACGCCAGATGCCGCTGCTATGCCTGATGCCTCTGCCATGCCCGAAGGATGTTCCGGTTGCATCTGGATATTCATCCCGCGCACTACTGAATGCACCTGATGCCTCTGCTATGCCCACAAAGATGTTCTGGTTGCTCCAGGAAGTTTGTCCTGAGCACTGCCTAATGCATCTGAGACCTCTGCCGAGCCTGCAGGGATGTTGTGGTCACTCCAAGAAGTTCATCCTGTGCACTGTAGAATATGCACGATGCCTCTGCTGCACCCACCAGTCGCTCTTGCAAGATCATTCCATGCACTGCCTAACGCGCCCAAAGCCATAGCTGCACCTATGGGGATGTTTCGGTCAATCCCGAAAGTTCGTCCTGTACACTGCCCAATGCACCTGAACCCTCTGCTGCGGCCGAAAGGATGCTGCAGTTGCCTGCGAAAGTTCATCCTGTGCACTGTCGAATGTGTCCGATACTGCTGCTATGCCCGTAAAGATGTTTGGGTTGCTCTGGGAAGTTCATGTCGCGCACTGCCAAACACACACGCAGCCTCTGCCATGCCTGTAGGGATGTTCCAGTCACTCCTGGAAGTTTGTCCTCAGCACTACCGAACGTGCCTGACACCTCAGCCACACCCATGGGGATGTTCCAGTTGCTCCAGAAGTTCCTTTAGTGCACCACCCAATGTGCCCTAATACTCTACCGCACCCACAGAGATGTTCTGGTCACTGCCCTAAGTTCATCCAGCACACGGCCGAATGTGCCTTAAGCCTCTGTTTTGCCAGCGGGGATATTCCGATTGCGCCCGGAAGTTGGTCCCGCACACCGCTGAATGTGCCCGATGCTGCTGCCATGCCCGTGGTGATGATCTAGCCAGTCCCGGAAGTTTGTCTCATGCATTGCTATACACACCCAAAGCCTCTACCATGCCTGTGGGGATGTTCTGGTCAATCTCAAAAGTTCACCCAGCATTCAGCCAAACATGCCTGATGCTGCTGCCATGCCCACTGGGATGTTCTGGTCACTCCTGAAAGTTGGTCCTACGCAATGCCAAATGCACCTGATGCCTTTGCCGCACCCATTGGGACATTCCAGGTGCTCCCAGAAGTTCATCCGATGCACTGCTGAACATGTCCAATGCCGCTGCTGTGCCCGTGCATTGCTGAATGTGCCCAATGCCTCTGCCACGACCATGGTGATGTTCTGGTTGCTCCCGGAAGTTCGTCCCGCACATGGCCAAACACACCCGACGCTGCTGCCTGCCCATGGGAATGTTCCAGTCACTCCCAGAAGTTCATCCCGACCACCACTGTCGAATGCGTCCTATGCCTCTGTCGAGCCAGAGGGGATTTTCTAGTCACTCCCGGAAGTTTGTACCATGCACGGCCGAACATGCATGAGACTATGCTGTGCCTGTGGTGATGTTCCATCCCCCCTGGAGTTCATCCCGGGAATTGCCGAACGCTTCCAATACCTCTGCTGAGCCCGCAGGGATTTTCTGGTCTCTTTTGAAAGTTTTTCCAGTGCAGTGTTGAATGCACCTGTCACCTATACCGCGCTGGCGGGGATGTTCCAATCATGCTCGGAAGTTCATATCATGCACTACCCAATGTGCCTGAAGCCTCTACCATGCTCACGGGGATGTTTCGGTCGATCTAGGAAGTTCATCCCACGCACTGCCGAATGTGTCTGATACTGCTGCCTCACCCGTGGAGATGTTCTGGTTGCTCCCAAAAGTTTGTATCACACATTGCCAAATTGTTGGGGTCCTGATTTTTTTCCCCAACTTTTCTACACCTTAGGGGTCAGCATGCCTACTAAAAACCTTCCTAACTTTCTGTCCCGTTTGATTCTTGAGTTCTTTTCTCATTTTTACGTCCCCTGAACTGTCCTTCGGGTTAACTAATATATAAAAAGGATATGTTTGATAGGCAAGACAACTCTTAAACCTATCACAACTTGCCTTGGTTGAAGAAGACAACTCTTGAGTTCAACCTTAGCTCTTAAGCAAGGAAGACAACTCTTAACCTTGTCTTAAGCCTAAGTTATCTCAAGACAACTCTTAAAAGATAACCAAAATATAAACAAGAATGGAAGCAAGAATGCTGACCTTTGACTCTTGATTAATGAATGAGAAATATACAAAATTCAGAGCATATCTCCTCCTCACAAATAATTGGTTGTATTTATAGTCCTAAGACAGCCTTCTCTTATCCACTTAGGATATGTTTTCCTAAGTCAACAAGCTTTTCTAAGTCATCTAAAACATTATCAAGATAGACCTTATCCCACTGTTTCTTAATCCTACTAGGATTCTTGGTCTTTGTTGAATTCCTACTAAGACTAGAATTCTTATTTTGGCCAAGTCTTTCTGTCCTTATCTTATCTTCTCTCCTATAGCTGCTGAACTTCTTCTTGCCGTTTCCTTCTTAGATTAGAACTTCTGCTGTGGTGTGTCCTTCCTCTCCAAGACTTCTCTTTGGCATAGTACTCTTGCTGAAGTAAACCTGCCAAAATGTCCTGCTGCTGCTGGAGTCTTCACGCTGTCACTCTCCTTCTCCTGCTCGGATTGCTTCATGGGTGTCCTGCCAATGATGGTCTTCTTCTTGGCTTGGATTTTTGCATTCAATTAGGACTGAGTCAGAAGCTGGCCATGCTTCACTGCTTGTGGCATGCAGGCTTGTTGCACGCACATTCTGGCCTTTTTCTACCTCTCTTGCTGCTTGGATCCTTGCGCACATTCTCTCATGCTCCCTTTGCCTCCTAAGGTCCTCAACGAGGTGGAAATTAGGGAAACCATTGCTGGATATCATCATAGTCTTCCCATGTTGCTTCATCCTTGGGCGAATGACTCCACCATGTGAGTACTCTCCATACTGGCCTTCTATTGCGCCCATAGCTTACGATGCAAAATCCTATTGCTTCCTCTGGGTGCTGCCCTAGGTGATCTCCCCTGAAAATGTTGGGCAGTCCCTTATTCATTTGTCTCACATCTCCTATCTTTTTTCTTAACAATGAAATGTGAAACACTGGATGTAGTTTGGAGTTTAATGGTAGTCTTAGGCGATAAGCTACTGCTCCAATTCGCTCTACTACCTCTTATGGTCCAAAGTACTTCCTAGCCAGCTTCGCTGTAGTTGGCTTTCCAGCCTTGATTTTCCACCTAGGATGGATTTTAAGATAGACATAGTCACCTACCTCAAATTCCACCTCCTTCCTCCCTTTATCCACTTGTCTCTTCATTCGGTCCCTTGCTTTCTCAAGCTCATGCTTGAGTTTCTTCAAGACCTCTTCTCTTGATTGAAGATGTGATATCCACTTCATGTATGCTGCTGTTCCCCATGGTATAACTTGACATTCCTGGGGGTATTCTTCCATATACTGCTTGATATGGTGACATCTTGATTGTTGCGTGATAGGTAGTATTATACCACAGTTCTGCCCATGGTATGTACTCCTCCTAATCATTTTGATGATCATGGCATCTTAAATATTGTTTCGATTGGTTACCCTCACTTTGTCCATCTGTTTGTGGATGAAAGGCGGATGAGGCGACCAAGTTCTTGCCGAGCTGTGTGAAGAGCTCCTAATAGAATTTGCTCATAAAGACAGTGTCTCTATTGGACAGCATTGTCCGTGGTATGCCATGAAGTCTTACCACATTTTTTATGAACTCTTGGGCGACTTCTTTTGCCGTGTAGGGTTGCTTAAGCGGCACAAAGTGTGCACACTTGCTAAGTCTGTCCACTACGGTTAATATCACTGTATAACCCTTGCTGTTGGGCATTCCCATGATAAAGTCCATTGTCAAGTCTTCCCAAACCTGTCCCTAGTACTGGCAAAGGCTGTAACAATCCCTTTGTCTTGCCGCCTTCTGGTTTGGTGCACTGACAAACATCACATTCTCGGACTAGCTTTTTGATCTCAACCTTAAGTCCTTCCCACCAAAAGAATTGCTTGATCCCCTGTAAGTCTGGAACCATCCTGAATGTCCTCCTTCCCGTGAGTTGTGGAAGTGATTCAAGATCTTTCCTCTTAGTCCCTGGTATGATTGGTACATACACCTGCTACTTGTGCCAAATATATCCGTTCTTAAGGGTGGATTTACTAACCTTAGGATTGAAATTCTTGATCTTCTCTGTGAGTTCTTGGCTTTGAGGGTCAATTTCTATTGCCTCCTTGATTTCTGTCCATACATTCCACTCTGCTCTGCTGATGGCAGTGAGGCATGCGTCATAAGGCTCACATGCTGTCCACAATGCTTACCTCCATTGCTTCTGGACAATGCGTCTGCCACTTTGTTTTCCTTGCCAGGCTTGTGGATTATTTCATAGTCATAGCCTAGTAACTTGACAAGGAACTTTTGCTGCTCCGGGGTGGTAATTTTCTGCTCCATGAGGCTTCTCAAGGGTTGTTGACCTGTAATGATCAGGAATTTCCTCCCAAGAAGGTAAGGTCGCCATACTTGACTGCATGGATGATGGCTAACATCTCCTTGGCGTATATTGACCATTCCTTCTTCATAGGCCCTAATACTCTGCTCATGTATGCAATAGGTCTTCTAGCTTGATTGAGGACAGCACCTATTCCATCTTGACATGCGTCAGTGTGAAGCTTGAAGGTTTGGTTGAAGTTGGGCAGTGCTAACACTGGGGTCTCACACATAGCTTGCTTCAACAACTTGAATACATCTTCACTCTTCTCTGTCCCATAGGAATCCATCCTTCTTCATCAAATCTGTTAGTGGTTTTGCTATGGCACCGTATTTGCAAACAAATCATGGTAATAGCCTGTTAAACCTAGAAATCCTCTAAGTTCTCTGACATTCTTAGTAATTGGCCATATTTGTATGGCTCCTATTTTCTGTTGGTCTACCTTCACTACATCTTCGAATATGATGTGACCAAGGTATTCAAGCTCCTCTTGCTTGAATGTGCACTTGTATGGCTTTGATGATGAAATAATTTCTTCTTAACACTTCTAGCACTTTTGCTAAGTGTTCTATGCGATCATCATGGTTCCTAGAATAGACCAAAATGTCATCAAAGAAAACTAAGACAAACCTGCACAAATAAGGTTTGAAGATTTCATTCATGGCTGCTTGAAAGGTGGAGGGTGCGTTGCATAGTCCGAAGGGCATGACTAGGTACTCGTAGTGTCCACTATGAGTCCAAAATGCTATCTTCTGCACGTCCCTCTTCTTTCATGCTTATTTGATGATATCCAGCCTTGAGATCCAGCTTGGTGAATAGCTTTTGCTCCATGTAACTCATCCAGCATATCATCAATTGTTGGGATCAGGAAACAATCCTTGACAGTTGCTTGGTTGAGTGCTCGGTAATCAGTGCAAAACCTCCAAGTTCCATCTTTCTTTCTAACAAGTAGAATGGGAGAAGAAAAAGGGGAAGTGCTAGGTCGAAAATACCTTGCTGTAACATCTCTTCCACTTGTGTTTTGATCTCGTTCTTTTGGAAGTGTGCATACTGTAAGGTGCTACATTAATCACCTTGGTTTCGTCGATTAATGGAATGGCATGGTCGTAATGTCTTGAGGGTGGCAGTCCTTGTGGCTCTCCTAAGACATCTCTGAATTGCTCCAGTAGGTTCCTTACTCCTATTGGTATGTCTTCATGTGTATGATGTTCGGCTGTGTTTTCCTCTTTTGTGGCCAAGAGAACCACAAAACATTGTGCCCTTTTTTTGTATAGTCGTTCAAGGGTACTTACCTCACAATGATGCACTGCATTGGTGGTGGATGCCTCCACATGCAGTCCTTTTCCCTTCCATTGGAAGTGCATGGCCATGGATTCATAGTCGAACATTATCTTGCCTATGGTTTTAAGCCAAGCATTGCCTAAAACCACATCAAGACCTGCCAGAGCTAACACATGCAGTTCCGCCTCTATCTTGACTCCTTGAATCTGCATTGCTACTGCCTGGATCACTTGTGCACACTTGAGCTTCTGTCCACTTGCCACTCTTACCTCAAATGGTGCAATCCTTTTCGGACATAGCTGGAGTGTTTTGACTAGTTTTGTGTTGATGAAGTTATGGGTGGCTCCACTATCAATCAACACAAAAACATTCTTGTCATTTATGGTTGCGAACAGCCTCATTGTAGTAGGCTACAGTGGCTGTCCCGACTGCATGCAAGTTGATTTTGCCTTCTTCTACATGATCAGGGAAGTGTTCTGCCTCTGCTTCCTCCTCACTGTCCATGTAGCTTTCTTGGTCTTCCTCACTGCTTTCCTCATGTTCTTCATCACTTACCACTTCAATGATGTTGAATAGCCCTTTCTTGCACTTGTGGCCAACTTGCCACTTATCGTTGCACCTAAAACATAAGCCTCTTTCTATTCTCCTGTTGATTTCTTCAGTGGATAGTTTCAAAGGGTCCTTTGTTTTTGGGGGCACTTTCTTACTTGATGAGGATGCTTTACCTAATCTGTCCAAGGGTTTGATGACCTTGGTTGTGCTGCTGGTGATGCTTCTCCCATTGTTGATGAGTCTTGCTAACCGAATGCACTGAGTGAGAGAGTTTGGATCCCTCATCTTTACTTCTCGGCTTAGCCAAGGTACAAGGCCGTCTAGAAAAGTGCCAATGAGTGCACTATCTGGCCAATGTCCTACCAATTCGGCCAAACTCTTGAATTCTTCAAGGTACATTTCTAGAGATCCCTCTTGCCTAATTTTGGCCAAATCTGTTCACTAACTCTTGTGTGAACCTTGTGCAGCCTATCCTTCTCCCTTCTCAGCCATAGGTGGCCTTAAGCCAATGCCACCATTGGTTTGGCTCTCCCACATAGGTGATAGGATGCAAAATCAACCCTTTCACCTCTTTCAATACCTTGTTTCTCAAAGTAAAATTCAGCCTTGGAGATCCATTCAGTTGGATCTCCCTTCTCAAAGGTAGGGAGTTCTATTTTTACCTTAGGGCTGTGTGTAATGGCTTGGGCTGTCATAGTGCCAATCCTCCCTTCTTGTGGTGTGCCATGGTTCTACCTCAGGGTGATTCCACACTCTTCTTGGTTGCCATGATGCGGGCCTTTTGTCCAGCACCTCCTCATTGTCGCTATAATCATTGTAAAGATCATGGGGCAGGTGTTCGTTTGGTGAAGTCTCCCTCCTGCTTCCCAAACTCATGTGCCTTTTCCCCCTTTTCTTGAGAGCGAACTTGCTCCTAGTTAGATTCGTCCTCATGCACTTGGTGCCATGTGACTTCTGATTGCAGCCTCCTAGATGTTTGTGGTAGGTGGCTGTTTCTGCCCTGGTTGGTTTGGACTAGTTTTCCAGTCACTCAGGGTGTCTCTCTCTCTAACTGTTCAAGAGAATGAATAATAGATGATAGTTGGTGTTTGATATCACCTACCTGGTCATTGATCACATTCTGGTTCCTCTCCAAGCAAGGATTCTTCACGGCTGGTGGCTAAGAAATCTTCCCCTGTTTGTTCTTGTGGTGCAGGTGAATGCTACGTAGATGACATGGTAACCTTGATGCCTTGCAATTGACTGGTGTCTATGCTGATGTCTCAACTAGAGCACTAATTTGTAGGGTTGATTGTGCTTTTTCTCAATTGGTGGTTGTGCTGATCTCTCAATGAAAGCACCAATTTGTTGGGGTCTCGATTTTTTCCCCAACTTTTCTACACCTTAGGGGTTAGTACGCCTACTAAAAACCTTCCTGACTTGCTGTCCCGTTTGATTATTGAGTTCTTTTCTTATATTTATATTGAGTTCTTAGGGGATGAAAATCCAAGAAAAGAACTCAGGAATCAAATGGGACAGCAAGTTAGGAAGGTTTTAAGTGGGCATACTGACCTCTAAGGTATAGAAAAGTTGGATAAAAAAATCAGGACCCCAACCAATTGGTTCTTTCATTCAGAAACCAGCACAGTCACCAATCAATTTCAAGGCATCACGGTTACCATGTCATCTAGGCAGCATTCACCCTGCACCACTGGAACAGACTGGGGAACACTTCTTAGTCACCAATCACGGAAGAATCCTTGCCTTGAAAAGGAACCAGAATGCGATCAATGATCAAGTAGGTGACATCAAACACCAACTATCATCTATCATTAGTTCTCTTGAATAATTAAAAAGAGATACACCCCGAGTGGTTGGAAAACAAGTCCAAACCAAGCAAGGTCGAAACAGCCACCTACCACAAATGTTTAGGAGGCTGCAATCAGAAGTCACATGGCACCAAGCACATGAGGACGAATCTGACCAGGAGCAACTTCCCTCTCAAGAAAGGGGGAAAAGGCGCATGAGTTTGGGAAGCAGGAGGGAGACTTCACCAAATGAACACCCACCCCATGATCGTTATTATGATTATAGCGACAATGAGGAAGTTTTGGACAGAACGCTCACATCATGGCAACCAAGAAGGGTGCAGAATCACCCTGAGGCAGAACAATGTGCACCACAAGGAGGAGGATTGGCACTACAACAGCCCAAGCCATTACACACAGCCAAAGGTAAAAATCAAATTCCCTACCTTTGAGAAGGGAGATCCAACCAAATGGATCTCCAACGCTGAATTTTACTTTGAGAAACAAGGTATTGAGAGAGGTGAAAGGGTTGATTTTGCATCCTATCACTTATGTGGGGGAGCCAATGAATGGTGGTGTTTGCTTAAGGCCACCTATGGCCGAGAAGGAAGAAAGATAGGCTGGACAATGCTCACACAAGAGTTAGTGAACAGATTTGGCCTGTCTAGCATGACTAACTATGAGGGACAGCTTGCCAGGATTAGGCAAGATGGATCTCTAGAAAGTTACCTTGAAGAATTCGAGAGGTTGGCCGAATTGGTAGGACATTGGCCAGATAGTGCACTAATTGGCACTTTTCTAGACAAACCCTCCGTTGCGCCAACGGGGATGTTTCGGTAGGTCCGGGAAGTTCGTCCCATGTACAGCCAAGCATATCTGATGCCACTGCTGCAATCGCAGGATGTTCTGGTCACTCTCGGAAGATTGTCCCATGTACTGCCAAATGCGCCCGAAGACAGCGCCGTGCGTGTGGGGGTGTTCCGGTCACTGCCAGAAGTTCGTCCTGGCACTGCCAAACATGCCTGATGCCTCTACTGCACTTGCGGGGATATTTCAGTCCCTCCCTGAAGTTTGTCCCGCACACTGGCGAATGTACCCGAACCCTCCACCACACCGGCAGGAACGTACTGGTTGGTCCAGGAAGTTTGTCCGTGCACTGTCGAATGTGTCCGACACCGTTGCTGCGCCCGTGGGATTTTCTGGTCACTCCTGGAAGTTCGACCTGCACACTACTGAACGCACATGACACCTCTGCAGTGCATGCGAAGCTGTTCTGGTCACTGCCAGAAGTTCATCCCCTGCACTGCCAAACGCATCCGAAGCTGGCACCGCATGCACAGGGATATTCCGCTCCCTCTCAGAAGCTTGTCCCGCGCACTGGTGAATGCGTCCGATGCTATTGCCGTACCCACGGGGATATTCCGGTCACTCCCAGAACTTTGTCCCACACTGCGAATGCCCGAAGCCTCTGCCATGCCTGTGGAGATGATCCCGTCACCATCGAAAGTTTGTCCCGTGCACTGCCGAATGCATCCAATGCCGCTGCCATGCCTGCAGGGAGTTTTTGGTAGCTACTGGAAGTTCGTCCCAGGCACTGCCGAATGTGTCTGAGACCTCTGCCGGACCCATGGGGATGTTCCGGTCACTCCTGGAAGTTTACTCCGTGCACTGCCAAATGTGCCCGAAGTGTCTGCCGCGCCCTCAAGTATGTTCTGGTAGGTTGAAGAAATTAATCCCATGCATTGCCGAACGTATTTAATGTCGCTGCCTCGCCCGCGGAGATGTTCTGGTCACTCCCGGAACTTCATCCCACGCACGGCTGAACAATCCCGAAGCATCTGCCACACCTGCAGAGATGTTCCCATCACCTCCGGAAGTTGTCCCGAGCACTGCCGAATGTGTCTGACGCCTCTGCTGCACCCGTGGGGAGTTTTTGGTAGCTCCCGAAAGTTCATCCCAAGCACTGCAGAACACGTCGACAACTCTGCTGTGCCCATGTGATGTTCCAGCACTACTGGAAGTTCATCTCGTGCACTACTGAATGTGCCAAAACATCTCCGAACTGCTCCAGTAGGTTCCTCACTCCAATTCATATGTCTTCGTGTGTATGATGTTTGGCTGTGTTTTCCTCTTTTGTGGCCAAGAGAACCGCAAAATTTTGTGCCCTTTTTCTGTATAGTCATTCAAGGATACTTAGCTCACAACGATGCGCTGCATTGGTGGTGGATGCCTCCCATGTGCAGTCCCTTCCCTTCCAATAGAAGTGCATGGCCATGGATTCATAGTCAAACATTATCTTGCCTATGGTTTTAAGCCCAAGCATTGCCTAAAACCACATCAAGGCCTGCCAAGATAACACATGCAGTTCTGCCTCTATCTTGACTCCTTGAATCTGCATTGCTAGTGCCTTGATAACTAGCGAATACTTGAGCTTCTGTCCGCTTGCCACTCTTACCGCAAAGGGTGCAATCCTTTTTGGACATAGCTGGAGTGTTTTGACCAGTTTTGTGTTGATGCAGTTATGGGTGGTTCCACTATCAATCAACACCAAAACATTCTTGTCACTTATGGCTGCAAACAACCTCATTGCAGTAGGCTTGGTGGTTGCCCCTACTGCATGCAAGTTGATTATGCCTTCTTCCACATGATCTGGGGAGTGTACTGCCTCAGCTTCCTCCTCGCTATCCATGCGACTTTGGGCATTTGTGTTGGCAATGGGTTGCTGTCCAGAACACCTGACCTGTTGCATGGAATGTCTGGATTTAGTGTTCAAGTTGCAACCTAAATAATCCTCATTCTGTCCTGGGAATTGAGGGTCTAAAACAGGTGCAGATGATGGCATTTGATCAATATTTGTGCCTTGCAAAACTTGCTACATGCTATGCATATTTTCCACTGCAGTTTGAATAATGAATGGTCTGAAGGTCTGATCTCTTGCAGCTTGTGACGCTGTCCATGAAAGATCAGCAAGTCCTTCAATCTGGACAGGAATATGATTAGGAACTTTGTCTTCTGATCCAGGTTTAGCCAACAAGGTAGATTGTGCCTGTTCTGGTGGATAATTTGTAGAGCATGACTATCTGCACATTTAATTTGCTGTTCTTCCACTCTTGGTAGTGCTAAAGAAGATATAGAAGTAATAGCATAAACCTGAATAGATGAATTAGGACATTTGACAGATGCATTGTTTGACTCTTCACAAGACATCTGCATCTTTATCTTGGCATTTGGACACACCATGTCCGGTGCTGGAGCACTTGTGTCCTTAGTGTCGCCATCACTTGGACATGCATCTTTTGTGTGCAATTTTTTTCCTCTGCTGTCATCAACTGAAATTATTGGTGATGAAACATATTCAATTGTTCTCCATATTGGCATCTCAGGAGGCAGAGACGAGTATTCCAAGTTCTCAACTAGTGCAGCACTCTTAGAATTTTATGAAGGAAAGACTTGATTCGCATCAAACTTGAAGCAAATATTGGTGATACTGGACGGGACGAATCTGGTCCTCAATTCTTGTTTGAACCTTGTCCAGCCAATCCTTCTACCTTCTTGGCATAGGTGGCCTTAAGCCAATGCCACCATTGGTTGGCCCTCCCACATAGGTGATAGGATGCAAAATCAACCCTTTCATCCCTCTCTACACCTTGTTTTTCAAAGTAGAATTCAGCTTTGGAGATCCATTCGGTTGGATCTCCTTTCTCAAAGGTAGGGAATTCGATTTTTACCTTTGGTTGGGTGTAGTGGTTCGGGCTGTCGTAGTGCTGCCATTCCTCTCTCCTATTTGTCCGCCAAAGTTCTGCCTCATGATGATTCCACACTCTCCTTGGCTGCCACACTGCTGGCCTTTGACCCAAGACCTCATCGCTGTAGTGCACCTCCCTTTTGCACCCTAGACTTATCTGCCCTTGTCCCCTTTCTTGACAGGGAAGCTGCTCATGGTCAGATTCATCTTCATGCACTTGGCACCACGTGATTTCTGATTGATGCCTCCTAGACGTTTGTGGCAGGTTGCTGTTCTTGGTCTGCTCGGTTTGAACTTGTTTTCCAGCCACTCCGGGTCTCTTCAATTTTTTAAGAGAATGAATGATAGATGATAGTTGGTGTTTGATATCACCTACCTGGTCATGTAGGGTGCGTTGTTCCCTCTCCAAGGCTAGGATTCTTCCAAAGTCCTTGCTAGTTCACTGTTGTGGTGAGGGTGAATACTGCCTGAATGACATGGTAATGTGCTGCCTCTTCAATTTGATGTTGAACATGCTGAGTTCTCAATAAGAGCACCAATTTGTTAGTGTGATCATGCTACTTCTCAACGAAAGCACCAATTTGTTGGGGTCCCAATTGCTGATAGAATTCTCCTTTGCATGGATGTCCTGCTGCTGCTGGAACTCCTGTTGGTGTGAAAGTCCTTCATTAATTAGGATTAAGTCAAATATTGGCCGGGCTTCACTGCTGGGCTGCATACTTATTGTTGCCATACTTGTTGTGCACATTTTCTGGCCCATGCTCTCCTTTGCTGCCTCATTTTCTGCCAGTTGCATTTCCTGCACACTTAGGTTCTAAACAAGTATGCACTCGACGATGCTGCTGCACCTGAGATGATGCTCTGGTTGCAGCCGGAAGTTGGTCCTGTACACTGCACAACGTGCTCGAGGCCTCTGGCATGCTCACAGGGATGCAGGGAATGCTCCCAAAAGTTCATCCCTAGCACTGGTGAATGCATCTGATGCCTTTGCCAAGCCCACGGTGATTTTTCAGTCTCTTCCAGAAGCTCATCCAGCATACTGCCGAACGCCGCTGCTGTGCCTGCGGGATGTTCCGGTCGCTCCTGGAAGTTCGTCACGCACACTGCCGAACGCGCTTGACACCTCTGCCGCAAGTGCGGGGATGTTCCCGACATTCTCAGAAGTTCATTCCGCACACATCCGGTGATATCAAACACCAACTATCATCTATGATTCATTCTCTTAAGCAATTGAAGAGAGACACACTCCGAGTGGCCAGAAAACAAGTCCAAACTGAGCAGGGCAGAAACAGCCACCTACCACAAAAGTCTAGGAGGCTTCAATCAGAAATCACACGGCACCAAGTGCATGAGGAAGATTCTAAACAGGAGCAGCTTTCCTCTCAAGAAAGGGGTAAAAGGCACATGGGTTTGGGAAGCAGGAGGGAGACTTCACCAAATGAACACCCACCCCATGATCGCTATAATGAGCATAGCACTGATGAGGAAGTAATGGACAGAAGGCACGCATCATGGCAACCAAGAAGGGTGCGCAATCACCTTGAGGCAAAACCATGGCGCACCACAAGAAGGGAGGATTGGCACTACAACCGCCCAAGCCATTACACACAGCCAAAGGTAAAAATTGAGTTCCCTACCTTTGAGAAGGGAGATCCAACCGAATGGATCTCCAAGGATGATTTTACATCCTATCACCTATGTGGAAGAGCCAACCAATGGTGGCATCGGCTTAAGGCCACCTATGGCTGAGAAGGTAGAAGGATTGACTGGACAAGGTTCACACAAGAATTGGTGAATAGATTCGGCCCCTCCAACATCACCAATATTTGCTCCGAGTTTGATGAGAATCAAGTCTTTCCTTTATCAAATTCTAAGAGTGCTGCACCAGTTCAGAACTTAGAATACTCATGTCCGCCTCCTGAGATGCCAATCTGGAGAACAAGTGAAGATGTTTCATCACCAACAATTCCAGTTGATGACAGTAGAGGAAAAGAATTGTGCACAGGATATGATAGCAACACTAAGGACACAAGTGCTCCAGGACAGGACTTGGTGTGTCCGAATGCCAAGATAAAGATGCAAATGTCTTGTGATGAATCGAACAATGCATTTGCCAAACATCCTGATTCATCTATTCAGGTTTATGGTACTACTTCTACATTTTATTTAGCATGACCAAGAGTGGAAGAACAGCAAATTAAAGTGGATGCAGAATCAGATGGATTTTCATATGGATTACAAATACATGCTTCTACAAATTATCCACCAGAAAATACTCCAACAAGGACTGTGCAGGACCAATCTGCCTTGTTGGCTAAACCTGGATCAAAAGACAAAGTTCCTAATCATATTCCTGTCTAGATTGAAGGACTTGCTGATCTTTCACAGACAGCTTCACAAGCTGCAAGAGATCAGACCTTTAGACCATTCATTGTTCAAACTGCAGCGGAAAATATGCATAGCATGCAGCAAGTTTTGCAAGGCACAAATATTGATCAAATGCCATCGTCTGCACCTGTTTTAGACCCTCAATTCCCTGGACAGAATGAGGATTATTTGGGTTGCAGCTTGAACACTGAAGATCCAGACATTCCATGCAATAGGTCAGGTGTTCTGGACAGCAACCCCATTGCCAGCACAAATGCCCAAAGTCGCATGGATAGCAAGGAGGAAGCCGAGGCAGTACACTCTCCCAGATCATGTGGAAGAAGGTGAAATCAACTTGCATGCAGTAGGGGCAACCACAAAGCCTACTGCAATGAGGTTGTTCACAACCATAAATGACAAGAATGTTTTGGTGTTGATTGATAGTGAAGCCACCCATAATTCCATCAACACAAAACTGATCAAAACACTCCAGCTATGTCCGAAAAAGGATTGCACCCTTTGTGGTAAGAGTGGCAAGCAGACAGAAGCTCAAGTGTATGCAAGTTATCAAGACAGGAAACAATGCAGATTCAAGGAGTCAAAATAGAAGTGGAACTGCATGTGTTAGCCTTGGCAGGCTTTGATGTGGTTTTAGGCAATGCTTGGCTTAAAACCATAGGCAAGATAATGTTCGACTATGAATCCATGGCCATGCACTTCCAATAGAAGGGAAGGGACTGCACGTGGGAGGCATCCACCACCAATACAGCGCATCATTGTGAGGTAAGTACCCTTGAACAACTATACAAATAAAGGGCACAATGTTTTGCGGTTCTCTTGGCCACAAAAGAGGAAAACACAGCCGAACATCATACACATGAAGACATACTAATAGGAGTAAGGAACCTACTGTAGCAGTTTGGAGATGTCTTAGGAGAGCCAAAAGGGCTATCACCCTTAAGATATTATGACCATGCCACCCATTAATCGATGAAACCAAGGTGATTAATGTAGCACCTTACCTGTATGCACACTTCCAAAAGAACGAGATGGAAAGACAAGTGGAAGAGATGCTACAGCAACGTATTATCTGACCTAGCACTCCCCTTTTTCTTCTCCTGTTCTACTTGTTAGAAAGAAAGACGAAACTTGGAGGTTTTGCACCGATTATCGGGCACTCAACCAAGCAACTGTCAAGGATTGTTTTTCAATCCAACAATTGCTGATATGTTGGGACTAGTTACATGGAGCAAAGCCGTTTACCAAGCTGGATCAAAACACTCCAGCTATGTCCGAAAAGGATTGCACCCTTTGTGGTAAGAGTGGCAAGCAGACAGAAGCTCAAGTGTATGCAAGTTATCAAGACAGGAACAATGCAGATTCAAGGAGTCAAAATAGAAGTGGAACTGCATGTGTTAGCCTTGGCAGGCTTTGATGTGGTTTTAGGCAATGCTTGGCTTAAAACCATAGGCAAGATAATGTTCGACTACGAATCCATGTCCATGCACTTCCAATAGAAGGGAAGGGACTGCACGTGGGAGGCATCCACCACCAATACAGCGCATCATTGTGAGGTAAGTACCCTTGAACAACTATACAAATAAAGGGCACAATGTTTTGCGGTTCTCTTGGCCACAAAAGAGGAAAACACAGCCGAACATCATACACATGAAGACATACCAATAGGAGTAAGGAACCTACTGTAGCAGTTTGGAGATGTCTTAGGAGAGCCAAAAGGGCTATCACCCTTAAGATATTATGACCATGCCATCCCATTAATCGATGAAACCAAGGTGATTAATGTAACACCTTACCTGTATGCACACTTCCAAAAGAACGATATGGAAAGACAAGTGGAAGAGATGCTACAGCAACGTATTATCTGACCTAGCACTCCCCTTTTTCTTCTCCTGTTCTACTTGTTAGAAAGAAAGACGAAACTTGGAGGTTTTGCACCGATTATCGGGCACTCAACCAAGCAACTGTCAAGGATTGTTTTTCAATCCAACAATTGCTGATATGTTGGACTAGTTACATGGAGCAAAGCCGTTTACCAAGCTGGATCAAAACACTCCAGCTATGTCCGAAAAGGATTGCACCCTTTGTGGTAAGAGTGGCAAGCAGACAGAAGCTCAAGTGTATGCAAGTTATCAAGACAGGAAACAATGCAGATTCAAGGAGTCAAAATAGAAGTGGAACTGCATGTGTTAGCCTTGGCAGGCTTTGATGTGGTTTTAGGCAATGCTTGGCTTAAAACCATAGGCAAGATAATGTTCGACTACGAATCCATGTCCATGCACTTCCAATAGAAGGGAAGGGACTGCACGTGGGAGGCATCCACCACCAATACAGCGCATCATTGTGAGGTAAGTACCCTTGAACAACTATACAAATAAAGGGCACAATGTTTTGCGGTTCTCTTGGCCACAAAAGAGGAAAACACAGCCGAACATCATACACATGAAGACATACCAATAGGAGTAAGGAACCTACTGTAGCAGTTTGGAGATGTCTTAGGAGAGCCAAAAGGGCTATCACCCTTAAGATATTATGACCATGCCACCCATTAATCGATGAAACCAAGGTGATTAATGTAGCACCTTACCTGTATGCACACTTCCAAAAGAACGAGATGGAAAGACAAGTGGAAGAGATGCTACAGCAACGTATTATCTGACCTAGCACTCCCCTTTTTCTTCTCCTGTTCTACTTGTTAGAAAGAAAGACGAAACTTGGAGGTTTTGCACCGATTATCGGGCACTCAACCAAGCAACTGTCAAGGATTGTTTTTCAATCCAACAATTGCTGATATGTTGGACGAGTTACATGGAGCAAAGCCGTTTAGCAAGCTGGATCTCAAGACCGGATATCATCAAATACGCATGAAAGAAGAGGACGTGCAAAAGACAGCATTTCAGACTCATAGTGGACACTACGAGTACCTAGTCATGCCCTTTGGACTATGCAATGCACACTCCAACTTTCAAGCAGCCATGAACGACATCTTTAATCCTTATTTGCGCAGGTTTGCCTTAGTCTTCTTTGATGACATTTTGGTCTATTCTAGGAACCATGATAATCACATAAAACACTTAGCAAAAGTGCTAGAAGTGTTAAGAAGAAATCGTTTGTCATCAAGCCATCCAAGTGCACATTCATGCAAGAGGAGCTTGAATACCTCAGTCACATCATATCCGAAGATGGAGTGAAGGTAGACCAACAGAAAATAGGAGCCATGCAAACATGGCCAATTCCTAAGAATGTCACAGAACTTAGACGATTTCTAGGTTTAACAGGCTACTACCGCAAATTTGTTCGTAAATATGGCGCCATAGCAAAACCACTAACGGATTTGCTGAAGAAGGATGGATTCCTATGGACAGAGAAGAGTGAAGATGCATTCAAGTTGTTGAAGCAAGCTATGTGTGAGACCCCAGTGTTAGCACTGCCCGACTTCAACCAAACCTTCGAGCTTCACACTGACAGATGTCAAGATGGAATAGGTGCTGTCCTGAGTCAAGCCAGAAGACCTATTGCATACATGAGCAGAGTCTTAGGGCCCATGAAGAAGGAATGGTCAATATACGCCAAGGAGATGTTGGCCATCATCCATGCAGTCAAGGTATGGTGACCTTACCTTCTTGGGAGAAAATTCCTGATCATTACAGATCAACAACCCTTGAGAAGCCTCATGGAGCAGAAAATTACCACCCCGGAGCAGCAAAAGTTCCTTGTCAAGTTACTGGGTTATGAGTATGAAATAATCTACAAACCAGGCAAGGAAAACAAGGTGGCAGATGCATTGTCCAGAAGCAATGGAGGTCAAGCATTGTGGACAGCATGTGAGCCTAATGACGCATGCCTCACTGCCATCAGCGGAGCGGAGTGGAATGTATGGACAGAAATCAAGCAGGCAATAGAAATTGACCCTCAATGCCAAGAACTCACCAAGAATATCAAGCCATTCTTTTGGTTGGAAGGATTCAAGGCAGAAGTCAAGAAGAAAAACAGCAATTGTGACATTTGCCCATGGATAAAACCAGAAGATGGCAAGACCAAAGGATTGCTACAACCTTTGCCATTACCCGTACAAACTTGGAAACACTATAATGACATCCAGCAGCAGTTTTCAAACTTCCACCTTGAGGACAAGGTGAGTCTTCAAGAAAGGGGGATTGTTGAGAACCTAAGTATGCTGGAAATGCAACAGGCAGAAATTGAGGACCATAGGAGGCAAAGGGAGCGTGAGCGAATGCGCGCGAGGCGCAAAGCAGCAAGAGAGGCAGCAACAGGCCAGAATGTTTGTGCAACAAGCCTGCACGCAGCAAGCAGTAAGGCACAGCCAGGTTCTAACTCTGTCCTAACTAACTGCAGAAATCCAAGTCAAGAAGAAAACCAGCATTGGCTAGGACACGCATGAAAGCAATCCGAGCAGGAGAAGGACATGGACAGCATGAAGAACTCCAGCAGCAGCAGGACGTCATGGCAGGTTTGACTTCAGCAAGATGTTCACGTGAAGGAGATGTCTTGGAATTGAAGGACACGCCATATGGAAGTCCTAATCCTAAAAGGAAATGGCAAGAAGAAGTTCAGGAGCTGTAGGAGAGGAGATAAGATAAGGACAGAAAGACTTAGTCAAAGTACGAAATTCTAGTCCAAGTAGGAATTCAAGAAAGACCAAGAATCCTAGTAGGATTAGGAAACAATGGGATAAGGTCTATCTTGATAATGCTTTAGTTGACTTAGAAAAGCTTATTGACGTAGGAAAACATATCCTAAGTGGATAAGGAACCTAAGTACTAGTTGAATTAGGATAAGATTGTCTTAGGACTATAAATACAGCCCATTATTTGTGAGGAGGACATATGCTCCAAATGTTGTATATTTCTCATTCATTAATCAAGAATCAAGGTTAGCATTATTGCTTCCATTCTTGTTTATATTTCGGTTATCTTTCAAGGAAGATAACTCTTCACCTTGACTTAAGCCCAAGTTATCTCAAGACAACTCTTAAAAGATAACCAAAATATAAAATAGAAGCAAGAATGTTAACCTTGGTTCTTGATTAATGAATGAAAATATACAAATTCGGATCATATCTCCATGCTAACAAATAATGGGCTGTATTTATAGTATTGGACAGCCTTTTCCTAATTTAACTAGTACTTAAGTTCTTTATCCACTTAGGACAAGTTTTCCTAAGTCAACAAGGTTTCCTAAGACAACTAGAATCTTATCAAGATTGACCTTATCCAAATGTTTCCTAATTCTACTAGGATGCTTGGTCTTTCTTGAATTTCTACTTAGACTAGAATTCCTACCTTATCTTGTATTCTACAGCGGCTGGACTTTCTCTTGGCTTATCCTTCTAGGCCTAGGACTCTCAATGAGTATCATTCTGCCCTTAGAATTCTTCTTGTCATGACTATCATATTGCTACTAGAATTCATCATGTGTGTCCTGCTTCTAATCGAACTCTTCTTGGCATAGATGTCCTGCTGCTGTTGGAATTCTTCTTGGCATGGATGTCCTGCTGCTGCTAGAACTCTGCTTGATGCAATTATCCTTCTTCTGCTGGAACTCCTATTGGTGTGAATGTCCTTCATTAATTAAGATTAAGTCAAATACTGGCTAGGCTGCATACTTGCTGTTGCAATGCTTGTTGTGTACATTTTCTGGCCTATTCTCTCCTTTGCTGCTCCATTTTCTGCCCATTGCCTTTCCTGCATACTTAGGTTCTCAACACGAATGCACCTGACGCCACTGCCATTCCCATGGGGATGTTCTGGTCACTTCGGAAGTTAGTGCCATGCACTGTCGAATTCGCTTGAAGCCTTTGCCACGCCTGCGGGGATGTTCCCGTCACTCCCAGAAGTTCATCCAACAAACTGCTGAACATGTCCTATGCTGCTGCTGTGCCCGCGGGGATGTTCCGGTCGCTCCCGGAATTTCATCCTGCATCACTGCCAAATGCGCTTGACGCCTCTCCCACACCTGTGGGAATGTTCTGGTCACTCCCGGAACTTCTTTCCGCTCACTGCCAATCACGTCCAACACCACTGCCATGCCCGCAGATATTTTTCAGTTGTTCCCGAAAGTTCGTCCCACACACTGCCAAATGCATTCAAAGCCACTGCTGCACCTGCGGAGATGTTCTGGTCACCCTCGGAAGTTCATCCCACGCATTGCCAAATGCACCCGAAGCCTTTGCTGCATTTCTAAAGATGTTCTGGTCTCTCCTAGAAGCTCATCCCGCACACAACACACTGCCAAATGCACCCTATCTCTCTGCCGAGTCTGCAGGAATGTTCTAGTTGCTCCCAGAAGTTCATCCTGCGCACTGCCCAACACGCCAAAGCCTCTGCCACGCCCGTGAGGATGTTCCCATCACTCTCTGAAGTTTGTCCAACTCACTTCCAAATGTGTCCAGTGCTGCTGCCGCTCCCGCAGGGATGTTCAGGTTGATCTCGGAAGTTTGTCCTGCACACTCTCGAATGATCCAATGCCTCTCCCATGCCTGCAGGGATGTTCCGGTTGCTACTTGAAGTTCATCCCAAGCACTGCCGAATGCGCCAATGCCACTGTTGCGTCCACGGGGATTTTCCAGCTTTCATGCCTGTAGGGATTTACCGGTTGCTGCTGGAAGTTTGTCCCGAGAACTGCTGAACTTGTGCAATGCCTCTTCCGAGCCAGCGTGGATCTTTTGGTCACTCCCGGAAGTTCATCCTGCACAATGCCCAACACGCCCAAAGCCTCTGCCACGCCCAGGGGGGATGTTCTGGTCACTTTCGGAAGTTCAGCTTCCGCACTGCCAAATGCAATTGACACCTCTGCCATGTCCAAGGGGATGTTCTGGTCACTTCCGGAAGTTTGTCTTGTTCACAGCCCAACACGCCTGACACCTCTGCCATGCCCGCAGGAATGTTCAGGTCACTCCCAGCAGTTTATCCTGCACACTGCCCAACGGGCCTGAAGTCTCTGCTGCACCCGCTGGGATGTTACGGTCGCTCCAGGAATCTCTCCTGCTGCACGCATGGGGATAATCCGGTCACTCCCGAAAGTTCATCCCGTGCATTGTTGAACATGTCTGAAGCTGCTGCTGCGCCTGCGGGCATGTTTCAGTCACTCCCAAAAGTTCGTCCTGAGCCTTGTCGAACTCGTCCAACCCCTCTACTGAGCCCACGGTCATTTTTTTGTCACTCCCGGAAGTTCATCCCACACACTCACAATGCGCCCGAAGCCTCTGCCGCACTTGAGGCAAGCCACGCCAAGGCTTAGGGCGCATTGGGAGTGTGTGGGATGAACTTCTAGGAGTGACCAAAAAATCACTGTGGGCTCGGTAAAGGCATTGGATGAGTTTGACAAGGCTCAGGACGAACTTTTGGGAGTGACTGAAACATGCCCGCAGGCGCAGCAGCAGCTTCAGACATGTTCAACAATGCACGGGATGAACTTCCTGGAGCAACCGGATTATCCCCATGGGTGCTGTAGAGGCTTTGGATGCATTTGGCAGTTCACAGGAGGGACTTCCTGGAGTGACTGAACATCCCAACGGATGTGGCAGAGACTTCATGTCCGTTTGGCAGTGCATAGGATGAACTTTTGGGAGTGGCCTAAAAATCCCTGCAGACTTGGCAGAGGCATCAGATGCATTCGGAAGCACTTGGGATGAACATGAGCGACCAGAACATCCCCACGGGTCTGACAATGCCATCGGTCGCATCCAAAAGTGTGCGGGACAAACTCCTAGGAGCAACCAGAACATCCCCACAGGCACAATAGAGGCTTCAGGCATGTTGGGCAATACGCGAGATGAACTGCTTGGAGCTACCGGAACATACCACTGGCACAACAGAGGTGTCAGGTGTGTTCGACAGTGTGCGGGATAAAATTTCGGGAGTGACCAAAAATATTCCTGTGGGTGCGGCAGCGGCGTCAGACACATACAGCAGTGCACGGGATGAACTTCCAGGAGCAACCGGAGCATCCCTGCAGGTGCGGAAGCGGCATTGGGTGCATTGGTAAGTGCACAGGACAAACTTCCCTGAGTGACAGGAATCATCCTATGCTGCTCTTGTCCCCTTTCTGCCTTGGCAGCGTGCTGCTGGGACAAACTTCCAAGAGTGACCAGAACACACCTGCAGCGAGGCAGTGGCTCGGACACGTTGAGCAGTGTTCAGGACAAATTTCCAGGATAACCAGAACATCCCCGTGGGCATGCCAAAGGCTTTAGCCGTGTTGGGCAGTGTGCGGAATAAACTTTCAAGAGTGGCCAGAACATCCCTGTGGGAGCGACAGAGGCATCGGGTGCATTCATCAGTGTGCGGTACGAACATCCAAGAGTGACTGGAACTTCCCCACTGCCATGGCGGAGGCTTCAGGCATTAGGAGTGACCGGAACATCACGGTCAGCACAGCAGAAGCATTGGGCTTATTCGGCAGTGCATGGGATAAATTTCCGGGAGTGACCGGAACATCCTCAAAGGCGTGCCTGAGGTGCCGGCTGCGATCTGCAAGGTGTGGGGCAAACTTCCTGGAGCAACTAGAACATCCCAGCGGGCACAGCAGAGGCATTGGGCGCATTCGCCAGCGCACGGAACAAACTTCCGGGAGTGACCAGAACATTGCAGCAGGTGTGGCAGAGGCATTGGGCACATTCGTTAGTGCATGGGAAAAACTTCCAAGAGCGACCACAACATTCCCCCGGGCACGGCAGCGTTGTCGGACATGTTCGGCAGTGCATAGGATGAACTAATGGGAGCAACCAGAACATCCTGCAGGCATGGCGGAAGCTTTAGTTGCATTAGGTAGTGCATGGTATGAACTACCGGCAATGATGAGAACATCCCCACAGGTGGGAAGCTTTGGTTGCATTAAGCAGTGCATGGTATGAACTTCTGGTAGGCATCGGAACATCCCTGCAGGTATGGCTGAGGCATCAGGCGCATTTGGCAGTGTGCAGGAGGAACTTGTGGGAGCAACTGGAACATCCCTGCGGGTGCGGCAAAGGCGTCCGGTGCATTCGGCAGTGTGCGGAACAAACTTTCAATAGTGACCAGAAAACTCCCACAGGCTCGGCAGATGCATTGGACATAATCAGCAGTGCGCAGGACGAACTATGGCAAGCGACTGGAGCACCTGTGCGGGCACGGCAGTGGCATCGGGCCCATTCGGCAGTGCGCAGGACAAACTTCTGAGATCGACCGGAACATCCCTGTGGGAGTGGTAGTGGCGTCGGGCGCATTCGGTAGGGTGCAGGACGAATTATGGGAGTGACTGGAATATTCCCACGGGCATGGCAAGGGTGTCGGGCGCATTCGGCAGGGTTTAGAACAAACTTCTGGGAGTGACCAGAATATCAATACAGGCATGCCATATGCTTCTGTGCATTCGGCACCATGCGGGATGAACTTCTGGGAGGAACTGGAACATCCCTTCAGGCACGGCAGCGGCTTTGGGCACGTTTGGCAGTGCACAGGATAAACATTTGGGAGTGATCATAAAATCCCTACGGGCTCAGAAGAGGCATCGGACACATTCGGCAGTGCTCGGGATAAACTTCTTGGAATGACCAGAACATCCCCACGGGCATGGCATAGGCTTCGGGCACATTGGACAATGCGTGGGATGAACTTCAAGGTGTAACTGAAACAACCCTGCGGCACAGCAGAGGCTTCAAGGGCATTCGTGTTGGGGTCTCGAAATTTTTTCCCAACTTTTCTACACCTTAGGTCTCAGCATGCCTACTAAAAACCTTCCTAACTTGCTGTCCCATTTGATTCTTGAGTTCTTTTCTTAGATTTATGTCCCCTAAGCTTCCTTCAGGATTAACTAATATATAAAGGATATGTTAGATAGGCAAGACAACTCTTAAACCTATCACAACTTGCCTTGGTTGAAGAAGACAACTCTTAACTTCAACCTAAGTTCTTAAGCAAGGAAGACAACTCTTAACCTTGTCTTAAGCCCAAGTTATCTCAAGACAACTCTTAAAAGATAACCGAAAGCATAAACAAGAATGTGAGCAAGAATGCTAAGCTTTGATTCTTGATTATTGAATGAGAAATAACAAAATTCGGAGCATATGTCCTCCTCACAAACAATGGGCTGTATTTATAGTCCTAAGATAGCCTTATCCTAATCTAACTAGTACTTAGGTTCCTTATCCACTTAGGATATGTTTTCCTAAGTCAACAAGCTTTTTTAAGTCAACTAAAACATTATCAAGATAGACCTTATCCCACTGTTTCCTAATCCTACTAGGATTCTTGGTCTTTCTTGAATTCCAACTAAGACTAGAATTCCTACTTTGACTAAGTCCTTCTATCCTTATCTTATCTTCTTTCCAGCCTTATCCTAATCTAACTAGTACTTAGGTTCCTTAGCCACTTAGGATATGTTTTCCTAAGTCAACAAGCTTTTTTAAGTCAACTAAAACATTATCAAGATAGACCTTATCCCACTGTTTCCTAATCCTACTAGGATTCTTGGTCTTTCTTGAATTCCAACTAAGACTAGAATTCCTACTTTAACTAAGTCCATCTATCCTTATCTTATCTTCTTTTCTACAGTTGCTGACTTCTTCTTTGCCGTTTCCTTCTTGGATTAGACTTCTACTGTGACGTCCTTCCTCTCCGAGACTTCTCTTTGGCGTGGTCATCTTGCTGAAGCAAACCTTTCAAGATGTCCTGCTGCTGCTGGAGTTCTTCACGCCGTCACTCTACTTCTCCTGCTCGGATTGCTTCCTGCGTGTCCTGCCAATGGTCTTCTTCTTGGCTTTGATTTTTGCAATAGATTAGGACCGTGTCAGAACCTGGCCATGCTTCACTGGTTGCTGCGTGCAGGCTTGACGCGCACACTTTCTGGTCTGTTGCTGCCTGGCACCTTGCGCAGATTCTCTCACGCTCCCTTTGCCTCCTGAGGTCCTCAACAGTTCGGCAGTGCATGGGACAAACTCCGGAGTGACCAGAACATCCCTGCAGGAGCAGCAAAGGCTTCAGGCATGTTGGGCATTGCACGGGGTGAATTTCCAGGACCAAAACATCTCCGTGGGCGAGGTACAGGCGTTGGTTGCATTCAGCATCGCATGGGCAAACTTCCGAGAGAATTCAGAACATCCTCATGTGCGCTGCAGAGTTGCCGGCCACATGTGTGCCATGGGTGCGGCAGAGGCATCAAACGCATTCAGCAGTGCTTGGAACAAACTTCCAAGAGCAACTGGAATATGCCTGTGGGCATGGCAAAGGTGCAGGTTGCGTTAGGCAGCGCGTGCGACGAACTTCCGGGAGCAATTGGAACATCTCCGTGGGCAAGGCAAAGTCATCTGGCACGTTTGGCAGTGCGTTTGATAAACTTCCGGAAGCACCAGAACATCCCAGCTGGCGTGCGGCAGAGGCTTCAGGCGTGTTGGGCAGTTTACCGGACAAACTTCCAGAGGTGACTAAAACATCCCAGCGGGCACAAAAGAGGCACTTGTCACGTTTAGCAGTGTGCAGGATGAACTTTCAGGAGTGACCGGAACACCCCGGCGGGAGCAGAAGAGGCACTTGGCGGGTTTGGCAGTGTGCAGGATGAACTTCCAGTTGTGACCGGAGCATCCCTACGGGTGCGGTAGAGGTGTCTGATGCATTCAGCAGTGCTTAGGATGAACTTCTCGGAGCGACTAGAACATCACCATGGGCATGGCAGATGCTTTGAGCACATTTGGAAGAGCGCGGGACTAACTTCCAGGAGTTAATGGAACATCCCTGCAGGCACAGCAGATGCTTTGGGCACATTTTGCAGTGCACAGAACGAACTTTCGAGAGCAGCCGAAGCATCCCCGGGTGCAACAGCGGCATTGGACACGTTCAGTAGTGCGCAGGGCGAACTTCCAGGAGCAGCCGGAACATCCCGGTGGGTGCAGCAGAGACATTGGGCATGTTTGACAGTGCACGGTATGAACTTTAATGAGCGACCATAACATCCCTGTGGGCACAGCAGCGGCATCGGACACTACAGTACTGTGCAGCAACAACTTCAGGAAGTGACCAGAACATCCCCACGAGCGTAACAAGGCATTGGACACATTTTGCAGTGTGCTGGATGAACTTCCGAGAGCGACTTGAACATCCCCGTGGGCATTGCTGCAGTGTCTGACATGCTTGGCAGTGCATGGGACAAGCTTCTAAGACTGACCAGAACATCCCCACAGGTGCGGCGGAGGTGTAAGGCACCTTTGCAGTGCACGGGATGAACTTCCAGGAGCTAGCGGAACATCCCCCTGGGCACGCAGAGGCATCCGGCACGTTCAGCAGTGCAGGGTCAAACTTCCGGGTGCAACTTTAATGTCCCCGCAGGTGAGACTGTGTTGAGAACCCAAGTATGAAGGAAAGGCAATGGGCAGAAAATGGGGCGACAAAGGAGAGCATGGGCCAGAAAATGTGCATAACAAGAGTGGCAATAGAAAGTATGCAGCCCAGCAGTGAAGCCCAACCAGTATTTGACTTAATCCTAATTAATGTAGGACACTCATGATGAGTTCCAGTAGCAATAGGATAGTCACGACAAAAAGAATTCTAAGGGCAGAAGGATATGCATTCAAAGTCTTAGTCCTAGAAGGATAAGCCAAGAGGAAGTCCAGCTGTTGTAGAAAAGAAGATAAAGTAGGAATTCTAGTCTAGGTAGGAATTCAAGAAAGACCAAGAATCCTAGTAGGATTAAGACACAAAGGATATGGTCTATCTTGATAATATTTTATTTGACTTAGAAAAGCTTGTTGACTTAGGAAAACATATCCTAAGTGGATAAGGAAAATAAGTACTAGTTAAATTAGGATAAGGCTGTCTTAGGACTATAAATACAGTCTATTATTTGTGAGGAGCTGATAAGCTACGAATTTTTTTATTTTCTCATTCATTAATCAAGAATTAAAGGTAAGCATTCTTGCTTCTATTCTTGTTTATATTTCGGTTATCTTTTAAGAGTTGTCTTGAGATAACTTGGGCTTAAATCAAGGTTAAGAGTTGTCTTCCTTGCTTAAGAGCTAAGGTTGAAGTTAAGAGTTGTCTTCTTCAACCAAGGCAAGTTGTGATAGGTTTAAGAGTTGTCTTGCCTATCCAACATATCTTTATATCTATTAGTTAACCCGAAGGACAGCTTAGGGGACATAAAATAAGAAAAGAACTCAAGAATCAAACGGGACAGCAAGTTAGGAAGGATTCCAGTTGGTGTGCTGACCCCTAAGGTGTAGAAAAGTTGGGGAAAAAATCGGGACCCCAACAAATTGGTGCTCTCGTTGAGAAATCAGCACAATCACCCTGATGAATTAGTGCTCTAGTTGAGACAGCAGCAGAAACACCATTCAATTGTGAGGACAGCAAGGTTACCATGTCATCTTGGCAGCATTCACCCTCACTACAGCAGCGAACTAAGGAGGACTTTGGAAGAATTCTGACCTTAGAGAGGAATTGACACTTACTCAATGACCAGGCAAGTGATATCAAACATCAATTATCTTCTATCATCCATTCTCTTGAGCAATTGAAGAGAGACACACCACGAGTGGCTGGAAAACAAGTCAAAACTGAGAAAATTAGGAGCAGCATATTGCCACAGAAACCTAGAAGGCTGCATTCGGAGGATGATTTTCACCATGAGCAGCTTCCCTCTCAAGAAAGGTGGAGAGTGCACATGAGTCTAGGGTGCAGAAGGGAGGTGCCACCGAATTTGCACCAGCCCCATGACCCCTATGATGAATACAGCGATGATAAGGTCTTGGATCGAAGGCCAACAGCATGGCAGCCAAGGAGAATACAGAGTTGTCATGAGGCAGAACATTTGTGGACAAATAGAAGAGAGGAATGGCAACACTACAACAGCCCAAGCCACTACACTAGGCCTAAGGAAAAAATCGACTTCCCAACCTTTGAGAAAGGGGATCCAACCGAATGGATCTCCAAGGCTGAGTTCTATTTTGAGAAACAAGGTGTTGAGAGGGGTGAAAGGGTTGATTTTGCATCCTATCACCTATGCGGGAGAGCCAACCAATGGTGTCGTCAGCTTAAGGCTACCTATGGCCGAGAAGGTAGAAGGATTGGCTGGACAAGGTTCACACAAGAATTGATAGACAGATTCAGCTCCTCCAGCATCACCAATATTTGCTCCGAGTTTGATGGGAATCAAGTATTTCCTTCATCAAATTCTAAGAGTGCTGCACCAGTTCAGAACTTAGAATTCTCATCTCTACCTCCTGAGATGCCAATCTGGAGAACAAGCGAAGATGTTTCATCACCAACAATTCTAGTTGATGGCAATAGAGGAAAAGAATTATACACAGGAGATGCATATGCACTTCCAGATGATTGTGACGCTAAGGACACAAGTGTTCCAGGACAGGACTTGGTGTGCTTGAATGCCAAGATAAAGATGCAGATGTCTTGTGATGAGTTGAATAATACATCTACCAAACATTCTGATTCATCTATTCAGATCAAAGGACTTGCTGATCTTTTACGGACAGATTCACAAGCTGCAAGAGATCAGACCTTTAGACCATTCATTGGTCAAACTGGAGCGGAAAATATGCTTAGCATACAACAAGCTTTACAAGGCACAAATATTGATCAAAAGCCATCATCTGCACCTGTTTTAGACCCTCAATTCCCTGGACAGAATGAGGATTATTTGGGTTGCAGCATGAACACTGAAGATCCAGACATTCTATGCAACAGGTCAGGTGCTCTGGACAGCAATCCCATTGCCAGCACAAATGCCCAAAGCCGCATGGACAACGAGGAGGAAGTAGAGTCAGAACACTCCCTAGAACATGCGGAAGAAGGCGAAATCAATTTGCATGCAGTAGGGGCAACCACCAAGCCTACTGCCATGAGGTTATTCGCAACCATTAATGGCAAAAACGTTTTGGTGTTGATAGATAGTGGAGCTACTCATAACTTTATCAACACAAAACTGGTCAAAACACTCCAGCTATGTCCGAAAAGAATTGCACTCTTTGCGATAACAATGGCAAGCAGAAAGAAATTCAAGTGTGTGCAAGTTATCAAGGCAATAGCTACGTAGATTCAAGGAGTCAAGATAGAGGCAGAACTGCATGTATTAGCCTTGGCAAGCCTTGATGTGCTTTTAGGCAACGATTGGCCTAAAACCATAGGCAAGATAATGTTCGACTACCAATCCATGGCCACGCACTTCCAATGGAAGGGAAAAGACTGCACATGGAAGGTATCCACCACTAATGCAGCGCATCATTGTGAGGTAAGTACACAATGTTTTGCAATTTTATTAGCCACAAAAGAGGAAAACACAGCCGAAAATCTTACACACGAAGACATACCAAGAGGAGTAAGGGATCTTTTGGAGCAATTCAGAGATGTCTTAGGAGAGCCACAAGGACTACCACCCTCAAGACATTACGACCATACCATCCCATTAATCAACGAAACCAAGGCGATTAATGTAGCACCTTACCGGTATGCACACTTCCAAAAGAACGAGATCGAAAGACAAGTGGAGGAGATGCTACAGCAAACAACTGTCAAAAATCGTTTTCTGATCCCAACAATTGACGATATGCTGGATGAGTTACGTGGAGCAAAGCTGTTCACCAAGCTAGATCTCAAGGCGGTATATCATCAAGTACACATGAAAGAAGAGGACGTGCAAAAGACAGCATTTCGAACTCATAGTGGACACTACGAGTACCTAGTCATACCCTTTGGATTATGCAATGCACCCTCCACCTTTCAAGCAGCCATGAACGACATCTTCAAACCTTACTTGCACAGGATTGTTTTAGTTTTCTTCGATGACATTTTGGTCTATTCTAGGAACCATAATGATCACATAGAACACTTAGCAAAAGTGCTAGAAGTGCTAAGAATAAATCGTTTTGTCATCAAGCCATCCAAGTGCACATTCATGCAAGAGGAGCTTGAATACCTCGGTCACATCATATCCGAAGAAGGAGTGAAGGTAGACCAACGAAAAATAAGAGCCATGCAAACATGGCCAACTCCAAAGAATGTCATAGAACTTAGAGGATTTCTAGGTTTGACAGGCTACTATCGCCTATTTGTTCACAAATACAGTGCCATAGCAAAACCACTAACGGATTTGCTAAAGAAAGACGGATTCCTATGGACAGAGAAGAGTGAAGACGCATTCAAGTTGTTGAAGCAAGCTATGTGTGAGACGCTAGTGTTAGCTGGAGGGGGGGGGGGGGGGGGGGGAGGGGTGTGGAAGAGGATGAAGAGAAAAGAAGAATAAAAGAAAGAAAAAAAAAAAGGGGGGGGGGGGCCCAAGTTTAAGAGCCAGTAACTGCTGTCACGCTTTCGAAGTTTAGATGTCGTGACGATGTCAGTTTTTAACTATAGCAGCATTTCTCCTCTGAGTATACACAAGATTGTTAACAACCAGCGCAAATGACTAGTAAATCTACCTGTTACCATTGGGCTACGGAAAGAATGGTTGGCCTAGATCGTCAGTTGTCTTACCGGAAAAAAAAAAAAATTGGTGATTTTGTAGTAGCCTTGTGCATTTAGCAGCTAGGATAATTCAGTCTCATTTTTGGACATGACTCCCGTCAGCTTTGAAAATTGTTACGGAAACTTGAGAACAAGCTTGATGGTGAACGCCTATCGTTTCGTAGTGAGCCGTCGGACTTCTCAGGGTTCCAAGACAACGGGGGCTACGGAAGGCGTACTCCTCACTGGGACGTAACTACTGGAGGCGACGGCGTTCCATGCCACTTCAGCTGGCCCTCCAACCATAGTGAGCATACAACGCAGCCCCCTAGTGTGCCGAATGAGGCAAAATTTCTATCAACTGTGGACGGGTAGGGGGGGGAATAAAAAATGAACCGTACCAATCTTAGTTTCCCCGGGGCAACCATGCGCCTACGATGGGATGCAAGTACATGGCAGAGACCGTGAAATGGGGGGAATAAACGTAAGTCCGCCTCAGCACAGATAATGTGTAGAGATGTTTTCTGGTGGTATTTTATATGCTGGCACACTTAGATTGGTCAGTGCACAAATGTCTTCGTCTGACTCCTACACCAATAGCGTCCATCATCAAGCTTATCGTTGCAATTACGTCTACAAATATTTTTAGGTCTCATGTCTCCACCTCACCATACTGTAGGAAGCCCATGGGCTCAATGGATACAATCACACCAAGGGGGGGGGTCCGACGCACCGCTAGGCATTTTGTCATTCCCTAATTAGGTCTCAGTTTAATTCTTTGTCCTTTTCTTTTCCGTCCAATAGTGATATATCAAATAATGCTTACCCATTCAACTAACTATCTTTATGCCCTTTTTTTACATTCCCTTTTTTTGACCTCCACTTAACTCCCAATCATCCTCCTGCCCCCCTTTTCTATGTCCATCTTTATCCTAAATACTCCTTTTTCATCATTTCTTTTATTTGTATCATTACCTTTTTTTTTCCCTTATTTTCTTTGTTTGCTCCCCCAATTCCTTTCTCTTTTCACTCCCTCTGCCTCTTCATTTCCACCCCCCACCTGCCCACTATTTTTCTCTTCACTTTTCCTTTGCTTTCTTTCTTTGTTTTTTGTTTCGCTATACTCTCTCTTCCCCTTTCCTCTTTTTACCCTTCCCCTAACTACCAACCGTTCCGAGAACATGTCATCGCGACATTTGGTCATATCTGTTAGGAACAATAGGATCAATCCATTATCTACTTAGAGAAATCAATATGAATGCAACAAACGAAAGAAATTTATAGATCACTGTATTGTTCCATGATCATAATATTTCGTAGACGATAGGATGTATCATGTATGTATAAGTACGCACACCCACCTGAATATGGCCTGTATTGGTTTATTTATACTTCAAATTCTTGTGTAAAGCAAGAAGAGGGAAAAGATAGAGAAAGTGGGACTCTTTGTGTCATCTGACCCACAGAATTAATGAAACTCTTAACTCATCCTCAGACGTATACAAGGGCCCTTCAAAAACCAATATTGCATGGCCAAATCAGTACCAAACAGTTCTCTTCTCCTCTCTCTCTCTCTCTCTCTCTGTCTCAAACACATAGTTGAGGGGAATGCTGTCTGGTTCGAGACCATTCATTTGAAGGCCATGGAGCAATTTGATCATCTGAATGATCTCGGACCAGGCTTCATTCCCCCCAACTGATAAACTCCCTCGACTTCCAGCTAGCGTTTTCATTGATCAAATTAACCAGGTGTCTTTTATGTTTGAATGTTTAAATTATTATTGTCTTCTTTCTCACAACGATCCAGCTACTTGTTTTTATTTCTATATGCAGCCAAAGGCAGTGCTTTGAAAGAGCTAAGGAAACGGCATAAGCATATCTCTTCGAATTCGACATTGACACTAATCTAAGCGGGTATAGTCTATTATATCATCTGTGGGCTATATTGAAGCAGATCCATGGAAAATTCACTTCAGTTCTCTAGTTGCCTAGAATCTGCACTGTGGTCTTCTCACATGAAACATGTTGAAAGTACTATCATCTCCGTTTGAGAAGAGAATTCTAGGCTAGCTAGCTAAGAGAGGAGACATATTCACCAAGATTAGTGATTATCATGCAAAGTTGCCAAGAAATCACCAGACTGCAGTTCTTCAAAACAAATGTTCAATCTACTTATCCTCGAGAGGGGAAGTGGAAAAAGAGGGTGTCGTTTCCTTTTGAAGCATTAATTGCATCAGTTTCAACATTATTTCGGGGAAGAAATATGGAAGATAGGCCATTGGAAAACGTTTTTCTCCGGAGTTTGGTTCCGAATGCATCTGGGTTTGCTCTTCCTTTCTCTGTTTATACCAAAATCGTTGAAAAACCAGACGTGTATGTCGGTTGGAAAATCAGACCGAAAAAAGAGAAAAACAAAAAAAAAGAGGTATAACAAAGTTGTGATTCGTCTTTTTGCAGTTGATTTTTCTCCAAGATAGCTTTGCTTGTGGAGAGTAGTAAAGAATATAAACCAAGAACTTTCACTTTTTTAGTTGCATGAGATGAGATGGGAGGATTACCCCATCAAAATTGAGCTTTGAATTCACTCTTCTCCATAAGAATGCAATCGTCATAAACAGCTGCTGATTCTTTTGCCAATCCTTCACTTTCTGATACCATGTGGGTCATATTCCCACCCAACGTGGGTCACAAACATACACAAATATTTGCATAAAAAATCTCTACTTTCATTTGCATTCAATCTACAATCACACTGTTGATGGTGAAAATGTGATCCATACCGCACATATGAGAAAATATACCAATTACAACAACGAAATTCTTTTAATCCCATGAGAAATTTGCTCATAATCATTTGATCTCATTACTTGAATAATAGCAAACCAAATCACGTAATTGCATAATGTTTGGTTTGTTTTGGGACTGAAGGGGAAAATGGAGAAGGCAATTGATGGGTTCTCATGTGTTGCATCCAGCTGGATATTGCTTGGGACTTCTTGCATTGACGGAGGATAATTTCTAAACTTAACATGTGCCATCATATATTTTGTAATCTTCTATCTTCTTGTCTTTTATGAGACTTTTGCCTTGAAAACATTAGTGTTTAAAGTCATTATTAGGCAATACCATAGCATATGCTCTATTTTGATGGTGCAAAACATAGAATTTCATAACCATTATTGAAAGGAATCAATAGCATTATGCAAATAATTGAGCAATTCAGACAAATCTAGCTTTAGCCTTTTGGGTGACAATAATTTTATCCGTACATTAATCATAGCACATACGAATACAATTCATGTTTGTATAATGTACTTGTGATCCCTAGATGTGAGTCAAAAGAGAAGAGAGACATCTTGAGTAAGTATGGCCAAAAAAAGTGATTCCTATGCTCGATAAAGCTCTCTTGAAAAACCTTGCTTCTATTGTTGGTTAATAGAGAATAATAGACATGGGGTTCTCCCATACTTTTAAGTGCTTTTTTGAGACCTGACCATTTGAAATTTCTATAAAGCATTCAGCAGCAATTTTTCTTTTTTAAAAAAATTCTCTTGCAAAAAGCCCTTTTTGAAAGAGTGAAAGTGGAATTGTGTTTCTAACATCTCTTTCCTTGATTTTACATGTATAAAAGCATAAATAAATAAATATTTTTATAAGAAAAATGCTTTTCCTTTTTGACAATCAACTATAGAAAAATGATGCATGAATCTTCACCGAGAAAATAAAATAATTTTATTATAAAATAATAAAAAACGATTATTTTTAACAAAATTTATCGTCTCAACAATAATAAAATAAAAAATTTGTAAAATTATGTTTAAGATAATACAATTATTAAATAGATAACATAATGTGATACTATTATTAATCGAGAAAGATTTAAGATTTAGAATTTTTTAAAATGTGAATTCGTTTATAATATTAATCATTTAAGTAATGATATCGAACTAACTTATTCATGATTTAATAAATTTATTTTATAATAATTTAGTACTTTTAAAAAATATAATTATATTATCTATTTTTTTTAAAAAATATTTAATTATATTTAGAATATAATTAATGAGTATTTAAAAAATATTATTAAAACATAAAAAAATTAAATATATAACATAATTACATTTTGTTTAATCGTTTAATAATAGTGTTGATTTGAGAATGCGACCATTAATGGGCCATGGGCTTAGGCCTAACCTGAGATGGATTATTATTCAATAGTAAATCATTGCTTGAATTTGACCACAAATAAATTTCCACGTGGCATAATATGAATGGAGATACCTCTCCTATAACGGGCATATAACCCCCGTGTATTTCATCGCATCCGACCAGGGGCCGACTATCTCCAACAATACTCAGCGCCTTTTTCAGCTCTTCCCTGACAAAAGATCGTTGAAAACCTTGTCCTGGACTCTCTCACGCGTCCATTTCTGGCGCGTGCTACACCTCCCAACAGAGCAACACAGCTCTCCGCTCCTTCTCAAGATATTCCCCACGTGCCGCAACTCCACACCTCAAACCAAACTTTCATCAACGGTTTTCTAACTGCCACGTATGATGTCGTGTTGTCAAATCAACGAGTAACACCTTCGTAGTCTTTCTCTCTCCAAAGTCTTCCCCTGTGCTTTCTGTCGCTCTTTAGAAACGTCGCCTGTCGGAAAATCTAAATGCTCCCGGGAAATTTCTAATTTTCTCGAGAAACTTTCATGATGGACGAGATCTTCTTTGATACGATGCAGTTCTTGAAGAGACCTTCAATTACCGAAACATTAGTCGACATTTTGCTATGTGCAGTTCCGATTTGGGTGGCCGTCATGATCGGCCTCGTGATCGGCTGGTCGTGGAGGCCAAGATGGACCGGTTTGGTATTTCTTGGGCTCCGGAGCAAGTTCAGGTTTATATGGACTTTACCGCCTGGTTTCGGCGCTCGACGGCTCTGGCTCGCTTTCACGGCTCTGTCAGCTTTCTCGGCTTGCCGTACGCTTTGGAACAATTCTAATGGAAAAGGTCGGAAATCGGCTTCCGCTACAGCACAGGCTGCGTCCAGCAGTTCGGGGGATGGAGGTGGTGTTGATATTAGGTCAGTGTTGAATTGTAGTTCTATGTTTTTCGATTTTGTCAGGGTTTGATTCAGAAATGAAAATGAAATTCAATTTCATTTTGTTATTTTTCTAAAAGAATTGTGTTTTTTTTTATAATAAAAAAAAACAATTGCGACGACGGCATTGCTTGTTTCAATGATTTTCTAGTTGCAATTAAATATGACCTATTAATATAAATGCAGTTAGGTTTATGTATATAAATTGCATTATGAGTTATGTGTCTGTTTTGAATTTTTTAGTTGATGTTGAGTTGCCATGAATGTGCTCGAAAATCTGTTTAATGGTTTCCAGGCAGCTGTTGCCCTTTGTATTCTTTATAGAATATTAAAAGAGGTAAATGATATGTTGGGATTATCAATTATGATGTTAGATTTCCAGTTCCCCAAAACGTAAGTAGGTGATTGCAGCCTAGTTTCACGGGCCTGTCCCCTTTCATTTTTATTAGTGCGGGGACCATTGGATTTAGGATCAGTGTAGGAGCAATTTAAATGAAGAAATGAAAAATTTTCTGATAGCACTGTTCTTGTCTTGCGTGCTACTTATGTTTGGTGAATTTGATTATTATTGTTTTATTGGCATGCTCATCATTCCTGCTTGATATTTTAGAGAAGTTGTGAAGTATTATCAGTTGTAGGCGTTGCATTAATCAATATTTGCTTTGTTCACGATAAAGTATTGGGTATACGAGATGGATGAATTAATGGAGAGAAGGTAAGTGCTGTTTTCTCTGATATCAGCTGCTTAGTTTAATAGTCAAGCTTTGAGTAATTGCTGTAGACTGTGATATTTGCATCCAGTTATGTATGAATATGCTTTAGGTACTCTGAATAGCTTGTTTGTGCATAAAGTCCAGAATTTGTTTAATATTAGAAATGTTTTTAAATATTTGTTATGGTCATATCATATATCCCTGTAGTGTCATATTGTTGTAAGTGTTTTATGTTGTTTCATTACTGCTAGATGTATTTCATCTATTTTCATGGATGATTGAGTTATGAGAATTCTCTTTCTTGCAGCTTGGGTGCTGGAACTGCAGAGAGAGAGCAGGATGTTGTCACAGAGAATGACTTAGAGCACCTATTGTATCTTCTTGAAAAGAAAGATGGAGAGATGGAGTGGCAGAGTATGATGGAGAGGTCCACTCCAAACATGACGTACCAAGCTTGGCGCCATGAGCCTGAGGTAGATTCTCATTGGCTTAATGCAATTTTCCCTGTTCATCATCTGCTGTTTGCTTTTGAGAACTATTGGCAACCAGTATATCTTCTTGAATTGGTTCGTGTTGGTCTATTATTATAGAGGAGGTTACATAGTACATGCCTTATCTGTGTTGATTCTTGTGATTTTGTGATTAATTGACATCTATCCATTTATGAGCCTATTTGGTGAAGTGTGATCATGTGCTGGATTGCTTCTTCTAGATTTCATGGAAGAACAGCACAGATGTAGTTGTTTTTCCAAAGGCACCAGGATCACTTTTGGAACTTAATTTGCAGATGAATAAATGCTTTTGCAATTAGAATTAGTTTCAGAAAGTTAATTTTTGGGTTCAAAGTGCTTGATAATGGGGCATACCACTCCTTTCTTAGTTGGTGTAGATATTGTTGTGCATCTGCATGCATTATATTCTCTTAGTTTTCAGACACTGTTTTACTACTTGATAGTGATATTGAGTATGGTATGGACTAGTAGCTGATAATGATTTTGTCTATCAGACAGGGCCTGCAGTTTATCGCAGTAGAACTGTCTTTGAGGGTGCCACTCCAGAGTTGGTTAGAGATTTCTTCTGGGATGATGAGTTTCGATGTAAATGGGATCCTATGCTTTCGCATGTAAAGATATTGCAGGAGTGCCCTCATACTGGGACAATGATTGTTCACTGGATAAAAAAGGTTCGTGGAACTGTTGATTTCTTAACTTTTGATATCTTGGTCTTGTAATGCCAATTTCTCATCCAAATAATGGATTAATTGATGCCTTTATTTGTTCCTACTTGCAGTTCCCTTTTTTCTGCAGTGATCGAGAATATATCATTGGTAGAAGAATATGGGAGGCAGGAAAGGATTATTATTGTGTGACAAAGGTACATGTTTAGAGTTTAGAAGTCCAATTGTTGTCTTTGAGATCCAGTAGATAAGTGCAGTTGATAGTTATTATTTTATGCTTCCTTGTTTTATTACCATGATCAGAAACTTAATTGCTATCTGTTGTTCTTTCCAAGACTAATCATGACAACTAAATTTGCATTCTTATCTTTGTTCTGGCTTAAAACAAGAAGGCTATGTATTGATTCCGTATGGTTTTACAAACACATGATTGAAAGGCCCTCTATGTACCCTGTCTTCATTTATCATTTCATTTGATTGTAGATTATTCCATGGTTAATGAGAAGGTGCGGTACCACATATTGTTTGCATCAGTCTGCATTATGTACTCTTGAAGCATGGAAGACTTGATATGATCTGTTGTCTCTTTGTCAGCAGCAATCAGGATTTCTTCTCATTTCAGAATGTTGACAATTAATATTGATGTGTGAGTTACAATACTGCAGGGTGTGCCATATCCAGGTTTGCCCAAGCATGACAAGCCTAGGCGTGTGGAGCTCTATTTCTCAAGTTGGGTTATCAGGGCTGGTGAGTATTCTGTTAACCAATGGAGTTTTGTTAAATTGTAGCAGACATCTATTTAAATTTCTATTCAGTGATGCATCTTCATTACCTTCCTATGAAATACAAATGCAGTGGAGTCCCTTAAAGGAGATGGGCAGCTATCTGCGTGTGAGGTTACTCTTATCCATTATGAAGAGATGGGGATCCCCAAAGATGTGGCGAAGTTGGCTATCCGGCATGGTATGTGGGGGGCTGTCAAGAAAATAAACTCTGGCATGAAAGCATATCAAAGTGCCAGAAAATCAGAGGCTTCATTATCTAGATGTGCACTGATGGCCAGAATCACAACAAAAATTTCTTTAGATGAAAGCATGGATTCTTCGGATACGGTTTCTGGTGAAGAAGAAAAAGGGCAAGTTTCAGACCCTAAAAGTCAGAAAGATCATGGCATTGATTGGAAGTGGATAGTTATTGGTGGAACTGTGGCTCTAGTTTGTGGACTTCATTCAGGTGCTATTGGGAAGGTCATGTTGCTTGGAGCTGGGCAGAGAATTGCCAGGCGGTGAGAGTTTTTTCAGTGGAGATCAAATATATTATTCACTTTCAAAATCCACGAACACTTCATCAATTGCTTTGATTGAGATTATTACATATTAATATATATTTTGTTACTATAGGCATTGCTGCAGTTAGGTCTCTCTTGTTCTCATCAGACATTCAATTCTCTTCCAAGCATGGAGAATGCTGGTTCTCCCCTTGATATAATTTAATCTACTCTGGCTGAATATACGATAACCTTTTGAATAGCGAAGTTGGAGAGAGAGTTTTATTTCTAAACATACTATGTATGTTTGTTTTAGCCTTCGCCTGTTTATCATGTGTTAGTTGATTCACAGAAGAAACTGTTAGATGATTCTTTTAATTCCTCCTTACTAGAAGTAAAAGGGCAATGATAACAATGGATGGGAAAGTGGTTTGTGATATGAGCTTGGTAGTTAACTAATCTTCTCCAATTAGGTTGGTTGGCAGCGAATTGCATACAATCTTCTAGGGGATTGTGTTGGTTGTAGCCCATACTTGGATTCTGGACTAAAGCACGAGAAGAGAAAGTGACATACTATTCTGGCCCAAGGCTAGTCTAACACCAAACTAAATCCCGGTTTTGAAATTCATTAGGGGAGACAATGACACACCTCTCTCTGTGAATTGTGACCGGGTTGAACTCCGGTGGGCAGGGACCTTGGAGGATCCTGCAACCAACCAGAAAATTATTTCCACCATGTTTGTTGCCTTTGTAGCAAATGAAGGGGACGTGTAGAGTTACATTTTCTCTAAGCTTTTACATTTAGAAGGTATCCAAGATCCCTCAGGAGAACATTAGCTCCTTGTTTATCATGGATCTATTCTACTGTATTCGGCATTTTTCTTTTGGTTCAGTGATAGAGGGTTATCAGCTTTTGTGCAACCTCAAAAGCTAATAATGTTTGATACGGATGATGTACAAACATTAATTATCAAGCCTTGGCTTTTCCACGACTGTTCATTACTGTGTATAACTTGTTCAAAGTCCCTGTTAAATGTGATGATTGAGACTACCTAACAGCCCACGCTATTCATCGCACAGCGAAGCTTATCTGATGTACCTCTGCCTCTGACTCTTGAGTAGGTTTTGATTCTTATCCACAATATTCTCTACTTTACTTTTCTTTTTATCATGTTGATGAAAAGAATCTGAAGTGTTTCTACTATTAGACGAGCTCGAGAATGTTCGAGGAATCCTAAGTTTTGAATCACCATTACATGATTTTAAATGGCTCAACTGTTAGAACCCACCGCAAATTTCTTGTATTAATTAACACCAGCAAAGATTTAATCTCGTGTTTGGTTAAATTACGATCATCAAAGTGTAGTGATTATCTTGTAAGCATCTTTCACAAATTCCAACCCTTTATGTCAAAAAGCATTTTCATACTGGATAATCTACAAACAACAGCAATAAATGCATTGTCATGCATGGCTCTTCTTGGCTCACATATTGTCTACGTAGATAAGTAGACAAAAGCTTGAAAGAGACAGTAAGTATTCCACTTGCTAGATAATGGTGAGAAGCTTTTGTCACAGTGTTGCAAGATTGTCCAATCTTGAAGTTAGTGGTTGATACAAGACCAAAACCCTAATCTTTGCATTAATAACTCAGTGGATTTTGTTGTGGAATAGGGTCCCACGCTGAACAATAACTAAGGATCAGCATCACTTCATCTTTGTCAAATTGTTTCATCCTCTCTTTTTTTTCCTTTGTCCCCCCCGCCGCCCCCTTCTTTATGTTAAAGTTTTAATCTGTCCACCCACTATAGCTTTTTCACAAAGTGCTTCTTGTCATTCTGAATAATGCAACTTTATTTTTGGTTCCTCTTTAGCTTTCTCTTTTGATAAAACTCCGATGTCACGCAAGTATTAGTAATTTTAAACTGTTTTATATAGCTTTTTAGAGCCGTGTTGCCCATGGCATTGCCAGTCATATAGAAAAGGATTGCTGTCCTTCCACAATGACAATAACAATAAAAAGCTTCTACTTCTTGAGATTTGTGAACAATCTTCACTTTCTTTGGATACAAAGACTCCAGTTACAGTCTAAATAGACTCTATTTTTTTTAAATAGCATCAAGGTGAAGCAGGACAACTTCAATTTCAATTGGGCATTGGAATTGGCAAATATATTATAATTTGGCTCTTTTAATTCCTTTGATTAAGAAAAAATTAGTATAACAGACAGGACGAAATGATTAAATAAGATTAAATATGGATACTGAAAGAACCAATGAATCATGAATCAAAACTTCCAAGAGTGTCACGTCAACAGAGAACCACCTTTTTCTATGAATCACCGCTTCAGAAAGGCTTCAATTTAATATATATTTTTTGAAATTGATACTGTACTTTATAGTATTATATTATTATATTGCATTAACAATGGCACATAATCATTAGTTAAGACATAAATCTCCTCTTTTTGTACTTACAACTCTCTGTTCTTTGTACTTACTGAAGTTAAAAATTAACTTTGCATCAGGGTTTTCATTTGTATATGGTTTTGACTCTCTCCAGAGTTCAAAAAGTAATCATCTTTCCCGTATACATACAAAGAAGATTTGAGTTTTGAGTGTCTGTACAGTATTATGTTGTATGTACATGTGCTATAAATAAACAGACACAGCTGTCTTTAGCATGGATTAGTGCCATTGGCATGGGATGTGTCCACGTTGCATGTTCCTGAACCTCATGACTCTAGAATCTCCGGAAAAGCCAGAAGGAGAGCCTAGCTTCATCCTTAATGTAACTGTAAGACTCGGACTCCTGTCAACAGCAATCTGATACTGAGACTCTCAGTTGCTCATTTTAAAATTTTAATATTATCCTCTTTCAGTTTGCACTTGGCTATTTCGAAGTGCTGCGAATTGAGAGGAGGAGCAGGAAAGGAAGTAGGCTTTTCTGTGGATTTTGAGAAGGATGAGGTATGTGGGTCTATTTAGATCGTGTTTTACTCAAATGGTTATCTCTTAGTTTCGATATTTTTGCTATATCTTTGTTGCTTCAACCTTTGGCTGCTCCTGTAACTTGCATTTGTTTCAAGATAGAGATGTGCTATCAAGTTCTACCCGATTATCCAGACATAGCTTTCGATGCTTCTTTATTTGATCTGATGCATAAGTCTGATGCGGCACATGAAATATGTTGCATCTTGGAGAAAGCTTGAGTCTTTTTTCCCTGAGGTGATTTACCTTGATGTTCAGAAATTTTGCATATACTTTGTTAGCCATTTAAGGATATTTTCATCCTAGCCTTTATTCATCGCATGAACCAAATAACTCAGATCTGCACTTAATTTTAATCTATATGTCTGAATTTGTCTTTTTCATGCTTAATGTTTATCTTAGGATAGCGTGATTCTAGGCTCAATTGTCTGAGAATTTGTGTTTCTCACACATAAGATTTTAAGATTCAACTATGGTAGATGTTTGGTGTTGATATTTTGAGCACTCCATCATTAACAATAGTTGGGCTTTTGGACCGCACAACAGAACAGCATGCTACAACATATCTAGATATAGCCTTGTGATTATACTTGCAATTATCTTATTCTTGCATATAAATGTCCCCAAACTAAAAGATAAATGTGATTCAGATAGTGTTGACCACTGGCTCAAAGTTTCTAGATACATCATCGTCACGTTTGTAAACATTTGATGTTGGTAGCTTGGCTGTCATAGTCAATATGCATAGTCTCCGTAAAATTTTTAATCCTTTGTATGAAAAAAAATATCTTTTACAATGATTCCCAGATGTTTGAAAAAATATCACATTAATTTGTCAAATTTTGCAAATTTTTCTTCTGATGGCTCATCATATTGGCTTTTCAGGATTGATTAGGCCTTCATCCCACTCACTGAAGATGAATGTAGAGAATGAAAACATCGAACCAGTGACTGAGTTGGGACTTGCACTCGGTTCTTCTAGTCAATGCAATCAGAGAAGATTGAACAGTGATTCAGGTGCAGGTGCAAATGCAGTTTCGAGGGTAGATATGAAATTTGTGGCCACCGACTACTTGACTGAACTAGTTTGGTCTCCCCAGAATGGCCCAAGTCTTAAATGTGCTGATTCAAGCTTTGTAGATAAAAAGAACTCTCTTTTATGGGGTGCAGGATCAAGCAATAAGGTTCTTTCATCAGCACTAAGTATTACAGCTGGGAGGGCCAGCACTGACAAACCTATGAATGAAGAAAACTTAATGACATCACAAAGTGCATTTCATCTGAGGAATGAAACTGCTGATAGGAACACATCAGGCAGGACTCCTGGAAGTGATGTTGCTTTCATTCCTGATAGTGGATCGAGTCATGAAGATAGGACAGGTGAGGATAAATCATCTTTGGTACACTAGATTCAGCATACATTAAATGTGAAGCAAATAATTTCAGTCTTTTGGTCTTTTTTTCTGTGGTCCCAAATTGTTTTTACAATTTTTGAGAACTTGTTTGGCAGGAAATAGATGTTATGTGCAGGAAACAAACACTGTGATAGGATTATCACTTCAACGTATCAACAGGAAGGAAGAAATAAGGAATGGGAAAGGAGAGTGCATTGCTGGTCCAAGTAATAATCAAATGGCTGAGATATCAGAATCCAAGGAAAAGACTTTTTCGAGTGTTCCAGGTTCTCTATATATAAAATTTTCATTTTATTTCAGTTTCTGTGGCATGGTAAATTTGGAAAATGGTTTAGAAATTATACATAGCTAGCTTTTGCAAAACTGATTCTTAGTTTTAGAAAGCACCCGTAGCTAGTTTTTAAAAGCTGATTCATTTATAATGATTTAGATAAGAATGAAAGATGGTATCCTGTACTTTCTGCTATTCACATGAAAATTTCTAGGACAGTTTCCGTTTTGCTCCAAAAGCAAGTGGGTTCAAAATCCTGGAACCATTCCCTCAAATTTGTTTAGCCTTTTATGTGAAACAAGGACGTGTTTATACTCTATATGTCGATTTGGCTAAATCTAATAATGCTGATTTGATCATTTATGCACCATAACAGCTGATCTTGGAGCTGATTTGGCACAAAATGAACCTCTATCTGAGGATCCTACTGCTGGAGGCAAAGATGTTGGTGGTGGAAATCAGGCATCCAGAATGGAAATCATCTTGGCCCCTGGATTCCACCTCACAAAAGACTCCGTAGCTAATGATACTTTCATGCAAAACTTGACATCTCCTGGCAAAAGATGTGAGGAATCTGCTTCCTTCCTGGAAAGAAAGAGCAGAAATAAGATGACAATGACAAATTCTCTTACCATGCATCCTTTAGAGAAATTGGAATCAACTTCTGAGAATGATTTGCAAAATCTTTTCAGTAAAAATGTTCCTGGTGCTGCAAGTAGGATTGTAGCGTCAGAATCTGCACGTGAAGTTAAAAATAGGTCCTGGCAGGGTGAGGAGACACTTCCTAAGGAGAAGACTATTTCAAATGAGCGTTCTACAACTAACAGCAGAATCCGGAGGTATCGAAGAAAAGGCAAGGAGAAGGCTTTGTCTGATGGAGAGGTCAATGAAAAAATGTCAAAAGAGGATGATGACAGCCATGAGAGTGTTGAAAGCTGTAATAGTGCTGGGTTGTTTTCAACTGGCAAAAAAAGATGGAGCTTTGACCAGCAGTTGATTGTAGGGAGCAAAAAAGTTAAAAAGCAAACCCACGAGTGTCCTGGTTCTACATCATTTATTAAACAAGATAGCTCCTTCATGAATTGGATATCAAACATGATGAAGGGATTTTCAAAATCAAATATAGATGATGCGCTTGCACCTTCTCTTGCTCTCACCCTTGCGCAACCTGCTCATGGACATGAAATTCCTGACCAGCAACTTATCATGTACAATAAAAACCAAGAATCTGGGTGCAGAAATGTTGGGTTTCAATCTATTTTCCAGTCTTTATACCTTCCAAAGACAAAGGGTCATCGAAGAGCATTGGATGATGATTATCAAAGAGACTTTGAGGTGGCTAATGGGCTATGTGACATTAATGCCATTCCATTAGCTTGTCATAGTGACAATGATAACGTGCGCCAACAATTTCTACTATCAAATGAGAACATCAACAAATCTACATCAGGAGAGGAAGCAGGTATGGCAACCCAGCCTAAGATTTCATCTGCTAATTTTGCTTCCAGTCAGGAAAATAGCAGGTCTGCTGAGAACAAGAATTCATGTAACTTGGAAACTGACAAGGGGGAAGGAGGAACAAACTCCAATTCCTCTATGGGTAAACGTAAGATTAGCAGCACTGAGAACATTGATTCCAAACCACCATTCAAAGTGAGAACAAATTATAATTTAGTTCACGGAAGTGATCCTCTTGGAAGCTTGTGGATAACTCGATTTGCTCCAAGAACTTCTTTTCACTTGCTGAGTCCTGATAACCAAAACCAAGGTAGTGGTGGACCCTTTAAGTGCTCAACTAGTTGCCAGAAAAATATTCCTTGCTCCTGGAATCCTATCAGTTCTTCCAATGACCTCAAGATTGTGGAGGCTGGACCACACCCCAGTGAAGATCAAATTGTTGCAGGAGGTAATGAGTTACAGAACTGTGCTGCTGAAACTGAGGTTTCTACTGGGTTTAATGGAATAAAAGGCCATAATGATCAGAAATCCATTTGTAAACTGAACCTTATTACACCTTCCTCAAGATTGAAAAATTCAGAGGCAATGACTTCTAACTTTGCAAAGAGGCTGGATGCCCTCAAACACATCATGCAACCAGATGTTACAGATAGTGCAACTTGTGCAGCCATCTCCTGTTTCTTTTGTGGCAGGAAAAGTCACCATTTACGAGAATGCTCAGAGATAACAGATGGTGACCTTGAAGGTCTTCTAAAGAATATCAATACATATAATGGAGCAGAAGACATGCCTTGTTTGTGTATCAGATGTTTTCAGCGCAATCAATGGGTTGTTGCATCTTCAAGAGGAGAAAATCAATTGGAGGGCAATGACTTTAGTCCAAATGAAATGCAGCTCAATAGAAGAAATGAACAAAGTACAAAGCTGTTTGATGGTAAGTGCCTTGCTCAAGCTTCTGGTATTAATACTGTCTGTGATCCTGAGAAAGACACATCTTGAAATTAATGATAAACTGGATCAAGTGACAACTGTTGACAGAATGATATGTAATGAAACTCAGTAAAAGATTACTTTGCTTCAGGTTCTGGGCTAAAGAAGTTGAGAGAAAATCAAACCATACATTGTAGCAACTTCCTTCTTAGGCATATATCAGGAATGCCAAAGGGGATCTTTGATTTCATAAAAAGACTTCGCTTATCTCGAACAGACATCCTCAAGTAAGTGAACCATATTACATGTTAGTTGTTGTCTATTTCTTAATTACTTCATTACTTCACTGAATATTAGTTCTGATTGCATTTGATATATAATTGGGAAATAAGTTATTTCTGAATCTTGACAGGGGAAAGGCGTTCCAAAATAGTAACTGACTGCTAATTGTTAGCCACCAGCATGCCAATTGTACAGCATCATATAAATTTTAAGATTAGTTTGTAGCTTGACATCATTTTTTGGTCCACTGGTCGACCTTCACCCCATTTGGTTTTCAAGTTAGCTCTAATGACGTTTCAGCAAGATTGCTCCTGTACTAATGGTATAGTTCATTATTCATATATCAGAGCTTTTTTCTTAGCTCTGGAACACATTACCCTGTTTGCCCTCTCCCGTATCCTATGTTACGTACAGGTTTGGTGTGGACATCATTGGTTATTTATAGAGGAATGTGGACAGACAAAAAGCAAGGACATGAAATCGCCATATCCCCTTTTTCTTGGCAAGACTTGATGAGTGGTACATGACAGATTAAGAAATAATTCTGTAACTGTTCACTGAAGTGCATAGTTTTATAAATTTGCATTTTTGGTCTGTCATTGGTTGATCGATTAAATTATTGTTTGCTATTTCTCCTACCACTATTTAGGGTGATATTTTCTTGCATTCATAACTGTACAAAATTATTTTCTTCAGTCCATTTGGTTTATCAGTAAATCTTAGCAGCTAGCATTAGTTTAGAAAGTCATATTCTTGGAGTCGTTGCTCTTGTCAAACATGATGCTGAAGCAGGTATTCTAATGATGCTTTTTAAGCATAAAGTATAGGGGGACTGTTAGAATTTAATTGGTTGAAACAAAATGTCAGTTAACCGAGGAATTGTTAGACAGCCATATACCTAGAAACATAAAAATGAAGCAAACAAGGAAAAAATATTGAAAATCAATAGTGTACCACATTGTTTCCTTGATGATGGTAAAATATAAAGTCCGCTTATATCCTAAATCCTCTAATGTTGATCTTTCCCCATCTCAATGTAACTTTGTATAGAAGTTATATTCAACAACCGAAACGAATTTTGTTGAAACCATGATTTTGGTCCTCATCATTTCACGTTGCTGACAAATTTTGTTTCAGTCATGGTAATGCAGTAGATACAAACTTATAGACAGTAGCATGTGTCTAAGTATCTGTTCCCTCACATGCAATCTCACATTGATGCCATATGGCATGTAATATCTCAGCCGCACACTCCACAAAGACAAACAAAATCCTCAAAGGTATTATATTTCCAAGTTATTTTTGTCTGATACTGATATTTATATTCTACATGATATCAGATCAATGAATTCTCACATGTCACTTGCACATCTTAATGGATTTTTCCTGCGCTTGCGACTGGGGAAGTGGCAAGAAGGCCTTGGGGGAACTGGATACTATGTAGCTTACATAACTGGTATAACTTTAAGTTGTGTCCTGTTTGTTTAACTTGATTTATATACATTTTTGTTAGGTTGAACATTTTCTGTTTAATCGCCAACTTTAGTGACGATGCATGCTGCTTGTTTTTAACATTTATATCTCCTTTTCTTCGGAATGCACAGGTGCACAGGAAAAAAAATCACTGCAGAATTCCAAAAATTCAATCTCTGTGAATGTTGGAGGAATCAAATGCTTGGTTGAGAGTCAATACATCTCCAACCATGATTTTCTCGAGGTAAAATACAGTTTCATTTACCATTCTCTTGTTTCCAACTGCTCAGTGTAAGATTTCAGAAACCATGCAATATCATTTTAAAATCTTGCCTTTTACCCACATTTTACAACTCTTACCTCTCCTTTCACATTTTGCAGGATGAGCTTATGGCATGGTGGTCTGCAACCCAGAAGAGTGGTGGCAAAATTCCATCAGAAGAAGATTTGAGGGTGAAAATAGAAGAAAGAAAAATGTTAGGCATGTAGATATAATCTATTCCAGGCGTTACAAATGTTAGCCACAGTAGTTTTGAGTGTTCTAGCATGCTGCAGCATCCCACTTCCGTTAGTTCTGCATAGAAAATTTTGAATTTTTGGTTTTGGTTTTCCATACTTTACCATACACCTGCAGCTGATTCCCGATTTCCTGGAACAACTTTCTGAATTCCATAATCACCGAGTGAAGAAGTTGAACAAATTACAAGTTTGATGAAGTTTCATTTATCCTTTCCACTCAAAATCACTTCTGCCAAAGCACTTGTGAATGCATTGTCTGGCTTAAACAAGATATGGAATGAACCTGTGGTTTCTAGTACTAGGAGTCTTGATCGAAGATAAATAATTCAACGTGGATTCGATTAAATGAATACTTTAAAAAATACATTCATTCTTGATAATTATATATATATATATATATATATATATTATAATTTAAAAATATTAAATAAAATTATTATTTTTATATTTTTTAGTTTTTTATATTTTTACGTTAAATTTTAAATCGGTTTTATTATTATTTTTTTAAATTTATTCTCAAATTAATTTAAATTACTAATAAAAAATAAATTAATATAAAACAATAAATAAAAATTTAATTTTTTTTATTTTTAATAAAATAATGATATATAAAATATTCAATAATAAATAATTTAAATTATATTTTAATAAAATTTATAAATAAATTTTACATTTTTATGATATAAATTAAAATAATTAAAATATATTACCTATTATTATTTTATCAAATTAATTTTAAAAAAAATGTAACTCATAAAATATGTCCAATCAGCGGAACACATGATATGATGATTGCATGTACCGTAATCAAACGGTCTAGGCCCCATGTTGCCATCATCAGATCGATTAAAACTCTCATAGGCTCAAACTTTACCTGGGCCCTGTGCCTGGCACGTGCTCGGGCTTGGCCAGGGTCTTTGCAGGATTTTATCTTTTAAGGCATGGCCGGATCACCACTGTAAACATAGGCGCCTGCTCATGTTTCATATTCTGACAGTCAAACTTTACCTGGGCCCTGCAGCAATCTGGACGAGTATTTACGCATAAAGACAATCCACTGCTCCACCTCCAAATGATAATCAGCTTCATTTCCTGAGGATCATCGATATGCATCTGGGTAAGTTTGCTTACAAATCACTCCTTGCTTTCTCTTTTTGTTTCTTACCGCAGCTGACAAAATTTCAGTCTCTTCAGATAGTGGAAATGGCAAAGCCATCATCTCCCACGTCGCTGCCGCCTCTTTCATCGGAGCTTTTGTTGCCGCAACAAACCATTATCGCCGCCAGAAGTATAAACATCATGCCGGAAATCAAGATTTCATTCCGAAGCTTGACAGAACAGAATCAGGCCGTGTCGGCAACCTTGAAAGATTCTCCCATTATGTTGGTACTGTAGCTTCCAATTTTGTTATTTATTTTTGATTTACGTATACATACTTGTCTTTTGATGGTTGAGTTTCGGGGTGTGGCTCAGCCAGACAAATGGGATTCGAAGATGCAAGCGAATGCCCACAGCTGTGCAAGTTAGCCCATGATTATTTGAAGAAATCAAAAGGGTGTGAGGATGACATCTATGAATTTTTTTCCGGTGAAGCTGAGGCCGAGTCTCTGTATGTGAAGCTGATAGAGGAGTTTGATAAATGCATCCTCAGTTATTTTGCTTTTCACTGGAGCCATGCTTCTTTTATGATCAGTCAGGTTAATTAATCTACAATATTCCTGGACAAAATGATAGGCTTAAAACTTGGCTAAACCCCCAGATGTTTCTTGGTATTCTCTGATCTGTCATCTAATCCTCGTTGCAGGTTCTGAGAGTTGAATCTGAGAAGAGGACCAAGCTTAAGGACTTTGTCATGGCAGCTACAAGGTAACTTTCCCATTTTTATTTACTTGTTCTCCCTGACTATTAGGTTCAAAAAAAAATATTTAGTTAGCTAATAAGTTATTGGGCAATGTAAAGGTCTGCCACTTGCCAATATTAAAAAAAAATGGTTCATTATTGGAATTTGTGTAGCCACTGTATGGACCTACCACAGGTTTATACAATTGGACTTTGGCTTTAGCTTTTGACTTAAATAGGTATTGAGAAATAATATAATTACTAATTTTTTTATTTTTAATTTAATCAAATATTAATGCAAAATATAATTAATAAAAAATAATTTCAATTATATCATAATTTTTTTATAAAATAGGAAGAAACAATTTAAAATTTTTATTATTTATATTATTTATTATGTCACTTATAAAACAATAATAAAAAAGATCATAAGCCAAATCCTTTAAATTATTGTAGCCAATTAGCCAGTGGCTTTTAAGCTAATGGAATCATTTAGGGTTTAATATATTATTTTTCTTTTGTATTCACCCTCTCAACAGCTAGCTTGATGGTTGAATTATTGCATGTTATGCAATGTAATATGCATAGACAAGACATTTTTAAATAACATCTTTATTGCATGATGGGAGGGTTAATAATTAAAATGCTTGGTATAGATAATGAGCATGGCTATAATAATTTAGGGTTACGATGGGGTTATTTTTCTGCATTTGATCCTGCGGGGTGGTCAATTGGGTAGATGAGGGTGTGTTGTGATGCAGCCATTGCTCCCCAGAAGTTAAAATCAGCAAAAGAGATGACATTAATTAGTTACTTGAGTGAATAGAACTTGTAATGGTTTGACAGGGAGCAGAGATTTGAGAAGGTGGCTAAAGATTTGAAGGTGACAAGGGTTTTCTCTACATTGGTGGAGGAGATGAAGGTGATCAGACGAGATGGCGAGTCTAGTTGTACGGACGTGATGGTGCCGGTAGCTCTCAGTGAGAGAAGTCCGGTGCTGCTACTCATGGGTGGTGGTATGGGAGCTGGCAAGAGCACCGTCCTCAAAAACATTATGAAAGAGTAATATCATATTAACTTCTCTAGTTTAATTATCTTTACAATGACTAATCAGATCTAAAAGTTGACAATTTAAGGTTAAATGTTTTCTTGATTGTCGTTGGTGATTGATGAGGAGCAATTTGACAGATCATTTTGGGCAGAAGCAGCAGCAAATGCAGTAGTAGTTGAGGCGGATGCGTTCAAGGAAACCGATGTTATTTACAGAGCCCTTAGCTCTAAGGGCCATCACAGTGATATGCTTCAAACTGCTGAATTGGTACGTACAGTATCCATACAAGGGTTTTGTTTGATGTTAATCAAATTAATTGATAAAGAGTGGCCTTGATTCCTCAGGTGCACCAATCGTCTACAGATGCAGCATCATCGCTACTAGTGACAGCACTCAACGAAGGGAGGGATGTGATCATGGATGGTACTCTGTCGTGGGAACCTTTTGTTGAGCAGACACTTGCCATGGCACGAAATGTTCATAAATGTCGGTATAGGATGGGGGTCGGCTACGTCGTAAATGAAGATGGCACCATTATTGAGAATTACTGGGAGCAGGTCGAGGAAGATGAAGAAGATCAGCAGCACAAGGAAGATGGAAAAGTAGCTCCTCGGAAACCATACAGGATAGAGCTGGTTGGTGTCGTTTGCGATGCTTATCTAGCTGTCGTTAGAGGCATCAGGTATCAATTCTGGTTCACAATTCAAAAACAATTTTTATAACACACGAAACGCAAAATCGTTAGAAATTGGGTTGTTTGAGCAGGAGAGCAATAATGGTGAAAAGGGCCGTAAGGGTGAATTCACAGTTAAAATCTCACAGGAGATTCGCCTGTGCATTTCCGAAATATTGTCACCTTGTTGACAACGCCAGGCTCTATTGCACCAATGCTGTTGGCGGTCTGCCCACGGTAAATCCGAAATCCAGTCATTACATTAATTTAGGCTTGATGTCTTGTTCCGAAACTCAATCAGTTTGATTGACGTGAATGAATACAGCTGATAGCGTGGAAAGATGGAGACAGCAAGCTGCTGGTTGAACCAGACGAAATCAACTGTTTGAAAAAGGTAAGCAGCTTGAACGCGGACGCAGAATCCGTGTACGAACTCTATACGGAACCCGACGCGATATTGGAACGGGGATTCGTTTGGAACGACATCGTCTTGTCTCCTTCCAGAGCAGACCTTCAACGGGAGTTGAAAACTGCCATCCTGAAAATCGAAAACCGCTGATCATTTTGTGTGTGGACTTTGTTCTTCAAAATTTGAGAGTGATCGAAGGTGTTTCTGCATTTGAATTTCTGTCCGAACGAAGATTGAAAACACATCCAAACTAAAACTATGTGATTCTATTTGCCTGAACTGCAATCAAATCGGCCCCAAATTTGCATATCTAAATCCAAAGCAAACAAGCCACTAATTTCGTCCCCTTCTAGGCCACAGCCTTCTTAACCGGCGACTTTATGCTCTTCGGCTTCATCGCTTTGGCAGCAACCGCAGCCTTCTTCGTAGGCGATTTCGCCGGCGTCAACGCTATTTCCTTGGCTTTCGCCGACTTCTTTTCCGCGGTGCTGGTGGGGGACAATCTATGCATCTTAGGTGCAGCGGTTATAGAGGATGGTGTCGGCTTCTTGCCCGCAGCGGCAGTGGATGAAAATTTTGGCTTATTGGCCGCAGTGCTGGTGGAGGAAGACTTCGGCGGGAGCTTGAACGAGTTCTTGACTTTTACGAGCTTTCCGTTAGCGACAAGCTTCTTCAATTGAACAAGCAATAATTTCTTGTAATTTGTTAGGGAGGTTGGCCTTCTGTTTCTCCTCGATAAACTTTGCGATTGCGAATTGGTTAGAACCTGTTCGCTCCTTCAACGCAGTTATCGCTTCATTTATAATCTTCGTCAACAATTCAAATCACATACGTTGAAAACATATCAAACTGCAAAAGCCAAACAATCAATCAAATTAGAACAAACGCAATTCACGTCAGAGTAAGGCCGGTGAGCCCCAGGTTTCTTCGCCGCCGACGTTGCATTCTTTGCCTTTCCGTCTTTGGAGGTCTTTGCGGCAGCGGAAGCCATTGCTGATGGCAACAAGAGATCTGATTGGTGAAAATTATTATTTAATAATTTTATATTTCAGTTATTAAATTTATATGTATCAATAATATGAAATTTATATTTAATTTTTGGCCGGGCTCATATTCCTTCCTACTCGATCCGGCCCATACATTTGTTCAGGTTTGGTCGTGGACCAAACTGTTCTTCGAACAAAATCTACGTTCTGGGCTTTACTAATGCGGGCCGCAGGGGCAGGGGGTTATAATCATCGGTGCGTCCCAGAAAGCATGTTACTTTATAATTAAATAATATTAGAGGTCCTTATGTGCAAATATATTTACGGAGGGATTCTTAGGGCTACCAACTTAACTTCTCCTGTATAAAATCCCAGCCTATCAAATCCTAGGGGCAACAGATCCTGCCGGAGGCTCTTTTCACCAGCACTTTCTCTAACTTTCCAACCATGGTAATTCTCCCTTGCTTTCTATGTAATCTATCTCTTTATTTTAAGGTTTATGTTGTCTAAACTGTGTTTGTTCGTGTGACTATATACAGGCGGACGTCGGAACAGAGATGGCGGCGGCAGGAGTGCCAAAAAAGAGAACGTTCAAAAAGTTCAGCTTCAGAGGCGTGGATTTGGACGCTCTTCTTGACATGTCAACTGATGAGCTTGTCAAACTCTTCCCCGCCCGTGCTCGCAGAAGGTACTCGTACGTGCTATATCATTATATTAATGTGTGTAATTTTAGACAAATGAGTCTAATTGTTTTTTTTTCTTTTTGATGTTGGTGCTCAGGTTTCAGAGGGGTCTAAAGAGGAAACCAATGGCTTTGATCAAGAAGCTTCGCAAGGCGGTAATAATTCTTATACTCTAATTATTGTTGTTCTTTTTTTTTATCATTTTTTAATATTATGAGTCTGGTGTTATTTTGCTTTTGGATCTCGTTGATGGTTTATTTGTTTCCTTTTATTTAGATTTGTGCTGGTTGATTCAAGCTGAGTTGTTACTTTGGGGTGTTTATTTGTTGATATTGTGACGCTTTTCATGTGGGTGTATTTTTTTTCAAAGCTGGTAAGGAAGTGTGAAATTAGTTACTATTATTATTGATGGCTAACTTGAGTGATTACGCCCTGTTTAACCCTAGTAAATTGACTACTCACTTGTGTGTCATGGAGCTGGAACTGCGATTATGTCAACTGATAACTTGTTTTTTTCTTAATTCTTGCTTAGGTTAAGATATTAATTTGCTCCTACTTTTCACTTCTGTAATGTCCCATGGTTTGCAATTTTCATGCATATGAGCAAGAGTATTGCTGTAGGAATTCATTCATGTGTGAAACTACTGTTAGGTTTACAATTTGGTTTCTTTGGGTGGCTTGAGCACTGAAGTAAGTAATCTTATTAAGCTGTAATCTGTTTAGGTTGATAATTTGCATTTTGTCTATTTGAGATGCTTTTGTGTTATATTCAGTACGAATTTGGCTGTAGTGAATTTCAATTGTTTACATGGGATGACTGCATAAAATTAAGCGCTTATTATTAGTTGTATCTGGACATATCAGAATTGTTGGATTGCACAGATTTTTCTAGTGCCATGTTGTTACTCCTAGGTTGTTGATTGGATTCTTCTTTACTCTAACAACCTTTATTGGGGTTAGATATTAAGAATGCTTGTTTTGGGTCTTGGTAGCTAATTTTCATCTTAGGTTTTTCATTAAATGTAAAAGAAACTAGTGTGGTAGTGTAGTTGAGTGGCATGAGCTTTGTGCTTAGTTTGGTCAAGGAAGACAAGGTAGTGCTTGATCTTTTATTAGAGATTGTTTATTGACACTAATTTAATTCTATAGATGAGAAACATTATTCATTGTTAGCAGTCAATATTAACATGCAAGAAACCTCCATGTCATGTATATCACTTGTTAAGTGCATTACCTTGGAATTATCAAATAAAAATTTCTTTTGTTTAAAATTTTACTTGAGACTTTCCATTATTTCTGGGTGGGATTGTGATAGAAACCCTTGGTCTCTAGCTTTTGTTAGTCAGATAGGTTTGTGTTAGCAGTGACTAAAACTTACCCTTATTGTCTTGGATCAGAAAAGGGAGGCTCCAGCTGGTGAGAAGCCAGAGCCAGTACGTACCCATTTGAGAAACATGATCATTGTGCCTGAAATGATTGGAAGCATCATTGGTGTGTACAATGGAAAGACCTTCAATCAGGTTGAAATCAAGCCAGAAATGATTGGCCACTACCTTGCTGAGTTCTCAATTTCGTACAAGCCTGTGAAGCACGGTAGACCTGGTATTGGTGCTACCCATTCTTCAAGGTTCATTCCTCTCAAGTGAGATGTATGTTGGATGTCTTGATATTTTGGTTTATTGTTTTCTTCAGTAAACATTGAAGTTGATCAAACTTTTGTTTGTTGCTGATTTGTGATTTGGCTGTTGGACAAAACACTCAGTGTTTTGAGTTGTTAATTTAGATAATGGAACTTAAATATCTCTAGTATAAAGAGCTTATACAATTGGTGTTAGATTATTTTTTATGGTAGGAAAAATTATTTATGGTGTTAATTTATTGTAGATTCCATAGTGCACCCTGAATTTCAAATCATGATATTGGCCTGTAACAGCCTGTGATAGAAGGTTGGGATGATTAATTTCTTTTAACAGTTCTGTTTATGTGTTACTTAAATCTCTCTTGATGTTTTTGGATGATTCGCGTAGTTATGGGATTGGAATGCTGGTTTTTAGGCTATGAACACGGTCGGATTGTAATTGGGGATTGAACATATGCTATATAAAACACCAATTCATACTCTTTTCATAAGGGTTGAACGACCTCTTATCAATGTAAAACTGTTAATTCAAGGTACTTGATTTACATTATGATTTGGCGGCGTGTTGGACGGTTCAGTTTTGAAGTTTACATCAATGCTAAAATCTGCTGCATGGTGATGTTTCTTTCGTAGTATTTTTGTGGTTGGTAAATATTATATTTTTAATGAAATTTATTTTTTAAAACTAACATTTAATATTTTTATTACATGACAGCAATAACCACTGTAACTCAGTCTCAAAGTTGTTGGGTGGGATTTGTCATCGTTAGACTGCTAGGACGCCATTAGAGAGAATTTACCTTCCAAGTCTTCCCATCGGAAATACTCCCAACCAGACATGAGCAAGACAAAAGAAAGTGCTGCTTTTGTTGACCCCGTGTTATTCTTTTACCCTTTTTGCCTGACGCGGGTTTAATCGGCCTAAAGTGACCAATCTCTACGTTGGTCTACACGGTTTTCCTCGAGGTTTCTTAATTCACCCACGTTTGCCTTTACGGGAAACTTCATAGTGCGCAATAAGAGGAGAACAACATGGAATCATTCCCTGCTTAAAATTCTGTCCAGTCAATCTTAAAAATTAATCCATGTTTTAAAAATACAAACCCAATTCGTATTGCTTTCTTAAATCAATATTTTAACGTCTAGTCTTGGTGAATTCGTATTGCCCCACGTGCCCTTGTGCTTTGTTCCAACCTTCCAGGTAATGAAACGGAAGTTTCTGTTCCGCTTGTTGCAGTACTTTCTGTACAGCCTCCTCTACCTCGCCGGCCTCCATCTGCGTAAACATTGCAATTTAGAAATTAGAAATCACCATTGATATACTCAAGAAAATCTGAAAAATCAGTTCAAATATCGGTGAATTGAAGAGGGCTGTAGCTATATATGCAAGCCACCTGAGTTTCAATGTCCAGTGTTGCCGTCAGTTTCTGTTCCGAGAAATTCGATTGAATGATTCTGATTCTTGAATCCAAGTTCTTCAGGCATTTCAAAACTTCCAGCATTGAATCAATCCCAGACGTTGGATTGGATACGCTCACTCTGATTGTTTTTCTGCCGTTAAAATTCTTCCCCAACTTCGTTTCCATCTCGTAGTTTCTTTTATCCAATTCCTGCTTAGAGCATTGCAGCTCCCGAATTCTTTTAGCAGCCGTTTGAACAATCGAGTTCCTATCATTCTGAGATATATATAAGTCAGACCGAGATCATCACGATGATTTTGCCATGTACACAAACTACATGTTAATTAATTTACCTTGGTGCCAGGAGGCAACATGGAATGCAGAACTAAGTAATTTTGCTTCTCCCTCTCCCTTCTCATTCGCTCGTTGATCATGCGTCTGTTAAAACGTTCTCCCTCAGGTACTCGGGATTCCACTGTGGCAGAACGAATTCTCCTCAAGAATTCTATCATTTTCTTCTTGATGTTTCCTGAATTAGGCCCATTGTTTCTGATCCCTGAACCGAATTCTGCATATGGCATAAAAGCGCTTTGTTTTACAGGGAGAGCCTGGAAGTTAAACCAAAAGATATCTCCGTCATCATGAAACTGCTCAGCGAAGAACTCATCCATGGATTGTTAGAGTGCTTCAAAGTTTAGTTCCAAGAACTATATATACGCAATATGTGTGGCGGTCTTTCTTCCAAAAGGTGGGATTTTGTTGTTTATTAAAACAATTAACACGTGGTCAAACTTTTCTCCCCCGGTCCAAGGTTATAGAATAATCAAGTCGTTTCAATCAGTCCCAAGGTTATAGAATAATCAAGTTGCTTCAATGGGTTCGGTTTAGTATGCTCGTTAGAAATATTCCCGGAAAAAAAAATGTAGCAACTCGTATCAAAAGAGACCCGAATTGTGTCCGTTTGATCTAATTTCAACGGCTGAGAACTTGTTATAACATTCCGAAACTGTGTTCAAACTTGTTCGCATGCCTCCTTTGTTCATAAGGGTCAATGGCAGAAGTATTAAATCAAATGTTTCGGCTACCTACAGGGCGCATCAGGCTTATAGTGATTTTCTTTCAGATTTTAAGTTTAAATGATTTAACCTCGCAGATATCATCCTCCGGAAAAGGCTAGTAAAAATTTCTGACTAGTGTATCAATTTCAGATTCTCCAGATACCATTCCCCACTATCAAAGCCATTTCAACTAGAATACCCCGGCTTCCATGAATTAAGATAATTTTATCTGCCAGTATGAAATATTGGAGCAGATTGAACTTTCCCTAAGCAATGGCAACAAGTACAGTTTTATCTATACCATGTTCATTCTCTTGGAGCACAGTATCTTAATCTAATCCAGCCCGTGACGGATGTTTCTGTTCCTTTCCGTTATGTTGCACTGATTGGTTAAAACTGTTGTCTTCTTTCTCTTTAACGTCAGTTCCTAGGCAAGATGTACTGGAAACCACATATGCTTCTGTTTCGGAATCCAGAGACTCCGTCTCGGACTCCTGTTCTTGGGTATGATAAGGATAATTTGCTTCCATGGGTAGGTTGTGAAGTGAGTTATCATTTTCATCTTCAGTCTCATTTACGCCATTACATGTGTTAAGATATGCCTCATCTCCTTCATCCTGTAAAAGAGAAAGACTGGAATCAAATGAGATGTTAGACCTGATGATTTAAGAAAAGAATAAACGGTGTAGATGATTAACCAAATGCAGACCTCAGAGTCCTCATCTTCGGTGGCATAGGCCGAATCTAATTTGTCATACAACTCCTTATCTCCTGCATCCTTCACTCTGTTCATTTGTTCCTGTCAACAAGAAACCTTAGTGAAAAGCGAGACGATATTATGTTTCTTTTTCATATTTACAACAGCTAGGCTGAAATCGTAAAAGCTAAAATGCCAAAGGAAGCCTTACAATCTCATCTCTTAGTTTCCCCACTTTAGTCTCCAGAGTTGCAACATGCTTTAGGAGCGCCTGTTTGGCGAAAAAGAAATTAGAAAACCAGAGAAGATTGGAGCCATCTGAAAATTCTGGCAGCGGTAAGAGTAAAGATCAATGTTTGATGAGAATTGATGGTTGTAGCCTACACAAGATGTTTTCACCAGCCCCAACAGACACGTGATTAGTTATTTGGCAGGCTTGTCCAGCTCCTCCAAAAGATCAGATGGGGTGCCAAAAAATCAAGCTAGAAACTGGCAGCAAAATTCACCACCTTCAACAACATTAGATCGGATACCAAGACCGCAATTTATCGATCAGCACCAGTAAAATGTTTTCACTGGTGATCCTTAAGCAATTATACTAATGAAGTGATTCTCATATGCACATGGAACAGTTCATCTAGTTACATATCTATAATGCAGTAGATTTAGATATGGAAAGGCTGTTTTCCTGAACTAATGCAGTTGTTTCATATAAAATTCTAAGAGATACCTCTTGTCTTTGAAGTTCAATTGAATGTGACAAAGCCTTCCTCTTCGTCAAAAGATTCCTCGGCCTCAAACTTGAAGGACGCTGGTAGTCCTTTCCCCTGTATACGATAATAGCATAACCTTTGGAGATCTTGTCCACTGAAACCAAGACACCTCCACTTTCAGCTTCAAGTGCTAATGCAACTTTTTTGACCCAATCAAAAGTTTTGACTTTCACAATTATCTTAACCAATTCCCGGTATTTCCAGTGCAAGTGCATGTTCTCCACGGAGCCATCAAAAACTCCACGTCTGCCTGAATGAAGAATTACACCCATAAAATCTCATTGAGAAATGAATGCTGTGATAAATTTGATAGTTAGAGAGATTACTATACCCAGAAGTAAGAAAGCCTTCATCCTCAAACCAAGCTTGTGAAACATAAATCTTTCCTCATCTGTTATGCTCTCTAGGTCTGCTTGCCTTAGTGCTGGTTTTAAGAATTCCTCCACTTTTGATAAGGTTTGTTCAGCTTTAATTAGCTTTCGCTCTGCCTGACACACAAAAATTCCAAGTTCACACCATAAAATCTTTTTCCCTTTTAAGATTGTTAAGGTTTGAACCTAGAACTTATCCCAACACCAGCCTCCTCTTTACCACAAGAGCTAAAAGCAACAGCCCAAATCATTGAGACTTCACTGATGGATACACATGGCTCTGCAGAGCATCTTGCTATTTATTAACATTTTAAATTAAATCTTATGAGAGGATGTACGAAATTAAAATCAGAAGAATCTGCATATCTTGAGCAACAAACATGCAGCGCACATCATAAAAAGTGTTGCAGGTTAAAATGAGCATTTGGTGATTTAGTACTATTATCTAAAAATTATAACAGGAGATCACAGTAAAGAGATACCAAGTTTAGCAGAACTCACAAAAGCAAGCTTCCTTTCCAGTTTTCTGACAAGGTTGGCATGCCTCATAATTTCAGCTTCTGTCATCAGATTTTCCTTATGGCTATCATCCAACCTATTTCCCCAACTAGCGTTTGCATTCAAAGTTTCCCCAAGGGTCCCAGCAGTTCCAGAAACTTCCCCAATGGCCCCAGCAGTTCCAGAAACTTCCCCAATAGCCCCAGCAGTTCCAGATTGGTCAGTGGTTTCCACACTTCGTAGCACAAAGGCTGATGCTCTTGACCTAGCCAGCTCCTCTTCATCTTGAAGGGACTTTGCCAACCTCTCCCTTTCCAGTAATGCTTCAGTGACATCTGATGATAAGAAATCCTTTCCCCTATAGAAAACCAAAAAGTCTTTGTTTCTAGAGAGCAGTGTCCCTCCTGTCAATTTCTGCATCCAAATGTCCAACATTTTATACAGCATCTTTGAATTTTTTATAGACACCTTAATGCACAGATGAAAAGTAAACAAATACATTGACCAACTATCTATCTAGATGATCAAACTATCATCTTTTTTCCTTTTAATTTTCTCCAAATATTAAGTAGATATAATTAGTTCAGGATCTCAATCTGACTACATATTACATTGCTATTAACTGGTAGTAATTAAGTAAAAATTTTCAAGAATAGCTTTTCTACAGAGATCATTCAGAGTCAAGACCAATTCACCAAAATATACTATGTTTGGATTAGAAAAATGAATAATCATACGCATAGAGTTTAAAGAGCACAAGATATAGACAAAAGCTAGGAAATAATTAGGTGCATGTGAACATAACATTACAGCTTCAGTGAGTCATAATATTTTAGTTGATTAGTTCCACTACCTTGATATCTTCAGCCATTCTCTCGCTAGTAGTCAGTTGTACACCTCGTTTAAGTGCAATTTTGGCTATTGAACTTTCTTCCCATAGTTTAATCATTGCCACAGCCAAACCTTGGAGCTGCCTACTCCGACCTGGAAACAGAAAATTTACAGTTATTTGGAAAACCATCTTAACAATCACAAACATATGTACTTGCCCTGAATAATGTTGCATACCTAAGGCAAAGTGTGGAGGAAGAGCACGGGCAAGCCTTTGTAAATTTGTTGCCTCCTTTCGTGCAAGAGTAGATCTGACTCCAAAAGGAAGTACTCTGAATGGAGGTTGGTAACCAGAAACTATTCCAAGAAGCAGATCTGCATCTACAGGTAAAGGATCACATCCTGGCCAATCTGTGTACCTAGGACCCAGACCATCCAAAAGCTTATCCATCTCATCTTCATACTTTACTTCTGATGTAGATTCTGTTTTCTGCTCCTCAGCAGTAGTTTCTAAATTTGTTTGAGCTGCATGCACATTATTACAAGAACCAAACTGGGAAGCATTCTGAACAGTATAATCAGTAGTTGTTGATAAGGAATTACTAGACATGCCAATTCTCTTGTATGTCTGTTTATCAGTAGCTTGAGGTAAGGAGCTTGCAGGTAGCTCAGTTCTCTTCGGCTGCACTGACGGAACCTTATAACTCACACCTCTGTACAAAGAGATGGCGGTGCCAGATCTCCAAATCACCAATCCACCAGTTTTTCTCTAAAGAATGAAGACAAAAATAGAAAGGACAGTTTAATTAAATGATTGTTTACGAATGACTGGAAATTCTTGGTTATTATTTAACTTGAAGCAATTATGCTTTTTCTCGGTATTGACGATTTGAAGGATGAATAAGATATTATTACATGAATAGCAGGGCAGCATTGTGAATCATGTGCTATATATGAATACAGAGCTTTAAAGATGCATGCGGATAGAAAAAAAAATGTTTTACTCTTATAAAAAGAGGTTGATTTTTGAAGAAATATAGACAAAGGCCTCTAACATCTTTCTTCTATGATGGTATGAAATCAAACTGACATCTAGCATGCAGTCAATATTTATCACCAAAATCACAAGAGGCCTTGATGATTGATTGTCAACAGAAATATAAAGTTTGAAAACCTCATGCCTCATGTAGTTTACCAATCGGGTGGATGACTACATCCAAGGATGAAGTTCCTTATCAGCTTGAATCTGAAATGGAAACTTCTATATCATCTCCTCAAATAACATTTGTCAGCATGCTCTAAACGTGCTCGTTTCTTTTTTAAGATTTGAGATGCTTCAACTGAATTGAGGACAGTTAATTAGGCCTTCAACATTAATACTAAAGATTTTTGTGTTTCAATGTTATCTACTTAACCTATACTGTGGTCTATACCTGGGGATAGGAGGGAGCGCAGATTGGAGTATAGGGCTGCTTCTGTATATTGAAGCAAAGAGACTCTTGCTTTTCACAGATTATTTGTTCCCTTAAATTTGACGAACAGAATGGGGCTCTCACTTTGAACCCTTACGTAGATTCAAAGTCTGTGATTTATCCTTTGAGACTCAGAACATATGTGCACTTTGATACAATAATTGAGGTTTCATTTATTCTTTTTCCACTTCAATTAACTGGGAAGAAATTTAATCACAAGCATGCACAAAGAAATTACAAGCATTTAGAAAAACTAGAAAGACAACATAAAATTTAATAAACAGAACACAAATAAGAAAGTTCACATGAGGCAAACCTCCAATATCTCATGCATCGTCTTCATATTGAGCGCTGGGGCACCGTCAATCTTCAACCTCACAATCTCCGACTCTTTCCATTTCGTGTGAATCGTGTCCACTATAGCCTGAGTAACACCAGCACCCCCAATCTTTGTCTTGCTCTTCGTCTGAAATGTCAAATTCCTCAACCTTCTTAGCTCAGACTCTGGTAGAGTCAACTCTGCCAATGAAGTCCTGCTCGTCCTCTGCTTTGCTGACCACTTCCCTTCTTCTCCTTTCTCCTTTGGCTTCTCCCACGGAAACTTCACCTCTCCATCACCCCCTATCTCCTCTCCTAACCCCAATGGCAAGTCTTTCGAAAACCCTCCTCGTGTATTTGGCAAAGTTCCTTCTTCCACATAAAATATGTCCTCTATAGACCCTTTTTCAATCCTTCTCTCCGGTTCTTTCTCTCTCATCTCATTATCATGGACATCATCTATGTACCCAAATTTTTTCAATTTCGCCACAATCTTCCTCATTGCACTAGCACCATCACCATCAACAACACTACCATCACTATTACTTCTACCCAAACCCAGACTCGACAAATCCACATTATTTTTCTTTCGATAATTCACCGCAGCTGGAGGTGGTTTCGGGCGGTTATGTTTATTGGGTTCGTTCCATTTATCTAACCAGCTACCACTAGAACTTAAGTTTAAGTTATTATCTTTACCAGGTTCAGAAACAGGTTTGCTTGTGGACGAAGAACTTATTTTTCTTGTTGTGTTTTGGTCAGGGGATGCATCCGAGGAGAAATTGAGATAAAAGAAGCGATTTTTAAGAGGGATGGAGTGAGCATACCTGAAGAAAGGGGGATGGGTGCCATGGAACTTGGAAAAGGAGGATTGAAACGAATCGAAAATGGTTGTTGTTGGATAGAACTGGCGACTGGGGGCTAGAGCCATATCATTCGCAAAGAGAGAGACATTCAGCGCATAAATTTAGCCAACAGGCATCAATTACAACCGATTGAGGTTGACGCAAGAATCGAAGGCTTTGGGTTTCTTGAAGCTCAACAGATCAGAGTCTCGCCGTGTTTCGTCTCAGATTGAAGACTCGTGTTTTTTGCCAAGTCCATCGCTATCTCTGGCCGGGGAAATGATATCCCAAGGCAGCAGGTCCAATATCACGAAAAACAAAAACAAAAACAAAATCAAAATCCCCAGTAAATTTGATATTTTTACTAAATAAATTAATATTTCATCAATAACAAAATATAAAAATTTATTAATACTACACTTAAACTTTCATAGTTGAATAATTAAAATTTTATTATTTGATAATTAATTATTTGGGTTGGGACCGGTTTCTTAGTGAAGCAACTCAGCAGCAACTTTCAGACTACTTGAAAGCCAGTCTGTATGTATATAATTGACACTGAGGTAGATGGAATCAGTTAAAATGCTACCTAGTTGACCTTTTCAAGTTTCTGAAGCAGTTTAGCTTATCATAAGCTGCTTACCGTTTGTCAATAAAAGTGCTGGTAAGTGGTAACCTCCGGTGGTCCGAACCTTGTTTAGAAAATTTTAAAAGCACAGTACAAGTGTTAGCGGCTGGAATTACGAAAATTTAGGGGCATGTTCCGCAATTCTCTTTAGCCAATGCCAGTTTTTGTGCAGCCAGAGAACAGTCCAAAGAAATTTCAAACGATGGTTAGCAAATAAATAGTCCCTGCTAAGGTGGTTTTGATCCCTACAGAAAACATCTGCTCCCGTGAGCCATGTCTGCGCCCATTTACCATAAGGAGATTGTAGCTAGGATTACTTAGGAGACAGTGACAGTAATCAAACAAATCAAATAGTTTTACTTCTCATTCTGTCTTCTGTTATCTGGATAAATCCATCTGGATATTGTCCACGGGAAACGCCTTTGGACAACTCTCGGATTTCTTGCCGATCATTAATTATTTGGGTAAATATCACTTATATTATGTTGTATAAGTGATATTATACTATAGTGATATTGAGTTAAAAGAGGCAATTTCATTACCTGGAGCCCAGGATAGCCATATCTGGTGATGTGTTGAACAGTAATCTTTTGGTTGTTGAAAGCCTCGTAATCGCCTCCATCGACAATGAATGAATATTGACAAAAAGCAGCAAGCACATGGAGAGGGTGTTCCCCCCCCTTGACATCCTTGTCATTTATAAGATTTCTAACTAAAGGATTAACCAATTCCTGAACAGTGAAACTAACCATGGAAAAGTGAAGAAGATTCCAACCTCTGTCATCGACCAGTTCACAACTTTCCGGAGAATATGAAATGTAAGTCCACACTGTGTTCATGTCCTCGGGCCACTGCTAAATGAAGTACTGTCATCTTCCGATCTTTGTTAGCAATGTCTCAGCAGATATATCCAATTCTAATAACAGCTCGTAATGTCCTTCTGAACAAAATTATGCTGCATAATAGAGAGCATTCAAACGGGGTTGGTCTGTTTCTCTGGTCGAACTCTTCTTTTTGTCTAATATTTGTTTCATCAGATCTACGAGAACATAAATAAATACATGCATTGAAACTGATTACCTTTTTTCCTTTCGGAGAATTTATTATTAATATGAAGTAGACATATAGGAGAAGATTAACTTTATCAAAAATGGGGGAGGTAACTGCTGCATGCAAAGCAGTCTTCCCACCAACCTCGATGGGCCCGTGGATGGCCATTTTTGTAGTATTTCAGCTAAAATCTTTGGAGATGTTCTTGCGGCAGCCATGTAGAGTGACGTTTCGTCCTACATATTAGCCGAATTATTATTAGGAAAATCATGTTTTTCATTCGTTAATATTTTCACAATATCGAGGCTATAATCGAGTACTCAGTTACTCACTGCCTCGTGCAGTGCTGTATTTTTCTGATTATTCAGCATCCGGATCATTTGCTTGGCAACAGGTACTCCGCTCTCCAGATCATCATGATGTTGAGCATTTGCTTGGCAACTGGTACTCCGCTCTCCAGATCATCGTGGTGTCGAGGCATTTGCTCTTTCAATAGGAACTCTCACCACGTCAACATGGCCCCATTTTGCCGCAGCATGATGTGCGAAGTATCACCTTTCGCATGATGGACAAGTCTCGAGTATTTCTCCAAGGAACTTGGTTGATGATGATACATTAATGAAATGGTTGCCATGCAGGATTGTATTCTTGCGCAGTTCTACCAAGCTCTCAATCAACATTACCCTTAGCTGCAGCCCCGTACAACTTAGGATCCCCGTATGTGCGATCGATGATGTTCCAGCAGAATTAATACTCAAACTGGTACTTAGTTTATTGATCATATTTGTGGGAGTGGGGGATTTAGAGCATCTAAAACTTTGCTTCGGCTCGGTGGAATGAGATCACATTTTAGATTCTTGACTAATTTTCATTGATTGGGCAGAGCTATACCTTGACCATCCAACAGTTAAATGTATGTTGCCTCATTTAAACATGTCCTTCATTCCTCCAAAAATCTTTCATGGAAATATATTTTATACAATTTTCTGCATCATCTATGAATTGTTAGATTGATTTATTTTGAGCGATTTAGATTATATTTTACATCTTAGAAATATTGTCGAGATGATCAGACAAAAACTTCTTGATCACTCTCAAGGAGTACTCTCCTTGCAAATATTGATGGAAAGGATGAATGGCTAAAATTGAATCACTCTCAAGCCACAAATAGTAGGCTGACTTATTGCCCAAAGCCGAAACAAAACCACCCATGAACTCGCTTACATAATCAAATAAAGCACGACCATGCACATACAAGTCTCTGGGATATTTAATTCAAAATGTTCTCAAATCATCAATCTCTGTTTTCTCGACCTGCTAAGAAAACAACCCGTCCGTGCTAGTAAGGTTATACATGATAAGCGCATGGTTTAAAACTTTTAACTTTACTAATCTATGAGAAGGAATTCAGGTGGAAGTTTGTGACTATAATCAGGGAGAGTAAGTAAGGATATGCGTGTGTGCCGGCATTTATCCCATCTTTGCCGTTGAAAATACAGGTTCAATCTGTATGTATTGCATGAACCAATTAGAACATATAAAAAAAAACTAGTGAGTGCAGAGTTAGAATCACAATTCTATAAATTACTGTAATTATACAAGTTTATAAATAAAAACTCATTAATAATAAAGATCGAAGTACATTACAAATCTATGAGTTCATCTCTTTATCCTAGAACTTTTACAAGCATTGTAACACAGGAAAATCGTTACGAGGAAGAAGCTGAAGCCAACGAAACAAATGGAAATGGCGAGCCCTAAAGAAGGTGCCAACACCGCGTATGTGCCTGTAATAAATGCAATCACCATTGCTGCCATGGCAACCGTGGTGAACAAAAGGGAAAAAGTGAACAGAAAGACCAATTTCTTAAAAAGATTGAGTGACATAAGGAAGTGGATAAAGACAGCAGAAAGGGAGAGGACCATGGCTATGGCATCTGTGACAACAAATGCTTGAAATGCTGTATTTCTGCTTAAAATTGCAGTGCCCTGCTTAGGGCCTTCTTCACCCATGTAACCACCTGGTAATGTGAACCCTGCCGCGAAAGTTACTGTTGCTATTAGTGTAGCCACTAGCAAATGATGCTCTTTTGCTTCTTTGATTCCAATGGCATTTTCATCTAACACTTCCCAAAACTGAAAAGTTTTTTCGGATTCCACTTTGAATTTGTCTTCAGTTATCTGGATAAAACCATCTGGATATTGTACCCTGTCAACATCTTTGTCCAAGTCTCGGATTTCTTGCTGTAAGTGTCAGATATTGATCATTAATTACTTAGAAAAATATATAAATAATTAGAAAAAAAAATGAAAAATAAGAAGAAAATGAATCAACATTGAGAAGCAGTCCTTTCATCTATGTTTCATTATGTATATCACTGGCACAAATCGTGTAATTAAGGGTACAAGGACAATGTGACTCTTAGGAACCAGTATATATATTAATTTATTAGAAGTTTATCACATTGAGTTAAGTGGCAATTGAATTACCAGGAGCTCAGGGAAGCCATGTCTCATTATGTATTTAACACTCATATTTTGCTTGTTGACAGCCTCATAATCGCCGTGAACGCATATCACAGGAGTAAGATCTCGAGAAAAAAGGGCCAGCAAATGGAGCGGAGTGTTCCCCTTGACATCTTTCACATTTATAAGATTTCTGACCAACGGATCTCTCAAGAGATCATGCAAACATCCAGCATTTAAACTGACCATAGCAAAGTGAAGCAAATTCCAACCCCTGACATCGACCAGATCGTAACATTCTGGAGAACATGAAATGATTCGGTTCACCATGGCATCACGTTTTTGGGCGGCTGCTAAATGAACAGCTGTCATCTTCCGATCATCGTCAACAATGTTGGCAGCTAATCTATCATATTGTAATAACAGCCTTGTCATGTCATCCCTACCAAGATATGCAGCATAATGGAGTGGAGTCCAACCGTGTTGGTCTGTTTCTCTGGTCAAACTCTTCTTCTCATTTAATATTTTTTTAACAATATCTAAAAGAAAGAAAGAAAAAAAATATAAAGATGAGATTAATTTAAAATTTTCAACTTCAAGTTAAGACATGTAATAATAATAATAATGATAATAAATCCTGGGCTAAGCCACTGATTATATTAGTTTATAAATTTGAAATGGATAAGCTAACGGACCTTCAGAAGTGCGAAGATTTGGTGTAACCGAGTCTAAAGAGAACTGTTAACCGTCGGCGATAACTGCTGCATGCAAAGCAGTCTTTCCACCGGGGCCTCGATAGGCAGCCGATGGACAATTTTTTAATATTTCATCTACTATAGCGGAATGATTTCTCGCGGCAGCCATGTAGAGTGGCGTTTCGCCATAATCATTAACAGAATATGAAAAATCAGGATCTTCTTTCATTATTTCTGCCACAATATCTAGACTACCACGACAGACTGCCTCGTGCAGTGCTGTATTTTTCTGATTATTCAGCATCCGGATCATTTGCTTTGCAGCTGGTACCCCGCTCTCCGGATCGTCATGATGTTGAGCTTTCGCTCCTTCAATAAGAGCACTCACTATATCAACAAGGCCACATTGTGCCGCAGCATGAAGTGGCGTATCACCTTGAGCATTAACTTTTAGCAGCAGTGATGGACAGATCTTAATTATTTCCCTAACGAAATTGGTTAATGCGGGTTTTTCGGTTGGAGATGTTATGCTGATATGCAGGATTGTATTCTTGCTTAGTGTTAGCAAGCTCTCAATTTCGTCTTTTGCAATATTTTTGAAGCAATCGTAAGAACCCTTAGCTGCAGCCTCGTACAACTTCGGATTCATGAGCAAATGCAGTTGACAATTCTTGCCACTGCTGCCGGATGACGAAGCTTTCTCATTGACTTTTGAAACAGAATCCATTGGATGGTTTCTCGGCATCCACTACTCTATCCCTTGAAAGAGAGACGTCAAGTCAACCTCCAGTATGGACATAACCCATTAGACAACAACGTACGTGCTTCATGTGGTGGCGAGGCAATAAAGGGGGACGAACGAAAATATCTTAATGGCATTTTAATTGAAACAAATATAGTAATTGAGACAAATTACAAATAAATTGAGGAGATGACATGTGTGGTAAAGAATGGAACCTCCAATCGAATCCAAACGGCTTTATCAATCGTCAACCCTGTCGACCCCATTACCATCAATATCCGATGTGACATGTCGATGCTAGACCCCATTACATCAATACCGATGTGATATCTCATTACAATCAATACCGATGTGACATATCGATTATCATCAATACCGATGTGACATGCTAGACCCCATTACCATCAATACCGATGTGACATGTCGATGCTAGACACCATTACCGTCAATAGTCGGATGTGACATGTCGATGCTAGAAGACGAGGTGTGACAAATAGATTAGCATCCTATTTCTCGTTTATTTTTATTCTTAATTTTTAAATAAATTATTTATTATAAATTATATTATATATAAAAAATTTATCTAAATTAAAAATAAAAATTTCGTGACAAATATTATGATATAATTTTAAAAGACAACAAGATGTAAGTAGTTGTGTCTTGTTGCAACAAGATAATCACAGTTTTACTATAGTCTCTATTGACAAATTTTTTAAACATCGATCTTCATACGTACATATATACGCGTATATATATATATTTATTAAATATAATTTTTTTAATTTTTTTATTAATTAAAAAAAAATTTAAATACTTATTAATTATATTTTTTTATAATGATCTAACAAAATACAATAAAATTTATTTGTTATGGTACGATGAGGTATGATAATTTTAAAATTAAATTATTTTAGAATAAAATATTAAATGTTAAATTTTAATAAAAATAAAAATAAAAAAGTTTTGTTAAAATTAATGTTATTAAATATTTTTTAATTTTTTTTTCTAAATTAAGTATAATTATCTCAATACCAAAAGACCTTTAACCTCTTAATATTAAAGATTAATAGTTTTATATTTAATTGAAGATAAGTAATTAAAATCAAAATAATCAATAAATTTACTCAAATTTAAACATAAAATATAATTAAAAAATTAAAATTAAAATATATAAAATGTGTAAAATATTTTCAATTGTTTTTATCTCTGACTTCAAGCTCAAGCCAACGGAACAATTGGCAATGGTAAGAACTAAGGAAGGTGACAAAGCTGCATGTGTTAATGTAAAGGATAGCTAAAAAGAAAAAGGTACTTCCGATGTTCTTTAACGGAAAAAATGAAGTGCACAAAGGGATAAAATCATGGCCATGGCATCTGTCAAAACAAATGCTTGAAAAGCTGCATTTCTACTTAGGATTGCAGTGCCTCTTGTCACGGGCCAACTTAGTTGTAACGCTGACCATTCATTATGGGTAAATATCAATCTATATTTTCAAGAACGTGGTTTTGATCCCTACAGAAAAAATGTTTTCCCTTGAGCCATGTCCACAACCATAGACAACAAGGAGATTCTTTGACTCAGGTATATATGTATGTATTCCTCTGCAAATATTTAATTCAACAACATCACAAACTGTACCTACGATTACTAAAGAGATAGTAGTGGTAATAATTATAATTTTGAAGTTCAACAACCAGTGTTTAATATTGTTTAAATGTTGACAAATTAATCAAGAATTGCATCTGATTTTGGCAGACATTGTAGTTAATTATACTAGGATAATGAAGAGGTAGCTCAGGTCAGCTTACCTTGACATGTTTATTATACTTTGATATTATTTTTACTGAATTATTTATTCTGGTTATTATGATCATAGAAAGAAAATTTTACTGATTTAAGTATTGGAGGGTTTTCACCAATTGGCTGCCACCTTTAATCCCTGTTCATCTTGCAAGCATCTAACTCGAGGAGGATCAAGCAAGAGCTCATTTGGATACTTAAATCACGTGTTGACACCTAGCCCACGAAAATCAAGCATCGGCAGCAGTGAAAGCAACTAAAACTTTGCTTGTGTTGGGTGAAAAGAAAGACCTCATTTGGATACTTAACCCTCCAACAATTAAAACACTCACATACACGTAAAGATAGAGATTCTTTGCCTCAATTAAATATACGTCCTTTATTTCTTGAGAATCTCTAGTTGAACTACTTGGCAAGTGCACGAAAGGTTTGAAATTAGCATAGGCCAAGAAGAACATTCCACCAATGAAGCAACTGCTAATGGCAATTTCTTTGGCACGATATAGCACTGCATATGTGTCCATATGAAATGCTAATTATTGAGCTTGAAGATGGAAGAAATAAGGAAGAATTGAACGAGTGAATGAACCCTATTCTATTGTTACAAAGACAGCTATATAAATTTGTATAGCTGGAAGCAATACAACTAAAGTCCAGCTAGAAAATACAACTAATCAACTACCAAATGATTAAGAGCTAGCTAGCTAGCTAACTAACTGACTAATTGTTAATTACAACAAATTTAACAAACATAACTGTTCTAATACCCCCCCTCAAGATGGACTGTGAATGTTCATCACAGACATCTTGGAAAGAAGTGAAACCAAGGCAGTAGAAGGAAGGGGTTTAGTGAACAAATCAACTAGCTAATGTTGAGATCGAATAGTTAAGATCTTGATGGGAGCCATCATTAACCTTGTCACGAATAAAATGGCAATCAATATTAATGCGTTCTGTTCGTCTATGAAAAAAAGGATTTGAAGCAATGTGAAATGCAGCTTGGTTATCACAAAATAAAAGGGCTGGTAAAGAAACATCAATCTAAAATTATTGCAGCAATTGACGGATCCAAATGATTTCACTAGCTGTAGACGCCAACGCACAATACTCAGCTTTTGCAGAAGGAGAGATGGTGGTTTGTTTCTTTGCATTGCAGGATACCAAAGAATCACGAGAAAAATACAAAAATCAGTGACTGACTTCTTGGAATCCAAACAAGTTCCCTAATTCACATCAGATAACGAAGAAGATGATGAACAATTGCAAGTGAGGCAATCAAAGTTGGGCTAAAAACTGACTCAATTTATGAACCACAAAAGTAATATCAGGCCATGAAAGAGTGGGATACAAAAGGCGATAAGAAGAAGCTAGAAATTTTAGTTTCAGATCCATGGGAACAGATGTAGGTTTACATGCCAAAATATCCAGCGTCTAGCGATTGAAGAGTATAATGGTGGTGAGAAAGAATAATGCTCTTTGAGGAACGCGATTCTTTTGCTTTGTTCACTCTAGCCACGAATTCGTTATCCCACTGACCATGCACACGTATAACACCCCGTCGATACGGTCCACCAGCCATAACTTCTGACAATTCCGGGATTTCTTGCTGCAACACATATAGATCGTTATTCACTAGTATTCAATATGACAGATAAAGTAAAAACCAGCAAGTACATGTTTTGGAGTCTCAAACTGCAAAAGCATACGAACTGCACATAACGGCAATAGTGTAACAGCGATTCATGATTTCAGATTATTTCCTATTTATTTCGTTATATTAAATCGATGACAGGTGTAATTATTTCTTATTTGCAGCAAAATTTAGGAAATTCTACTTTCGTATACACACACACATCATTAGAAGGTCTTACCTGCTCGGGGAAAATGAGATGGTTGAGTAAAATGATGTCTTTAACGTCACGGCTTTGATGATCGAATACTTGCTTGTCCACTCTAGGGTGGCATACGAAAGATTTCATAAAGGACCCAGAAGCAGCGTGTTCAAGGAGAGGTGTGTTTCCTTCTTCATTTTTCTCGTTTATAAGGTTTCCGAGTGATGGATTTTCCAGGAGAAGTTAGACTGCGCTTTTATTTTTGCTTTTCAAGGCAAAGTGAAAATTTGTTGCCGTGGCAAAAAAGAATGTTTTAGGCATTCTGACATCTAAATTCAAGGAAAGGTTGTGTATATCACTATCATTCAAGTCATGGATTGGTGATTCTGATGTTGATGTAAACTGCAGTGTAGAAGGTAACCATGTTAAACTTTCATGTTCTATGTTTTTATCTTTGTATGTTTATATATTAGAAAACTTACTTCTGCATTCTTTGATTCCTTTCTTGTCTAGACAGAGAGGAGTTTCCTTTTATACATGGATTGATTTTTCCCTCTGCGTATGGACTTGTCCAATGCTTATTTCTCACTTGTGTCTGTTATCATTCCATCAAATGCTGTACAAGTAAATACTGAAGTTAATTTGCAAATTTTTTGGGTATGTAAGCTTATTTTATTGGGGTTTTTCATGGATATCGAAGCAACATAGAAGGATAGAAAAAGATGTTGATAGATGACATGATATTCAACTTTCAAATTTAAAATGCCCAAAGAATGGCTTAGTGCAAATGATCTTCTTGTGCTCGAATGTATATTTATTTTATTTAACAAGTCTGTTAATTCACTTTCCATCTCAAATTTTCTGTATCATCAACTTCAGTAACTCAAATATTTATTGAATCAGTAGATTCCATTCGATGGTTCGGCGTGATTGCATCATCATTGGATGTTATCAATTGACCGAGGATTCTCTTTGCACTGTACTCTGTAGAACATACATACAAGTAATCAATTGTAGAAGAGAAGAGAAGAGAATTGAATTTCGTGAGATGAGAAAACAGACTAATTGTGTGCTTCATAGAGAAAAGGAAAACATTTGTATAATTTCGGACAATATGATCGATTACTGAATTTTCAATACTAGAAATTTTGATAGTCCTCGAACCCCAGGTACAAAATCACCCCTAAGATATAGCAGCAAAAGGCTAATGGCTGTCTAGAGCCTAACCCCTTCACAATATAAAACTCGTCCGAATTCCTACCACCCAAAACGCTATCCTCTAAGCCAATTTAACAAAAACAAAACAAATTGCAGAACAAAATGCTCTTCCCCGGATAAAGTCATCGCCGTAAAAGAATTATACTGAACTCAGACCTCAACCTTCTTGCAGTTATTCTGAAAATTCTCATCATCGGCCACTGAAACATCACAAAATATTTAACACATATGCAGATCAAGAGACAGAGGCCAACAACTTTAGAAGCTGTAATGGCAACAAGTTCATCGGGATAACGTAGCACTGCACCCATGCCCAAAAGAAATGCGAACATCATTGCGAACATGGCAACGATGATGAGTGCCATGTTCAGTTTCCATACTAAAAATCTCTTTCTATTGTTCGTCATCAGTGACACCAAAATGTAGACGAAGATGGCAAAAGTGGAAAAAAACACAGCTGTGGTATCGAATAAAACAAATAACTGGAAAGCACTACTTTTCGCTAGAACTGCAGTCCCCTGGTCCGGGCCCTTTTCGTTAATGTAACCACCGGGCATGGTAATGCCTGCAGCGAATGTAACAGTTGCTATAAGTGCCGCTACCACTAGATAGGCATCCTTACCTTGCTTCATGTATTCCCCTAAGACCTGGTCTCTTGTTTTTTTCTCTTCTTTTCCGTCGTTATTCTTGTTGTTGACTGTATTACCTTCCTCCGGTTTTTCATTACCTCCGGAGACAATATGCCGCGTACCGAATGCACCTTTGATCCAAAGAAAGTACTGCAGTAACCACCACTGCAACAATATGTGGTTTTGAGAGATTTATGACCCCAAAAAAGAACTTTTAGATTTTTGAAAGCTAAAGTATATATATATTTTCCCCTCTTTCAATTTTTATCATACCACATTAGTTATACAGTAAATTTATATGGATAGTTTGTATGTAGTGTTACATATCTCAACTAGATAGAAACATTTATGAAGCTTAAAGTTATGGCAATCGATTGAGCAATGTTCTTCAAGAATGATCTACAGCGGATTAGGATTCTTTCCTATATATATATATATATATTTATATATTTAGAGGGTCTTACCTATATATATATATATATATATTTATATATTTAGAGGGTGTTACCTGCCCGTGGCTAATCAGAGGGTTGAGTCGAATGATGTCTTCAAGATCACGGTTTTGACGATCGAATACTCGCTTGTCCACTTTAGGGTGGCATACGAAACAGTTCATAAAAAACCCAGAATCAGCATGTTGAAGGAGAGGTGTGTTTCCTTCCTCATTTTTCTCGTTTATAAGGTTTCCCAGTGATGGATTTTCCAGGAGAAGTTGGACTGCGCTTTTATTTTTGCTATTCAAGGCAAAGTGAAAAACATTGCACCCTCTGTCATCGACCAATTCCCAGCAACATGGACAGCTCTGTATAAGTTCATGCATTGCATATAATTGGCCACGGCCAGCTGCAATAAGAAGAGCAGTCTTTCCTTCATTATCAGCTTTGTAGGCTGCAGATTTATCTGTATTTAGTAATTCCTTCAGAATCTGATAAAATCCAAGGTGTGCAGCAAAATGAAGTGGAAGCCATCCTTGCTGATCTGGTTCACTGGTCAGGGCCCCTTTGTGGTCTAGAAGTATTTTTGTCATTTCTATAGAGAAAAATTGACAAATAAATTGTTAAAAGAGAACAAGGAAGTACCCTCAACTGTAAATACTCCGATATAACTCAATTATTTCATGAGTTCGAGCAGTAAAGAATTTCCCTCAGAGACTAATTAACAATTTTGAAGATGATCATTAATTTAATTTGTGCTGGTGAGATTTTCAGCCCATCGAATATCAACAAAAAGGGTAAGTTAACAATTAACGCTTACGCTTACGAGAATAGTAGCTGAGTTCTACCCAACATTTTGTTATAATTGACAGAAAGAAATCATTAAAGGATAATTTGCTCAACTAATTATGCAAAGAATGGCATAATTAATGTATTACCATCAGAAATTGTTATTCTTAATTTTAATGAACCGCAATTAAGTAAGTAGAAGCGAGTTTTACCTCGATCTTTGCGAAGTACAGCGGCATGCAAAGCCGTTCTACCCATGGGTCCGTGGTCAGCTGGTGATTTGCAAGTAAAAACAATTTCTCTCATAACATCTATGTATCCCCTCTCCGTTGCCAGGTAGAGTGGAGTCTCGCCAGCACTATTGGCGTCGTAGGCTATATCAGGGTCTTCTCCAGTCAATATCTTCACAACATCAACTTGATTATAACGCACTGCCTCGTGCAAGGCAGTGGATTTGGCCTCAGTTGTCATCCCCAGCATCAGCCTTGTCATTGTAAGGCCTTCCTCTGGGTCGTTTTGGTGAGGCTTTTTGCATTCAGCGATGAGAACCTTCACTATATCAGCATGCCCGTGCCTGGCCGCCATGTGTAGCAGAGTTTCACCTTTCGTATTAGCCTTCCATAGTAGAGCTGGGCACATTTCTAGAATATCTGTCACAAAATTGTTTCTGTGAATCCCTTCCTCTGATTTCTTTTTCAGACCAATCTTCCCAAAGAAATTTGGCTTAGCCCTTTTAGGTTGGGCTGTGATGTGGATATGGAGGATTGTGTTCTCGTTTGGTGTCAATACTTGATCAAGGATCGTTCCATGTTTTCTGAATTTATCGACATCGCCTTCTACCGCAGCATTGAAAAGAGAAGTCATCAAAAGGAAGTTCCTTTCTTGGATCCCGAGAGCTGCCTGCTTATCGGGGTTGGAAAATGAAGCCTGCACGTTGTTGCTCGTCACAGAATCTGAAAGCATCTGTTGTGTTTCACTGGAAATATCAATGTTGGCCGGTGATGTAGTCTCCATATTTATTTAGGATATTAATCTAGTTCTTACACGCTGGAGCAGCTCACCGTCAACCTACTCAAACAACGAACCGGAAGGACTAGAATTAGTGGGAAAGCCCCAAAAAAAATGTATAAACGGTGAAGGTAAGGTATAAGAAAATGGAGACAAGCTAATACCAAATATATGGGAGAAAATTCAAAGTCATGAGTCAAGTATTCAGTATATTTAAATTTTATTTTTCCAAGGAGGAGAATTGGCTGGGGCAGGTTGACTTGGCGAAGAAAGTACTCATTAAATATGGTGGGTGCAAGTGATGGTTGCCTGCGAGATGAATTTGTAGCCGGAAGAAGACAAGATAGATCACTTGCAATCTCCTCTGCTTAAACACATGGTTAATCGTACATAATAACATACCCACCAATTGAGACTGCTACAATTAAATTTTCTTAATCTAATTTACTTAATTTCAATGTGATCAAAATTCAAACTTCTTAGCATCATCTTCTACTTACTTTGTTTTACTAATATTTTAAAGAGTGTGTAATAAATGTTCATATAATTTATATTTTGTGTTAAATATATTTGTTAAAATCAGAATGTAAATTATTAATTTTTTAAAATTTAATAATATCTCGTATTAGTTTTTTTTAATTATTATTTTTATAATCTAAATCCCCTGATCGGGTTTGAATCCGAAATATTTCTATAATATTTTAAATAATTAGCATCACAATTATTCTTATAAGTTGATAAAAAAAAATTGAAGAAAATATATTAATTAAAGTTAATACTTTTTCTAAAATATTTCATAAAAATTGTAATATTTTAAATAAATTTTAAAGTATTTTATATTAATAAAAATTAACGATATTATAATGATATATTTACAATTTATTAATTATTATTATTATTTTATTTAAGTGTGTAATTGTTATAAATATATATATATTTTTTTGTAATATTACAATTATGGGTGTTTGTTTTAGAAATATAAGTAAGAATATTTTTAAATAAAATTAAATATAGAAATATAAATTTAAAATAAGATAAACAATAAAAAAGTCCGCCCCGTCCCGTTTAAACGGGTTACGAAATGATCTTCCCCGATCAAACTCATCGTCGTGAGCGAATTCCTATGAACTCAGACCCCAGTTTCCTTGCAAGTGTACAAACCAATACTCTTCGTAAATTCACGGGAGGTTTGAAATACGCGTAGACCAAGAAGAACGTTCCACCAATGACACAAGTGCTAACGGCAAGTCCTTTGGCACGATATAGCACTGCACGCGTGGCCAGAAGAAATGCTAACATCATCGCCAACATGGCTTGCATGGTAAACAGCATGCTCAGATTCCATATTTCAAACTGTCACAAAAAGGTTGCTGAAGACAGCACAACTGGATAATGCTTGGGAAAGCACTACTTCTCGTTAGAGCTGCGACCCCCGGGTATGCACCCCTTTCATCAATGCAACCACCAGGCAAGGAAATACCTGCTGTGAACGCAACAGTTGCTATAAGTGCGGCCACTAGTAAATGGGAACGTTTTCTTTCCATTATTTTTACATCTCTTTATATTTATGACCAATCCTAATTCATTTTTAACAAACTAACTACTTTAAACAATTTTACCCTCAAATTTTAAAATACAATTTTATTTTTACCCTCATAATAACTAAAAGATAAAAACAAATATTTTTTCATTTTTTTCTCATTTCGTCACTCATTTTCTTCTCATCTCATCACTGTTGCTTTGCCAATCAATTGTGAATTTCACCTTTCACAACATAAAGAATAGAATAATAATAATAAAAAAATTAATACAAATATATTGTATAAAATTTTATTTTATTTTTGTGTTTAAAAATTATAAAATTATTTTTGTAATTAGACAAAATTAAGTTTTTAGTGTATCAGTTCATTTCTTCCTCTTTATTTTTGAAAATGTTGACACAATAGTAGAGAAGTAAGTAAAATATAGTAAATATGGGCATTTTAGTGTGTTTGGGTGAAAAAATGCAAAAGACGGAGTAGGAAAGATACAGAATGAATTCACCAGGCGGCTGAATAAAGGGGGTGTGGCGCGTGAGGCTAAAATTCCTCCGTAGGTTTGCCTTGGGCCCCGGAACCCAGGGCAAAAATGCACGTGGACCCAGGGCAAAATTCCTCCCTGGGTCCGTAGGAACCCTAGGCGAAATGGCTCTAGATGCCCACGGACCCAGAGCAAATTGCCTCGGGATAAAATGCCCTAGGTCCACACGGACTCAGGGCGAAAATCGCCCTGGGTCCTGGGTTGGGCGAAATGGCTGTGGGTCCCACAAACCCATAGCAAATTGCCTAGGAGATAAACTCACCTGGATCCCACGAACCCAGGTCCACGCGGACCCTGGTCATTTTTACCCTAGATTTCCGAGAATCCAGAGTAAACCCACGGTGTTTTTGCCCTGGGTCACACAGAAAGAATTTTAGCCTCACGCGTCACACCTTTCTTATTGAGTCACCTGCTGTACCTTGCGTCTTTTCTTCTCTATCTTTCGTATTTTCTCACTCAAAACACCAAAATAATCTTATTTATTACGTTTTATTCTATCTACATGCTTATTTTTATTTTAAGATAAAATTATATTTTTGAATTTAAAAATAAAATCGTTCAAAATAATTAATTTGATAAGAATGAATTAGGAGCGATGATAAATATAGAAGAGTAAAAATAAGATTATTTTGAAAAATTTCCCTATATTTTTAGAACCTCGTGTCTTCTATTCTTTTCATTCCCATCGTTGCTCTTTGTTGCAGACTATGCTACCTTCGTCATCCTTTCTTTTCCAACCTCAAGGGTCTTTCCGCTGCCGACCGCAGTTACCGTTAACAATACGCAAGCACCGTAGAAACGATACCTGTAACAATACGTTGATGATCTGAAATAATAATAAATGACAAGAGATTTCCTGAAATTATAGATTTATAAACGATCTGGTGGATAAGTTGTATGCGGAGGAAACAAACTGAAGGAGAACTTTGCTATGGAATGCAGAAATCCATCTCCGATTCCCAAAACGGAAGGAAAATATCCGCAAATTGCAATTGTACGATCCTGCCTATTTTCATGCAATGTCAGTTCCATCTTCTTACCTCCTTGGGCCAAATAATAAGGTTGCCTGAAATGATGTTTGCAGCGTTACGGTTTTGATGGTCAAATGCTAGCTTATCCACTTCAGGGTGACATACGAAAGTATTCATGTAATAACCAGAAGCCGCAAGCTGAAGGAGAGGCTTGTTTCCTTCCACATTTTTCCCCTTTATAAAGTTTCCCAGCGACGGATTATTTAAGAGAAATTGGACTGCATTTTTGTTATTGCCGTTCAAAGCGAAGTGAAACACAATCCATCCTCTGTTATCAACCTGCTCACAACCAGCATAAGCTCTTGCATGACGTACACTTTGCCCCGCCCAGCTGCAGCATGAAGAGCTGTCTTTCCCTCGCCGTCAGCTTCGTAGGCTGCAGATTTATCTCTATATATTAATTCTTTCAGAATGTGATCGTATCCGAAGTGTGCAACCAGGTGAAGTGGCAGCCATCCTTTCCCATCAGGCTTACTGGTCAGTGCTGTTCCTTTGGATTCTAGTAACATTTTTGCCATTTCTGTGAAGGAATCCGTGAAAGACACACAAATCCAATGGACCAGCAGGCAGACCGGTATGAAAACACAAATAGTTAATTAAAATATTTTAAAATTAATTAAAATTAACAATATACATAGTAATAAAAGTAATTAAGTTACTTGATAATTTTAGTTAAAAAAATTTAAAAAAAAAGTGCGCAGGCAGACCAGCGTAACACAACACAAATCGTGCCCCAATTGGTTGGGGTTTCGTGGGCCGAGCCGGCCGACACGTGTTTGCCAACTCTACATCTTTTAGGCTTATTTAGTACAAATAAAAAATTTATAATTTTATTTATTAAAAGTAAACAGTATGAGGAGCTGGATGTTATTATTCCAATGATAGATGACAAAAAGCAAAACAAACTCATAGACCGAAAGTACCCGACCCGGTTTAAAGTACCGTATGAAGTGTAGCTGTTGACCCAGACTCACAAATCCGTCTTCAAGCCTTCTACTGCCAGCATAATGTCTACCACCACCGCCGGCGATACGGGCTTCCTCTCTCGCGTCAAGAAAACCACCCAATCTCTAAGCTCTGGGCGTCGGCCCTGGGGTGACTTTCTAGACCTATCCGCATTTAATCTCCCCCTTTCCGTCTCCGACGCCACCACCCGCATAACCCAAAACCTCACTCATTTTCGCAGTAATTACGCCATAATCATTCTGCTAATCCTCTTCCTAAGCCTAATCTACCACCCTATCTCGCTAATCGTCTTTTTACTGACTCTCGTGGCTTGGTTCTTCTTCTACTTCGCACGCGACGACCCTTTGACCGTTTTCGGATTTCCAGTGGACGACCGTGTGGTGATCGTTGCGCTCTTTGTCGTGACGATAACTGGCCTGGTTTTGACGCACGTGTGGGTTAATGTTTTGGTGTCGGTAGCGATTGGGGCTGTTTTGGTAATTTTGCATGCTGGTTTGAGGAGTACGGATGATCTTGTCATGGATGACCAAGAGTCGACGTTCGGGATTTTGCTGGATGATCTTGATGATAGCCCGCATGGAGCTTACACTGGTATTTGATTTTGTTAATGTTTTCGAGTGAACAATTTGTCTAAATGAATTATATTGGTAATCATTTCCAGCTTAATTTCAATCTGCGAATTTGTTGTTTTCATCCTGTTAGTTCATAATTGCACGAGTTCCTCTTACTTTCCCCTTTTCCTTTGAAATTATCAACTGGTTTGGCTGAAAATATATGTAAAGATTGAAACTTGTAAGTGAGACCGATGCTTATGATGTTAGTGTTCTCAGATTATTAGGTTGTTTACTAAAACCATTAATAGGGGAGAAGAATCACAGTTGGAAAGTAAACAAAATATATTTATGTATTTTCTGCAATGAAGCCATTGTAGAATGGGATTAAATTTTGTGTTTATAATGCTGTCATGAACATAGTATAATCTCACCAATTCTAGTCTAAAACTCTTTATGATATTATAACCAGAGCATCTGATTGCATTAACATGTTTCCGTTGATGACCAAGAATGAGGAATCAAAATGAAACCAACAAACAGTATGGCTGCTTAATTGTCCGAAATCTGTTCTTAATTAGCATGATGATATTGTGTGAGTATGATATTTTGGCATTGGTCTATATTGCTTGGAAGTAAATTGTTCTAATTTTCTTAGTAACTGTCTATTATCATTTAAGGGTTTGCAGTTGATTATTGAATGTCAATTCATTCAGAATTATACAAAGGTAGTTCAAACCTTTTATTTTATACTTTTAATTTTTGATATCCTGTTATCACTTGGGAAATGGATCCTGCCTTTGCTTGTGCCCAACAAACTGTAAGCTAATCAAATCCCTTCACATACAAGTGCATCTCAAAACTTTCTGGAGTACAGCTCTCTCTCGGTCATTAATTCTTCTCTTGCCAATGTTAAATATTCAGTGATGTTTCATAGCTTGAGTATCTTCTGCTAAACCGGCCCGTTAATCATCCCACATCTGTCTTGTTTACCCCACATCTGTCTATGATGGGAATAGAGCCCCTTCGCTGGTGGCCAGGGGTGGAGAAACCTCAATTTCGGATGCTAATGACAACAGTACCTTAGGCAGGAGAAGATCAAACATTCACCAAGCTCTTAATATGTTTTCATAAATTGGATGATCACCATCAACCTGCAATTGGGAATAAAAAAAGGCCCTTTCTGGGCATAGCTCGATAGGCTAATCATCAGTGCCCAGTTTTCAGCACTGCCTCCTTCAGTCCATACTCACGGATTGTGACATCATAAATCCAGAAAACCAAAGAACTACAGCAACGACTGCTATGTGTATTTGTTTTCTCTTAGTTTCAGTATCCAGCAGATTAGCACCTCGTTGATATTCTTCTCTACTACATACAAGTTTAATATAGAAAGGAAATGTGAGATGCAAAAAACCAGAGGTCATCTCATGGAGCATGCATAACATTTATATGCTGTGCAGGTGTAATAAGGTGTAGGAAAGATATAACTTTTTATATTTAAAATACTTTGACGGGAAAAACTTTGGTGCCCTGCGACTCCAGACTTGGTTTAAGCATTTGTGAAACATGTTCATGGGGGCTGAGCTTTGCGACCATATGAGAGAACCATCACAAACTCCTTGGCTGAGCTGCCTACTGATGTTTGTTTTATTTCTGGTGCCGAAGCTGTCTGTATCCACCAGGTTACCAAGTTATGCAGTTGCCACGTAGAAAGCACTGGCTGACCCCGCAAAGAGATTTCCACCTGAATAAATTACAAACAGCGAAAGTGCATCTTAAAATTTTCAGTCCTCTTTTATGTTCGTGTAAAGTTGGAGAAAACAGAGGTGAACTTACCTCAGCCTCGCTAGCAAGATTGAGTTTTTTCACAAGATACTTTTTGATGAATGAAATAGGCAAACTACTATCCCTAGAAAAAATTAAGAGAACTTGTAAATGAAAGCTAAAGGCATGTGCTTAGAAGAAGTTATAAAGAAACAGAGAAAATCTTGTCAAAGAAAGTGAGAAGATTTACAATAATCTAAATCATTGAATGATTATGTGAAAATTCTTAACATAGGACGCATAGAGAACACAAAGTAGATCAAATGTGTTTTACCATTCACGTGTAATTTACCAGACATTCTTTAAAACGCTGTAAAATATTAGTAGATTTCCTTCGTGAAACACAGAAAACGAATAGCAGTAACAAAGGAGACACAGTGAGCACTTTTCTGGTAGTTGAGACAGTGAAACTCACTTGACTCTCAAGTAGCATGAAGGTATCTGAGGCAGGGGTTCGTCTCCTTCCCTGAAACCATGAAAAAAGAATAAAAAACTCAACTAATATGAGATTCTAAAGAATAAATTTTACATCAACCAAGATCAATTCTTTCAAAATGCTAATAACTAAATTCTCACTGTTCATCAGAAGCAACTAAAGAGAACCAAATTGGACCAAATCTCCCATCAAATTTAGTGCATGTGTCAAGTACGGTTTGTGCTGGAACATTCAACCCTTCAGAGACAGCCGTTTTTTTTGGTCGGCCTGGAGGTTTTCTAGGTTTCACTAAACCAGATGATCCACCATTGGCATCATTTTCATTACCATGGACTTTAAATGCATTACCGCATTCCTGTGATTTCGCTTTAGGGAGTGGGTCATTGTCATTGGCATCAAGCAATAATGGTCCGCCAACACTCCCTCGTGAATTAGACTTGGTTTTGCTTGCAGCTTCCACCAGGGCATTTAAGGGTTTCCACAAATCAGCTTTCCTGTCCAAAGGTACTGCACTGTCCTCCTTACCTTTATCGGGTGTGTGTTGGTTAGATGTTTCAGCAGCAGAAGGAATCTGCATCATCAAAGTTGTGCATATTAGAAGATAGGACAATGAATTTCAAACATAAAATGCAAAAGGAAGGACATACAATCAGTTTTATATTGCAGAAGGATGTTAACAATACAAGCAGAAATAATCATAGCATAACCTCCTTTACCTGCATTTTATTTTGTGTAGTTTTGCTGAAAGTCTTAGGAGAACTTAAAATCTCTTGGGGAGTTTCCACATCCTTGACAGGCTTTTCATTGGGAAATGCAGATTCTTCTAGGGCAGGAGTCTTTCTTGGACCTGGCTTTGATCTTCTTCCACTAGAGCTGACCTTGTCTGGTAATTTAGGTGTGCTAACAACAAATGAAGATAAAGATCTCTCTTTTCTTCTAGCTGGCAATGGGACTGAGGATGCAGTTTCAGGTGCATCAGCATTATGTCTTTTCGAAGGGAAGATTTTGAACCTTAGGTCCTGCAAATTATGGTCTGCCCTGTAAATAATAAGAAAATAAATGAAGTTTCAGCATACAAACCTCTGCTCTGGTCATATTAATGATATCACCAACTAAGTCTCTGTTTTCCTTCAACTGGTATGATAAATAAATCAACTTCTAACTTCAAAATCAAGTATAGTGCATGGCATATGCGTGTTTGGTATGAGAAAATTCATAAATTTTATAAATACGCGCACAATAAGAACAAGAATAAGAAAGCAAGCAGCCTTCCCACAGAAGCGGCAGGTTCTGTCTTTGTCATCAGAATTTCAATTATGACTGACATCTACAATATGTTTTAGCCACTCTGCTGTTTGTTTATATTACTATTACACTGTATTACATCAGAGACAACCCCAAGGATGGGTAAGTTTAGCTATCCAAAGATTTACATTATGGGGAACAACTTGAATGAAAATAATGACAATTCAATGTCTCATAAGGCTCATCATGATGAAAAATGAGAGGTTCATCAGCCTAGATAAATAACCTCAATAGATCAATACCACCAACGATCACACGGAGAAAAGTAACCTGAATATGCTGCCTGCATAATTTAGAGTGATTGTTTTCTCATTTTTAACCTACAGAGAATATATTTATTTCCTGTAAGTTTGTAATCTATCTGATGTACAATACAAAATAGCTATCTTTGTATGAGTAACTATCTTTTATATAAGAGCTCGAAAAATATGAGCAACATTGTTTTATTGCAGCATAGGCATGGTAAAATCAGTCCATGTTTCCCAGCCTCATTGAAACTACCGGAATGTCATTCCCAGGAGCACATTTTCCCAATAGCCTCCTGCACCAATGCTACTGTACCAAGATGATTACAATGCAGTAGCAGTCAACACTGAAGATTAATTAGAGCTCCAATCTCAACCCAGACAATGATTTGTAACATAAGATAAGCCAAAATCCTGACAAACTATGCTACTATAGAATAAGCACAAAAATAATGTAACCAACATATCTTATTGCACATCATGCATCAAGAAAAACCAAATAAAAGCATTGTGGCCATAAGTCCATTCACGATATGAAATCTAACCAAGGATACGAAACAGAAAATAGAGAAGAGTCAAACATCAAATGCAGTTTTTTGTTTACATTTTTCCACACACATAGTAATCAGTTATATTGTGCAGAGACTTTCTAATCTCACTAGCGAGCCACTGTTTCGCTTGGGTACATTTTAGGCGCAGCACTTAATTAATGATTAAGCTACAGTCATGTCACATTAATCAATTACATATGCATTAGGCAAGTAGCATTTTTATGACTTTATAGTCGAGATGAGAGAGCATTATCAAATACCTGAGTTTCTCCAGTGGTGCACAACCTAGATCAGTGTTGCATACTGGACAGCTATTAAGGTCGTCTTCTGTTATCTTCTCATATATGCAGTTCCTGCAAACTTTTGCACAAATCAAAGGCATTTATCAGTTACTTTAGATTAGTTATGCATTTATAAAATGCAGCTCATTCAACTTATAAACACCGCACGAAATGCATAGAAAAACAAATGAATTCTCTGAACAGCTGAGGAAGCAAAAAGTCACAAGTAAAGCATGCTATAATCTGAGCAATTAATCCAACAAGCAACGCAAACAATTTTTTAAGATATTGAGATTGAAAGTCACAGGAAAGGCTATTCCTTGATGCAGCATTCACACAGAACCATTAAATCATCAAATCATGACAAATTTTCCAAAACTAGAATGAAATAAATGAACTTAATGCACTTGTAGTGCAAAAAAGATTAGTATTCATGATACATAGTAACAATTAATGGTTTGCCACGAAACATGCACCAACTTTTTGAAGTTACCTCTCGACAGTAGCACTCTACACGCCACTGTCTGACTATCAAATTCTATGTTACTCACAAAGAAAATGAAAACTAAGACCAATTTGGAATTTGTCTTCCGAGTGTCTGACCGCCTCACTCCCAATATAACAACCTTAGCAACAAAAGCAGTATAATCTAGACCCAGATCATGAAAACGTAAGTTACAGACATACAGATCACAAATAACCAGAGGAAACAATACAATCAACCTCTAACAACAAACACGACTAAACATTACGTAAGCAACAAAGAACCCAGATCAAGAAACAAACAAAACGCAATAAATTACATCAAAAATCAACAATAGAGGGAAATGTACAGAAATAGAGAGACACTCGAGTAGAAAAGTAACTCACAGGAGTGAAGACATTCAGATATGGTGGTGGCATCTCTGAAGAGCTTGTTGCAGAGAGGACACGTCATGCATGCTGCGAGCTTCTCTCTATTCACCTTCAGCACTTGACTCGTCGTGGTTGTCATCATTTTCACCAACACAGCAGAAACCTGTACACGCACTCTACGCACACAGCAGGCACACACACAAAAGCCCTCTTTTATACACGTCCATATATTTACATTTCGAATATATTCACGTACTCCGCATTGTGCATGTCACCAATACGCAACCAATCATGAGTTTTCTCTCGTTTTGGACGATAAACAAACGAAATCAAGCGCACAATGTACTTTTATTTCTTCGCTCTGTTTGGTAAGCGAGAAAAAAAAAGTAATAACAGGGCCAAGAAACTAGAGGGATTCGGAGTATTCGACGCGGGTCATGTTCGATTGAGACAACGGCAATAGCTTTGATGGCCTGTTCGAGGCTCAATATAGAGTGGCTAAGAGGGAGACCGAAGACCACAAGGAGATATTAGTTAGGGGACAAGTATAAAATGCGCCGCTGCACATATGACTAAACTGCACGAATTTTAGAGTATGTTTTTCCTCGTGTTTAACAGAGAGCAGGAGTTACGGCGCACGGGACAAGAGTAACGGTTATCCAGCGCAGGTTAGAATTAACCACGTGAAAATCACGTGGGATATGTAATGTTAAAAGATTGCTTTTTTTTTACATTATTTGAATAAGTCAAACCGGTTAAGTTACAACAAACCGACGGCTGAGATGGATCAATTTGGCTGGATCTGATCAGCAAACTAATTAAACTCTTCTAATCCTACAATTAATAAAAATTAGTGAATTAATTAAGAAAAAAATTGGTAATTAGCGAGTGGAATTAGAGATAACATTTACCCTTTTGTTATAAAAAAAAATAAATTTAAATTTAAAAAAAAAGGAAAACTATAATGACAACTTATGAACTTAAAAATATTATCTGATTTGAGGAGAAATGAAGAATCAAATGGACAAGGGTAAAATTGTTTGCAATAAATGGAAAAAAAAATCAACTTTCAAAGATCTTTGTTTGGAAATTTGTAACAAGGGATGCTTGTAATCTAATGTTTTTATGGCATCAAGTTCATGATAGATTTGGTTGTGGGGGCAACCAAAAAAGACTTAATTACACTGCAAAAATCAAGAAACCCTAGAATTTACAGAGAAGAAATAGTTGACACATGCTTCTTCCTTTAATTTTTCATGATACCAAAATAAAAATTTAGTAGAGAGAAAGAGAAAGTACCTTAAAATGTGTTTAATCCTTACATGATGTGTAATTCTTTTCGATTTTGTTTTTAGATGTTTGTAAATCTCTAATTTATTTCTCTTTTATTTTTATAAATAAAGTTTACAAGTATTAAATTTTACATTTTTTTCGATATTCATATTAGAACGAGTATAATCAATTAGTTTACGCCAAATTAAATAAATTTTTTTATTAAATTAAATTTTCCTTATATGTAATTTATTTTTTATACACAATATCTAATTTATATATATATATATATAGTATTAAATCTTTAATTGAAAAATTATTTATCTAGGGATAGTTCCTTCATACTCAATAGTATTCTTGACATCTTCAATCATTTTAAAGTTTGTACCATTATTTACGTTTGCCATCTTTTAAATATTCAAATTCTTTGATTTATTTTTGTGACTCCCATTTTCGTTATACACTTGAGTCAAGCCAACACGAAAATAATTATGATTAATTCTGTAAAATCAAAAATCCCCAACACATGTTAGTAGAAATAGTTGAATATATATGCATGTAATGAAAAATATAATGGTAATACATTCGCTCTAAATTTTATGTTTATATTTTAAATTTTACGTTAAAATATACTATTTCCTTTGAACTTTTCACTTACTTTGATGGAATTGTTCATCTAATTCCTTCATTTCCTTTTTGTGTTCATTCTTTCATTTGCTCAATGATTTAAAAAATTTTCAAAATCAATGATAACAAAGTGCAACCAAACATTTTAGTAGGATGAGTTAAATCACTTCTTTACATATTATTGTGGTGCTATAGAGAGATTAAGATAGGACTCACACAACTTTCTTCATACTGCTTTTTAATAATTATAAATCATATATTTAATTGTTGTAGTAACTCAGGACAGTAAAAGGAAATTCCTGTAACAATCTATAGATAGTATGACGTCAGTATTCAAAAGTCATTTTAACAAAAGCAATCCAGCTAGTTGCTTCTATTTTCAAACAACAATTGATGGATGTAAGTGATATATGATCCACAATTACGAGCATGATGTGCAATGTGAACTTCAAATAAAATTGATGACTGTGAGAAGAATAGGAATGATCAAGGTAAGGGAGGAAAGAAAGTGAAAACTGAAAAACAAAAAGCATCTGTTTACTATTATCAGGGTTGGTAGCTGAGAACAGCAAAGCAGGTTGTTGAAAATTCGTATCAACTTCCAGTGTAGCCTTGTAACCTGAAACTTCGATTGAATTTCCCATCACTCACTGAGTCAACAATCATCATCAAAATTCATGGAACCAGCAAATGGAAGACATTGTGATCGCAATAAGGATCTTAGCGACTTAATTCATTCACATACATGTTAATGAGTACTGCAAAGTTCAATCTCAAACATCCTTTCCGGCAGTGTGGCAGATCAATAAATCAAGACCCAACCAAACCCTTGTAGCGAGCATAGGACATAATTACCACAAATGTAACTGCACAGAATATTCCTGTGACTATTACCACCTACCAATATGAAAGAAATAAAAAATGTCAATGGTCTGATGGGACTTTCCCTCTAAAGTCAGGAGCAAATATTATTGACTTACAAACATTGCATACCCATTTAAACATGTAACCATGGTGATTGTTCCAAGTATATGGGATATTCATGCCAAATATTCCAGCTACCAAAGAATAGATGGATAAAGAGACAGTTCCTGAACTTAGAAAGAGTTCTAACTGCAGTGTGAAAAGTGAAAGAGGTTAAGTTTACAAATTTGATATAAATGTTCCAGTGTTTAGTAATCTAGAACAAACAAACCCAAAGGAGAATGAAAAGAAAAAAAAACAGCAGCAAAACTGATGTCATATAGAATAGAGAGAATATTACAGCACCTGAATCAACTGATTTCGATGATTATCCAGCTGCAAAAAAAGGATGTTTAATGCCTAATCAGATGAAAAAATATTCTTGAGGGCTGGCAAATCCGATAAATAAATTTGTTTGCAGTTTCAAAATTGGCTACCTGAATATTAATGTAATCCTCAGTATCATCAATATATTCTCGCAGCTGCAAAGTTCACATCACGCAGTCAGACAAAATAAACATGAAGAATAAAGAATATAAAAAATGTCTTTGTCCACATATACAGATCCCTTTTCCAGATATGTATGGCTAAGATACAGCAGTTGCAAGCTTTTAGGCTCAGGTAATATATCCTAACTTTTCAGCTCACTAGCACAACAGGTGAATTCTGGAAAGGACTAATTTTATCGGTCAAATTGTTTAAATGGGGGAGCTTGTCTAATTCAATGCTCGCAAAGATATCAATTACTGAGCTTGTCTAATTCAGTGCTCGCAAAGAGGGTTTCCCCTATCCCGATGCTTGCCAACCATTCACCGGAAATGTGAATGACATATGATACCTAGTCTAGACGTTATCCTCATAGCTGTCTAAACTGCACCAAGATTATTCTGGGCCAACGGATCTCTGAACTAACCAAATATAAAGTTTTTAAGTCCAAAATAGAACTGCTACACATCGTATCCACGCAAAATACTTTCTTTTAATCCATGTAATCGTTATGAAGAAACAAGTAACAAACATGAGGGCTCATCACCGAAATAGATGCCAGAACCAAATATTTAACATTCAGAATATACTGATGCACAGTAATAAATTATTTGGCCAGACTAATGCTAGATAATCAATATCCAGCAATCCAATTCAATGAAAATAACTCATCATTTCTTGTATATTATTATTAGGTACACAATGCTTGTACCCAATGTTAGCAAGACAAGTACAGCATATAAGCAAAGACAAATCTCCACCTAAAATAACACAAGTTATAATAAAGCACCAAAATGAATATACATGCAAAAGAAAAACCAGGCAAAAAGAAAGCACTTACCGTTGTTAATTTATTCAATGTGCTATCTATTTGCATAAAGTAAGCCTGCAATATAGAGTTTTCACCAAGTTATAATATCAGATTTGATATTTTTTTTGATCCATAACATGGCAAATATAAATGAAATATAAGTCTTAACCTCTAGTAACATTTCAAGCTCCTCCACATCATTCTCATCTCCACGTATTGTAGCTAAACTTGCTCTACTTGCTCTGGATATCTTCGAGCCTAAGGTAGGGGAAGCAGGATACCAAATAGGGGCAGCCGAAGCACTAACAGGTGAAGATGCACCAGCTATCTTTCTTGACAAGTAAAGGTCAGCCATATCATCATCATCATCAAGAAGTTGTTCAAGTTCATCCCTCACCTACATTAGGTTATGGCCCGAGATTACTTCTTACCAGATAAAGATTACATAAGCATACCATAATAAGTATAATTCTGCTCAAGAACATTAAAAAAGTAGCATTGATTATATCTAAATAATTTTCACTAAAAGACATAAAGTAAATTTCTTAGACAATGGACTTCCCACAAGGTAGGATTGTTTGTGGAAAACCTTTCACATGCAATATTTCAAGATTATTTTCAGCAACTCTAATGCCTCTAATTTGATCAACTCCAAAGACTCTAGGGTGATTTTTTTTAGAAAAAAGTTTAAATTATACAGTACAATGGTTAAAAGAATACATTTTCTGCTATAAAGTATGCTATACAAGACAGATATTTAATAATCAAATATCCTATCCCACGTCCCAATCTTTGCTATTCACAACCCATCTTGTCGATTGTGACAACAATCTATAATCATGTTTTGGCAGAAGAAAATTCTCTTATATGAATTCACTTTTGATTACACATAAGTAAAATTATAGATATTTCTCAAATATTCAGGTAAGACAAATTCAACTTTGTGGAATAGATTATTATTCCACTCAGTTATTTGTTTTCCAACTTTAAGGTTTCCCTTTATGATTACAAATATACAGACACAAATGTCAACCATTAGAAAGATGGTGGACCCATATGGATTGGCTGAACATCACAGTTTCAACTTCAAAATATTTTTTAGATTAAAAATGAAAAACCTCCCTGACAACTAGTTGATTATTGTTATCATCCCATTCTAATCCACAAACTAAATAAACAAAGATGCAGAGAAAAGCCCTAAATAGAAAGTAAGTTCAAGTAAAAATATCTTCAAGACTTCAACAAATGAATTTAGTTTATAACCACAGAAGCAATTGAGAATACACTAACATTCAATGTAAATAAATTGTTGTGATATATCTGGTAGATTATGGAGTCAACTTTTGCAGCATGAAGAATTCGATCATGCATCTAATTTGAAGTGCATAGTTCAGAATGGTTTATGACCTCGAAGATGCAGCACTAAAAGAATATGACAATTTTTCCTAACACAGAATGCCATGCATATAAGTTCTATGTTGATTACATTCAAATGCATCAACTCCCATAATACACATATCGCCGTAAACAATCATGGTTTCTAAACACAATCATGAAGAGATAAAAACAATTTAACAGTCAACATGCAGAATGTTTTAGACACAACAAAACACATTACACATACCTTCTGAACACGAGCAGTCAACCTTGTCATTGCACTCTTCAATTTTCGAACTCTGTCCAAATTGCGGCTACTAATCTGCATGTTGAAGGAGTGCACACAGAAATGCATGAAGTAGATAAAACAAGATGCCAAAGAGCAAACAAGATTGGACAACTTGACAAAATGTTTTGAAAAAAAACACTGGTTCTTTTTTTTTCCCTCTTTCAAAAAGAAAAAAAAAGGAGATCAAGTTAAAACAAATTTCTCTCCACAACAGGAATAATTGTTGAGCTTAACAGGCGGAAGGCATATGTTGAAAAGTAGCAGAATACAATACAATTAGAAGCAAATATTCAGGATGCCTATAAATATAACAAGTACAATACTTGTAAAATTTAAGGAAAAAAAATAACAATGCTAAACTCCTGTACAATCAAGTGTCCAATAATTTCCTTATTGAAATCCTAGCAAACATGCAAAATTCCAAAAGAGGGCTAGTCTCCTGGGGGTAATTTACATGAGAGTGAGGCCTCAGTCAACCAACTCAGAAAAAACTGTCACAGTAATCATGAGCATCCAACAGATGCAATTCAGCATAAGAAATACGGAAATCAGATCCTGCCTCCAATGGAAGAACAAAATGATTTGCTATTTTTCAGACCAATTTATACATCAGACATCTTTTGGATTGGAAATTTTTCTTTCAATATCAAACATACATGCTGTAGAATACTCACAAATAGAACCTGATTCTGAAGTTATATACTGGCACCCACACTCATGGTAAAGTAAAATATTCAACTGGCATCCACTACAGAGGCTCTTCATAGAAACATTTTATTTTCACAAAAACCATTACCCTACACCAACACCACAACTTCTTGCTCCACAAAAAACCATACAGAAAGCATCCACCAAGGATAACCTTCCTTACCTGTATCTCCAGAGTGTTCTACCAAGAATACATTGTTAATTTAAATGATTGAACAAACAACTGAATACACAATCACAATTAAAGCACCCATACATTGGTATTGTACTTGAAAATACACAAAGAAATTAGGCGATATTTCAAAATTTCAAACATGCACTTGTTCAAGCATCACTTTTCCATAAATAGGCAGCAGAATTACTTATATTTGATCTCAATAAAATGTGCAAGTCCACAATGAAAACAAAAACTTGTCTCTCAGCACACATGATTGTGGGCAATAGGATCTTATGAGTTACACGATGGTAATTCAACCCAATTCCTCGAACAAAAGCATCAAAAAATATTATTATCCTTCCTTCTTCCCATTAAATAGGGGAGGGAGGATAGGAGAGGTGGGCATATTGCAAGTGGATGAACTAAAAGCACAGAGAAATAATGGTAAGAAAAAGTAAAAGTACACACCTTGGAGGTAAGATCATCCAAGGCAGGATAAGCAGCAGTCTCCAGTTCTGTTGTACGTGCAGCAAGAAAACTACATATGGCCTCCAAAGCTATCTCCAGGGCTCTGAATTCAAATGGAGACTCTGTATAGCATAATCCAAATCATTCACATATTTTAAAAAAAACTGAAACAATTAGAAACAACAAGCACTTTTATGTGGGAATACAGGGGCTTATTAATAAGACAGGTGCTCCGGAAAATTCCTTTGTTATCTTTGACCACTAAATCAGTTAAACAGTTAAGAATGCGGCATACCATCTTCTTCTTCAACATCATTCTGCCCTCCTGCATACTCCTTCCCATCACCAATGGCATTTATAGGAGGCAATCGCCTTTGAAGTTCTGCCACAACAGGGATCACGTTTTCATCCAATGGATCTCGAAGCAGCACCTATTATACAACAAAATTAATCATCACTGTCCGCCCAAATGGCACACACTCACAACTCATGATATTGAAAACACCGAAAATAATCTTAACACCAATTATGCAAAATTAATTAATAATATAAGAACAACCACGATGAGAAAAATAGTTATTTATGATCCATTAAAAAGAGGAACAGAAAAAAAACTCGCCTGGAGTAAACTTTAAAAACTTGAAGAATCATAAACCAAAAATAATCTTACCTCTTCAGCGGTTATAATCGCCTTGATATGCTGTAAATGTATAAAAACAAAAAAATTGATCAGTAAAATGAAAAGTTCAACAGAAACTATAGATTGAAGAAAAGAAAAGAGAAATAAAATTAACCTCCAAGTTCAAGACAATAGCTTTCTCTCGTCCGAGAATGGTGGAGGGATAGGAGAGCAAGGGATCAAGAATGCGGAGATCACGCGCGTGGATGTGGACGCGGTGCATGATTGCGTACTTGTCGACATCCAAAAGAGTGCTGTTGCCGGTGGAGTCCAATAGTATCCAACTTCGAGAGGACCGCGCTTTCTTCTTCGTCGCAACCGCCACCACCTGTGGGTCCGCCGGCACCACGTACCCGTCTCGCGCCATCGCTCTTCTTAACCATCACCTTAACAATCACATCGCTACCAGCATGAACATAACATTAAGAGAAGAAGAATCCTACAACTTTTATAATTCCTTCCTCCATTAGAAAAATAGAAAATAAAATATATAATATAATATAAAAAAAATTTATTATTACCCTGCGAACGCGACCTCTCATTTATTGTAAACTTGCTTACGTGTTGGTTCCCTGTTGGGCAATCTAATAACCCAACCCAATATAGATTTCTTTGGTCCCAGTTCCGGGCACTTTTTTCAAGTACAAAACTATGGCAACATACGCCAAAAGGCAATCTGATTTAAGATACGGCTGGCTGGCTGGCTGGTTTTACTACGATACCAAAAACATGTACGTATGTAGAAAATAAGAAATTGTACGTATAATTAATAGTAATTATCAGTAGTTAGTAAACTAATTATTTAATTTCTCATTGTTTGTTTGTTTGTAAGTACAAGCAGATAAGCATAACCAAGGTATTAGGTGAAAAACAAATCCAGCCAAATAATTAATTTGGTTTTATTATTATTATTATTTTTTACCAAAAAATAAAAGGAAGGCAGTAAGCTTTCTTCTTTGCTTTTCTGATATATTTTTTTAGGTGTTTTATTAATTAATCCAGCAAGCCATTGTCAGCATTATTTGTCATTTGTACGAGGACAGGGACAGAGTCAATGACAGTACTGGGGAGGTCATGGTGGGCTTACTGTTTACGTCTCTGGTTCTAATTGATCTGCACTTGGAGATCCAACTGAGAATTAGATTCAAAAATTTGTTGACAGCAGAAAACGGTATAAATGTAGAAGCACCGACACTTTCTTCTTTTCCGCGCTCTATGCCATTGTTTTTTTCTCCAAACAGGAACAATAATAACTTGTACACAAATCTGACAATCAAAGAAGCGGATTTGTTCACATAATGAGCACCAAATAGACTCGCTTAAAATGAAAGGAAATCCAAAAGTGACGCGACCACTCTCATCACAAAAATGGAAGGTGTATGAAAACATTAATCTACCCAAAACAAGATATGTCTATTCCAGTGGAAAAGACAATTAGACACCTTCACTTTTAGAGGAAACCATACAAACTCTTTTTCCTGAATGCTAAAATCTGTACAAAACTCATAATTAAGCCTGCACTGCCAACGTCTGTAAATGATCTATGAAAACTTGCAAACTCAAATCATCTGTAAATATGATATCCGAACCTTCTGTGTATGTTGAGTCTTGAGTAACAGATGGATTCAACTTGGCAAGAAGAAATCTTGCCTGACTACTATGCTGGTCACATTTTATAATCTTAGGTGCAGGAATTCGTTCAGCAACCAATTGCTCTGCATCAATCTCAGGGGCTTCCAACAGCTTTCTCAAATTCTCATGGTTTGGATCTTTGTCATAACCAAGCTTCCTCCACTGAGCAATCTTTGACCCATAATGAACAACTACATGGAAGTAAGAATCAAAGAGTAATATAACATCGGGAGCAATTGAACGAACATCAAGTAGGACTGGAACAGGAGGGCCATCAAAAGAATATTGAAAAAGTGTAGGCTGGATCATAATAAGAGAACCCAGTACACCTTCACAATTCAGCATCAACCGGAAAAAGGCAGTCTCGTCAGGACTACAGTTGAACACATCTATAAACTGGGACCTCCTTAAATAGAACATGAATTGAGGATATAGGGAAAAGTTGGATGACAGGCGGAAGGAAGATGGATCTTCCTGCACATAATCCCCAAACTTGGATGCAAAACGAATGAGTGTGTCATCCAGCCATCTTACAACATCTCGAGAATAACATGTCTCAGCTCGGTTGATAGCAAGTCTGGCCATTACTGCAGCTGCTGCTTCTTGGTCAAACCCAGCAGCTATTTCAGGCGATTGTTTCCCAACCCATCTTCTTGCAGCAGTTGTCACTCTTTTACGGATACCCATGTTTCCATAACGATATCGTGTTATAAACTGAATGAAAAATGCAGATCCAGGTTGGGCTTTCTGCTCATCACTCACTTGGAAGAAGAAAGCAATACATGTTCTATTAGTGAGTGTGTTCAACTTCCACATATAGGTCCCGCCCTCTCCCATCTCATTGTCACCAACTAGAATGTTCTTTTTCCTAAGAGACACACAAGGACCAAGGGCTCCACAGATTTTTACATCTCTGGTGGTCACTATCTCGATAGTTGCATCAAAATACATCTTTAAATTCCCCTCTTCATCATGGTTAAATATATGCCTCATACCTTTTCTAAATTGATCTGATTCAAATGACTCCCCAATCATTATGAATCCGCCTGATTTCTCAACACAGGTTTTCAGCTCTGCTACACCAACTTGATCTAGAGAACAAGCAAACAAATCAAGAACAATAGATGACTTAATTAATCTCTCAGATAATTGCTTGTAAAATGCACTAGACTTTCTATAGTAAGGTGCGCGACCGTTGATGAGGTCTCCATGATTCCTGATAGCTTTACCAAGATCTGAGTCTACAATAATCCCTGGGCCCAAAGTCGCAGGGCCTGAAGTAAAGACCATGATCCGGGAGCCTGTATTCACTAAGCATCCTTCCAAAATACCAACTGCAGTTGATATTGCTGCTCCTGTGCATCTTTGCGGACGATGTCCTGGCATTTTTTGCGTCACAGAATGCATCTCTTCAATTATAGTACTAATGTTGAATTCACACTCTGACACAGGTAGCAAAAACCCCTGTTTTTGAATTACCGGTGTCTTCCCCAGTTGCTGCTGCCTTGTGCGACTAATTCCCAACAAATGTTGGATCTGAGACGCGAAAGTACACACAAGCTTAAATATTTGATCTTAAGAAACCATCATTCTGACTTTTCTGTAAACAAATTAACATCTCACTGCTAATTGATTTATGAACCACACAAAAAACTAAGTAAAACACTTCGTCCAACTCACAGCAAACACTTAACCCATCATCGCCATAATAAATATCAGTTACGTATATTAAATACAATAAGATTAGGGTCTGGCTACAGGAACAGCAGAACAGAGCAGAATCGATATTGTATGCGTGGTTTCTTGCTTATACAACTGTATGCGAACGTTACATTACTAACATAAATTTACCCAAAAATAAATAATTCATTATCTGATACCTGCTCTGAGGAGAGCTCGCGTTCGCCGTGCAAAACGACAACTCTAGAACACTCGGAGAATCCAAGATCATGGGCGAGAACCATCGAATTAAATACAACCAAACCAACCAGCGCATTTTCCGGTAACTGCTCGATAACACGCAACAGCTCGTGCTTAACCACCCTAATCTCCTCCTCCTCCATGCAACCATCAACCACAAATACAAACGCCGGCCCCACCGCACCCACGCCACCACTCGTCAAGGACGAAAACGACAACGTCGTGTTTAAATTGTTGGTAATATGATCGTGGCCGGCATACTCTACGGAGGAATAAGTAGGGAAGAGCTCGGCAGGGAGGTTGGTTTCGGCAATGGAGGAATAAGAGCGAGGAAAAGGGTTTTTGCCGAAACAGAAAGGGCAAGACCAAATGCGAGAAGTGTAGTCGACACGGGCGTAGGGGTTCAAAACGGCGCCGCACTTGGAGCAGATGAGAGGGTCGTAGGGGAGGGTTGGGATTTCGGAGGACTGCATTAAGGGGGTGTGCAAGAGACTGAGTGGGATTAAGAGGGAAACAGCTTCGGATTTGGTGGGCGGCCATGAATTCCAGGACCAGCGGAGGCCCTCGATGGTTTCGAGTTCCGTGAAATCCATTGGAGTGATGGAGTTCGAGGTTAGGTGGCTGACGGGAGAAAATGGACAGAATCTCGCATCGTCCTGCAGGCGAAGTAAAGGATGCAAATGGGTTAGGTTTTGATTGAAATTATTGAATTTGATTTGTCGATCGCGCTTAATTCAATAATTCAGATGAACCGGGCGAAGCCCGAATGAACTTGGATCGGTTTGTTCTCGGGGACTTTTAAATGTTATTTTTATTAACTTTTAACTTTACAATTATTTTTTTTATTTAATAGAATGGAGGCAGGAGGTACCAAGTGGCTCTGATCTTTGCTTGACTTACTGAGGCACAACAATCCACGCGCCGCGCGGGCCGGCAGGCCCTCAACTACAACAACAACTCGTCTGACTGTAGTGGTGGCAGCCCACCTGGGATTTTTCAATTCTTTTTCTCTCGGCTTCTTCCTGTCTCTTCTCTCTTCTCCTCGACTGCCGATAACCTCTAGCAGAAACGATTCGATGCTCTAACGTAGCATTCTGTTTTCTTGGAAACGATTCTCACTCTTTCTCCCCCTCTCTCTCCATTGCTGAGTAAGTCTGAACAGAAATGGAGCGGAGCATTATGTTCGGCTTTTTGTACGGAGAGCTCTTCCTCCTAATCGGGTCAACTGCTGTTCTTGTTTGTACTTTCTCTGTTCTCTCCCAAGTAATACATATATAGTTGGTTCGTTTGTTTTAAGGGGACAAAAATTGTAATGAGTTCGCTGTTTTATGTGTTATAGGACCAAAAGATCTTCTGGTAATTGCAAGAACAGCAGGAGATTAGCTGGCCTGGCAATTAGATACGTTCAATTAGATCGATCGTGGGCAATTTGATAATGTTACGCAGCAATCTCAAGCTGACCAGGTACTTTTGGTCTGGACCCTAACATGAGTAGTAATCCATATTAGTGAATCGTTTTCTTTTAGAACAAGCAAGACTTGGAGCGGTCATGTTTGATAATTGCTACAGTGTGATAAATTAGTGGCGACTTCTAGTTTCTTTGGATATTTGTATCAAAATTATGTTAGCAAAATGTGTTTTATGTAGAACATGATACTGATAAAGAGCTTGCTTTTACCCAGAAACGAATTAAAACTTGCAAGAGTGTGTTTGGGATTGAGATCTTGATGTCAAACATAACTGGAAGTAAGCGGTCTCCACTTGAAGTTGGTGCTACTTAACATTTAACTGTAATAATTCCAAAACATACCTTAAGTATATCTGGAATCAAAAAAATAAATTATGAAAACCTTTTGAAGGAGTTTGCAGATTTACTCAATAGATAAATAAAAGATTTGTTATTTCTGATGAGATTAGCAATAAAAGTTAAAAGTGTGCAGAACAAAGTTAATTTTGGTAAATCTAACTTTCAATAGGATTTCAGCAGAGAGACAAATACGTACGTCTGTGTGCACACACTTAAACTAATATTATGTTTGTTTGGGAGGTGGGAAGGAAAAGCTAAAGAAGGGGGTGATGATTAGTCTTTTTTCACTGCAAGAGAGTGAAAGAGAAGGAAACCACATTCTATTGTTTACTATCATATAGGAAAGGAAGGGAAGGAAAACCATTATGTATTTTTTTTCTTTAATAATAATAAAACTCCTTTTGGATACAGTTGCTTTCTTTATTCATATTTAATTTTTATTTGGGATAAGAAAGAAAATTGAGAACAGATCTCTTTTTATCAACTTAAATTTTTTCCATTCCCCCTTCATCAAATTTTCCCCTACCTTACCTCTCAACATTTCTTTCCAACTTATCCTCTATCCTTCTTTTTCCACTCTGCTTCTCTTCCATTTCTCTTTTATTAAATTGAGTTGTGAAAGAGAAAGAAAGATGATACTATTTAGAATAAGTTTTCACTCAATGTCATTCATTTATCTTCTAGGTACAAAAAGAACTTCAAGATGCAATGCAACAATTGGAGGCAATTCGTTATGAATCCATAGTGTATCTCTTATCAATCCTCGTCCTTTAACTTGAAAGCTGATGGATGGTCCTCCATAGCCTATTTTTAACCATAGTGGTAGTATTTGCAGCCTTAAGTTGAGTCTATCACACTGCTAGTGTCTGTTTTATTTCTCATTACATTTTCTCTGTTTCCTTGTTATTAGATGACAGTTCATCCAAGAAATGTGAAGAAGCTCATAAACCGACAGATGGTGTGGTGAAGTTGTTGAATCTGGTAATTTTGATTGCCTCGTTACTTTTATTTGTTATAGCTAAGTCTGTTTTGCAACGTGTTAATTGCATTATATGGACTTTCTCAGGATTATAGTTTGAAACCCTTGGGATCAATAAATTTACACAGCCAAGCAACTGCTTTTGCAAGATTGGCCGAATCTGAAACTGTGAAGAATGGTTCCTTGAAGAGCAGTGTAGATATAGAACATTCTGATCGTGAAGCTAGTCCTTTTACCGTTCTTCCAGTTGCAGCTGAAAGCACTGGCATGCTTCCAAATTGCAAGGGTAACTGCAATTCTTAATAATCAATTATTGTTCCCATATCTTTGCATTCTTCCTATTTTCCTTGCTTCATTTGATTTTACTTTGATCAATGCCATTTTCTAACTGATGTCTCTTACCTGGGCATTATTGAGAGCTATTGGGACTTGAAAATTCTGCTTCTTATTTTTGTGTGAGCATGATAAATTGCTGATTTCTCAATGGGAAAGTGTTAATTTTTTTTCCTTCGATAATGCATGATACATCTCTTGCTATTTGGTGCTTATCTGTGGTTTTTGTGACTTCTTTTTGTGAATCAAGTCTTGTTGGAAGATTCAAAAACATTTATTGGAATTGGTAGAAGTATACAAGTTAATGAAATATTTATTGCAATGGATGTGTTCTGTAAGTTTATAATTCAGTCTACAATAATGCCCCTTAGAACAATATCAAGTGCTTTATCCTTGCAGCGGGGTTGGCTTTTGATGTATTATCCTTTGCAGCCTGTTCCTGTGTTTTGGGTTTCCTTTTCAATAGAAATTCACTTGGAATTATAAGAAAACCAAATGCTGATTGCGAGGGGCTTGAATCTGATGGTTATTGAATGTACACATATGGACCATACCGTTTTAACAAAAACAAATAAAAAAAGAAATTTAATGTTGCAATTTGTTACATCAGTACTATAATTGGTATAAGAAATGACATTGCATGTTAAGATTTTGATGTTTTGTTGTGAATGAAACTTTGTTCTAGCATGTACACAAACTGGCATACATTCTACAAAAGGATTATTTAAAATGCATGCACCGTGACTTATTAAAAGAACTCATCTCTAGTCTCCGGTTATGCATTTTTTGAGTGCATAATTTAAACTAACTAGCCAGTGGATGTGGTGGCAGAGAATGCGAAAGGATCAGATATTTTGCTTGAAGCTGTACTTGAATCAGACATAGCGCATAATGCCAAAGATTTCTTTTCTCAGCCTGAAAATTGAATACAGTGAATGAAAAGGTAAAGCTCATTGGTCTTTGTCTATCTCTGCACTGCATCTTCATCTTTCAACATTCATGTTGAATGGAAGATGTTATTGGAAACATATTATGTATTTCAATGCAAAGATTTATATATTGGAAATATTTGAAGCTTACTGTAGTTTTACCAGCAGTTTTTGACACCAATTAAAAGTTTACATAGACCAATTACAGTCTTTCCTTTTATATGGAATTGCTTTTTTGTGTGTGATCATTTGGAAAATGTTTCACATCCATGCAAAATAGCACTATTTTGTCGACATATAAGTTACCAAGGACCTTTTGTTCCATTGTTGGTTAAGCTGATATTCTGAATCTGTTTGTGCAGAATTGTGTTTACGTCATTTCCAAAAGGACCTATTTCTGAAGGACATAGCTATGGTAAGCCCGGAATTCAATCACCCAACCATGTTTTGCTCTTATGTTTTTGATTGCCAGGAAATCTTCACCCTTGTGTGGGAATTGGGACTGCCAAATGGTTAGCTGCGTAATATTGGTGGGATAGTTTTATATTTGCTTGTCCATCTTTGTGTTTAATGTTATGCCTGCATCTTTGATTGATGCAACTGTCACTTTCAATTTCTAGCTAGTCAAGAGATCTCATATTCCCTTCCCAAGTTTATTTTGACAAATTGAAGAGCATTATTTTTTCATCTAAAGCATTTAGCTTCGGATAGGATCTGTTATTTCAATTTTCTTTTTCTCATTTATCTTTGCTCCATGGCCGTAAATTATTTTCATGATGTCCATTGCAGTAAGCTCTGTCGGTGTTTTGTTTTAACTTCTTAGTAGTTTATTCCCTGTATATGTTAAATTGAGTTTATGACATTACTGAAATCTGTAAAACCAGACAAATTGCAGATACTGTTCCTATGTGTCTTAAACTATTGTTACGCTATTATTTATGGCCCAATAGAAGATCAACATAAACACCGGATATGTTCCGGCTTCATAACAAAACATTGCTACTATAAAGGTGAATTTCTCGTTGTTGCTGAAAAAATAAACATGATCATATCGGTATATTTTGCCAACATCTTCATTGCACAAAACTTTCTTGACTGTCTAGTTTAGCCAATCACATCTAGCTTCCTGTGTCATTTGAGCTATCACTTCAAGGCTCTCAATCTATGCTCAATTCAGAGTTGCCTTCTTACAGTCACCAGTTCAATCCATTTGTTGCATTGTGTGTCATAACACTGTAATCCAAATTCAGAGTTGAATAGTCTTCTTCTTACAGAAAATCTCCAAATATTTGGCTGTACAAGGTGCGCCAAACGGCCTCTTTGATTTCTTACCAGACCTTTGTTCTCAAGCTGCTGCTAGTTTGGTGGAACTAGGAAATGGTCCTTCAAGAAGTAAGAATCCTTGTTTACCAGTGCAATGACCCTTATGTGGGTAAGCACAATTCTTTGGTCCATCCCATGGTACCTGTTCAATTGAAACAAAAAGTCGACGGCCTCATGTTCTTAAGCCATAAACTTCTTGTTAATTCCTGATGTCTTGTCTCTTGTTTGCTGTGTGAATATGATGAAATAATTAGAATAAGGTAACAAGGAGGTTTTGGAAATTAGTGACTTGACTTAGAAGTTGCAACCACCGAATATGCCTTTGAGTGTTCTGGCAAAGATGGCTAATATTTTGCCGCTGAAGCCTTTGAACTGTTTGATGGACCGCATAACTGCTTGTTCGATGAAAGTTATGTTTGGAGGGACCTTAAGATGATTCTTTGCTGCCAAGTACTTAACTTGGTTATTGCTGGATTTTCTTGACATGGAAAAACATGCTAACCCCGTCAAGTAAATGAAGTAGAGCTTTCAACTATGGAAGCACACTGAATCGCTTGACTCTTTCAAGAATAGGGACTTCTTGTGATCCAGAGTAAGTTCCACTCCAACGTGTGAGTAAAACCACACTGACATCTCACCTAATCTTTGTTGTGTTGGCGGTATGCTTTGATTGAAAAGTAACTCGGGCCTCCCAGTGTTAGAGGCGGCCCTGAATTTTTGGGATAACAAAAATTTGAAGGGGGTTTTATATTGAATTGATATTAAGCTAAAAGGTGAGTTCAATTTTAAGATTTCAATCAGTGGCATGTCTCCAAAATGACCTTGACTTTTTAAGTATTTTACTGTAAATATTTACCGATCTTCACTTTTTACCAATCTCACAACCTTCACCCCAATTTTTGCGAGCCGCTGCCTAAGCAGTACATTCCCAACTCGTGGCCCTGAGAATGAGAAGACACATACAGGGACGACCTGCCTATTATACTTGACATCCACCTCAGTATCAGCTGTGTCATGTGCACTTAACATTGCTAGTGCACTGCCTGAACTGTTACCTGTGATTGTTACGCTCACCATCAAAGGACTGGTGCTACGTACTCCTCTCTTCCACTTCGAAGGAAATTGCTCGAATCCCTCTAAATAAAGTGGAATTAAAAATTGGGACGAAATCAATTAAGGAGAGCCGACCATGCATGGTGAGAACATGTTGATTGAATTGGATAACTCGCATGCATATAGAGCAGCGGCAACTCCTGCCTGACAAGTAATTTATTTCCTTGAATTAGAACAAGATTGCTTTCAAATTGTATAGAACTTCAAGTTAATAAATTAAAAGAGAGTACACTTGGTTGCCTTCCTCGACCATTCCATTACTATGATTAACATAATCAAGTTGTTAACACACATAATTACCCTTCATCAAAGATAGAACATGTAACTGCCGCACTGCCGGATCCAACACCAATTTTAATGCTTTTAAATTATTTGAAAAGGTCAGAGGTGAGTATTATTTAATTAAATAATTGAACCTAAATTAAATTAAATTAAAAATTTGTGATCCCATTAAAAAACTCCAACCACACTCACCCGACACCCTACATTCATCAGTCTAATTATCTATACATGTATGTATGTATGTATGTATGTATGTATGTATATGGCCACGAATGCAAGCCTCATGAACATGCACATGGTCTTGTTCCCTCTTATCTTCACTCCAAAATTAATTATCATGGATATAATTAACATCCCATATAAAATTAGTGATTAATCATTGAAGATTAGTACATGATATGAAGAATCTTTGACAGAAAAATAAATATTAATGAAAAAAAAAGTAGCATTAAAATTGAAGGAATAAAAACACACAACAAGAACAACAACCAGGACAGCAAAGACAACAACAATAACGATAACAAAAATAGGTAATTACGAAACAAGAACAATTCGGGCATTTACCAATAAACAAGCCAGACAACGGGGTTAAGTTTGTTGCTTCCTGTCCATTGCAAATGTCTAGACCTTAATTTCATATCTATATGCCATCAATTCAAAATACGGGGACAACGCATGCATGATTCTATGGAAACACCAGGCCGAAGCTAGTTTCACCGTTCATCAATCCATCCTGCTCAAGAAAGAGCTTGATTTCCCTTCTGTTTAATTTGTCTTCCAGGACGTCATCAGAGACTTTGATTAAATTCATTAACAAAACCAGCAATAAGCAAGCCACGCATATTAGTTTTGGTTCTGCTCTTGCATTTTTCCATGGCTCTTGGTGCTGAAAATCAACAGAATTAATTCATAGTTAGAACAAAATTAAAAAAGGTATAAACACAAAGTAATTAAATGTGTGGAAAAGTGGACATATATAAGAATGCATACCAAGTCCAATTGCTTCCGATCCCTTCATTATGCGCAAGCGCTTGCATGAATAAACAAACATCCTGTAAAGATAACGAAAGAAAAGGTTAATGTTGCAGTGTGACAGCCTAGCAAAGTTCTTTCTGCTAGATGATGTCTAATATACATCATGCAATCTAATTTACACTGGCATATGTTTTCTTAAATATTGTTGTTAGGAATTTAACGTACTCCCATGGAACATCACCCACGAGCATCCAGTCACCATCCTTGTCTTCATAGGTTGGCACATACTCAGAACTGTTCAGAAGATCCATCAACTTGCTTTCGTTCATGAAATCTATCATTCCTTGTGTTCCATAATTACCTTCACGTTCAAATAATTATATTTCAAAACGTACAAAGTTTGGTTACGAATTATGATATCGAAATTATAAGGATTTTGAAGTTATGTTGCCCAAAATGACGCAGTGAACTTACCCATGGTGAAGGAGCTGAACATCTTGGCCAATGCATCAGACAGCTGCTGATAGCTATTGTACATTTTCAAGTCTACCTTACGCAGATATGGAGCGCCATCCATGCAAACCTTCACAAATGCTGCGCCGGTGCTGGTGCCGGCGCAGGTTGCCTTCTCACTCTTCTCACTGGGATTCTTCTGAGCCATGATATTCTTTCGATAAGATCGCACTGGTGGCCAACCCACAACCTGCGCCCTGAATTAAGTCCAAAACATATAACTTTGCTTAGCATTTCGAAATCATAGAACTACCCAGAAAGAAAACTCATACAAAATTGAAGAAGAATTACTTACTTTGCTGGTGGCTTGGCCGGTTCCTTGGTGCAAGAAGGGAGGAGATTCTGCGCCTTTGGAGAAGAATTCTTGATATTCTCATTCAGATCCACTGCTTCCTTCGACTGAAGATTGAGTTTCAAATCAACAGTCTCCGAGAACCCTCTCTTCCCCGTAGTCCTGGGTGCTGCTTCCGTTTTAGTCTTGCCACCACCAGGCAACCCCAGGCAAAGTTCAGTCTCTTTAAAGTTCAAATCTCGCTCAGCCCCTAACATGTCCGCCACTTTCAGGCCAACTTCCATTGAAATCAAAAACCCTTTTTTATTTCCCTCCCGAATACCTTTGTTGTCTTCTGGATAGCTCTTTCTTCCCTTTCTTACTTCTGCTTCTTCTCCGTGTCTTCTTCTTCTTCTATTGTGTTGTTGTGTTGCTAGAGAGAGACCCCAATAATATAACTGGGCTGTTGTGTTATCAGTTACAAGTGTGTCGTATCAACGTATCTGCTGCATGATTTGTCGACACGTGGAGATACTTAGGACGTTGATTTTGGGGTTCTTAGCGAACCTGATGACATAGAGAATGTGATTAGGTGTCTAGATTTCGAAATGTTTGTGGCTGCAAGTTATTTCTTCGAGTAATTTGTACAATTCCTCTCCGTCAACAAGCAAATGCAAACCACTACGCCCATAGAAAGTTAAATTTGAGAACAATTTCGATACAAAATTTAGGTGATTATAGGCTAAAACGATACCTCAATTACAAGCATGCTATAAATTTCACTCAAATATCTTGCCTTCAACCTCCTACTTTACTTTCCATCAACTGATGGGGTCGGGTCCGGTGGGTACTGGGAAGAAAAGCATATCGCAGTTAGCACGAATCAAATGATGTACAATTATTAATTGTATATATCTATGAATATGTGCATTAATGTATTATTTGTACATGTTAAGATTCTTCTACGAAGCATCCACTTATGCACTAACTCACCCGAACCAATAATTCACCTCCTCTACTACACCTACACCCAAAAAACAAAAAAAATAAAAATAATAATCTCAAAAAAGGAAAATGAACCACCCTTTTAATAGCTGGACATTGATCATAAGAATTATGTCGATGATAAAAGTCTTCGATAAGGTAATAGAGATGTGAGATTATGACCAAAGAGTAGGGAATCCCCTGCAGGATACATAACCATCAAAGGGAGTATGCGGTAATCAACATCACTCATTCTAAAGATTTTAGGGCATGGTGGTGACTTAGAGACAGGTCACATCTCTACAATAAGGAAACATCCCTAACCCTAGCTGTGCCCTTGCCCTGTCACCATCTCCCCAACCCCATTCTTTCTTGTTTCTTTCTAACCTAACCTAGCTCTATCTTTCATAATTTATCAAATCCCCCAATCCTCAATCCGTCCATTTTTGAGCTTCTTCACCCATACCCACTTCTTCTCTTTTAACAAACACTATCATTTCCAATTGGAAAGAAAGTAAGAACTAGTCTACTCCTTTTTCACCTTTTGAGCTTTCTAAAGTCTATTTCATATAAGAATACAAGAAATCCTTTTTTTTTCTTCTCTCTCTCTTTCAGAAATATTACACACCCTTGCCATTCACCCATCTTTAGCTACCAAGGAAAGTGATAACTTTATTATTATTATTATCATTATTGTTTACAATGAAATGACATTAGCCCTAGAGGATTTTTTTAAGTGATCCTCATTATAGCACAAAAAATATTTTAAAATTATAAAAATAAATCTAGTGTTTATTAGTTCAACTAATAACTTTTTTAATTAATATAAAAATTTTCGCGATTCAAATATTTTTTTGAAAAGTAGTTGTAATAAATACTTTTAAAACGTTTACATAGTTAAAAATTTTTTAAAAAGTATTATGAATACTTTTTAAAAAATAAATAGAGTTTAAAGGAAACTCAAATAGAATATACACTTACTTAGCATTGTTGCCTAATCTACATTTTTTCTCTTTATGTATTGACATATCAAAGGATCAGATCTGAAATTGATCCCTTATGATACTTTTAGGAGCTCGAGCAGACATGCCACATTAAATAACAATTCAATTAACTAATAGATTAATCAAATAATGATCACTAATCTAGTTTATTAATAAATTAAAACTGGACCTACAAATGCAATAAATGAGAATCTTCCCTTCAATAATATTATTCCAAATGTTGGCAGAACCATAGACAATGGGTACCATGGTGGGGACTGACCCTAGCACTCTTAACTTGAATGTCTAGCTTTTTTTTTAAATTCAGCCTCACAAAACCCTAGCCTACACCTAATTCTTAATTTTCTCTACTCTCTCCTAATTCAAACGCGGCTTTGTATATAATTATCTAATGATTAATTACCAATATCAAAGATTTTCAAGTCAAATCAAATTCTGGTGGTGGGTTGGAGTCATCAATGACAACTGCTTAAGAGATCAAAAGTGATTACAAAAAATATACGATGCATAAATCATGTTAAGTGGCTGACAAGAGTGTCAACATATGTGGCTTTTCTTTTATAAAAGAGATCAGATGAATCGTCAGTTTCTTGGTTACATACATTTATACCTTACCAAAAAGGATCAAACATCGATCAAAGTGCTTTACCTAATCTTTTGCTGTTGTTTTTATTTTATAAATTAATAGTTGCAAACTCGAAATAAAGGTGAAATGAACATGGGTTTGTGACAAAAACAATCCAAAATTTATGTAGCAGGAAGAAGAATTTGTATCTGCGACAACTGTAAGTGCATAATTCCTCTAATGGAAATAAAAGATTTTGCTATCTTGGATACTTTAATATAAAGTTTAGTACACATGCAGCACAAGGCAATTCATGTAGGTAAACACAGATATTGTCGTTATAGAGTCATGATTTTCAAGATTTCAATCCTGAAATAAATGATAAAAATGACATATTGTAGTATGAAGGATGAGGAATCATATGCAAGCAATGGTTTGTAATAGTTTGGAGGCCATAATCAAGGGACCCTAGAATTAATACTAGGATTAATTATATTGCTGGTAGGGTTTGTCCTTAATGGGTTTAAAGAGTAATTACAACTTCCACCAAGACCAAAATCTTGCTTTTTACTATCTACTATCACCACACATTCTACTAAGAGAACTTTAGATAAGATTATGTTAATATTAACGACATAGTAAAATTATTCTACTAGAAATGAGAGGGTATTATGAATTAATGAGAAATAACAAAAGTTAAAAGGTTTTTTTTTCCTTAATTTTAGGTGTTTAATTTTAAATATTTACTTTTCTCGTAAGTTTTCTTATCTCAATCTCACATGTTTACTTTTTTCTCGTTAATTTTTTTTTAAATTTTTATTTAATCACTATATTTGTCTTTACTTTCTAATCACATGGTCTCACCAAATTATTATACTAATACGATAAAATTATTTTCATTCTTTTTAATGTACTTGCATTATATTTTATCTATCATTGATTATTTTAAGTATTTTTTTTAATAAATATTTTTAAAAAATTAATTTTTTTTTATTTTATAAAAAAAAATAAAATTATTTTTAATTAATAATAAAAATTTTATAAAAGGATCTTAAAAAATTTTTATTTTTAATTTCGGATTCAAAACTAAGGCATGGTAGGGTCTAAATTATATAGGCTCAATTGCATCTCTGTATCCATTTGGACCGTCTATAAGGTTTTAGTAATTAAATTAGGTTTTCCTAGATGGTGTGAAAGTGTACAGTAATCATAAACTGGAGAAGATGGGGCCCTTCATCATTGACGATGATGGTCTATCTTGGGAGTTTCGTAACAGGGTCCCAGAGCGAGAAGGAGAATGAATGGTGCTTGATGAGCGGACGTGGTTTGACCAGCGGTCATAACCTTCGCCTTTACCAAACAAAATTGTACACATCATAGCAGCCGCCTCGCCTGCATAATTAAAATTGTTCGTAGGCGGCGTTCAAAGACTGACAACCAAGTAAAGGCAATCAATCAATCGACGGTACCTCCCGTGACGGGGCCCGTGATGCTTGATCAACCGCATCACGCTATCCACCACAAGTGCACCTGTTTACGATGCTTCCTCCTCCTCTCCCGCGCCAGGTGTTGTGCTCTCCTTCTGTCCACGCTGCTTGGAATTGGAACATGGGATTCATTAGTGGTCTGATTATTACCTTCAAGCTTCAGGGTTCAAATTTTTGGTATTATATTAATTAGCATCCAATAATGAATTCTAATTATCAGTATATATGCTTTGGATGATATATAAATTTTTTTTATAATTTAAATTTTAAATTAAAATTTAATTATATATAATTATTTATTTTTTATTTAATATTAATTTTAACAAAAATATTTTAAATTATTGTTTCTTATAATTACCCATATATGTATTAAACAGGTGGCCGAAAGTGATCATTGTTTGGGTCAATCCTACTCGAGTTTTCTTATATTCCACAACAAAAAGGAGGAGATGGGTGGGACGATCATGTCTTGAAAACACATAATTGAAAGATGCTGAAATTGATTAATTGTGAATGCGTAGTCGTAGAGATTCATTCCATGTATATATATATATATGTGAAGCAGACAAAAATGGTGGACTCTTTGTGCCCCAATAAAGAAGTGGTTGAAAATACTTGTAGCCAGATCAGTTGCAGAAGTTAATGCATATACATAAGAGAATGCCCACGGATTTAATGCAGCGAAAAAGACTTATAATTATGTTCTGTAATATGGCTATCCCTTTGCTATTACTTTTGGTGGGAAGCTAAGGGCTTTCTGATTTGGTTTGGTTTCTGCAAGTGTTGGCTTATTAAGACCACCATGCCCTAATCTAAATTGTGTTTTCTGACTTTGTCTAAGAACCCTAATAATGGAAGAACTTTATCTGCTTTTGTAATGTTCTTATAGCTAGTTCGCTAGCTAGCTAGCCAGCTATTTCACTTGATAAATTACAAGTTGGGTTATCTATTCTCGGACAATCTTAGCTCTAATACCGACCCTCATGCTCCATGTCGGTATATTTTTTGGTCTGTTGGTGTTAATTAATTTACTCGCATGTTTTAAGGTATCAGCACCGACTTGGTGAAGGAACAGAAACTGAAAGAATCTAACTTTGATAACCTGTACAAAGGGACGCAGTGTCTCAATCGGGGAGTGCAACAGCATGCATGCACAACTACTATTGCTCATGATCGATCAAATGAAGGGGTATACGCAAGTTTATTAAAGGCGCAAAGGGCATCAAGGAGCCAATGGATCCTGAAGCCTAAGTGCAAGCAGCAAAACAAATTAAATAAAATAATTAATTATATATAAAACCTTTTCTCGTATTAATAATAATATACAATAAAATAATTACTTGTTAATAATATAAAATATTCAACATTTTAATAAAAAGAATTTAAAAAATTCATAAAAAATTTTAATTAAATAAAAATATTTCATTAACAACTATAAAACAACTACTCCTCTTGCTCACTTCCAATGCCTCCTCCTCCTTCTTCTTCACCCTCTTTATACTCCTCTTCCTCGAAATCACCTTGTTCTTTGTCTCTAACTATTAGAGGAATATTAACCCTCAAATTAAAAGATTTTGCTTTTGTTCTTTGAAGTAAAATAATTTTTTATCTTTTATTTTTTATTAAAAAAATTTGGTATATTTGTCATTCTATTAATGGTTCATTCAAAAATAAAATAAATAAATAAAACATAAGAAACAAACAAACATCACTTAGAGATGCCCTTTTGCCCATTGTGTTCAGGGTTGAGGGCACGAGCCTTGCTACTTAGGCGAGCACTAGGTATAGGTCGCCCGGCTTTTAAGTCTTGAGGTGCAAAAGCTTGAACTTGGTGCGCTTTGTGTCTGAATCGCGCCTTTAGCAATTATGGGTGTACGTAATTCTCTATTGCATATCATGCAGTCTGATTTCGTTGGCTTAAACAACTATGAGTTTTAGTTTCTACTGGTTCTTCACAAAATTTGGTCTCAAAGAAGCAGGATCCAACAATATCTTGATGCCGTAGATTGGGTTGAAGGAGTAAACTCATCCCAATGCTATAGTATGTATGTATGTGAAGTAAGCCTCATATCAATCACTACAACACGTCTCTTGTCTTGGAACCAAACATAAATTAGAATCTTTGTGCATCACAAATGCTAAACAGTTCATGTCACAAGCTACTCGATCAAAAAATTAGCTTGTCGACCTGCCAGTGCCAGCAACTACATGCATGAATATTTATTCGATAACCCCATAATATGTGTCTAACGTTCCTGGAAATTTTGTGGATCAAACTATACAAAAGAGACCGAAAACCAATTCTATCCTGTATAGCTCAGCTCTTTTTGATTGAACAAGTGTCAAACTGATGAATATTATCTAGCTGCTATGTGCGCACCACCATTAATGAAAGCTAACAAATAGCTTTCCTGCAGGGGCCATGCTAGGCTGTCATAGACCACGAAATTTAGCTAACATTGTAGATTTCATCGATGTTGCTATTCTGGCATTGCCTTCCAAAGCAAGAATCAACGACAACGAAAACAATTTGATCCAACCAGAAGACAGCGAAACAGCTCAAACATTCATACCACATTTTCCTTTGATTCCCTAAAGCAAATATAGCTTTACATTTGATGAGATAAAATGTTGAATGAGATCGTGCTAGATTTCAAAATCATAACATTGATTCCAGAACCACCCTGTCTAAAGGAAAAGTAGATTTACATTATGGATCATTAGCTTAAACGTTTAACATTTTCATCCTTCTAAGTTCTACTTTGGTAGGCGCAATATTAACGACAGCATAGTTTACCAACCGACATGAATTGAAAACACGGCCTATAGTCAACATCTGCTTAATCATGCTTTTAATAATGGAGTTCAACGAAAGAAAAGAAGACCAAAAATGAAAAAGATTGTGTAAAAACACCAGAGAACGAGAGAAATTAAACTCTCAGATATTATTTGAGGACAAATACAAACACGAATGGCTAATGTATAACCTAGAGAAGATGATAATTGAACACCTTTTCAGTGCGCACGAGGGAGAAAATAATGCCCCCTTCCCAAGTGTTGATAATTTTGTGTTGGTATGTATGACTATGAACCAATTGATGTTGCATCAAACGAGCATCCTATGCAGATACTTGAGACCAATGGACAGGGTGGGACTCAAAATTAATTGCTCTTTGTTCCCTAATTTTGTCTCAATTTATGTGTATCACATGTTCATTTTTTCTTTATATTGACCTATTTTGCTAATAATTAATGGAGAATGTAATCATATTCATAAACATCTCTTTAGATTATTGGAAGATAATTTAGTGTGAAGTTATAACAACAACATGAAAGATCAAATGACATTAGTAATTAATAATTAAAATTAGGAAGGTTGGTCAAATGATGTTTTAGATAATTAATTAAACCCTAATAGAAACCACTTACTACTTGTATCAATAACTAATTAATAGTTAATAAGAATCAATTGAATAAGTCACGGAATGACACATTGCATAACACATGTCATGTACCCTCAAAGTAATAAATATGACCTAATCAATTCAAAAAATTATAGCCCCACATGGCCACGGTATGCCCATACCGAACACCCAATGCGGACCCCGATCACATGGGAACGCTCCCTCTGAAAAAGTAGATATCAACGCTCCTGATTTCACTCCCACAATCTCCGAAAATGAATCTTGACCCCACCCAAGTCTTCCATATGGGCGGCTGAGTTTGTCCCACCCTTGTCCCCCTAATACAATGGCAACTTGCCTACAGGTTGCTGCCATTGCTACCGACAGCTTAGCTTGCCTTGGTCCACAATTCATGCATTTCATTTTCCAGTTTTCCTTATTACCCTTCCCTTTCACTTTGCATCTCACTTTATCGTATTGCATATCCTATAAAACTCACCCTTTACTTTCTCCTTTTCATTCTTCTCTCAATCTTATATCAACTGTTCATTTTTGTGTTACATCTCAGAAGAGAATTTGGCTTGCGGAAGACAGAAATGGGAAGTGGTGTTGCATTTCAGAATGATCTCAACCTTAAGGCAACTGAGCTAAGGTTGGGATTGCCGGGCACTGATGAAAATGAAGAACAAGCACTTTTTACCACAGCTAGAAACAACAAGCGTCCGTCGCCGGACACTGCCGCTGATTGTGGATCGAAAGACAAATCCGATGAAGCGGCTCCGGTTGCCGAGTAAGTTTGCACATATATAGGCACTTTTGTTTTGATGGTTCATCAATATTTTGTAGCTAATTTATTTTTATGTATATTTGTGACGTGTAGAGCACAAATAGTGGGGTGGCCACCGATTCGATCCTACAGAAAAAATAGCCTAGAGCAAAAGAAGAATGAGTCTGAGGGTCCAGGGATTTTCGTGAAAGTAAGCATGGATGGAGCACCATACCTCAGGAAGATTGACCTCAGGCTTTACGGTGGCTATCCAGAGCTGCTAAAGGCTTTAGAGAACATGTTCAAGTTCACCGTAGGTAAGAATATATATGTACTAAATCGAATTCTGATGTGATGTGAATTTTGTGATAAATATTAGGTGATTTGATAATCATTATGACATGGGATTTGTTTTAACTTCTTTTCAGGTGAATACTCTGAGAGGGAAGGCTATAAAGGTTCTGAATATGCACCTACATACGAAGATAAAGATGGTGACTGGATGCTTGTTGGAGATGTACCCTGGGAGTAAGTTCCCTTCGTCTCTCTTTCTTTCTCAGCTATTAATTCCATTACTCTGAATTCACAACATTATTTCTGTTAATGTTGCAGAATGTTTATGTCATCATGCAAGAGATTGAGAATCATGAAAGGATCAGAAGCAAGAGGGTTAGGCTGTGGAGTATGAAACCCAAGACTCTTAACAGCAATAGGCATAACAGAACAGGAGAAGCTGAAGATTTATATGCAAATCTTTCAGCTACTGAGGTTCTCCAAGAAGATTAAAATTTTGGATCTGATTCTCCATCGTGTTTTCTCTCTGGAACAGTTTGACCCGGGCAGCTTTTAGACGGCAAAACAATAGACAAGTTAACAGTTTTTTTCCTCAACTTCGGCATCAACACATAAATTTGGTCCATGATGTGAGCATCTCTTTGTATTCTATCGACCGTGTTGTGATGTAGCAGCAAACCTCATCAATCCAAAACGGCAAACAAGAAATCTGTTGCTTCCTAATGCTAGTGTACAGATTACTTCATGAACCCATTTCTTATCCAAGTTTTGGTTGTGTATTATAAACACAAAAATATAGAGTTATATATACCAACTGGTGTGCCTGTAATATTCCTTTCTGTTGTCATTCAAGAAGAAAAATTGTGGGTGCTCAACTTGGATTTCCTCTTTCTTCCTAGAAACAATTCTTTACGGCTTGCAAGAGATTTGAAGGATCCTTCATCTAACATCTGTATATTTGAACTATGAAGGAAAAGAAAGATCATAATCATAGTTACAGATGAATTTTTTTTTCAATAATACTGTTTAATTACTAAAATATAACACAATAATGGCTTTGTACAGCTGCATTTGTCCATTATTTTATGATTACGAGAGAGAAAATTCTTATGTCTATTATATTTGTTTTCTTATATATTTATTTTATTTGTTTACTTACACGTTACAATCTAGACAGTAATTTAAATTATCCAATTATATTTATATAATATTATATTTATAACGAGATAAATTTAATTTCGAATTATTTGATAATTATTTTAAAAATTAAAAATTTTAGTTCTAACACAATTTTTAAATAATTAATTAGATTATTAATCGTATTACTTGTTAATATATATATATTTTTTGTATATTATAATATATTTTAAAAATATTGATGGTATTATATATTCAAATAAAAATTACTTTAATTTTTAAAAATTAATAAATATAATTAATTTTAAAAAAATAAATTTATTAAGTTATAAATGAGTTAGTATAATTTATTAGAGTTATTCAAATAATTAATTGTATTATTAATAATTTTAAATGTTAATAACTCTAAATTCAAACACGAGAAAAATTATTAATATTATATTATTGGTTTAATAATTATATAAATTTATTTTAACTCAAATTGTAAATTTGTGTCTATTTAATAAATTGTATAAAAAATAATCAACCCTAATTAGAAGTCTATGTTTAGTCAAGTATACAATTCTTTCACTTAGTCATACCATTAGTTGATAAGCATCACTGCTCAAGGCTCTTCCAGAGGAACCTTTCCACGTATTAAAACCCAAAAGCCCACAATTTGAAGTAAAAGAATTGGATGTCATGTTGGGAATAGTAAAACTAGGGAAGCTTCAGGTATAAAATGGACCAGAAGTGGTCATATAGGCATGCTTGATGCTGGTTTGGGAAAGGTTTAGTTTCCCAGCAAGCAAAGAGAAGAGATATAACTGGGATAGTCACAGTTGGGCAACACCTTGCAGTCCATACGGATATGCTGAGATCGAGTGCCAAGTAGCAAGCAACCCAATTTTGCAGTCAACAAGTTTAAGCTTTATCTATGAGAACGAGCATATCATAAAATATGTCATGTGGCCCTTTTTGTACCTGTTATGTGGTCAAGCATGCTTAAATTGCTGTGACACTGATACCCTCAACCCCATAACTACTATTTGGTCCCAATAGCACTAGCATAAAATCTGAAACTGGTCAATGAATGCAGACATTGCCGAATCGTAAGCACATGAAATGGGGAAATGTATGCTTACTGAATAAAAAGATACAGCATTAGCCAAAGTATCTGCTTTAGTAGTTAGCAATGTCATCAACTAAATCTTGGCATCATTCCAGCATCTGAATAAACTCAGAATCACAAGAGCCCCAAATCTTGGAATCATGTCAGATACTGTTTCTGACAACCTGCACACTTTATTTGGCAAAGACTGACGGGAACACTTTGGCACCAAGATATGTCGCCTCGGAAACCTGACCCCAAATTATTCTGTATAACCACTAAAATTCAATGAACTTTAGTGCTTTAAATCACATGGACACTGGCGCCTGTATTCCTTTTTCAAGAACAAAAGGAAGATTAAAGGGATTAAATGAAGTTATTTAAACATAAAATCTCCAGTTCATTATAGAAGTTTCATTAATATAAGCAGAAAACATAAAGCAGTCAGTGGTCAGATACAATTGCATCATGGCGTGGGGCTCCATCTGATAACCTTCTTAGGCAAAACAAATGTTTACGAACTCCCAAATATTTTTTCATTGCTCGATAAGATTTTCCCAATGAAGTACATTAATCTAATGGCTAAATTTCCCTAGTTGCTAACATTTAAGGTTAGGGTATCTAAAGCATTCCTAAGAGGGGAAAAGCTATATCAACAACAGTTAATAGAAAAACAGTTAATTGAAAACTGTTGGCTGCTGGCATAAGGGAAGAATTTTTCAGTGGGTCATTTCAGATATGGATTATTTAAAAGCGTAACCCAAACTTCTTCTTTATAAAGTTGTCTAGTATAATTAACTACAGAATGGCCTTCTCTATTGGTTGAAGATGAAGAACAAGCGAAGCACAAGACTCAAATAGTTGGATCATCTTCCAAGTAGTTGGCACTTGGCAAGCACCTAATAAGAGTAAAAAATGATAATTTTATAATCCTATAATTCACATTAACAGGTGGTTTCTAACACAAATGGTTATTTTTTTCTTGCATATAAAATGCATAGTCAAAATCTGACATGAGGAGCCATAATTCCTGGAATTCTCATAAGCATGGCATCCTTAACTGCTTCAGTATACTTGTATATCTTTCTTCTTTGTGGACATTACATTAGGAATATTGATTTGGCCTAAGAAGAGGATAGATAGTAATCCAACCCAGAATATTGGTGCTAGCTCTAGTTGAATCTAGAATGGGCACTATACTCGAGAACTGCAGACTTCACAATAGTCTCAAGTTCAAACTGCTTCCAAAGCATAATGCAGGATATGGAGATAGCAGTATTCTGCCAAGATGTAGTTCACATGGTCAAGATAGCATAGTTTTCACATTCAAAGTCGAGTCCATCTGGGTCAAACTACAAGCATTCGTGAATCTGTTTTGCCATTCAGCTTTGTCTAGAACCGTGTACAATCACATTTTTTGAAAGTTTTAGATGAATTTTCAAACATATTTTTTATAGAGTATAATATTAAATCATAAAATAAATTAAAATTTTAACAGTTTCAACCAGTTTTCTGCATCACCTATTCCAAAATTCAACTTGTGATTGTCAAATTGAAAGGAAGACAGGGCATTTAAGAAATAACGTTTTTGGCTACATGTTAACGTGGCAGCCCAGTTAATTCGCAAACTGCGAAAGATCTTGCTTGCATCATAGGCTAGAAAGGAAACACCGCAACAAAATCATAAGCATTACCAGTTATACGTCTTGAACTCTGATTTCTCGTCAGCTTGATGACTTTGACAACAGATACAACCACGTTAGAAGAAGAGCTATCCTGATGGACAATGCCCAGAACAACATACGAGAAGTTTCTGTATGAATTTAGGAAGCGTTCAGCATAAATTTCTTTTCTTTGCTTTTCTCCATCGCACTTAATTTTGATCATCCATCCGCCAGAATGCTATAGGATATGTTAGAAGGCAACAGAATATGGAGAAGCAATGATCCATGTATAAATGGGATCTTGAACGAGCTAGATCCACTATTCCATTAGGTTTTATTTATCCTTTGCATCTCACTAAAATCTTGAACCAAGTCGTGACTACCAAAAGCAGTAATCATGGTGCTATAACAAAGCAAATCCTTTTACGTAAACCATCCCAAGCACCTGCACAGCCATTTCAATCCTCCTGAAGTTTCCATGCCTGTCTATCAGCACCCACAAATTAGAGTTCTGAATAATTGATTCAAACAAATCCATAATTCTTTACAGTTCAGTCTAAATGATCCCCAGTATAAACGTCTCATATCGTCTAATCTCTTCTTCTTTGAGCATTAATGCAATCCCAAAGCACTAACGACCGTGTATATTCATCTTTCGCTTCCAATGAGAAAATTCTCCTCAACAATCAAAATTTCCAGATTTGGTGTATCCATCTATCACAAAGAGCAGTCAGGTAACATTACTACATGGAATTCAAGTAATAAATTCTTCCACAACCGCGGCATGATCAAATCAAGCTCCACGTTCTGCACTAACATAGTCAAAACTAAGCTACTGTTTAATAGAAATCCCTAAATCCGGACTCACTGGCACTCCAATAAACATGTGCAAAACTTGTGTACATCGGAAATTCTCAACATACACAGACCAGGGTGTCCAAAGAAGACAGTGGTTGGGTAATTAATCAAACTATTATGGCCATGATTGATGGCATGCAAACGGAAATACAGAGGAACCACTTTGCCCACAATAATGTCTAACAAGCTGATAGTGTTGTAATGGGAACGGATGGTTTCTAGGATTTGACTTTAGAAAATGAGTTAGTTGAGCAAATTTAAGAGGGAGAGATTCATTTCCTTCATTGGCGCCAGCATAGACGGAAGTTAACGGTCACTAAACAACATAAATAGACCAAACGACCTAGATCATGCGATGAATTTAACATGATTAGAATGACACCGGAAAATGAAAACTAGTGCGGAAGTAAAACATATAGAATATGTTATCACTACTTGTTGAACACCAGAGAATTTCAGTCTACGTCCAGACAACAGGGAAATAATATTACTGAACTGAACTATCTTCACATTCGAATATTATTTTAAATGAAAGAATTCAGATCCATATTGCTCCCCGTGAATGTGCCATCATCAGATGACACTTTACCGAGGATCTGTAAAAACCTATGCTACTATAATCTAAAGTTAAAAGACACTAAAGGTGGTGTACAGGTGAAAAGATTCTGCTAAAAATATGCTAAATTACAGAAGACTATATAAGGCAAACGGATTGTCAATGTCTCCTACCAGAAGGTAGCATAACCAGTATTCCAATCTATACTGGTGCCCATCAAACTCAATGCTCACTCTATCAACAAATCCCGAATTATCTGAACCTATGATCATTAAACACGCTGCTGTAATAGAGAACATCAATCTCCAACCTTTGCATGGGCCGAATCAGTCACTGTCAGACCCCATCTGTAGTTTGTCAGTCAGTCATCAATATTCATTCAACCTAATGTACCAGGACACAAACAACTGGTTAAGTTCGCATCCAGCCAAATTACCTATGTTTTGAAGTCTGTATCAATGTCCCATAGCCTTTTTCACAATGATCCACCCTGATGCAGTTCTTGAGCATTGTCGTCGTTACTGCTGGGTTTAGATTGTAAAAAGTGAGCACTTTGGTCAGAAACAACCACCACAGAATGACTCTGGACCACAGTTGGCTCTCTTTGGGTTGTAGACACATCCTCTGGAACTGTATTGATTGAAGTAACATATGTTATGCCATATTTTTGTCCGTGAGTTAATCCTGGGCAAAGCCCCTGCAGAACATTGAAAAAGACATGAGTTAACAATGAGCAATTGTATTAATCAATGTGTAATCAGACGTCTAGAAGCATAGAAATATAACATAATTCCAGCCAATGTATTTTTATTGTTTGTTTAGGTGAATTCATAAACCAATTGGTGAATACTAAACTTAACCGTCATGGCTAAAATACCTTAATGTTAACTTTATTCAGATTAAGAATACAGCTTTTAAATCTTCTTAAGATATGTAAATATGCAATAATGCAAGGAAACCTGTCAGATTATTATCTTCCAAATATCTATAAACAAGAAAAAATTCCAGGAGGCACCTCACGAAGATGAGAAAATGATTCCTTTCCTTGAGACATTACAGTAGACACAACATAGAGGGAGCCAATGAGAAAAAATAAGAATCATAAAGGTATGCACGAAAATAGAATAAATTGAAAAATAAATCAACACTAACACTGACCTTAATCAACCCTGATACAGGAGTTGACTTGAGAAAAGAGTCTGATGGAAATCTACTGTGACCCCAACTTCCATCAAATCTACTACCATTTGTTTCTTGAGGATCAACTGAGATGTCTGATGAATCAGATTCCCGTTTGGAATCACCATTTCTACAGTAAGCCCCAAAATAAGAACAATGTTCCCTTGTGAGAGAAATTTGTGGTGTTGCAGGCAGTAAGTGGCCTTCAGTGCTAAAAATGTACCTGTAAATGGAGAAAGATTTAAAGCATATAGTAAAAGAGAGAAGATTTTATCTATTTTATGGAAATAAGTTCCGCCTCTTAAAACACAAGCATGGAGTCTTACTTGTATGGTCCATTTTCAACAAGGTTATCTGGACCCACAGCCAGGTCAAAAAGGAGCCAGAGATATTTTACCTAAAATTTTGAAAGGTCGTCAATGAAATGCGGAAAAAGAGTAAGAGAAGACAGAACAATGGTAACACATGATGAACCAGATGTCAAATTATCAAATACTGAGAACAAAAGGAAAACTCTCAATTAGTAAGTAGTAAAGAATTTTTTTCCCATCCAATCCCAGTCACATAGGTAGACAGTATATAGAGGACTTCGTGCAAATTATAGGAACCACAGAAACCAATCAAAAACATGAAAAGGTTAATTCAATCTATGATTAGCTACACATCATTATTCTTCACATTAGCATAGTTTCCCTAAATCCCACTTCCCACCAATAGCAGACAAAAAGATCTTCTATAATAAGTAAACAAGAAGAATGAAGCAGCCTTGTATGAATGTTAATAGATTTATCTGCGAATCATGATCCTCTGAACAGAGTAGAGTTGAAAGGAATGAACAAACTCATGTAAAGTTGGTCCTCACTGTTTCTGCCAGGAAAAAGCTCTCCATGTGATCTTCCTTCTTGTGAAACTCCACATCCGATATATGACAATATCCACAAGGACATTTTGCTCCATATTGCAAACTAGCAACCATGTGCCGCCCAACATCAAGATATCTACAAAGAAAAATTATAGATGCATTAATCTGCAAGCCAAAAAGTCGAATGTAACAATTTTCCATATAAAAAAGTTAATTTTTTTTTAAAAAAAAAGTGAAGAGAAAAGGGGAAAGTTAAACACAGGGAAAGACAACTCTGAATTATTTTTTTTTGGTGGATCATACTGTTTTATATTCCTGAAATTTTTTTCTCATGTGTTAATTATTTACTTAGAAACTTATGTCTTCCCTGATCCATCCACTTTACAGTCACTACCCTGTAGACAAGAATTCAATATAGAATATAGATTTGGTAGGGTATCCAGCAGCACATCTCTCTTCAGGGTAATAACAGGAAGCTTAAAAGCAACTTTCAATGAAAAATGATATTTTGAATGTCACCAACAAATTCTGTGTCCATGTCAAGGTAGAGATTTCAAAATGAAGATGAAAGATAGAAGGCTCAAATAAGAAAGTTCAAAGTCTTCTTTGATCCCAAAAATTGAATCTTTTAACTTCTATAGAGAGGCGTTACCTAATCTTTGGGAAATATATCAACAACTATGAAAGTAGCTTAACTGACATGCAATAGGAAGGGTTAAATAAGGCACCATAAATCAAGATTAGATTTGACTGACCGTGGATCTCTGGTTGCTTTGTAGAGCCAATATGTGCTCTCTATTAACTCTGGACGCAGGGGATAACTCTTTTGCCCATGCTGTAAAACAAGAGTAGAGGAATGAGTTACCACAATTGCTGGAGATATGATATTGTATGGATGGTGTACATACTATCAGTAAGAGTACATTTCCGTCCATCATTTCACAGAGAACAAAAACCAAAATGAAAAAGAGTCACTGGAAAGAAGACATGCGTATTAATGATCTCAACCTAGAGGTTTATATGAACTGCCAGATATTTGTTACATCCCGCAAAATGGCCTTAACATCAGATGCCTCAACTAGGTAAAGACCTCTTGCCATCTGTGTAGGCAGTGTAAGGGTATCTGCTCAATATGCAGAGTAAAGTCACACAATGACAATGATAACATGAAAGGTCCCTTCATTATACAGCATAAATTTAGCAATAGCCTTAAGATCTGAGTCTTTAAAAGTGGACTGCAAGAGGGACAGAGTGGCATGCTAAATTTGAATATGGGCTTCATTTAAGTGACTTAGAACCAAGACAACAGTATGCTTGTTGAAAATATCCCAAAAGTAGAGATCAATAAAGAAAAGTTAATTAAGTTACCTGAACACTAAGTGTAGCGAGATTAAAACCCTCTGGAGTGAAACCATATCTTTTCCACACACTAAAAAAGGCAGCATGTGTCCGAATAGCAGGATCAATGTCCCCAGCTAAAACCTTCCAAATATAGTTTAATTAGCTTCTCTCAAACCCAGGTCAAGAAATTCAAAACAGACAACAGGCTAGTCCAGGTATTATATAATTCATAACTAGATCAAAAACCTGAAGCCCTGGCCAGAATGCCTGCAAACTATTAAATAACGGCCAGACAATAGCAGCAGAATCCATATTCACTTCAACATACCTACAAACAAAATTTAAAGTCATCATCCAATATTTAGTAGGGTTAAAACTAAACAAAAGAGACCAACCACTCCAACACCTCCTCCCCTACACCCACCCCCACAAAATAAGAGGGAAAAAGCCAAAAAATTAGATAAAGTAAAACAAGGAATAGTATAGATACATAGTAGCACATAATAGCCACAATCATTTACCAAGGATCATTGAAAAGATAATGCATGGCAGCCTGATAAGATTCTTGAAAAATGTACAGATATTCTTCATCACCAAATAGTAAGTATGCCTGCAATGGTATCATAAATGAGAATGAGATTTTGTGAGAATATAAGAAGAGAATTTCTAAATATAAGTAGCAGACTAGCAATAAATTTGATGCAATCACTGCATGGCTAGATAACGTAAAGTATAACTTGAACTTCCATGAAAGTGGCATAAGTTATTCCACACCTGTCACAATATTTAGAGTAAAAACAAAAAAAAGTCCAAACATCTACTTGAATTGTGGGGTTGGAGGTGTAAAAGTAGCTCTGCTCTTCTCATGACATAATAAGATGGTTACGGCCATGAGTTGCTAGAATTAAAAATTGAGCTGATGACCATTACAAATTTGTTTATAATACCAGGTTGGGTTGGGGAGGCTGTAAAAGTACCTCTTTTCAGGACATAATGAGATGGTAATGACCATGAGTAGCTAGAAGTAAAAATTGAGCTAATGAGTCCTATAAATTTTTTTTTATGAAATTGCTATCATAAACAAAATTAAAGCATCTCAGGTTCCAGATCATATTACTTGCCTTCAGAAGATACTCATAGAAAGAGTCAATACTGGTTCCAATTCCAGCATCCTGCAAATCAACAAGGAAACTGAACTGTAGATAGTAACATGGAAACTAAATTGAATCTTTCAAAGAGCTTGGAATTCATTGAATCGGAAAATATAGTTGCAAGCAGCTTACAAAAAAGTGGAAAAGAAAATAATCTTTGTCGAAGAAATAGCTAACTTTCCATACTGCATCTTGTCTCACATCACACCAGTACCAGTTCTAGGGTAATAAACTTATGGTGTGTTTACTAATTCGTAATCAAAATAAACTGAAATCATAATGAAATAGAATTGGAATAAACTGGAATTAGAATGGAAAATGAAAATCAGAATAAGTCATTTACTTCAATTACAAGAATTGAAATCAAAATGGAAAAAAATAGTTTAAATTCCTGAAATACACTTAATTAATTTTTATCATCATCATTATTATTATTATTCAAGAAATTATTTTTATTCATAATTAATTATAATAATAATAATTTTGTTAATAATAACTATAAAAATATGAATAAAAATAATACTAATTGTTATATTTTTTAGTTAAAACAAGGGATGAAATGAGACATTGAATTGTTGGATAAGGGTAAAATATTCAATTTTAGGAATGGGAATCCTATTGAGAATCAAATTTCCAAGCCTCCCTAGGGAATCAAATTCCCATTCCCATTGCATAAGGTTCACTGATTTCATTCCCATTTCCATCTTTATTTTAGTAAGTAAATGATATATTCATTCCGATTATAGATTCCGAATTTCATTCCTAGGTTAGTAAACATACCATTAGAATAATAGACATCAATAGAAATGTGATTTCATTTTCAAACAAATTAATCATTTATCAATGTTCTCAATAAAAAAGAAAAAAATCACAAAGAAATCATGTTGACATCCAACACTAGTAACTCGATGTTGCATGCCTAGTTGTACCATCATGTTAAAAGAAATGTTACCTTTTGTGTCCATTCACCTGTAAACACATTAATGTGAGCGCCAACAAGATTAAGCTTTGAACGGCGGGCCCAAAGTCCTAGCACTGCTTTCTTGGTAACTTGCTCAAAAACTACATTTCAATAGATGGGCATCCATACATGTAACAATTTAGACAATGAGAAAGACAATTCACTAAGTCCCTTCCTCAAATAGCCTCAAATAGTAACACTTACTAGGATCATTTGTCAAACGGCTGAGCACTCCAAATTCCAAGGTCAGTGTCCCACCACCAGCGGTTGATGTTATCTAAACAGATCAAAATGGAATTTCAAAAATTTACCTAATTTATACAGTAAATGGGTATGTGACACTACAATACATGGATATTAATTTATAAACATTTCATTTCAATTAAAAATTCAGCATCTGCACTCATTAGTCCTCAAAAAGCAATATGCACAAACTATGTACATGGAAAGACTAATGTTTGAATGATCCTACAAGGAGTAACACTACATTGTGTAGAACATAGGCCTACAAATTACTACAAAAAAGTAAAAAAGAAAAAAAAAGAGATAAGTGGAATTCATGTGAGATTCATGTGTTGCCACCAATACATGAATCTCACAATATAAAATAAAATTTGCATTTAAAAGATCTAGAATAGAGAAGCTTTGCCTTGCTTTCATATTCATTGACTCCATGCAGAAGGTTGACGGATCCAAATGGAATTCCTGCATCCACCATTGCTTAAACAGTCATAATAAATACAGCATTCTTGATGTTCAATTCAGAAGTCAAAGCTAAGATGCTTCTACATTTCTACAGTGAAAAAAATAACTTGAATAAGGATAAAGATCTTTAACGACCGGAATTAAAAGTAAATTTCAGTCTATTAATTGCCCAATTATTGCCAATTCTCAACTTTCTAGACTCATGCCTATCTTTAAACTAAAGATGCCATCTAGTTTTGCGTGATGGAGATTATGCATGCTCTCATGATATGAAAAGACATTAGGGCAAGTACAATGCAAGACATGCAGCAAAATCAATTAACAACAACTTGCATATCATTCTAAATATATCCTAAAAAATTATCCAAAGCAACACCTGTTGGAGTGTCAAATGCAGGTAGCAATCTCCGTGCTAAATCCTCAGCTAAGTTAAGTAATTGATTGTCATAGGAAGGGATTCTCATGCCCTGCAACCAAAAGATGTAAGAAAATAAGCCAATGAAAACCTTAGATGATCATAGCCAACAAAAAACTGCATTCATTTTGTATTGCGCAGTTCAGCCGCAACAAAAAATTGCAAAGCATAAGTAACTGCAGTTTGTTTTACACATCAGCAACTGCCTCAACAGGTTAACACATAACTGACAACCGTAAGCAAGGCCCAAGTATTATGTAAGAGCATTACAGCATTCAACGGCACTACAAAAAATTAACTTCCATTTCTTTTCTTTCTCAAATGATTTTGCAAATCCTATACAAACTGAGTAGAAAACTAGAGACTCTGACACTGGCAATGAAAAATTCTACAGCTAAGCAGAACATAAATTGAGTTCAATCTGTTCTTTCAATTATCATTGTGGTAGCCCTCACCCAAGCATCAAAGAAAAATTGTTCATGCATTGATTATTGTCTAACTAAATTAAAATTCAATGCAAATTAAAGGCCCAAGTTTGTCTTTGCTGACAACACCAAGATTCAATCTCATACTTTGCCAAGAACAACCGCAAGAAAAAGATTCATGAGAGAAAGAGAGAGAGAGAAGATAAAGAGAGAGAAAGGATACCGTAGCATAATCACTTGCCATAAGGTGTGCAGAAAGTAAACCTCCAAGGACCCGGATGGTAGTCTCAAACACAGATACTGTTTTATTCTGCATAAGATGATAAACTACAAGTTTAGATTGGAGAAATCTGTTTTGCATCAACAGAAGTGATACCAAATTCATTTCAGCATAACCAAATCTATGTTGGCAAGAAATTTAGAATGTAAATTAACAACTCAACAAGGCAAGAACCAGATTTCAAGAAGAAGACAGACTTAGAAACTGCCTGACATCTCTGAAACTCGAATAGCTTTTTGAAGTCTGTGTACACCATTATAAATGGAAAGTTCATCAGCAGCCATCACACTTAATGAATATTAAACCTGAACATTAAATGATATCTAGCAATGTAATGGCTCCCTTTTTTTCATTTTAACTCATTTAAGATATGAGGCTGTGCCTTAGATGTTATACATACAAATTTAGCACTCCAATTCTATGGAGCAGCTAAACAGGCTCTTAACATGAAACTAATTCTTAAGAATCATAAAAGAATTATTTAATTTCAATCAGGGATAATAATACATCATTTCAGAACATAAAAGATCTGCCATTTTATCCATGATAAGTTATAAAGTCATACACATAGCATGTAAACAAAGGTTGTTAAATTTCAAAAATTCAATATCGCTAAAGGGAAGATCAAGCTTTCATTAAAGGACTATCTCATTTTCAAGGTGTCTTGAAGTTAAAAATGGGGTTTTAACACATTTATACAAATTAACATTGCATGTACAAGCTCCTATAGAAACTCTTTGATACAAACTATCTAATGTGACACGAAAGTAGTGGATGAATAAAACTAATTAAAAGAAATGATGAAGAGTGACATGATGCTATCATGTCCATCTGCATGAAAAGAGTACATATAATACTTTTGTGTGTATTATTACTATATATATGATATTAAACTTTGAAGTTCAAGCCAATGATGCCCATCGAATTTTTGAAACCAATAAAAGTAACCCCTCAAGCATTCAACATCTATGCCAAAAAGAGCATTACTCACTATCTCAAACTGAAGATTTTTACCAATCCATTCAACAGAGGCAGCGAAGCGTTCCCGGTCACCAAGTAAAGCCAATGTGTCTAAGGAGTCGATCTGATACAAATGCATGACACAACAACCACTTCAAGGAAAGAACTTAAATACATACAGAAGCAAAATTTTAGTAAATAAAAGAATTTTCTCACCAGAGTTAATGCATAAGCACCAAGTGTATCTTCTCCTTCACATGATAAAGGTCTTAATTCATCGAGCGGAAAAGCATGATCCATGTAACCATGAAAGGCATGATAGAACATTTCGCGCACCTAAAGCATTATAATGAAAAGTATATTTTGCTTTAGAAAATGGCATAACCTCAAGAGGATCCTCGAAACATTTAAACACTAAATATGTGAAAATAATCACAAAAGTCTAATTGGTTTTTTTTTATTACTATTATTGTTAAATAAAAAGGAAATGTCTTTAATTGTCCAGCAGCAACTATAATCTTATGTGAATAAAATGCAACCACCAAGCAATGTGAAGGGTCAGTTTAATAACGACTTTCAATTTAACAACATAAATATGATGTCAACGGAAGATCAGAGTGTAACATCGAGGCATCCATCAGTTAATAACCACGAATCTACCCATTCAAAGCATGAAATTGTTAAAATTCTTAAAAGAGTTTGATCACAGAATCCCAATTATAGTCAACCACCAACCAGAGTCCAAATGATTAACATCAAAAATTCACAAAAGTTTGACTTTAAACATAATTTAACAGCGTAAATGAATCCAATCCAATGGCAGATACAATAGTAATATGGTTAGTCAAATAATATGAGAATAAACTGAGAGTGACGAGTATTATTTTTCCTGCTTTCAGTATCGATTACCTCGTCTCTGAGTTGTTTAGCTTCCTCGGCAGTGACGCCATCTGCGAGAGTTGTGTGTAAGAAAATGTTTCCCGAAAGTAATATGGAAACCGAAAAAAAGAAGCCAAGAGATTGTCTGTAATTTCCCATAGATCTCTAAGCCTTTCGCAATAGTAACAAAAACAACATCCGCTTCTGTTTTATGTTTCCGTTCTGTCTTGGCTTTGCTTCGGTTGGTTGTTTCGCCGCAGCCACCCGATCTTGTCTGGTCTCAACTCGTCGGGATATTAACTTTGCCAAGGCATTAATTACAGTAACCAAACCTAAGCTTTCTTTCCATTTTTCGGGATTTTAAATTGGCGAAAATAGATTATTTCATTTCGGCCTAACATAAAGAAATGGTATATTGAAGATTTAGAAGGGTGTGGATTTACAGTCAACGGAGTACGCGTGCGGACATTATCTTAAAATTCCTCTTCAGAGGTGGGAAGCAATGCACAAGCACTAAGCCTAAGGGTTTACTTTTTCTGTCACTTTCTCGCGATTTTGAAAACAGTGAAACAATTTTCAGATTTCAATTGGGTGGAAATTAAGTAATAATTGATAGAATTGAAGATAAGAAGTTTTAATTTACATTATAAGAATCCCATTTATCACATGATTATTGTCTTGATTTACCACTTCAATTTAAATCCTTAAAAATACTAAAAAGAAAATAGAATAGAACAGCGTGATCCGATGTAAAAATTCTTCTGAAATTAGCTGAGAGGAGAAATCAATCTCTTAACCTCTTTGCTTCCGCTGCAAGCGACAGACTTCTGTTGAAGACTGCCACGATCTTCAAATCAAGTCAAAATGGAGAACCCCGTATAATAAATTCTCAATGCATTGGAATGGTTCAATTTGCAACAGGAAGCTGAGAGAACATGCCAAATCATATTTTATCTATCTTACAGACTCATATTACAAACAGCATCAGCAGCATCACCCTTCGAAACAGCATCAATTCAATTCCCGAGAGAAAAAAATAAAAAAAGGATTATATATGAATAAGATATCTGACATTAGCTTTCACCAGATAACATCCTCGTAAAAAGACATTAACTTTTCAAAAGATCAGAATAACTTGCCTACATAACTTGTAACAAACAACACACCCAGAAAACCCATGCTAATTCAACTAACTTCAACATATAACTGCTATCATAACCAATTCTCTTATAGACCTATCCACTGCTGACATATGCAGCAGTATACACGCACTGGAGCTATACTACTGATAAATGTTTTCAAGTGCAGACTTCCATAGTTCCTCTGTGAAATAAATAATTTGTTTTCAACCCCAACAGGGAAAGGACATTTGGTGGTCAAAGTGCTGTAGAAATTTACATAGATCTCATCAAACAAAGAATCAGCTATGGCATGGTTATCTCAATGCTAATTGCATTAACTTCATGCCTGCAATAAAGAAGGGGAAAGATTATATACTGCATAATCTCAATAAATATCTAAAAGCAAATATTATGTATAACACTATTTTGTTGAAGAATTTGTGACCACCCACCTACATTTGGCCTAGATCCATAAATCCAGCAGAAAAGTTACAGAATAACAAAAATATTGTATTGAAAATTAAATCTTAACCACAAGTAACATACCTGCTATTTTTTCCTTTTTGGTCTTCTCTTTCTTCGGGGTTTTCGAGCATCTGAGTTTGAACTTAGATTACTGCTGTGACCTGTTCTTGTACTTGAAGACCTCCCTCCTCTGCTATTCAATGTGTTACTAGACGTAGACATTTCAGCCCTCTCTATTGATGATCTTTTGCTTGATGAAGATCCAAACCTTGAACAAGGCTGTATTGAACTTGAAAAAGAATTGGTTGATGATCGAGGAGGAGGCATTAGAGCTCTAGCCGAATTCTGCCTCTACACCAACAAGTGGAGAAAAAAAGATATGTTCAGACAGTTATCTATCTTCTTGCAGAAAAATATTCATAAGTAAACAAAAACCTGATTTCTTTCATCACTGGACATGCCAGATGCTGCTCTACCAGAAGCACTAGAAGCCTGTTCTCTGCAAAAAAAAAGAGGCCAGATGCACCAATGCGCTATCAATTTACAGGCATATCAACTACAAAATAGCATACAAAATTGATGCAAAGGTTTACAACAATTTCTAGACTATTGTCCTACAAGGAGATTGCATCATAGCATTTCTCTAGAAGCAGTCAGACCCTTCTTCCCACACTAATACATCTTCACAATTTATTACGTACATTACGCATGTATGTAAGTGTACTTTAATCTGTATATCACCCAAAAGTGACTTCAAGCTGTGATTTAAATAAAAATAATGAAATGAATGAGTAAACGAACCCAAAAGTGACTTCAAACTGTGATTTTAAATAAAAATAATGAAATGAAAGACCCAGAAGTGACTTCAAACTGTGATTTTAAATAAAAATAATGAAATGAGTGAGTAAATGAAAGTTCAGCACACAAACTGGACAGACTAAAGCCCAATTCTCATCACAATAAGAAATAGATTCAACATCCCCTCACAACTATAGCAAATACCTTGTACTTTTATCAGTCCATTCATCATCTGCATCTGCTTCATCACTAGAGCTTCCAGTCAAAAAGAAATCATCATCACTCAAATCCAAAAGTCCATCATCCTCACTCCCAGTTTCTGTATCAATGAAAGAAGCCATCCTCATCAATAAACCAAGATGTTCTACCAGTTCACAGAAAGAACAACGCACTCATGGAGAATGCTAGCATATCCAATGTCAATAAGATTTAGTATTTGATATGATTAATTATCTTCTGGTTGGTCCACTTACTATCTTATGCTTTGCGATAGAAAACCAATAAGTCACCTAACAACATTAAAAGTACTACTGATCTGACAATTTTGGTGTATGTGTACTCCACAACAGATGCGGATTATGTAAATAGTGATTAATTTATTTTAACCTCATACAACAAAGATAATTGTCTCAGACTCAACATGGATAAACAAGAGGTTACACTTACACATCAATCATAGCCAAACAGGCACATATCCATATCTCTGTTTCTACATTTTTAAGAGGAGCAGCAGCATTTAACACGTACCATAATTGCCAACAAAACATAACACCATGCCAGGTCCAACAATCAATGTTACAAGGAAAGAGCTGGTAAGAGTATAGAAGAAGATACCTTCCAAATCCTTTCCACTGGCAGCAGCAGCAATTAAATTGGCTTTAATCTGCTTCCGTAATCTATTTCTCCTATCAACCATGTCCAACTCATCACCTCCAGTAAATAGAGATACATATTTCTCAGTCTTGGGAAAGAACTGCAATTCAAATATAACCATTTGAGCCCAGAGTAGCACTCACAGAGAGACACACACATCACAAAAGAAAAGTCAGTGACGAAGCAAGCTGGTACACTGGATTACACTCCATTTCAAATAAGATGTAGGTTTAGGAAATGGCAATGATAAATTAAGAGTAGCCATCAGCATCAAATGTTAACTACAAGAGTTTAAGTGCTGTAACTTCCCATGAAGTTATCATAGCCATTGAGAATTACATTTCATTTTAAAAAACAAATAAATAAAATCTCACATTGCACTCATTCAAGTATAGAATAACAATAATTAATGTACGAAGCACATATATGAATCTTACCCTGACATACTCAAGATCTTCCTTCAATTTAGAAAGCTGCTCAGAAATCTCAGCATCGTGTGCTTGACCAGATGAAGCGCGTTGAAGTTTCTCCAACCGTCTGATTCTTCTTTCTATCTTTCTCCTCTCTAAAAATGGCAACCATAACTTTCAAAAGTCAAGCACAACACACAATGCAAATGCAAGTTCAGTAATAAAAGATGCAACAGAAATTTCCACACAACATTAGATAAGCATAGGATGCCAGAATGTAGAGTACCAAAAAACTTTATCTTCCTGTCTCGCAAGAATATTTTGTGCTCCACAGCCAAACGAGCATGAATCTCCTGTTGTTTCTTCAGCTGGTCTAACTTCCTTTGTTGTGCCTCTCTAACTTCCACCGGAAGTTCCTTGAACAAATAATCAGTAATCAATATACACTTCCACCACAAAACCACTTCGCCAAGAACTTCAAATTTTGAGCTAAAACGGGATACATTATCCAACCTCCATCTATCCCAATTTATAGGTGGGTTAATTGAAGTTAAAAAGTAGCAAAATAGAAAAGTAACAACACAACGGACAAAGCAACAAGCCGCGCAGTATCATAAACTTATCGATAAAGGGGCAAAGTTAACGTAAAGAAAAATTATAGCTGCATAATTTTCTGATCCAAATAACTAAATTTTTTTTTAAGTAGGTTTAGTTTTTTTCACTCTGGCTTTTCAATAAATTATTACTATTTCAAGTAAGTGTTCAAGTTATAAATAGAATTGCCTTCAAAAAACAAGCAACCCATTGAATAAAGTGAAGGATACCTTGCGGAGCATGCGTTCAACGGAACGAATCTGGTTCTTGAGAGAGACTGATTTAGGTTTAGACTTCTTTTCAACAGCTAAACCTTTTGATCGCCGACCCACTGGCTTGCGCTCCGCAACTCGCCGCTTGCCATAGCCACCGTGGGCCATGTGGGTGTAACCACTAAATCGGAAACCAAATATCACTGAAAGAGAAATTGATTGTTTTCGTTTATATTTTTCTTATCATTTATTCGAAAACTGTGGGTTTGCATCGCTTCGGTATCGTTTTAACCTAATTAGGGCTGTTCGCTTTCGGATTGATTGAATTGAATGACAGCGATGCCTTCGCTTTTCTGTCTGTATTAATGGCCGGACTTCAATTTTTTATATTTTTTTAAATTTAAAAAAAATAAAATTATAAAATTGGGTGAAAATATAATACTAATTTTGAAAAAATAATAATTAATAAAAAATATTTTAAAAAATATATTAAACATATTCTAATTTTTTTAAAAAAAAATTCATCTAACCTAAATTCTACTTATTTAAACACAAATTTAAATTAAAAAATTTTCGTTATAAAATCAATACCATATAAATTTATATTAAAAAAATTCTCAACTTTAAAATTAGTTATTAAAAAAAATTAATTATTAATCTCTTATTTTCATGATAATAAATTAAATTAAACAAACTTTTTTGTTTAAAGTATAATTATAATTGATACATTTATAATTTATTTAAAACATAAAATTTTGATTCATAAATTCAAATTTAATAATTAATCATTATAATTAATATTTTTAGTACATTTTCCCGTTACCAATCATGTAACATTTGCATTTTCAATGCCCTTTAATTTTTATTATTACTTATTCATTTTAATAAAATCCTAAATGGATGCTCTACTTGCATCACGTCACATGTTCTAGATGCGTTATGTCAATCTCAAGATTAAATACCTAAACAAATGATTCAAGAATAGGATTAAATATTGCATCGATATTACTACATTGCCCATGGTATGCAATAGAAGACACTATATATGGATTTGGTTTCAGTACCTTTGTCCCCATTTTTTTAAGTATTCTAAAAATATTTTAAATTTTTTATGTATGTATATTTAAAAATATTTTATTATATTTTAAAATTTTTTTACACATTTTAAATATTATTTTATATTTGTTTTATGTTTTAATATGTTTTTTTGGTTTCAAATTTTACAAAAAGATGTTTTATGTTCCGTACACACAAAACAAAGAGGAGGCAACAACACTTACGAGTATCGTAGTGCAGTCCCTACATAATAGATTATTGACAAAACATTGTACAGGATCATGAAACTTTTAACTGAGATTGCTGAAAATGCTGTAATTTTTCAGGGCAATAGTCCTGCAGAACATGGATGCCTAACAAAGTTGTTCTTGGTTGAAATGAAGGAAAGATGAATACAGAATGTCAAACCTCGTGACAAGAAGGGAGAGAAATTTGCGTGAGCTCTCTCCTTTACACCTTACCTCATACAAGACAGCAACAACGGTGCCCCTGCAACAATAAAAAATGGCAATAGGAAGCAAGAACGGTTGAATGTCGAAAATGTACGTTTTACTCGAGGATGATGGGTTGTTCTCCTTCAAGTTCAGATATAACAATTAATGAGTCAGTCATTGTGAGGTAGAGCGGTTCAGTCTTCCGTGGGTTAATAACCTGCAACATGGTAAGATTTGGATTAGATGTTTGGAGCATATCCGTTTAGACAAAATGAAAAGAATATACCTTCTTGTTGTTTTTCACATAACCAATGGCAACTTCTCTCCGCAAATGTGCTCTCTCAGTAAGCTCGGAGAAGGATGGATTCTCCCCCTCTTTCATGTAAAGGCTAATAGCCTGTCAGAAGAAACACAGGCAGGTAAATTATGAAACCATAGCCGGTTAATGGGACAGACATTATGCAATTGTGGAGTAACCACTAGATTTCCAAGTCAAACTTGCTTCTAACTAACATGTATGCTTGATTCTACATCAACCACAGAGCTTCTTTTGAGCTATTACAACTGCCTTATTCTAGTCTATGATTAAACAGATTGCATTACAAGAAAAATGAATGGGGAATTGGTTGGCATTTTCAGGCAATAGATTTGTGAACATACTTAATATTATTATTAATCACATGGTTAACTCTCTCAGAAGAATAAATATGAACCAGAGTGGGACATCCAAGGAGAAGAACTATGCAGCAACCTTCACATATATTTCATCGCCCTCTGCATTCAGTATATCTTTCCACACCTCATTTAGTTCACTGTTCTCTGCAACTGCTATGCAGAATAAAGAATTACTCATCCAAATTTAGAAAACGAAGGATTACTTGTTCAAATTTAGAAAACCAATGATATAAAATTGGGCTAGCAAGTATAAAGATTCAGAACCTTGAGCTGTTACAAGGCTCATTACTTCCTTAGCAGCTATGTAAGTGAGCGAAGGCCTATTTCTTGCAAGCTGTTAGGGTTTGTAGGAGTTTAGTAAAAACCATTTATATGGGAACTGCCACTTGCAAAACCAATAAGAAAAAGAAAAGAGTCTGCTGGAGGAAATGTTACTTGTTTTCCCAATTTCGAGTCAACAATCTCTGCAACTAGATTTTGTACCTACAAAAATATTAGTTCTTTAATTACAAAGCTCAAAATGTAAACACTTAAAATTTGAGAATGAGTATAGATACACAAAAAATTTAATTTTCATGAGCATACTCACCTTCACTCCAAGTTTGTTACAGATATTTTCAGCAAGAAGAACAGAATATGCGGACTGTTTATCTGCTCTAGATGGATCTGAAGACAGAATCATTAATGCAATGCTATATTCAGCCAACTGAAAAATCATTGATTATTACCTCCAAGAAGCCATTCTCTATCAGATATAACAACAATCGACAGGGGAACATCTTCACCACTCTTCAGAGAACTTTGAATATTCATTATCACCTCCGTCAAGGTATCGTAGTTCAAAGGGTTCCCAATCTGCATATAAATCAATAAAATAAGTAAATTGAAGGTTAGAAAGAAAGATTCAAAAAATTGTCCCAAAAAAATGCCACAAGTTTTCAATAATGGTGTTCTAAATAGGATGGTACCCTGTGAAAAACGCTGACGTTCTTGAGTTTGCCTTGACCAACAACATTGCTTGCCCTCTTCCTGTCATCTAATGGTACATCTGACAATATTTCCTGCACAGAAGACAATATATGAACAGTAGACCAAAGCACATCTCATCTACATAAACCAACAGGACTGAGGAAAATTAAGTTTGATTCCATCAAAGTAAGGCCTCATGACAGAAAAATGGGAAATGCACAATGGTTAAATCTTTAATGTCAACTTCTTGTACTGATCAAAATGAAGATGCTCAAGTTATATCGTTTGCTTAAAAGCCAAAAGCCAAATAAAGTGAGATGTAGTGATGACAAGTTTTTGCTCAAAAGAGCATGCATGAATGGTCAAGATATCTTGATTTATAGTTGACTAAATTATGTCTCTACTTGGTCAACGACATCTTTACCATGATATAAATTCAGCTGCATCAGTAATTTAAAAAATGAAAATCTTATATTTCTCAATGTTTTTCAATCAATATATCCCGGATCATTGAAAATCCTAATTTCAAAAATGAACAAATGATGCATATGGTAAATTTAGCATGAACACCTTCCAAACATTCATGTTCTTGCCAAGTTGCAACCAATGCAGCTTGGATTTACACTTGAGTTCCAACAACCAAAGTCAGAAATGGTTAAGGTTGAAAAATAAAATCATACCAACACACTTCCTGGTCCAAGATAATTATCATACTCTTCTATCATTTCCACCACATCTGGGCGCCAGCCAAGTAAAAGTATGCATTCTTTTGGTCCTAAAGTCCAGTCTGATGCCTGCATTCAGGAGGAAAACAGGTCCACAAACTAGCATCCAAACTATACAAATGCATTTAGTCATTTTAAGGAATTATGTCTTGCATAAGTTGTACCTTTGACCCTGGTTTGTTTGGGCGTTTTACAATCAGTTCAAGTCTTGTTTTCTTCAATTCTAAGGCATGCATCATGGTATCATCATTACTTTCTGAAACTTTCAGATCTTGAACAGAATTATTTGCTTTGGTAACATTTGAATCTGCAGTCTGCAGCTTCTTTCTCCCATGGACAGATGCAATGAACAAAATCTACAGTTGGAAATGAAATAATAACAAGTATTGCATAAATAAGATCAAGAAAGAAATGCATTAACTCAACAACTTAATTGACAAAGAATACTTCAAAAATTAACTACGGAAGCAGTAATAAAGAACAAAACTACAACATGTATTCCAATAGTTCAATGGTCAAACTGGTCAGTTTCGAAAGTACCAATTGTTTGACCCCTTTTTCTGCAACTTTTAGAGCTTACAGCACTTGTGTGCAAGTCTAAGCCACTATAACTTATGGTGGTTATTTATCTTAGGACAGAACAGAATGTGAGAATATGAAAATGTTCCAAATACTTTGTCAGTTTGCTGCAGAATTTCTTCATCATTTGGGTGGAAGTCCATCTTTCCATCCCGATAAAGACCACAAACAACTGCCTGAAAGGATATCCATTTAGAGAAAACATCAAAACTAGCAGATGTTAAAGAAGTTCTGCCCCTGCAGAAATCAATACTGGCAGATAGTATCACCTCTTGGAACCCACGTCTTAGATGCCTATACTTTATTCCTGCTAAGTTAGGAAAGCTGCAGAGATTAAATACATTTTCTGCAATGAGTAAACATGTCACTGATTAGTGCTTCATTAGATAGCTTGACATTGTGAGATGAAAAAGAATCAGTCACAATGTGCATCCTAATTCAAGAGCAACACAAATGTGATTGGACAGAGGTATTTCAGAGCTAGCATTGGCTGTTTTGTTCTGAATTACTACACATGATTTAGTGAGGTAAACTTGGGTGAATTGGAAAATAACATTCAAATAATTCTATGACTATAGAATCTGCTCAAATTTTCAATAATGGAGTATGCAGTAAAGAAGCCATCAATTAATCTCTAGAAATTTTCCATCCCCTTCCCACCTTCTCCCCACTCTCTCTACCATTTTTTTCCCCGAAAAACAATTTTCAGCCTTCAATTCCAATTTTTGAGCAGTTGAGGTAAATGTAAAGGAGAATTCATACAGTACTTCGATAATTAAGCAAGTGCCTGTAAATCTTTATGAGACCGCTCTGCCGAGAACATTGAACAAATAATTTGGATGAAACATTTTCTACAGGCTCTACTTTCAATCCTGATATTGTCTTCATAAGCTCACAGGTATTAGAGTTGGAGACCTGCATGGAGCAAAGAGGAAAAACTACAACTCAACTTCATGCGAGGAAAGCTGATTACAGTATATTATCCTAAAGTAACATACCACAACAATTGTGGGGACAGATTCCATCTTTGGAATTGGTTGAAGAGCCAGTACAGACAGAAATGCATCGGTATCAACTTCATATCTAATTGAGGATATAATATCAAAACTAAATTCAAACCCAGGATTTAGCAATTAGTAATTTCATATTGACCAAGTTCATACTTATCTCCTTTAGTTGGCAGTATGATAATGGCACGGGCTTTATTGGCTGCAGCTCTCTCAAATGATTTTGTTAAGCTAAGGCTGCAACTTTACAAGAGGAAGTCCAAAACATAAGAAATGGAATCAAACCAAGCTAGAATAATTATATCTACATCCAGGTCCAATTCACTTCTTCCTTTAATATGTATTCTTAGGACAATGAACTGATTACATCTTGGACAGATAGTGATAACATCTGCAAACGAACAATTTCGTTGTTCCCAATTGAATTAACTTCCTAACAGAAAAGAATGGCTCAATAAAAGGTTAATGAAGCAATCAAACTTTCATCAGCAAGTTTTTCTACTAGAATGAAATATTTACACTCATTTAATTTAGTTTGAAGTACTTCCAATTGGCAAAATTCTCATGGAATAGAATGCCAAACAAAACTGACAACTGTGGACCTTAACTTTGAAGTTGGAAGACCCCTTTGCTTATGGAATTCATAACTTATAAGACAATATCATCAAATAAATGAAAATTACCCAACAAAAAGGAAGCAACCACAGAAGACATTCAGAGCATGGTTTTAAAGGAGACTAAGATTGGGTGTCCTCTGCAAGGTTCATCCGTATGTAGCAGAAAAGAAGTATGTACAACTTGTACCTCTTTGTAAGGATATCAATATGGTTAAGATCTCTGGCTATATTATCAGCTAGTTTATCCATCTGCTTCCTAGGAAGATCAGATAAAAGAAGAATTCTCTGCCTCCTATAACCACAAATGCAAAAATAGTAATTTATGACAGTATTTGGGCACATAAAACATATAGTAAATACATTGGAAGTGCAATTTAACTGACCTAGCAGTAGCAGTACCTAAGCGGACAGAAAATTCATGATATTTATTCAGCTGCTTTAGTATGAAATTGAGATGAGTGTTTACTCCACAAATAATGATATGATTAGCCTCCAGAACTTGTATTTGTGCCCCTTCCCTGATCTTTTGCATATTGGTCTGTTCAAATAAATTCTGATTATATGCCATCGTCATATAACTATACTTTGGACTATAATTTCTCTTTCAGGAACTTACCCTGAACTGCTCTGTCATCGTGCTCAATAGCCGAGAGTAAAACAGTATGCCCCATATAGCAAGACCAAAGCCAATAACACGTTCAATACGTGTTCTTTGCTAGATTCCAGCACACAAAAGATGTTCTTAGTTGCAAATAATAATATTTAACAATTATGTAATACAAAAGCGTAGGTAAATTATCAAGTGAACCAAATCATCAACTTTCACAGGATGCTGTCATACTTTTAAATGAGTAGATGATGAACATAGACATGCCCAAGCCTCCCACAAGCAGTCCTCCAAGGATTGTGTATTATCCCTGAGTTATTAAACATATGATGTCCCAGATTAGTAAACAAGTATGAGCATTACAGGCAGCAATATTGGACTACTATGCAGCTGATAATTAATTGACCATTAAAACAACAAATTAATTTCTTAAGATAAGGGTTGATTGGGAATAATGTGGCAAGAATTACTCATACTAATTGCATTTTCAGACAAAGAAAATAAATAACTATAAGTTTCCAGAAAACCAATGTCAAATAAATCTCTGAGGAACTTCCAAACATCTTACAGATTGTTCGCATCAGTAACCCCCAATGACATAGATAAGATGACACCTTGTAATGGTCTCTCACATGGTCTTACAATCTATAGTTCTTTATAGATATCTACAATTGATAAACAAAAAGAGATACAGAGAAATGGAAACAAATCATCAAATGGTCCTGAATAATGATACATGAACAATACATTGCTGGTTCTAGTTCTTAAAAAATGCATGTTATGGATATTGATCAATTATGGTACTAACTCTCATCAGAATAAGCATCTACAATTTATATGTGTCACTAAGTCAAGTTGTTTTATCTAAACATCAATTCTCATAAAACTAGAGAGCAGAGAGAAATGGTAATCCAAAAGAAACTCGGTCACACAACTGATTCCGAGGTATTAGAAATCATAGCTGCACATTGAAATATAGAGAACAATACGAATCAGACATACAATTTACCATCAAATATGAGATTAAGGCTACAAACTTTTTCTCAGATAGGAAATATTGTAGATTACCTGAGCTTGAAGAATAGAAAACCACCAATGACAACAAATGAGAAACATGCTACAAGGAGCACTACAAAGAACCTACATAAGATTTTAACAAATAAATCAAAAATTGAAGATACTTAGGGATTGAAGTAGCAAGAACCAGAGTCATAAAGTAAACACAAGACATTCAACCCAACATCTATACTTCATTTAACCAAACTAAGGAAACTTGATCATTATTATGTTTGGTTTTCACCAACATTGATGCTAATTGTGAAAATATAGATATAAAACTGACAACTATACTTCTCTAAAGTTTTCAATGAAATCTTCCAGTATCTACAAGTTGAAGTGTAATTTTTGGTCCTTGGAATTAAAAAATGTACTGATTTTCTAAGTTTACTCCAGCCAATAAACACTTGAAAAGAATGGTGGTCTACATTCTCAGAACATTTCCACGAAGTACATCTTAGCTTTTAAATCCAGCATAATTATAACACTTTATTTCCAAAACATGCTTTCCATGATACTCCTAACATAGATAAGTCAATAAAAAATAAAATCACTTTCATAAACTAAAAAAAATTTTAAATCATGATTGAATGTTGAAATTTCACAGAAAAGCTTCAAACATTGAAAAGGAAAGAATGATTGGCAGACCAATTGAAACTTGATTGGTAGATATAAGAATAGTATGTGCTATTACATCTCAAATCCCAAGTACTTCAAGTACATCATTAACCAACAGCCACGTTACTTCATGAGAATGAATCACATTTTGACAACAAGATGCTGATATCTTATCTTATGATGGGAATAAAGAAGATAAAATGAATGAAAACGCCATGAACTCAACTCGTGAACCAGTTGATAGAAAAATGCTGAGGCTTATTAACCACAATGAAGCATTTTATAAACTTTACTTACGTGGCAATATTTCTCTCAAGTTGGACATTGAACAAATATAGCAACCGTGCAAAGCTCCATCTAACATCTTCTAATGAAGGCAAGGACACATCCAACTTAAGAGGCATGGGTTTATTTAAGGAATTAGACATACAAGCAAAAGGCAAGTGCGTAGCCCCAAATGTCCGAACTAGAAAGGGAAGTAAGTATTGGATCATCTTTGTAAGTGTATTGACAAAATTCAATTGTGTCAATCTAAATAAGAAATATGATGACAATCCAATCATCAGTTGAGCTTGGTAAACCTGCATATACAGAACATGATATAAAAAGATAGCAACAAGTTATGACTACCAGCAGCACAGAGTTACCAAATACAAAAGTCAAATGTTATGGGTACACTTTCCTGAAAGCAGCTGGAAGATTACAGTACAGTTTAATGCACAACATTCAAATATTGACCATACTGCATGAATTATGGATGCACCTCTTTGTTTATTAGAGCATACAAGTAACTCAAACAAAGAAGAGTTCCATTGAACAGAAAAACAAAAAGTGCAGATGAAGAATCTAAAGATTGGTCTGTACAAAGGAAGGCTAGAAGTGGTGCAAGCTTACATTCCACAGAGCAGCCAAATTATATTGATGGAGACCAGCATACTTAAAATTGTCACTAAGATTGCAAAATTGATATAGTATGAAATTTAATTGCATTTGCTTGGCTAAAAATCACACACTACATGCAAAACCACTCTATTCAACTTCTGATCTTGCATCAAGCACAAAGTGCTGAACAGCATGTCTATTATTAATTTGGTAAATACTAGGGCTTCTCTTGAGAATACAAGCTTGATCAGGCAAATTCAACAAGATATGACAGAAAATCCCATGCCAGTTATGCTGTTGTCTGTCTGCCCCTCAAAAATTGATACCAGATGCTCTACATCCAAACCGCCATGTAAAGATTTTGGAAGTATCTTCCACAACAAATGAAATTTGAGTTTAGATCAATGAGCAATAATCTATTATCCTTTAGAAGATAGAGATACACCAATAAAACTATAATAAATTCAATTAACAAGCATAAGATGTCACATTAGGTTCATTTTTCCAACTGCACATTCCTTGTATTTACCCACTATACTTTCCAAAATCTTCACTGTCAAGCAAATTCTCCTTAGAGAAGGAAAGAAATATAAACCTCACCACGTTGATCCACCCATTTTTTATTGTTCCAATAACACCATAACCTAGAGGCAGTCAGAAGCAACCAAAATTCCACATTAACACAGAATTTTAGCTTGTTATTAATTGACTCATAGTTAATTTTTCTGCCAACATGAAAAACCTTGCATAGATTGGCATGCAATCGTCCTAATATACAAATCTTCTGTGAAAAATCCACTTCATTCTCATGCCTACTATGATTAAGATGAAACCAATTACTTTTACCCAACTGTAGTCATTTACTCTTTATTGTTTTTGCTATTAATAAATCATGGAAGTGAGAATAACAAGGAGTGTATTATTCTTGATTCAAAGATGGAGGCCCCCTATATTACACTCTCTCCTGTATCAACAACATGATTCTGAAGAGATTAGAAGATTGTTCACAGATTAGTTATTCAGAGACAAACAAACTTGCTAAGCACCTTTCGTCAAACTTTTTATTCCATGTTGCAGAATATTGCATTAGATGCTCACCTGAGTACTATCATTCTGGCCCATCCTAAATAATTTGGAACTCAAATTATCTACAGCATGCAAACACAGATTACTATTCATCTTTTCCCCTGTCCATTGAGACCTGACTACCCATTTCCCTGTGACAAAAATTAGTACAATCATTAGTCATGAAGAATATATGGAAGAGTCAATATTGACAGGTTGGGCACTTAAAAATAATGAAGGACAACATAAACAAGAACACACAAATATGCAGCATAAACATATATGCATACAGTCCCCTCAAATTTTTGTCAATACACCAAGAGTAATCCAGCCTAGAAATGGACCAAATGGCACCTTTTTGTTAAGAAATGAAAGCTATAAAGAATGAAGGAAATCAACAGAGCAATAAAAGAATGTAATAATAATCCAAAACAAATTGAAAAGAAAAAATCATCTTAATCTAATCCTGAAGATGACGATTGATCAACTGATAGGGGAAGGGATCATCCGCAGCATCAATCTCAACGGTGACTTGTTTAAATAATTATTCAAAACCAACCTTGATTTAACAAAACACGCCACCGCTTTCTAGAAGTTATATAGCTTTATTGAGTTTACAACATATACAGATTAACATTTTGCTTCGCAAAGCATTAAACTTCAGGAACCAGAGGTTTAGAAAATACAGGCAACCAAAATTCAAAAGGCAAACAAAAGCATTCTTTGCAAGAAACAATTTCACACCTGTATTCTGAAATTTAAAATTATGCGCCTGTAAAGCCGAAGACTGAATCCACCAAAACTGACATGTCATCACTTTCCTGAAATTAGGATTTCAAAACATATTTACTTCACTAGCCAGCAACTTGAACCAAGAAATAATTTTTTATATGGAGCTGTCCTCACTCTATAACCAAGCTTGAGCCACTGCATGCATTCAGTTTAACACGTATATTTCAACTAATAAAACAGCTTGATTTATTACATTCATGTTGAACTCAAAATCAGAGTACGCATTTGATTATTTATTTAAAAAGATTTACGAAATATTCACAATGATTGCTAAAGAAAATTGAAATTTCTCCGCTCTAATTACATTCGATGATCAATACGTAATAAATAATCAACTGACACTACAAAATTTGTTTTCATTGCACAGAAAGTTGATCGCCATTAGGTACTCTCGAAGGCCTAAGAATGTGACAGCTTGTGAATCCAAAAACAAAATAAAACGCCGCACATTCAAATGAAACATTTAATACTTCAAAGGAGAGAAGAAGAAGAAGAAGAAGAAGGAAGAGAGAGAAATGGAATGAAGATCTAAGTTACCTCCTCGAAGAAGCGGAATTGAAGCGAGATGGTCGCGTAAACCGAGGAGCTAAAACGCACGGATGCGAATTCTGCAACTGACTAAGAATCATTGCTCACTCTCTCCTACTCTCCGAAGGAGAAAGGAAAAAATAACTAGCCTTTGATATCAGTTAAGAGAAGGAGAGAGTACAGGGAGACAGTAGAAAGGAGGAGGAACGGCAGATGCATTAGCCTTCTCATTTAAGTGCTTATGAAACAGAATCATATCCGGCGGTCGACGACGAACTCGTTTCACAGTGTGTGCAAACGCAGTACATTTTCTTTTTTCAATAAGAGTGGAAATTCCGAAATGAATAATAGCAGCTGGATCCCTAATTTTCTATGCGTTCTCAATTAGACCACAGTTTGTTCATATATAATAAATAAACTCCCGATTCCTAATACAATGACCATAGCATCCTGCAATACTGAGTGACATAATCTTACGTAGTTAGGTTATTTTAGTAACACCAGGGAGAATAGTTGATATAAAAATTAAAATTAGGGATCTGAATGTTATTTTTATTTAATAATTCATTTTTATTAATAATTGTTTCTGTTAAACTTGGATGGAGTGTTTGGCGATGGAATGATTGCTTGTTGGATTCGGACCCACCCAGCGTCGCAGCCGGACCTCGTCCAATGCTGGTGTGTTTGGTTTTGGTCCGGTCGGTATCTACAGAATTGACGTCGGAGACCACTGCCTTGCTGCCACTGCAAAAAATCAGAATGTGATCAAGAAATGAGTGGTGGAAAAAAAAACATAGTCCTCGGGATAAGAAATGAGCGGGCGTTGGGAGCCAGCCCAGTTTTCGAAATTGATGTACGAATCGGAATGACGTGTTGCCCCCTCGAATACGTCCGTTGTCTTGTCGCTGTTCAAATTCAGGCGATTTGGATTGTTGTGTGTTAACAACAGAACTCTACGCGATTCCCCGTTCACAGAGTATGCATCTCGTTTTGAAGCTCTGACCACGGCATTGAATTTCACACACGAAAATCAAGGAAAGCTTGGACAACATTCTATCTGGGCTTTGAGGAATATTTAGGTGAAGATGGGCCACAAGCTTTCACCACCCAGCAACGGCCCACTTGCATCCCAACATTTTATTTTGGGCCATGTATTAAACTGGTTTTGGTCGGGCAGCCTTTTTTTTTAATAATCATTATATTTTTCTTTATGATTTCAACATTATTTATGCAAAAATCTTGCCTCAAATTTGACCAATCAGCTGTATGATGACAATGACTTTATCAGCTCAACTAAATGACACTCTCAACAAATTGTAAACAGCCTTATTCATTGTTCTAGGTTCTAACTCGTGCTTGTTATTTGTCATATACAGACTGCACCAATTACTAAGATAACTTTTCCTTGAAGTTACCATAATTTGATTCATCTTGCAGTAACCTGAGGGGTTGATGATCCATCATCTGAGATGTCAAAGAACAAGTCATCACTCTTGCACAAAGCATACACAATATCCACCATACTTGGCCTTTTGGAAGGATCTTTATGCAGACAAGCAATTGCAATTGCCATTACACTCATCACACTCTCCAATGAGACTGAATCCTGCAAAATAACATCGTCCATCCATTCTTTCACTCTTTTCACTTTTCTCTCTTCACTATTTCCTTCCAAAACTCGTTCAACTTTTGTCCACAATACCTTCCCTTCTTCGTCTATGACTTCCTTGCCAGATATCAGCTCAAGCAACACAACCCCGAAAGAGAAAACATCCATTTTTGTCGACACCACACCATCTGCAAGATATTCTGGTGCAATGTAACCTTGAGTTCCAACGATGTGCATTGTTATGGCATTGCAGCCGGATTTTGCTAATCCAAAGTTGGCAATTTTAGCTCTCATGTCTGTGTCTAAGAGAATGTTACTGCTTTTGATGTCTTTGTGCACAACTCTTGGCCTAGTGTGCTCATGTATGTATTGCAGGCCGTTTGCAACATCAATGGCAATTCTTAACCTTGTTTTCCAATTCAGTTTCTTGTTCTTGTTCTCATGTAGCCATGAATGAAGAGAGCCATTTTTTATGTACTCGTAAATCAGATAACAATTTGCATCTTCAGGGTCTATGCAGAAACCCTCTAGCTGCACCAGATTGCCATGATTTACCTTCAAAGGAATGACCATGGTTTAGTTATTAGCGGTAACTAACTTGCCAAAATAAATGTCAATTATGCACAGAAGATAAGCCTAATCCTTTTGGAATCATATACTTTGTTTCATATATGGGTCTAAATCTTCTGGTAAACCCAGGCTGGACCAAATTTAGGTTATTTGTCACTGTCATTCCCCCTTAAGCTAATCTAATTTATTGTGACAATTATTTATCTTTAAACATATATAATAAAAAGGATTAAACATGATTAAAGGGAAATGAAACCATTTAATTATTTTCACTTAAATAAAATTTCTTTTCGCTTGCTATGATGAGTACATTACAAACAAGAGAAATGGGGCAAGAAGACAATTTCAGCTCATAAATTCAAATTTTAAAGTGTTTCAAACCTAAGCATTCAGTATTTTAAGCCCTTCTGACCCCCATGAAAGATATAATTTAAACCTCAAACCTAAGGCTTAAACAGGTCACTTCCCCTAACCTTTATTTTATTAAAATTAAAAAAAAATCTGCAATGGGGTTCTTCCACTGGTTTCCTTATCTCTGTTGGAATGTTTTGATTTTCTGCAATGTAATTCTGTATATTTCAATAATCCACATGTTCACAGGATTATATTCACTTACCTCCTTGCGGAGCATAGCAAATTGGCTTTTCAACTGCAGGATCCAATGGCATCAACTGAAGTTCCAGTAATAATCTTTGCATCTCTTCCAAAAAAAAGTTTTTAACGATTCTAGACATAATTTTATTCTCCTCCATTGTCCAATTCCTTTACTCCTACTGAAATTAGTTGTGTTTAGACTATTTGATACTATTAGTATACATTGAAGGTTTTGTAGACTCTACATATTGGCCTAAACTGACGAACTACGCTCTTCCGAAAAACTACAAATGTAGAACAAGATCCATTATGTCCTGATCTATTGTCTGGCATGGCATTCTCTCTCAGGGGAACTAACAGCAATAAAGGCTATCTTTAATGTATGTGAAGAAAGTTTTACCTTTTGTAAGATCTTCAACTCCTCACAGGCATTCCATTTCATTATCTTGATAGCATAGACCTCTCCATTAATGCAACCTTTGTAAACAGACCCTTGAATCAAGCAATCCTCACTGAAATTATCTGTGGCTTCTCGCAGTTCTTCAATCTTGAAAATTTTGTACTTGTCCAAGCAATCTGAAACATCAGCCATCAAATTCACTTCCATGTCCTTCAAGCCCTGCCCCACCCTATTAAATTGCCGCTTCTGCTTCTCTTCATCGATCTCTATCTTTCTCTTTTTTTTCAACAAAACCTCTCTATAAATCCATACCCCAGTAATCAAAACCAAAAAGAACCCACAAATGGCCAACCCAATTGCCAATCCTTTATTATCTCTTTTCTTTTCAGTATTTGCAGGAGATGCAGAAGGAGCAACAACAGGCTGTGTTAGTTCCGGTAATCGAGTGACTGGGACAAATATGGTATCAAATGGCTGACTGTTGTTTCCATTAACATCTATAATAGCCTGTGTTTCTACTCCAAACATAGAAGCAACCGATGATAAGTTATCAGAAGGTTGTAGCACATAAGAGACAAGATAGTTCACTTGGTTTTGCAACTGACTTTGATTTGGACATTTGCAAAAGATAGGAAAGATAACTATATCGCCAACTTCAAGCTGGGTTGGGACAAGAGTAGGATTGACTACCTCAACAGATTGATAGGTTGTGAGATTCTGGTAATTTTCGGTGGATACGATGTAAAAGGTGTCGCCTAACTTGATTGTGTAAGTGAGGTTGGCAAAAGAAATGATATAAGAAGCATTTGCAGTATTGCAAGAACATGTTAAAGGGACAAAGAGAGGCTGGTTTGCAATGAGCGGAGATGATGGGGACGATATATTGCTCGGTTCTGAAATCATGCGGCGGCTCACTGAGAAAAGGTCAGCTATGGAGGCAAGGTCAAGGAAGTCAGGAGCCGATCCTCGGTAGAAAGCATACGTTTGGCATGGATAGGTGGTCTGGTTTGGGTTGCAGGTATATCCTGTGGTGCTTGGTTGGGCTTGTGATTGATAAATAAGGTGATGATAGCAGAGAAAGAAGAGCAGCAGAGAAGAGAAAGAGAGATACCAGAGTCTACCCCTCATTTTTGTCACGGTTTTCACTCTCTCTTCCTGCTGAATGAATGAATGAATGCCTTGTGGGGAGATATCCGTATACAGTTTAAGAATACAAAATGAAATGGAAAACTGTTTCTGGCCGAGTGCCTCTGTCTTTATCTTCTTTGGGACCTACCACCTGTTAGACTTTAGTGGTATAATTTATTTATTAATTAATTTATAATTAAAATTAATCAAAATTTTTTTAAAAAAAAAGCAAAGTTAAAACGGGTTAAAATTAAAATTAATTAATTATTTTAACTATAAAATAAATTTTAATAAAAAATTATTTTAAATTTTTATCACGTAAAATTTATAAATTTTATTTTAATAAATAAACATAATATTGATTTTGATTTTGATTTTGAATTAATAATCACTGCTATAATTATTTTGAGTCAAGTTTATTGAAGAATCCATAAGCCACCAAATCCTGTTACATAAATTCTTATGGCAATTTTATATTATCCAGAAAAATATATACGGCAAGTTTGGATTGTCACAGCGGCTGAGTTATGCGAAGGTAACATTTTCCAATACTGTTAGCCGTAACCCCTTGTGCTCTTTCATGCAAATATGCATAGGGTTAAGTGGGCGGCGACCTTGAGCTTAATGCTGATGTGGGGCTGTTGAAATTCATGGCATCTACCACCTTAGTCTAAAGTTATCATGACTTTTCATTGGTCAAGCCTTTGCCTAACACGTGAATTTAGTGGAAAGCCGGCCAGCCAGTGCTTGTCGTGTAGGATTGGCCATCAAATCAAATCTAGATGATTTTCACCACAATTCTTTACTTAAGTTGCAATCATGATGCCAACACCTATCTGTATTCAGACAAGAAACAATCAGATTTTCCAAATTGAAAATATGTATCACATCAAAGTGGATTCAGTTTCAAACTATCTGATAAAATTATCCTTTGCATTGACAAATACTTTCCCCTGTTGACCGCAATTCTAAGATTGATCTATTTTCTTTTGCATACTATTACTACTGACCATCTTGAATGTTTTCCTTGACTGACACGGGAAGAGTTAGAATATCTATCAAACCTCGCGTGATCAATGTCAACATAATACCTTTTCAGAGGGTTTCAACAAAGCATTCAATATAGTAAGTTATCACTTCATTAGTTGTGTTTAGAACAATAAATATGACCTGCACAATGAGTTAAAAGTAATGGGAAATAATCACCAGTTGCTTGGAAACAAAGGCAACTGCACAATTTAAGAGAAGAAAGCCTTTAGATTTACTAGTAAGATCATCATATCAACAAGTTTTGCATTTCATGAGTTTAGCTGAAAGGTTGAGAATAGAGGCCAAGATGTTTTTTAGAACATCATAATTCTCCAATGTTCATGTACACACAAACAACGCGGTCGTCAAATACAAATGCATACATAGACAACAAAAAAATCAAATCGGGAGAAAATATGAACTATCCCTTCCAACCTAATGTTGCCTATAAGTAAACACATTGTAATTTTCTTTGCCTGAAGAGATTATCTTTTTGTTATTTCTTCTCTGTCCACGGCAAAATCCCAGAGATGTCCGTATTTCTCATTAAATTCCCAGATGCTCATGGTATTGTAGTCATTGATCAACTTGTCACGAGCTCCCCTCTCCATATTGTAGATCTCGGGCTCAAAGTTGTGGGGTTTGTCAGGTTTATCCAACTCAATAATGCTAAATATGGTAACAAAAACAGCAGCTCCAATGAACAAGTACTCCCCCTAAAAGATTACAATTTACGAATGAGAGAAGTTTCTCATTCAAAGGTGAGCCATGCAAGCTCATATTTTGCATAATTTTTATTCCCAATTCTTAAAATTACAAACAGCGGACTCAATAATTAATCTAAGTTACCGGAACATTGAAGTACATCCCTGCAGCAACTGCTGGGAGGAAAATCCATGAAATGAACCCTGAGAAAAAATAAAAGAGAATGAATTTAAAAAAAAAGGAGGGGGGGAATAAAACTTTCCTTGTAACTTAATTTCCCATGTTATCAAAGGTCTGCAATTGCTATTGATACCTTGAAAACCTGTAGGGGGTTCTACAGCCTTGATATCATCTGCAATTGCACCCCAGAACGTTCCTGTGCATAATAATTATAACAACAATATCAAATTCTTCATAAGGGTTGATGGTATCGCTAAAAAAGATTCATAAAAGATAATCCAAATTTTCATTCATGAATCATTTAACTTAATACCCAGACGAGATTACTACTTCAAGAATGATTGACAAATTGGGGTACAAAATGAACCAAGCCCCATGTACTTATAAAGCATTCGAGTTTAGGTTCCTCTAACTCAGTTCATAAATTTATCTACTAAACCCCAAAAAGATAGAACAAAAAGGAGAAAGCATATGAACACGGGTTAATTTATGAAGAGAATTGCAACAAAACAAGACAAAATTTAGACCTTTCTCCGCTTCGCCTTCAAAGTATGTATGGTGATCATCATACTTCCCATATACAAAATCTTCCTGCACAATCAACACAGAAGCATAAAAAAAAACATTCCACATATATTAGCAGTGCATTTGGAAGTATTAAAGACATTGGAAGAGACTATATATCTCTCTCAACTTCTCTTGACCGCAGTGTAATACCCTGCATGGAAGTGATTTCTCTGCTCGAATCAGAATATATACACTGCAACGCAGTTTAGTGCTCTGAGTTGAAGATTTTTCTCAGCCATGAAAGGCAAAACGACAGTCGACGGAATTAACCTGTGTTTAACACGTTGCTGCCCGAGGTAATTTGTAGCAATGTTTTGATGGAAATGGCACCAAAATCTGAAACAAATGTAATAAAGGAATCCGAATCTGAGAAAGGATGAAGATGATACTTACAGGGTCAACCCCATTAGTGGCCCAACGATCTTTAGGATCTTCATTGAGGTCAGGTTCATACAAAGCCAGCTTCCCCCCAGCATTCAACTTCGTAATTAACCCACTTCTACCGCTACACCTTCCGAACAATCTGACATGAGCAGAAGCTGTGTTTTCCAGATTATAAACCTTAACACTACTCTCAGAGTTCCCATAGGTTCTGGACACTGAATTAACTGAAACACCAGAGAGTGAAGAACAAACTGCCATCTCTCTTTCGATCTTGCGTCTGCATTAGCTCGATGTTTTACAGCCTTTAAATGCCGGCACCACCCAACGGTAGGATAAACTGTAAGCGACCGCTCGTGGGTGAAGATATTCCAAGGTCCAATATTATTTCGCTACGTATCCTGCAGGAATCATTAAGTATACGTGGCATATTATTATGGGACCGTTTTGTTTGCTTTTGTCACAGTCTAAAATTTGGTCCTTTGAAACTTGTGAAATGAAAGGTATGAAGTTAGCCTCCTCTGCTACTTACGTAACCGTATCCTTTTGTCCTGTCATTCCCAATTTCAAACACCAACACAATAAAATATTATTAATAATATTATCGAATTTAAATTTAATTTTTAATATTTAAATTCGTTTATAATAATAAGAATGATATGTTAATTTATTTATATTTTTAAAAAATTAATTATATTTATTATATTTTAAATATATTTAAAATAAAAAATTAATATTTTATTTTTATTTAAATATTACAAATATTATAAATATATATTATAATATAAAAATAAATTAAATAAATAAAATATTATAATTTATTTAATTATTTAATAATTATATTAAATTAAAATTTTTAATTTTTAATATTATTATTAAACTTGTATTTTGAATTAAGATTGATTGATCTCTCTTTAAAAGAGTATATAAATTCACAAATTATGCAAAAAAAATACAGTATAATAAGACTAAAAGCAATGGGTGGTGAGGGAATCTTGATATGGCAGGCGTTAATGGAATGGCATCATTAGGCAACGTCACCACCAAATGGAACTGTAATTGGTGCGCCAATCTGATTCCCCCTCGTGTCATTTTCTCTCCACCTATTTGGTTTCACAGTCGTCGCTTCACTCTCGCCAGACCCATTTCTTCGTCTCGGTAAGTTCATTTCTCCCCGTTGGTCGCTAGCGGTTAGCAGTTTGTTGCGGTAAACTATTTTTATTAAACTAATATCAAGTGAATAGAAATTAGAGTCTCTGCTCACTTTAGTTTTTGATGGGTATTTCTTTTTTCATCGGTACTTCGATTTGGTTTGGATTTTCTTTAGTTTCTTTGACTTCTAATAGAGTTAGACGTTGGTATAAGTGGTTGGATTAATGTGTAAATGGCTAATTGTGCTTGCGGTGTTACCATTTTTTGCCTTTATTTTTGTTTGGACTTTTTTATTTTTGTGTTCATGTTTTAGTGAGTGATCGTATAATATTTATATATGGAGCATAAGCATATTGGATTTAGGGTATAAGTATAAGAAAACAATTTTTGTTGTCTTGGATGAAACTGATAGGTTAGAAGTTAATTTTGATTATTATTTCTCGGATTTAAAGTAAAACTTGTCTGTGGATTGGTGATGTAGGGTGCGTTTTTAAACTTGCTTTTGTTATTTTTGTAACATGAGTAGTTTGAAAATGCCCAAAGTAAATGTACCAATGGCCAAGAAAACTGGGATCTCAATGCAATTGATAGTCTGATAAATCAAATTCAAAAATAAATATGTAACTTTTCCATTTTATCTTCAACTATTCTTTACAAAAAATATTTGATGTGGGAATGTTACTGCAGATAAAAAATGTTTTTATCGGCACTAAATGAGGCCAACCGAGGCACTTGTTTCTGTTTAACTCATAATGACTGAAGCTGATTTTGGTCATTTAATAAAATTAGTTAGAATCTTAATTATGGTATCAAAAGTTATTGGTATAAGTAGTTGGCTGCCTATGGTTTTATGTTGCTTTATAGGTGTAGGTAATACTTGGTGTTCCCTTGTTGTCTGATGTTCTTGTTATTACTTATTACACTACCTTTATCAATTGTGACTTTATCTATGTTCCTTTTTCTGGAATGTTTGTGGGTTGCAGTTGTGGAATCAGTTATGTTAAATTAGAAAAATAACAAGGTACTGAAATGTTATTTTTTCTGTTGCCAGGGCATGCCAATGTGAAATCTTCATTTTTACATGTACATGTATCTGTTCTGAATAGAGCTATAGCATTTTTGCTCACCAGTGCATGCACACACCCACACGTGCACAAAAGTCCAAAATTTTCTACTGTACTCTTTTTGCAACACATTTACTTCTGATCTGCACCAAACTGTGAATAGGAGGGGGATGCGGAGGAAAATTGTAGATACTTTTGATTTATTCCATGAATGCCAGTGGTTACTTTAAGCTTATATACTGAATCTCCTTGTATGGTTGTATTGCACCTTGCATTTTGTTGGTAGACAATTGTCCTCATTGAGCAATGTTCCCCCATTTTAAAATTCATAACTTGTTTACTGTTAGTCATTATGATTATTTTTTTTCTATTCAATTTGTAGTAAAAGATTATCCATCTTTCTAGCCATGGATGGTTCTAAGGCTGGCCCACCAAAGGAAGATTCCTCTGGTTTAGATGCAACTACTGAAGAAGAATATGCTTCCCTGTCCATGTTACTGCAAGAGTTCACTAATATTTCTAGCATTGACAAGGCCTGGGCGTTTAATTCTGGCAATGGTATGGTTTACAAATTTCTTCCAATTTCATTCCTCCGTAAGTACCTCTTGTTCAAATAATCATTGGTCATAAAATCTTTATGCAGGAATAGGCACACAGGCAATGTTTTCAATTAGCCAACCAAATCTTTTGGCTAACAAGAGGAGAAAATATATGTTATCCACGGTTATTTCAAAAGAAAATGAAAATTCTGTAACCTTTCAATGGAGCCCATTTCCGGTTGAGATGACTGGTGCATCTGCAATACTTCCTTCACCATCAGGTTCAAAGCTTCTTGTAGTTCGAAATCCTGAAAATGAATCTCCCATTCAATTTGAAATCTGGAGTCAATCTCAGTTGGAAAAGGAATTCCATGTCCCGCAAACTGTTCATGGCTCAATATACACTGATGGATGGTAACTAGTAAATGATGACTGATTTTAGATAGCTTTAGGCGTTGTTCAGTTGTAGGTAGTATTGCCATAAATGAAACAGATAGTGACTGTGGTTGTGATTGCAACACAGTTTATTTATTGATTTTGTTTATTTTTAATAAAAAGCTTTTAATCTTTAAAGTCCAAAAATAGTTTAAAGCTTTATGGACAACGCAGGTTTGAGGGAATCTCTTGGAACTCCAATGAAACTCTCATTGCTTATGTAGCTGAGGAACCTTCTTCCCCAAAGCCTACATTCTGTGTGAATAACAAGAAAGGTGGTTCCTCGGATAAGGATTGTAATTGTTGGAAAGGTCAAGGTGATTGGGAGGAGGATTGGGGGGAAACCTATGCTGGAAAGAGGCAGCCTTCTCTCTTTGTAATCAACGTTAACAGGTTTGCTATCTCTATTTTTGTTTAGCCTAGTGCTGTGGCAAGATTAAGAGAGCAATATTTGAATGTTGAAGCCTGAGTTTACACTTTTTTATGTTTCTCAGTGGAGAGGTGCAAGCTGTTAAAGGAATTCCAAAATCTTTGAGTGTTGGGCAAGTAGTGTGGGCACCATTAAATGAAGGCCTGCATCAATATTTGGTTTTTGTTGGGTGGTCATCAGATACAAGGAAGCTTGGGATAAAATACTGCTACAATAGGTCATGTGCTCTATATGCAGTTGGGGTGTCACTTTATCAATCTGAAGGCAATGAACTTGAACTCAAGTGGGTTACTTCCCTGCTGAACTGCTTCATTCTTCTTCTTTTTGGTTTATGCCCTCCTTTTGTCAATAATTTCATATAAGAGATTGAAATGCTAAGTCTGACGTATGGTTTATATTTGAATTTCTGATCATGTTCCAGAGATAGTTCCTTTGGAGATCTGCCCCTGGTTAACCTAACTCAAAGCATCAGTAGTGCCTTCTTTCCACGCTTCAGGTATGTTATTTATCTTTATACTTGTACTATAGAAAGTTCACTATGGTCTGTAGGCTTTATTTATACATTTTTCTAGGGTGCACAGTAATCTCTTTCTATTTCAATTGTTTTTCATTGCAAAAAGAATTCCAACTGAACTGCTGGCCTAGGAAAAGCTTGACTATTTATTTGCTGATAGGTTACCTTTCTTTTCTTTCCAATTGAGATTAATACCTTCTTATGAAATAAGATTTTGATAAATAGATCATAATCATTACATTTTATTACCATTCCACCTAATTACATTCCTGATTACAAAATGCCAACCTTTGCTAAAGTTAGTCGGCAACGTTGTGACTTCTAAAGTAGCTTTGAGATTAACCTAGAAGGCTAATGTCAAGATATGTCAAATGTCATCTTTTGTCTGTCTTATGTATGAGCTTCCTGAAATTGCTTGTTTGTAGATGAGTGGTAATGTTGAGATATATATTTCTCTAAGTAAACACACTGTTGGTCTAGAGATAGTCAAAACATCGTCTGCATGGTATTACTTGCTGTGAACCTGCTGATTGTGTTGGAATTAATTATTTTTTTCTTTTTTTCTTTCAGCCCAGATGGCAAGTTCCTTGTCTTTTTATCTGCCAAAAGTTCTGTGGACTCTGGACTGCATTCTGCTACAGATTCACTTCACAGAATTGATTGGCTAACCAATGGAAAGCTGTCCTCAAATGAAAATATTGTTGATGTGGTGAGTGCTTCCTTGGTTATTTAGAATTTCTGAATGTTTACCAACTTTGTTGACTATTTGAAACCTATTCATTTCTGTGCATCCTTGTCTTCTTTTGCATGAATGTATAAGCACTTCCTTTCTAGGTTACTAACTTGAGTGAGCTAAAGTTCTGGAACGACAACTAATTGATTTCATCTGTACATGCTCTCTGCTCTCTTTGCTTCTTTTGTGCAATAAAAATATGCAATAACTAATTTTTTAGATAATTCCGAAAGATTTGGAACACATTTTGTTACATTCGCCTTCACCTGCTCCCTACTTTTCAAGATATAGAAGCATTTGACAGTCTTTTCTTTGTATAATCTCTGTAGATTCCGGTTGTGCAATGTGCAGAGGACAATTGCTTTCCTGGGCTGTATTGTTCAGGTATCCTTCGTAATCCATGGCTTTCTGATGGATACACAATGATTATATCTTCCATTTGGGGTAGCAGTCAAGCAATAATTTCTGTTAATGTGTTGAGGTAAGTTAACAACTATGTATCTCTGTTTCATGCAATTGTTTTCATAAAAATAAACTCCTGATATGATTGCTAAATTCTAGTGGAGAGCTGTCCCGCATTAGCCCTGCTGGATCTAACTTTTCATGGAGTGCTCTTACACTGGATGGGGACAATATTATTGCTGGTAACCTTAATGATCTTTACACTTAGTGTGCCTATTGAACTGAAGAAATTGAAATGAGTTTTTTGTTTCTCTTTCCATATTTGAAGTGTCTAGCAGTCCAGTAGATATTCCTGAAATCAAGTACGGTTACCTTGTTGACAAAGCTAATAAGGATGCATGGAGTTGGTTAAATGTATCAAGCTCCATCATCAAATGCTCCGAGAAGGTTTATTTCATTTTCTTTTTTAACATATCACGTGAGTGGATGCTACAAATTATTATTATGCTTACATGGTTATAGTTGCATTAACAGAATCTATTGTTGGTACAGGTTAGGTCTTTGCTCTCATCTCTGCAATTCAGTATTCTGAAAATTCCAGTTAAGGATGTTTCTGCTAACCTAACAAAAGGTATTACATCATGTTATTAATTTTAAGTAACACAATTATTTTGTGATTCAAGGTACTGTGGAATATTATAGATGCAGTTGGTTGACAGTCCAAAGATTTCTGCTTATTAAGACAGTTGACAATAATGATATGCCCTAATGTTGAATAGTTCATAAGCTTACTGAAGAATGGCACGGCTTTTTGAGTTGTTTTAATGAATCCTCCTCAAGAAGGGGGAAGAAAAGTAGTAAAAGAAAAGTTGTTCCTCTGTTTATTATAAAGAATTTTTGTTCATTAATTACCTGTATCAGCCTGGGGGAAATTTTTTAGTTGAGGAAAACATTTGTGTGCATGATACAACTTTCATATGCAATCAAGAACTGTGTTTTAAGTAGTATTTGATAATTTGAAAAAATCATATGCTAAGCGATGGATGCTTTATTATTAAAATAGAATAGTTGATCATGAATATTAGAACTTGGGAGCTTAGGACATAGGATGTAAGCATTAGAATTTTGATGCCTGAGTTCTTTTATAACTGGGAATTTATCTAATGACTTTTGTACTGTTTCAGGCAATATTTGAATCCTTGATTATGATATTATCATGTTTATGAATGTTAAAATTTTCACGCCTTTTATTTCAGGTGCTCAGAAACCTTTTGAAGCTATATTTGTCTCATCAAGTGTTAAGAAAGATGGTTCATGTGACCCATTGATTGTAGTTCTTCATGGAGGCCCTCATTCTGTCTCATTGTCGAGCTTTTCAAAGTCATTGGCTTTTCTCTCTTCAATTGGTTACAGTTTGTTGATTGTAAATTATAGGTAAGTGAAGCCTTACCTCATTTAATTTAGTTACTGTTTGAATCTTAATCTGTTTATGTACTGTCTTCTGCTAAACCATTTTCTGCTTCCAAAAACTGCTTAACTTTTGAGACTATTAATCTATTCCTCTATCGCATGCAATCTTTCTCTTGTAGAGAGAGAAAAATAAAAATGTTCATATTAAAAATCAATTAAAGAATGTGTCGTTTGCTTCCCATCATAGATTCCATGACTTCTGATATGGTGCTTCTTGATGGGACAAAAGGCATGCTATTATAATTTCTATAATGGAGGGAAGAAATATGACCATTGAGAATAACTTGGATCAAACTGGAGTGCAATGGTTGCTGTACCAATCACAAACTAGAGCAGCTTTTTCGTTCAGCATTCTATGTTTACCATCTCTAACAAGTTTAAAAGAAAAGCTATAAAACAAGACTGAGGAAAAAGAAAAAAGGGAAATAAAGGTTTATTGACATAAGATTGCCTCACCTTTATGTGACCGAAAAATGAACTGATTGCTTTTTGCATATAAAGTGACAACATTGCAGATATGTCAAATGTGAACAATTTGGGAATTTTTTATGAGGTCACTACTTCCTTTGCAAATGTCCTCTTTTTAATATCATCTTATATAACCAGCAAATGACTGACATTAATCATTATTCAAGCTTATCCTAACATATTAGTTGTTCTCAGAGGCTCATTGGGATTTGGTGAAGAAGCTTTACAATCTCTTCCTGGGAAAGTTGGGTCCCAGGTGGTTATTCTCAACTAGTTTCGCTGTGCATATTTTGCTTGTTCATTTCTTTCATCAGCAACTAAGTTTTCATAACCAAGTGTTGTTAATAGTCTAATTGTATGTGGCTCTGAATCTCTTGGCTTGCCATGCCCAGGATGTCAATGATGTACTCACAGCCATAGATCATGTTGTTGACCTGGGACTTGCTGACCCATCTAAAATAAGTGTGGTTGGCGGCTCTCATGGTGGCTTTCTAACTACTCACTTGATTGGCCAGGTTTGTTACTTTTTTTGTCGCATTAATACTGGTGTCCTAATTATGTTTAGATACCCTTCACAAAACTAGATGCTTGATTTGTGACTGGTGACATTTCAGTTTAAACTAATATATACACACAATTTAACTATGTTCAGGCTCCAGATAAGTTTGTTGCAGCTGCTGCAAGGAATCCTGTTTGTAACCTTGAATTGATGGTTGGTACAACAGATATCCCTGACTGGATCTATGTGGAATCTTATGGAAGCAAGGGGAAAAATAGCTTTACAGAATCACCATCAGTTGAGGATTTGACTCTTTTTCACAGCAAGTCTCCTATATCACACCTCTCAGAGGTATTTGTCACCAAGTCTGTTACTGATTTTGGAAGTTGATTTGAGGGCATTCCATTTAATCAAATTGGAATGGAACATGAGATTCTATTCAATTTTCTCTATTTAAAGATAACTCACAGCAACAAGGCTTCATTTAACACATATTCCATCATTTTAAGCCTGCTAAAAGAATCCTGCCAGCAGGCTTATTTTGATGGACGTTGCTGCTATCATCAAACCAGTTGCAGAAACTATTATAGCTAGACCGGTAATTCACCTATGCATGCTGCACGTGGAACTGGTTGCTCACCTTACTTTACCACTAGCACTTGCGAGCTGTGCTTATGTTTTTGTTTTATTATTCATTCTTTTTCTGCATCACAGTTAGTAATTGCCATTTTCCTGCTCATTTCATGTGCTGTATCATTGGTCGTCCATTCTTAATTGGGGAATTCTAAATCTTGCAACCCATTTTGCTTTAAAAGAATATTTATATAGTTTAAAGAATTGTGACATCTGATGACCTTTGCAGGTCAAAACACCCACCATCTTTCTTTTAGGTGCTCAGGACCTCCGTGTCCCTGTCTCCAATGGCTTGCAAGTAAGATACTAGTTTCTCTTCCAATTATTATAGGTGAATGGTTTGTTTCAGATTTTGTAGTTTGGCAGCTAATTCTGCAATGTATGAACTGGCTATATATATGTTCATCAGACCGCCATACTATGATCCTTTGAATGATTTTATGTTTAATATATCTAGTATGCACGGGCGTTAAAGGAGAAAGGAGTCAGGACCAAAGTCATCCTGTTTCCCAATGATGTTCACGGAATTGAAAGGTACACATGTGCCTGATATGCTTTCTTGCTTTCTACTCAGTATAGACAGAGCTTAATTTAACCTAGCTTCAACCCTTGATGCTGATTTTTGGTACATTATCCATTCATGCAGACCGCAATCCGACTTCGAAAGCTTTCTCAATATTGGACTTTGGTTCAAGAAATACTGCAAATAAGCACATTGGACTCGTATTAAGGCTTGCTGATCAGTAAAATATGAACTCTTGATTGTTAAAAGCTACCTGAAGATAAAATCTGTTAAATAAAATTATTCAGGCTTCACCCGTTACGGGGTAAAGCTTGTTCTCCATTGCTCAGTCCGTGTAAAAGAATCGTGTGTGTTTCAGTTTACCGCTGTTCGATTCCCGCCTGATTTTTTCTTTTTGCGTTTTGGAGATATTTACCCTTAAACCCCTATCTCATGGGAGCATATCAGTGATTTCATACAATCTTTGGCGACATTTCGTTCTAGCTCAGAGATTGCAAACGACTTGTAGCTTATATCAGGGTTTAATATTTTGAAATAACTTAATTAAATAATTAAATTTGTACGAAATTAACTTGTAAAATAATAATAGATAAATAACTTATTAAATATTTATATTTTAAAATAATTTATTATATTTTTTTCATTATTCAATTGATAAGTAATACTGATTTTTTTTCAAGAAATAATATAAAATTATATTAATTATTTTTAAAAAAATGGAAATTATGAATTGCGTTGAAACTCAGAGAAGGCAAAAACGGCCCGATATTACCCAATCCATTCCTCGCCCCAGCCGAAGTTCAAACCAGTTCATGTCATCGTACCTCTTGGCAAAGGTTTTATGCGAAAACGAGCAAGAAACACCGCCTAGAATCATAGTTCTGATAATTCTCTTACATCATTTTTTAGGAGTCAATACATGCCCAACTCTCTTTTGCAAGCATGTTTGTGGATACCCAGTTACAGACCAGTTGTTTCCGTATTTGTTGTACAACAGACACTTCAGCACCCAGCAACACAGGAATTTCAGTTTCAGTTTCAGTTTCGCCGCTAGAGAAAAAGATAGAACCCATCAATCTACATAGAAATCAAAAATTGCTTCAGAATTCTAACGCAGTTGGAGTCAGGAAGTTAAATGTTGTTCACAAACATTACGGATACGAACCTGAGTTGAGGAAACAAAGTTTTGAGCAAAACCCTTTTAGAGAGCATAGAAAAGACTCTTGGGTAGATGCTAGAATCCCTAATAAAAGAAGTTCTGATGTTAAATATGGAGTGAATGTGAAAGATAAAGTGCAGGCCAAGTGTTCGACGAAATGGCCCTCTTATGGTGGTTGTGTTCCGTCAATGTTACAGGCTTTGGATACCATAAAAGATTTAGATGAGGCTTTTGAGCCATGGGCAGATAACCTTAGTAACAAAGAAAGAAGCATTATTTTGAAAGAGCAATCAAGTTGGGAGAGAGCTTTAGAAATTTTTGAGTGGTTTAAGAGAAAGGAATGTTATGAGTTGAATGTGATTCATTATAATATCGTGCTTAGGATTTTAGGCAAAGCACAAAAATGGAGTCTTGTTGAGAGTTTGTGGGATGAGATGATTGTTAAAGGGATTGTGCCAATTAATTCTACTTATGGTACTCTCATTGATGTTTATAGCAAAGGTGGGCTCAAACATGAGGCAGTTTGTTGGCTCAAAAGGATGAATGAAATAGGGTTGGAGCCCGATGAGGTGACTATGGGGATTGTTGTGCAGATGTATAAGAAGGCAGGTGAGTTTCAAAAGGCAAAGGAGTTTTTCAGGAAGTGGTCACTTGGAGAATTTTTGAGACATGGAGAAACTGCCAAAACAATGAGTGGTAGAGGAAAAAGTGGATCACAAGTGCATGGTAGTTTAAGCTCACATACGTATAATACACTGATTGATACATATGGGAAATCAGGGCAACTTAAAGAGGCATCTGAAACTTTTGCACAGATGTTAAGAGAAGGGATTGTTCCGACCACAGTAACTTTCAATACAATGATTCATATTTATGGCAACCATGACCAGCTAGGAGAAGTGGCTTCGTTGATGAAGAAGATGGAGGAGCTTCAATGCCCACCTGACACAAGAACTTATAATATTCTTATTTTTCTCCATGCTAAGCATGATGATATAAACACGGCAGCAAGCTACTTTTCAAAGATGAAGAAGGCATGCCTTGAACCAGATATTGTGAGTTACCGTACCCTTTTGTATGCATATTCAATAAGACACATGGTTTGCAAAGCTGAAGAACTCATATCAGAAATGGATGGAATGGGTCTTGAGATTGATGAATATACCCAGTCAGCTCTGACTAGAATGTATGCTGAAGCCGGGATGTTGGAAAAGTCATGGTTATGGTTCAGAAGGTTTCATGTTATGGGTAATATGAGTTCTGAGGGCTATTCTGCCAATATTGATGCATTTGGGGAGCAGGGCTATATTTTGGAAGCTGAGAGAGCTTTCATTTGTTGCCAAGAAGAAAAGAAGCTGACTGTTCTTGAGTTCAATGTGATGATAAAGGCATATGGGATGGGAAAGCATTATGATAAGGCCTGCCAGTTGTTTGAGAGCATGGAGAGTCATGGTGTGGTTCCAGACAAATGTAGCTATAATTCTCTTGTACAAATTTTAGCTGGTGCGGACTTGCCACAAATAGCAAAACAGTACCTGAGCAAGATGCAGGACGCAGGGCTTGTCAGTGATTGTATCCCATATTGTGCTGTGATCTCAAGCTATGTGAAGTTAGGGCAGTTGGAAATGGCAGAGGGAGTATACAAGGAGATGATTCACTTCAATGTGGAGCCCGATGTTGTTGTCTATGGTGTACTAATAAATGCTTTTGCAGATATTGGAAGTGTTAAACAAGCTATCAATTATTTTGACGCGATGAAAAGTACTGGGTTGCCTGCAAATGCTGTCATATACAACTCCTTGATTAAGCTATATACCAAAGTTGGTTATTTGAAAGAAGCTCAAGAAACTTACAGAATGCTTCAATTGTTGGAGGTGCATCCTGATGCCTATACTTCAAATTGTATGATTGATCTCTACAGCGAACGATCTATGGTGAGACAAGCAGAAGAGATATTCGAGATCATGAAGAAAAAGGGGGATGCAAATGAATTTACATATGCAATGATGTTGATCATGTACAAGAGAAATGGTAGGTTTGAAGAGGCCACTCGCATTGCCAAAAAGATGAGGGAATCAGGACTTCTAACTGATTTATTGAGCTACAATAACGTGCTTGGGTTGTATGCATTAGATGGTAGATTCAAGGAGGTGCTTGGAACTTTTAAGGACATGGTGAATGCTGCCATTCAACCTGATGATTACACTTTCAAGTCACTTGGAGCTGTTCTTATGAAATCCGGAGTTCCTAAGGGAGCCGTTAACCAGCTAGAATTAACAAGGAAGAAGGATGCTCAGAGTGGTTTGCAGAAATGGATGTCGACCCTCTCATCTGTGATTGGAGGGCATAACGATGATTATGATGATGCATAATTTTTCTTGGAAACCAGCTTTGAGAATGAAATCTCTGATTTATGCCACAATTTGCGATTGGATCGCAAAGTTCAGACAATGAACTGGTTCATTGCCATGTTACTGTGTTTGAGCAGTTGTACATCGTGTATCCCTTTAAAACTTTAGGACTAGTGTTCAAAGAGAGATTATTGCCTGGTTTTGTGGCCCTCTAAACGTTTTCTTTCAGCGTCATTCTTGTTTCTTTCGCTTCAAATCCGGGGGATTGACAACATTTAGCTGGGACCTCCTCCTTTGATTCTTAACCTGAAATGGTTGCAATATCTCTATGGGTATGCGTCAGCTAAGAATATAAGCTGCCAGCATCCTTGGCCACTACATAAAACTTGAACAGTATATTGAGCAAAGCAAATCCAGTAGCTCTTATTACTTTTCACTGACATTCTTTGTTTTTTATTATTATTTTTTATCTGCAAGCTCCAATCATGGTGTTCTGAACATGGCGTGTGGTATAAGAAGCATTGCAGATGAATATCTTTATCGAGTTTATCAGTTTGTGTTCGTCATGGTTGTTTTGACAACACAGAGGCAGCAAGCAAATGATAAAGAAACAAACGGAAATTTTCATTCGAACTAAAACTACTAAGCGAATTTTCTAATTAACAAGATCAAACCCAACACGAAGTGAGAAACCATAATCAATCCTTATGACACTAAAATGATGAAAATTTACATGTCCAATGATCATCGGCATTCAGCCATCACAAACCATTCACATCGCATCACATCACATCATTGTTATGCCATGAAAGAACAATATCCCCAAGCCCCGCCTGCAATTCCTCCCAGTGAACCTCCTCAAACTCCAACCGGCAGCCACCGCATCGACTACTGTTGTCAACCACTCTCACTTCCACCACAAACATTTCTGGCGCAATCTCCATTAAAACTTCAACCACCAACACCATCTTTCCAAGCTTTCCCAATCCTATAGCACCTCCACCTTTCCCTTTCTCTACTTTGTACCCCAACCTTTCACCAATCTCCTTCACTTTCTCCATCACTCCCTCTGTTTTTTCGGTTGTTGTAAACCTTTTTTCCTTCTTCTTCTTCACCTCGAAAAGCCCTGACAAATTAAGCCCTGATGATAATGATATTATATCAAATGCATTCATGGAAACCATCCCTGAAATCTTCTCATATTTACTATCAACTTTTTTAGTTAACACTAATTCTGAATCAAAAAGACAACGTTCTTGTTCTTGCGGCTGCTGCTGCTTCTTCTGTTGTGAAGATTTCCTGAACCAAGAATGATTCATTAGCGTTTCTATGCTCATTCTTGTTTTGGGATTGGGATCAAGAAGCTGAGAGATAATGGATTTTGCCAGCTTGGAAATCCAAGATGGAAACTCATATTCCCTTCGCTGGATCTTCTTATACATAGCTACAAGATTGCTATCATCGAACGGCATAGAACCTGCAAGCATCAGGTATAACATCACCCCACAAGACCATGCATCCGCCTTGGCTCCATCGTAGCCACGCCGAGCTACCACCTCCGGAGCCGTGTAAGCCGGAGTGCCACACGCCGTCTGCAGCATGCCATCCTTGAGCTGCTCCGGCAAAGCTGACAGCCCAAAATCAGAAACTTTCAAGTTCCCATCTTGATCCAAAAGAAGATTCTGCGGCTTCACATCACGGTGGGCGACTCCGTTTTGGTGACAGAAATGGAGAGCCGACAACAACTGCTGAAAGTAACGGCGGGCAGAAGACTCCGTGAGTCGTTTACGGCGAACTTTGGCAAATAGCTCGCCACCGGAAGCGAATTCCATAACGAGGCAGATTTTAGTCTTGGTGGCCATCACTTCATGTATTTTAAGAATATTAGGATGATGCTGCAGGCGACGCATGGCATCGACTTCCCTGATAATCCGCGACTCCATAGCTGAATCCAAAGATTTATTCTTGTCAATGATCTTAACCGCAACGACAGAATCATCGACGAGAGATTTAGCTTGATAGACTTTGGCGAAGCTGCCGCGGCCCAGGAAGCGAAGAAGTTGGTATTTGTTGAGAAGGGTAGTAGAGTTCCTGGAAGTCTTAGAAGAGGTAGGAGGTGGGGGAGGAGGCGGGGCAGGCGGCGGCGGAGAGGAACGAGCTCCGGGTTCCATGGCCACCCGTGGGTTGAAGCAGAGAGTTTTACAACCACAACTTAACCCAAGAGAGTGCTGCACGGGACAGAAGTGCAGCGCTTGGCGTTCCGGTTTTTATACAGAAACTCTAGTTTTCTTTGGTTTCCCGTTGTTTTCTGTATGTCACAGTTTCAATTTACAAATCTGGGCCGGCTTCTTCAGTGAATTTACCAAATCACCCTCCAGGCCTTTTTCGCCGCAGTAAAAATCGGGTTATTAACCGGGTCGTCAGGTTGACTGATTTATTCTACTAAATGTCTAAATCATAACATCAACGGTCCAAATAGAGTTCCGAATTATTACAACTTTGGCATTTTGTCACAATCTCTGTTGGATAGCAGCCAGAACGCACTAACGATGGTTATTAATTCACAATAATCACACTTTCCTTTTAATATATTAAAAAGAAAGAAGCGCATCTGCTGCTTCGAAAAGCACTTCCACTAACCATTAATATCATACTGCCAAGATCTATTATTAATTATAAAACACAGCCCGTGAATTACAAGTGACGACACAGGAAAGCATAAACAAAAATATCACACCCTCCTCTGCCCAATTGGAAAGCGAAATTGGACGAATCAAGCTTTAATCCTGAAGAGACCTTTTCAAACTCTTGCAGTACGACACTGGAATATGCAAAAGCATCTGATCCTCATGGTCATCCATGAACTGGCCATCCACTTCCTCGGTTGTCAAATCTTGTAAAACTTGTTTTCCTTTCCTTTCAATTTGGTCCCTAGTCAAAGCACAGCAGCCTCTCTCACTAATCTTCCAGCTTTCCCAGAACATTCCTCTGTTAATTTTCCACGATTCTTCAGTCACTAACTCTGCGGGTTGGCTTGCAATCTTCATCACCGCAGAACCAGCTTGCATTTCATAGCTTGGGTTGGTGGTCAAATATCACGAGCCAAAATACCAAAACAGTAGTTTCAATAAATATCGAGGATATTTTGGTAATCTCACATACACCCCAGGACAAGTAGACAAACTGTTCAAGTCTTTCGCCCTTTCTGGTCCGAACGGGACTCGGAATCTGTTGTCCGCTCACTGTGGCATCTGCTGTGTCGCAACTTGGTTGAGTTGTACGGCTCTCGACGTGACACGTCATCAACACAGGTCATCCGTATTACACATGTAGGCCCCACTTCTGAAATCTGAAACAGATTTAAATATAAAATTGATGTAATAATTAGGAGGTAAGGAGGTAGGAGTTTCGTTTATGACTTGGGAAATAAGCATTTAAATTAATGATTACAATATATTATTATTACTATTTTAAATTTTCATATAATTAATAATTATTAATTAATATCAAGACAGCCCAAGATTCGCTATCATTAACAAATAGAACATGCTTATTTAAATATTTATTTTATTTTGAAATTTTTAATTATTTAATTATTAATAAAATATTATTATTATTATTATTATTATTAAATTTAAATTAAATTTCTTCTCAATTTTAAGAAATCACTTGAATTTTATTTATTATGCTACTCAAAAATAATTATATATATTTTTATATGTAATTCTTTTATCAAGATTTATAATTAAATAATTTTTTTAATAAATTAAAAAAAATATTAAGATTTTTTGCTTTAAAAAATACACGTGGTATATTATAATTAACTAATATTATAAAAAAAATTTACGACAAAAATATAAGTTTTTATTTCTTTGTTTAAGAACATTTTTTATTTATTTTTTTTAAAAAATATATATTTATTTAAAATAAAAAAAACTATTTAAAATAATAATAACTTAATAAAAAAAGTTATTAAATTAAATCTAATTTTTAATTTTTTTAATGATTTTGATTGTGGCATGCTCATCTTTCTATGAGCGACAACTTGGGTTTATTATATTGTAATTTCTACCTTGCTAATCATTTCCTTTTACCAAATAAAATTATTAACTAAACAAGGTAATTAACACAATATAGGAATATTATAAGCATAATTTGGCAAGATTAGGGTTTGAATTAAAAAGGATTAATGGGTGTCTTTCCCTATTGTGAAGGTTCCAATTCACCCACTAAGTCCAAGGTAAAACGGATGTTCATATCAAAATTTGTCTTTGCTTTGTATTAAAATGAATTAGGAACCACAACAGTGGATCCGTCAAAGAGACAACCCATGATTGTCTAGTTTTACAAGGCATGGAGGAGATTGCCCTAGTAAGATTCAATGCATGTCATAGAAGAAATAAAAATCGGGACAAACCCTTGATTCCTATTCACTAGTGTCCAATTAGGCAACCCCACAAAGCAAACTTAATTAACGATTAAATGGCAAATTATTGATGGATTAAGGACACGTGGTTGGATGTATTAGTTTACCTCCATTTTGTGAATATTTTCACAATATGGCTAGGAAAACGAGTGGAAATTGTGTCGTATTGTATACTCTATTGTTACCAATGTTAGAATTATTGGATGGCATTACCCATGTGGACCAATGATGGACACCATTTGATGACAATGTGGCTTGTTGGACCTACACAAAGAGAGTATTAAATTTGCATATCGGAAAATATCATTTATTATCAAGTTAAAATCTCCTAAACATTAATGATGTACAGTACAATATAAGTACTGTGGATGTGACCAATAAGATAGCAACTTCTCAACTTTTAACATGTCAAACGCATTGTATGGAATAAGCTTTGTATATAAATCAATCACGAGACTTTGATATTTTTCTTCCTTCTTTTAGTATAGTTTAACGAGGTAAACACCAACTAATTTGGACATTTCAATAATATAATTGAAAGCTATTTTCGTAGAAAGTAAATTTAACTTTAAATTTCGAGAATTTTAAGCAAAATTTTAATGTACGATTTTTATCAAATTTATGAGATCGAAAAACGAACAATACTATTCAATTAGTTTTATACTAATTTTCGAAACTTTCTTATGTTAGTTATCCTAAACCTGTCACTAAGAAAGAAAGACATCTAATGTTTTAGAGAGAGAGAGATTTTAGATAAACTCTTTGTGGGTAAGGAGTCAATAATTACCTAATCTGGCTCTTGGCATACATGAAAGAACAGTGTAGGTTCAAAGGCCACTAAATTGATCCATGATACTAATAATTCCCATCTACTTTATTTGGGAAGGCGAAAGGACAAAGGAAATTTGATGGCCACTTCTCCTAAATAAACCTTTATTTACTAATGCGAAAGCACAAGAAAATGGCATAAATCATTAACAAATGTGGATGGTATTAGTGGTTGGGCCGCAGATAATACTTGCTTAAACAGCCTAGCTAATTGGGAGACTGCCAATAATCCATTTTATTGGAGGCAATGGCCCCGAGTCAGAACAATACTGGGGTGAAGTTAGAATCATTCTAATGGTAAACTGAATAAAGCCCTGTGCAACCCAGTATTTCAAACTCATTGAGCAGTTGTCACCTCGGTAAGACCCGACCCGGCCCAATTTTGGTATTCTCATTCAACATATATATATATGATAATATCTTATAAAAAAAAATTGATATTCAAATTTTAATAAATATTTGATAAATTATAAATATTTAAATAAATATTTAAAATTAATTTAGGTCAAATATAATTTTAATTATTCAATATTTAATATTTATTTAAAAATAAATAATCTTTTTTAAATTATAATAAATTTTATATTTTTATTTTTTTATTTTATTTATAATTTTATAATATAAAATAAAAAAATATAATATTAATTTTTTAAAATTTAATTTTAATATATTTTTATCACAAATTTTATTTGATATAAATATTATTTTTATTTATTAGATAAATTTTGATAAAATATTTTATTTAAATATTATGATATAAATAATTTAAAAATTAAAATATTATTTTTTGTAAATAAATTTTAATATAATATTTTATTTAAAATTATCTCAAAACAAAATTTATACCATACAAATTTTAATTTGACATTCAAAGTTTAATTTTATATTATAACTATTTAATTTTTTTGGTTTAAATATAAATATAAATTTTAAATTATAATTTTAAAAAATTATAAATATTAAATATTTTAATTAAATAAAAATACAAATATTTTAAATTTTTGGGCCGTACGATAGCATCTCCCGCATTCGGCATCAACTATTAAATGGGGTTGCAACAAATTTGCTGGGATTTTTTTGCTGTTTCTCGGATAATTTCGATCTCCCAATTTTCTCGAGAAAATTCAAAAAGCGAAAAATGTCGGTTCTCGGGAGATCGAAAGGGATTCTGGAGATCGCTAAGTTTGGTATATACGTCGGCGTTCCAATCTTTTTCTTATGTACACTTTCGCCAACAATAGCAAGAATATCCAGAAATTCATGGGAAATGTAACTATCTTTCTCTATCTGTGTGTCTCTGTTGTGAGAACTGGTGGTATTAATATAAATTGCTTGAATCTGAAGCTCTGGCTAGTTGAATTATACTGCTATTTTTTATTGATTTAGTGCTTAACGGCGAAACTTAGATTAAGCTATGCTAGGATTAGATTGAATTGGAGCGTTAATAGCGGATTGATTATCAGTCTGATACAAAATACGTGCTACTCATGGCTTGTTATATTCTTTTGTTTCCTTACTTTAAGTGGTCTGTGATAAATTGTTAGACAACAGCACTGGTGCAACAATATGGATTGCAATTAGTCTGTAGTAGATGTTTTTCATTAGGGTTTTAGAATGTTTCACACCCTTTTCATATAATGAATGTTTACTTTAAAATTACTGCAAAAATGCATTTTTTTCTCTTTATATCTGTAATCAGGTCCAGTGTTGTAGTAGTTTTCTGTAATCTACATCCTCACTGAACTTACCTCTGCTTTAGCACGGAAAGAACAATCTTAATGTTTGGTCTGGGAGTGGAGGGTTTAGAAAAACTATCCTGGGTTCTTTGTCCCTGTGACCTACTTTGATTTAGATGATTTCTTACTCCCCTGATTTAGAGTCGTTAAGTTCATGGTCAGATTACCAAATAGTTAACTAGATTTCATTTTAGTTATTTGGCATATTCCTTAACCTTCAAAATCTAGAAGTTCTTCTCATTCATGTCCATGTATTTATGAGCATTTTAATTTTTCCTTGGACATTCAGGTGGAGGTTATTGAGATGGAAATTGCAAGGTAGTTAGTTCTGTTCATCTCTTTCTGGTAGGGGCATTGTTCAAATTGTTTCTACATTCCTCCCCAAGATTCATGCAAACTTCTTTATCATGGAAGGTTATTTGTTGTTTTCCTGGTAATAGTCATCAAAATGTGACTGGTTCAATTTCAATGAAATGTTGGTCAGAAAAAGCAATTTAAAATATTATGTGCCTATTTGATTGATATTGTTTTGCTATATAGACAGGCAAGGCATTCTTTACAATAAAGTGTTGCGAAAATTATAGGTTATTAACATTTTATGGTTGGGGGGTTTCTGGCCTGTTAATGATTGAGGGCTCCTGTGCATATTGTTAATGCTTTGTATATGCACTCTATGATGCTTCTGAAATTTTAGTGTCCACAGAAACCAGCTTCTAACTCATGGATGCTGTTCTTTTTTTAGTTTTTTGGGTGAATTTTAAAAAATTATTTTTGATTGTCTGGGATGCCATTGACTGCATTTTTTTGATCCAGATTTTCATGTGTCGTCTAAACTCATAATCATTTGTGTTTCTTTTGGTGTGAAGTGATCTTACATAGTGTATCCCCCAGAGTCACCGATGCCTCCGTCATCAGAGGAAACGAGGGAAATGGCTCGAGAATTAGCTCACAAGAACAATTTACGTTAAATGTCACTTAGTGTGTTGTAAGTTACTAGAGTATTTTTCATTTTGTATCATCCAGTGTACTTCTAATATAACAGTATCTATGTAATATGCTATAAAGCTCGTGCATTAATATTTATGTACAGTTTCTTTAATCTTTGCAAAATAGAATGGTTCCTGATGCTTTATGTTCTTACGATAACTCGTGTTCTCTGTTTGGAAGGTCCTAAACCAGACTGAGCTCATTCCCATGCCTCCAAGGACCAGACAGCCATGTATCAGTCAATGTATCAAAACAGCATCGTGGTCTTTTCGCAATCTAATTGGAATATTTTTGTAATTAGCAATACCGCCAATGGTGATAGGATATAAATGCAGTAAATATGGGAATATCATGTTGGTTCGGGTTGGGTTATTATTTTTCTTTTAAAAGATGTATCTAATAAGATACGTAGAATTCATTCTTATAAAGGTTAAGAATACTCTTTTGATATTTAACATAAAATTTTGTCATATATATATTTTTTATTTATTTAATGAGAACTTTTGTTACACTCTTCTCTACTCAATTCTGTGAAGCTTTAGTGGGGTTTTCTGCATGTTCATTCTATTCTATTTCAAGATTTATGTACTTGCAGAGTGGGATTTTTTGCATTTCCATTCTACCCTATCTTAAAATTTATGGACTTTTTATTGACGAGTAAAGTACTTGTGTAATGCCTTCATTACAGGAGCGGTGCTCTGTATGTTCGTTTTACTCTTGTCTTGTGACTCATGTTTAATATTTGTGGAATGCCTTTGTTATAGTGGAGTTTTTTTGCATGTTGGTTTTGTTCTATTTTGAAATTTATGATCCTTCTTAAATGTATTTCACGTATGCATTAAGCGGTGGATTATTATTATTTTTTTTTAAAAATATATTTAATAAAATATATAAAATTTATCTTTACAGAACTAAAAAAATGCTTATTTTCTGTTCAATTCGGGGCACACAAGCACTTTTTCTGTTAAATATATTGCTGTACAGCTTGAAGAAAGAACAGGCAAAGTTTTCCTTGCATGTTTTCAGTTACCTCCTGGACTCGACCGTGGAAGATGAAAACCTGTCAACAGGCTTGGAGGCCGGCCGGTGACTCTTCTTAACAATTCGTTAGTAATTTCCCTTTTCTTGAAGGGCAAAGAAAATTTAACGGTCAAGTCAACTGTCACTGACAGGGATTTAAATTCTGGAAATTTCTTCTATAAAAGCCGGTTCCAGTTAGGACATTGACTTCCCTTGACGTTTGAAATTTCCCGGAAACATTCAAATGCGGCAGTTTCCATGTTTGGCGTCTAAACCAATGTGAGGTGTAGACCCAGAGAGAATTTACGTGGATGTTATTCTCGTATTCTGTCTGAAACCTTGACTTCGACAATTAGTCTTCCGTTCAGACTCGCGGTGATTGATCTACGTTTCTACGGTTTCACTGCAGCTACGTCATTTTTCCTACATTCCACACGCGGAGAAACATTTAAAGCTATGGATTGAGAAGGACGTGGCAGAAGAAGTCGTTGTTGCTGTTTTCTTGTTTCTGGGGATTTGAATCTCTTTCAATAGGTAAAGTTTTCAAGTTTTAGTTTCTTGTTCCGGGTAAATGCGTTTAACTAGTTTGTTAAGCTTAATCGGGATTACCCTGTGTGGTTAAGAACGGGTTAATCAAGTTTTGAGTGTTAGATGCATCTTTTTCCTATGTGATTAAGTATTTGGTTTGTATTTTTTCATTGGTAGATTTTGTATGTTGTTGCATTTCCACTGAATTATTGTATTGTTTACTTACTGTTCTCAGTTGTGAAGCATAATTTTACCTGCTTTTCGCCCCATTTCGGTTTTCCTTTTTTCCTTTCACGTGTATCTACTTCAGTTATATCCTTTTCCGATTCAAATTATGGCCCTGGATATTTGCATTTGATCTCTATTTTGACGTTCTGATGGAAGTTTTATTCCTTTCTTTTAGATGATGCATCAATGTAATAACAGAAACAGAAGGGAACGTTAATTACTGATTCTAATTCTAGTTTTGATCGCTGACTTATGCTTGGAGTTTTTAGTTTCAGTCAGGTGAAAAGTCTTTGTAGATTAGCTTACTAGTATTATGACTGATGATTTGTTAATGGCGAGAGTAGCAACAACCATCGCATCCTCCATATACACGTTTTATCTCTGGGTAGAATTGCATCGTCTTTTAAGACTAAAATTTTGAAAACTATTAAAGGTTTCCAAGATGATCTCTTTCTGTCTTTCCTTTTCGCCTTGTGCTTGGTTTAGAAAACCAAAATGCAAGGAATGGATGGGCATGGGTCTTCTTCATTCATTGATGAATTTGGCCTTCTTACTTTACCAGAATTGCATCTTCCTTTTCCTTGCCTGTTGGTGTTTATTAATTTTGTTTTGTTTCTTCCAGGTTCTTGTGAGTTAAAATTGTTAACACACAGACAAAAGAGTGCAGTAGAGGAAGTTGCTCAGATGGGGAAAAGAACTTTGTTGAGTTCAATCAGTAGTTTCCAGGCTATGGACGAATCCTGTTCTGTTTAGTCTCGTAGAGATATTGGCGTAGAAACATAATTATGGCTCTGGAACTCATACCCATAGGGACCATCTTAGCTGTGCTGACAAATCAGGTCATTAAAACAGCTCAGGCCGCAAAAGATGTCTTATATGAGAAGGAAAGCTTCAAGGTGCTGTCAAAGCACCTTTTTGACATTGAATCAGTGTTGAAAGAGTTACAGCTTAAAAATTTGAATGATTCTCAAGCTGTGAGGCTAGCTCTTGAAAGCCTTGAAGCTGATGTCGAGAAAGCAAATAACTTGGTTGAGAAATACAAGAATAAAGCCCGCTTTTATATGCTGCTCAAGTGCCGGCACATTGTCGATGAGGTACAAGAAGTCACAAGAAATATTGGAAGGTCTTTGGCTTCTTTATCCCTTGCAACTACAGAAGTTCTGTCAGAGATTTCTGACCAGATAAATAGGCTACACAATGAGATGCAGAGAGTGGAATTTGAGGCTTCACAGTCTCAGCTGGAAATTCTTGACAAGCTAAACCAGGGTCTTAGAGATCAGAAACTTGACCAGGGATTTGCAAATGATATGCTTGAAGAGATAGCAAGGGCAGTGGGGATACCTGTTGAGCCCTCAGAGATAAGTAAGGAGCTTGCAAGCTTCAGAAGGGAAAAAGAAGAAGCAGCCAACTGGAAAGAAAGAGCTGAAGTCCTATTTTTGGATCAGGTTATTGAGCTGCTCTCTCGGGCTGATGCTGCGAGAGACTATGAAGAAGTCAGGAAGCAGTATTTTCAAAGGCTTCAGGTCATAGAGCGATATGACTCAACAGGAGACTATATCGAACCACTTACTCCTTTCATTTGTCGTATAACTGGAACTGTAATGGTTGATCCTGTCAGCCTTTGCACAGGTACTACCTGTGAGAGAGCTTCCATTGAAGCTCGGTTAGATCGTGGAGAAAAAACAGATCCTGAAACAGGTAGTGTACTTGAAGACACCTCTTTGAGGTCTAACCTACCGCTGAGACAATCAATAGAAGAGTGGAGGGAACTGAATTATTGCCTTAAAATCAGATGTTGCAGGGCAAAGTTGTTATCAGGAGTGGATTCATCTGAGTTGGAGGCCCTTAGCCAAATGCAGCATCTTATCAGAGAGAGTTCCATAAACAAGGACTGGATCTCTATAGCAGGGCTTACAGATATTATAATCTCTATCCTTGGGAGTTCACACAACAAAGATGTGAGGAGGAAGATATTAATTACCTTGAAAGATCTCACCGAAGGCCATGCAAGAAATAAGGTATGCCGCTTGAATTAAATTGGGTGTTCATTCCATACTGCAACATCTATGAATCTCCTCTTTTTTTCAATCATATTAGCTTCAATGCAAAAAGTTCTTGGATGCAATTTTTTTTCCAAACAAAAAATAATGAAAAAATGCATTTTTTATATTAATTCTTCTTTGTTTTCTTATAACATCTACTGGCGGGAAGTCATTCTTCATCTTTTCTTTTAACTTATTCTCATCTTATATATTGTATACCATGAGAAATGATAAGAACGGAAAATCTTAAGGACTGGGAGTCTGGGACAGGTTTGTTTGGCCACACATCTGATCTGAAGTCTTTCAAATTATTAGCCTTTGCATAACACCAACAACTTCCAGTTAGATATGTGGGTTACTATGTACAAAAACATGTGTATATGTAAAGCAAATAATTTCCTACTAAGTTCACCATTTGACTCTTTTTACAGGAAAAAGTGGTTGATTATGAAGGATGGGATCCCATTGTTCAATGCTTATGGCGTGACTCAATCATCTCACAGGCAGCAGTTGAATTACTGTATGAGTTATTGCAAGACAGATCTGGTTGGAATGTTTCTGTTTGCAGGAAACTATCTCAGCAATGCTATTGCATACTTTTCCTTGTTACTCTTGTAAAGGGTCCAGTCAGGAAGTCAGCAGAGTATGCAGAAAAAATTATGCAAAAGCTTTTCGATGTGGATGAGCAGAATATTTCTCGTGCTGCAAAGTCAGGCTGGTATAAGCCACTTATTGATCGCATGATTCAAGGTTTAGAAAACTTTTTCTCTTATGTCTCTTGGGTTAACATCCCTTTATAATTTATAAAGTTTGTTTTATTTAGTTCATAATTGTGGGAAATGCAATCTGTTGTGTGAGGGAAAAAATGGATGTTGTCTTCCAGCCAAATTTTCAGATTCTTACTATTTTTAATCCCTACCATAAAGCGCAAATAAATAAAGAAAGAAACTAACAGAAAAGGCTTATTTAGGCCTTTGAAAGGAAATGATTTTGTGTTTCCAGTGAAACTGAAAGTCCATACCATGCTCCATGGTTAGATGGAAAGATTCATATGAAAACATATGCAAAAGAACAGTAGAGTTAATTCATTCTCTCAAATATCCCATTGACTCCTAGCATATTTATGTGGAATGAAATGTTGTGTCCTCTCTGTGTTGAAGCTTTGCATAGTTTGCTATAATCTTCCATTAATATGTTAGTCATGTAATTGATCATTCTGAATAACTTCAGGGTCTGAGTCTTCAAGGATATCAATGGTGAAGGCGCTACTTAACATGGAACTGGTTGATTCGAATTTAGAACTACTTGGCAAGGAAGGGATTGTACCTCCCTTGCTTGATATGGTGGTATCTGGCAATTTACAATCAAAAGAGGTGTCCTTGTCTCTCTTGGTTAAACTAACTGGTTCTGTTACCAATAAAGAGCTTCTTGCTGCTGCTGGTGGGATTCCAGTTGTTTTGAAACTGATGTTCTCCTCCCTTGTTCACACCAATCATTATTGTTAGATGCTCTGAAATCCTTGAAAAGCTTTCTTCTGATAATGATGGAACTAAATTCCTTGTTGATGAAAATGGGGACCAACTTGAGCTAGAACCAATTATCACTAATTTGTTAGCTTTGCAACAGAATTTCAACTCTTCTCACAATGTTCGAAAGCCTGCTTTGCGTTCACTTGTCCGATTTTGCAAGACTGAAGCTGAGTTGGTTAAGACAGCTGTTCTCAAAGCCAGTGCTGTTTCTGTAATTCTGCCGCTTCTTGATGACACTGATTCAGAAATTCGTGAAATGGCTATAAATCTTCTGTTCCTATTCTCCCATCATGAGGCACAAGGAGTTGTGGAGTACCTTCTTAGGCCAAAAAGGTTGGAGGCTTTAGTAGGGTTCCTTGTTAATGATGACAAGAGTGATGTCCAGATGGCTGCTGCTGGTCTACTTGCCAACCTCCCGAAATCTGAATTGTCACTTACCATGAAATTAATTGAACTGGATGGACTTGATGCAATCATAAATATTTTAAGATCCGGGACCATGGAAGCACAAGAAAATGCTCTAAGCGCACTCTTCAGGTTCACAGATCCCTCAAATCTTGAGTCACAGCGGAGTGTGGTTGAACGAGGAGTATACCCTTTGCTTGTTAACCTTCTCAGGGTTGGTTCAGTGACAGCAAAGGCAAGAGCCGCGGCTCTCATTGGTACTCTTTCCACAAGCAGTCCAAAGCTTACTGTTGTGCCGAAATCAGCTGGTTGCTGGTGTTTCCGGCCGTCTCGTGTTCACTTATGTTCAGTACATGGGGCTATTTGTAGTGAAAAGACCACATTTTGTCTTTTGAAAGCAAATGCTTTGCCTGATTTGGTTAAACTCTTACAGGAACAGGTCCATGCAACTGCTTATGAAGCAATTCAGACGCTTTCCACGCTGGTTCAAGAAGGCTGTCAGCAAAGAGGGGTACCTGTGTTGCATCAGGCTGATGCTATAAAACCCATATTGGATATTTTGACTTGGGGAACAGAGTCTCTGAAGGTAGAGGCTTTGGGACTCTTGGAGAAGGTTTTCGTGTCCAAAGATATGGTGGATAACTATGGATCAACAGCTAGATTACTTCTTGTTGGTCTGACCGGCAGGAATGTTCGCGAGGATGGTTGTCTCGCAAGGAAGGCTACCAGAGTGTTGTCCTTCATTGAACGCTATTCACGATCATCCAGATCTCTTATTCCGGGACTATTTTGGTGAAGGTTTTCTTATCTGGTCGAGGCATACTGTTTGCGTAATATGTAAGTATACTATGACTAAAATGATGAAGAAATCTAGTCCTTTCAGTATGTATATGCATAATATTACTGGTAAGATCACTTATACTGGATAAGCAACAGGACACCTAAGGAAGTACTTATGTCTTCTAGCTCATGACACTTGTATGAACAGTTTCTGTATACCAAAAAAGCGTGTATAGATACGAAGTGCTATTCAAGTTGTCAAATGCTAAAGGTCCCTTAGTTCCATGTTTCCTTTTTTGTTTCCGGCACTCTTCCTCCTGCGTATGTAAATTGGATAGTCAACAGTTTCATGGTTGTTTCATTATATACTCTGTTCATTTTCTTTTGTATCCTTGTTTGACAAGAAAGCAACACTCAATATAGGGTTAACATCACAAATATACACACACGGCGGCCGCAGTCCAGAAGTTTAGGACATCTGTAGTTGTCATGAGGAAATAATGCCATCGATAGTTGTAGCCCTGCCCCTCTATGCACTGTTCCTCGGCAGCAGCAGCCCAAATGCCTTTTAACACCAGGAAATTTGTTCTCCCTGAATACTGGAAATCTGTTATGTTCTTGATTATGATCACTTAAAAGAAAGCCGCTAAAGAGGAGCAGAAATGTCTGCTCCGCAATAATTGTTGTATTTCTACTTAATTTTAAAAAATATTTAATAAACAACTATTTTTACAATAATTATTTTAAAAAATTACATCATTTATAAATACTTTTAGAGAAAATATCTTCCTTTGCAAGAGTTCTCACCTTTTTTGATTTTTTTTTAAATAAATATTTTCAAATACTTTTAGTTACTGAAGGGCTTGCAAGTGTTGAGAGTCGAGCATTTATCGGCAGCTCAAAAAATTAGTTTATTAATGCTTGTTATTGATTCAAAAGATTAATTTATTCGGTTATATTAATTATTTGTTCTTTTAAATTTAAAATTAATTTATATTTTATTTAATATAAAATATATAATATATATTTTTAATTATTTAATATGCGATATTTTCATTCATCTAATTATATGATGTTCTCGTTATGTTACACTAAATTTATTTATTATAAATTGATCTAACTAAGTATTGCTTATTTCTTAAACTTTTTGAAAAACTTATGTTTCATGTGATAATTTATGTAAAAATTAGATTTATTATAATATTATTTGATACAAGACCGACTCAAAAAAGATAGTTTATTAGATAATATTATTTACTTATTTTTATAAAATTAAAACCGACTTATTTTTATTTTATATGAGATATAACATAAAAAGAAAACTCTTAATATTTTAAGATTGTATTTAATGCCGATCAATAGGAGAGAAAACCACAATTGCTTATGCAAATGACAGACCAACAATCAAGAACATTTTAAAAGGTAGCTTAAAAATAAGTTTACTAATAGCAATCCAACTGATAATGACATATACTTATTACGGATTGTTAAATATAGCGTCTGCATGTAGCAATCAATTATTTTCTTAGTTGACATCTAATTTGTCTCTTTCTTTCTTTCCATCGTATTCTTGTGGAAGATTTTGCCTTGCCATCATCAATCAATTTGCTTTCATGGTGTTGTTGAGAGTTTGTCTTCATTGTAGATTAATGGTGGATGCCAACTAATTGTACTCGTATTTTCAGAATTCTGGCCCATTCACATGCGGACTGAAGCTACAAGTTATGTGCAATTGTATTCTATTGCATGATTAACAATAATACCAAGGATTGATGGGTTGATTTGGTGATCAATTGTGAACTTCACTCATGTCTCCTTAACTCAAATCACTCTTAACACGCCATCTAATTTACACAAGTTAAGTATGATTAACTTGGAGATAACTAGCAACCCCAATTACTTCTAAGAGCAAATGTTTGCTCTTTGGTACATGATAAAGCAGGTAGAATCAAAGAAGAAGAAAAAAAGTGAATAAGGATTTCGTGTGAAGCTTATTTCTTGCCTACCTACCATCTCTCCGATGGCTTCCCCCAAGATTAAATCCACACTCCACTCCATTACCAAAGCTTATTTATATATCATCACGAGCGGCGCTGAGAAATTTGGTGGAAATTTGGTTAGAAGTTTGAGCATTTATTGTGGGAAAATGACGTGCGTTTGTTGAATGAAACTTGTCAAGATCAGAAATAAAACACAATTAAGCACATGGCTAGAAACTTTGACATGAAGTTTCCTTCGGAGAAGACGATTTCTTGGAAGTTCAAAGGTATATTAATATTACAAGCCTGTTACCAGCTTTCTGTTCTCACATTTCCTTTCCTGTTTTGTTAAAAATTAATTAGGGCATGGTGGCCTAATGGTATTCTAAGAGAAAGTTTTAGGTTAATATCAGGTTACGATACCTTAAAACACAAGTATCAAAGGAATAGCATATTAAGAAGAAGAGGAATTTTTCTCATAATTTAATAGTATTAATTTCATACTTGTTTTTTACTATCGAATTGTCAGCATGGGTCATTAATTATGTTATCTAGCATTTAAATTTGACGGCTTATTCAAGATTGTAGAACATTTCACAGACACCAAAGTGATAAGCTCCAATGGCATATGTTATGTAGCTCACCTAACAGACTTTAAAAACCTTCATTGAATTAGAAAGATGTTGGTGAATTTGCAATGCATTTTAGTATGTGGGTTGTCTTTAATTAAAGTCTAAAAGCGACAAAGAGAACGAGTTGGTCACGAAATTGACAAATACCACAGTATCAAAACCAATGTGTAAATCTTCCCTGAGAAATTCTCGACAAGAAGCTTCATTTATTGTATACAATAATCTGTGCCCTGAAAAACGGTTGCTCGGAGGCCCTACCCTCGTTGTGTCATGTTAGTTCGGAAACTGCCAACCGGCGCAGGGAGAAGGATAGGAGTCAAAAATTGCATCAGTCCCAAAACACACGGGGCCATGGCCATGGCCATGCATGAATTTAATTGGCTGCATGGCTTGAAATTGGGCAAGCATTGCATTGATGGGTGGTGAACAACACATCGTAGTAGCTGTCTTCTCTTCCCTTTTTCGAAAACCTTGACAGGGAAACAGAAAATTAGATAAAATTCTGATAAATATATGGGAAAAGAGTATTCGATTCAACCATTAATCAGTTGACACGTGCAAAAATTGACAGGTGACATCTTCAATGACCACCAAAGCCGAAATTGTATGGAAATAAATAAGGTCAAATATGTATAAAAAAGAAAATCTTTATTTTCCCTCGTAGGCAGGTTTAACAATTAAAAGTTCGTTGGGGTAGTTGCATCTCCCAGATGCTATTTGGCCACGGGGCTACAAGCAATACCCCCTCCCTCCATCTATTCACATTCCCCACACCCCCCGCCCCCCTTTTTAATCCTCGCGTGCCTCTCCATTTTGCAAGGGCATTACTCGCTCACACTTGTTATATCTTCAAATCATTCTTCCTTAACTTGCACCTCGTTCTCTCTTTTCAGGCACAAGTCTCCTTTCCTAGCTACGTAATTCAGCTACAGATTCATTTAGCTTTCGCTTATTTTTCTTTGTTTGGTGGTGAAAAATGGCTGACGAGAGGAGCCAGACTACGAATTCAGAACTCGTTTCAGCTCAAGGCACTTCATCTTCACCTGAAAGAAGAGAAACTAAGCTTCCAAACTTTCTCCTGTCTGTTAGACTCAAATACGTGAAGCTTGGTTACCATTACTTAATCTCAAATGCCATGTATCTTTTGCTTGTACCACTTCTAGTCATTTCTTCAGCTCATCTTTCTACTCTTAGATTGCAAGATTTTGTCCAGCTATGGAATCAACTCAAGTTCAATCTTGTTACCGTCACCGTGTGCTCAAGTCTCATGGTTTTCTTGAGCACACTTTACTTCATGAGTCGCCCAAGAAAAGTATACTTAGTAGATTTTGCATGTTACAAGCCTGAACCAGAGCGTAAGTGCACCAGAGAGATTTTCATGGAGAGATCTAAGCTTATTGGGTGTTTCTCGGAAGAGAACTTGGCCTTTCAGAAGAAAATTCTGGAACGGTCTGGTTTGGGCCAGCAGACTTACTTCCCTGAAGCCGTGCTACGAGTCCCACCAAACCCTTGCATGGCCGAGGCCAGGAAGGAAGCCGAGATGGTGATGTTTGGGGCCATCGACGAGCTCTTGGCTAAAACTGGCCTTAAGGCTAAAGATATTGGTATTCTTGTTGTGAATTGCAGCTTGTTTAATCCAACACCATCTTTATCAGCCATGATTGTGAATCACTACAAACTTAGGGGCAACATCTTGAGCTATAATCTTGGTGGTATGGGCTGCAGTGCTGGACTTATTTCTATCGACCTCGCCAAACAGCTTTTGCAGGTTAAATTTCTGTCACTTCTATTAATCTTAGTTCTGTAGTCATAATTATTCACCCTATAAAAGAATTCTTTATCACCTCTGCTAAATCAACATGGAGAGAAATGAACCATTTTCCTGAGTAAAATTAAGGTCACCCTACGCACAAGTCCAGCTGGTGTTATAGGTGAACCGGGAAATGTATTAAAGGATTGTTGAGAACTTTTCTTTGGTAAGTCTGCTTTGAATAGATATTGAAACTTTGCATATTTAACAAAGAAGAAATTAATGTTGTCAAATTTGGTCCCGCAATAGACAGAGCTGTAGGTTATAATTAGGCATGTAGTGAGCTGTGAATTACCTGGGTTGAAGGGTATGGAGGAGAGATTATTTAATGTTAACTGCATACCAAACATCTGTCTACTGGTCAACTTTTGAGTTACCAATAAATTCAAGTATCAACTAACAGTTTGTTCAGGAATCATTTTAATGTGGAAGATTTTGGTAACTACTTTCCTAACTTGTTGACCTGGCTCTGTGTGATGTTAATCTAACAGACGCAGCCGAATTCCTATGCCTTAGTGGTGAGCATGGAGAACATTACTCTCAACTGGTACTTTGGCAATGACCGATCGATGCTTGTATCAAACTGCCTCTTCCGCGTGGGTGGTGCAGCAATTCTTCTCTCAAACCGATCCTCCGATCGCCACCGATCGAAGTATCAACTCGTCCACACAGTGCGAACTCACAAGGGTGCCGATGACAAATGTTACAACTGTGTCTTCCAAAAAGAGGATGACACCAAAAGAATTGGAGTCTCACTCTCGAAAGACCTCATGGCTGTTGCTGGGGAAGCCCTTAAAACTAACATCACTACTCTTGGACCGTTAGTTCTTCCCATGTCTGAACAACTCCTGTTTTTCGTAACTTTAGTTGCCAGAAAAGTCTTTCAAATGAAAATAAAACCATATATTCCAGATTTCAAGCTGGCTTTCGAGCATTTCTGCATTCACGCAGGAGGAAGAGCAGTGTTAGATGAGCTAGAGAAAAACCTTGATCTCTCTGAATGGCATATGGAGCCTTCGAGAATGAGTCTCTACAGGTTTGGGAACACATCTAGCAGCTCTTTGTGGTATGAATTGGCCTACTCTGAGGCTAAGGGAAGAATCAGAAAGGGTGATCGAACATGGCAGATTGCATTCGGGTCAGGATTCAAGTGTAACAGTGCTGTATGGAAGGCATTGAGAACAATCAATCCCGCTAAGGAAAAGAATCCATGGATAGACGAGATAGATGAGTTTCCTGTTCATGTCCCAAGAATAGTACCTGTTCATACTTCTTGAAGATTTTCAATTACCTCTAATAGTGGGACTATGATTTATTTTCGTACAAAATTTTATTATATATGTAATATTGGTGATACACACGCACACACATACACACATTGTATTTGAAGATCAAATAGAATAACAAGATGGATAGTAATTACCAAATTATATGGCATTAATCTGTCTATCATTATCAACTAAATGCTTGAATTTGCACTTGCACGTAATGCTTAAGCATCCCCATAATACCAAACCAACTGCCATGTAAGAGTCGTTAAACAAATTGATAAAATCTATACCAACCAAACAACCAGCCACAGTGACATTGTTAATTCAACGCATGGAATGCGATGTTCAAGCCAGCTAACTCGCAAATATAGAACAAGTTGCAAGGCAAAATGTTTACAAGAAACAAGAGGTTGTCTCTCCGTGATTCATTCAAAGCAAGTCATCGTGCATCTAATGAACAAGATGCCTTGCGAAACAAAGGCAAGGCTGCATAAGCAAGTTATCACCCAATAAGTTAATTATAAAATTGCAGGGGTTGACCTAATAAAAATGAAAACAAAAAAACGTTAATTACGAGAATAACGGAAAAATTTATGCTATGAAACTAATTTCAACTCAAAATTTTATATATTATATATGAAAATTATTTTCCAACTACTTAACTTTGTTCGTACGAGTGTAAAATATGAAAATGCATCCCATAAATAATAAATATTTTTAAAACTATCATGTAACTATAAAATTTATAACACTAATACTTAATTTTGATATAACATCGTCAATTTTTTAATTAAAAATTTATTTAATTACCATATATAACAGAAGAGTATCTAATTAAGATCTTACAATACATTTAGTATTTATTTGATGCCTTTTAATCATTGATATTGCCATATAAAACAATGGCCAAAAATTAAGTAAATAAGTGCTAATTTACCTATTCTATTTGTTGAACACGATTATTGAGCTAATAAAAATTAGTTTTATCACTAATAAGGACAAGTATCCTCTCCTAATCGTTAGAATTCTTAATTTTTAAGAATTCAACGACACATAAGAATAAAATATATTAAAAAAGTTTAGATTTTTGTTTTAATTAATTTTTTTTAATCTTTTAACAAATAAAAAATTAATAAAAATACCAAAAATTAAAAGAAGATTCTAATTTTACTAAGGAAAGGTAAATAAACACAGTTAATTAGTGGTTGAATATTTTTATTATTTTATTTGATAGATATAGATATAATATATATATAGATATATATTTTGTACAAAAGATTAAGCACATCATGTAAGTTCATATGTTGTAAATTTGGTTTGAGTGAATTCGAAGTAATTCAGGAACCGATGAGTTTATTAACTTATGGGTTCAGACTGCTGTCGATTGTGAATGCATCAATGATTGAATACTGCAAAACAAATTTGTGCATAAAGAAGAACAAATATAAGGGAAGTGTAATAGTACATAGAAATAACATAATTTCCCTGTGGCAGTAGCCTTATTATCACAGAAACACACGCACACGTAGAGATTATCGAAAGAGAGAGGGATTTAGAAGGCGATGGGACAAACTTTCGGTACTTGAACAGGAAAATCATCAATTTCATCAATCCAGGGATTCGTCTCCTTGGCAGGATTGATAGTCTTCAATGCACGCCACACAGCACTGTTGCATTTGAATCCTGATCCAAAAGCAATCTGCCATGTCCTGTCACCCTTCCGAATTCTTCCCTTGGCCTCGAAGTAAGCCAATTCATACCACAAGAGCTGCTTGAGGTATTCCCAAACCTGTAAAGAGTCATTCTCGAAGGCTCCATAAGCCCTTCATTGAGTTCGAGATGCTTCTCCATTTCATCCAACACTGCTCTTCCTCCTGCATGAATGCAGAAATGATCGAAAGCCAACTTAAAATCTGGGATGTATGGCTTGATCTTCATTTTAAATATTTTTCTAGCAACTAAAGTTGCAGAAAACAAGAGTTGCTCTGACAACGGAAGAACTAATGGTCCAAGTGTTGTGATGTTAGTTTTAAGTGCTTCTCCTGCAATAGCCATGAGTTCTTTCGAGATTTTGACACCAATTTTTTTGGTCTCATCTTCTTGTTGAAAGACACAATTATAACTTTTGTCGTCCGCACCCTTGTGTGTACGCAGGGAGCAAAGTAGCTCGTACTTAGACCGCCAGCGATCAGATGATCGGTTGGAGAGGAGAATTGCGGCTCCGCCCATTCGAAATAAGCAGTTTGTGAGAAGCATCGTTCGGTCATTTCCAACATACCAGTTCATGGTGATGTTCTCTGTGCTCACCACTAGAGCATACGAGTTTGGTTGCACCTGCAGTTACAAGTGTTTTTGCAATTAATCAGAAAAGAGACATCGACTAATCAAGCTAATATTTTTTATTATGACAATTGCTTTCTTTGTCCCGACACAGTATTTAACGCTCGCGAGGAGTTGACAACAAACAGTAACATCAAGAAAGATACTGCATTAGTGGTACTTGTATTAAAGATCAGGTTACGGTTACGTCTAGTAGCTGGATTGCAACGGCGAGCAATAATACCAACTTTATTAAATAAAAATCTTCAATTCTTTAGTTTAAATAATAAAGTGAGATATCAGCAGAAGAATACGAACGGGATTCCATTTCACATCCATAGGCTGGTAGGGAGGTTTGTGCAAGTGAAGAAGGCCTAGGGCATCAGTATAGACTGTCTTAATTATATGTTTTAAAATGAATAAAAATAGTTAGTTATATTTAATGTCAACTGAAGGTAAGTTTAAAGACAATTTAAGTGTCGTTAACAAAGAAAAATGCTGATTAAGAAGACAGAGGTAGGAGTACTAAACCTGCAAAAGCTTTTGAGCGAGATCTATAGAGATAAGTCCAGCACTGCAACCCATACCGCCGAGATTATAGCTCAAAATGTTGCTTCTGAGCTTGTAGTGATTCACGACCATGGCAGACAAAGATGGGGTTGGATTGAACAAGCTGCTGTTCACCACCAGAATCCCTATGTCTCTAGGGTTCACCCCAGTTTTCGCCAAGAGCTCGTCGATTGCTCCAACGATTACCGCCCTTGTTTCGTTCCATGCCTCTGCCATACTTCGATTTTTAAGCGGGTTTTCCATCAGAGGTTTTGGCCCGTATCCCTTAGGACCAATCCCTGATCTCTCAAGGATTTTCTTTTGAAATGCTAAATTTTCCTCTGAAAATACCCCAGTTTCTTTAGCTACTTTCATGAAACGTTCTCCACTGCACATATGAGATGGGTCAGGTTTGTAACATGCAAAGTTTACCAAGTAAACTTTCCTCGCACGACTCATTAGGTAAATGGTGTATGTAAAAACAAGGGAAACCAAGCATAAAAACAGAGTCACAAAGTTGAACCTAAGGTCGTTCCACAGCTGAAATACATCATCGACTGTTAAAGTCGAAAGATGAGTTAAAACAACGAAAAGGAGAGGTATGAGCAAGAGATACAAAGCATTAGAGATCAGATAGTGATAACCAAGCTTAACATATTTGAGTCTGACTGATAGGAAGAAATTGGGAGGACCGTTCTTCCTTGTTTCAGGCACATCATGAACCACACTTGGTTCATTTTGTAAGTTTTGTTCCATCTCCCTGCTCATCAATATTATTACACTACTGCAAAAACAAACAAACAAACAAATACCCACTCCGCGGGTCACCAAAGCTATAGTTTTAAGTATATATCACAGATATCGGAATTTAAAAGAGACACCTAACTCTGGACGGTGCCATAAAGTCTAACTACGAGCCAGAAGCAGAAGCTAAAATAGTAAAAGCTAGTGATATTAATTAGTAATTAACTCTTCTACGTGTAGTCAATTGGGGCAGGTATGAAACAGATGAAAAAAAAATTGCAGAAGCTATGCTCATATCAAATGGAAGAAAAGAGGAATGCCATGCAAATGCAAAGACTTGAAGGGAATTTATAGGGCGGAGAGAGAGTGCAACCACCACTGCCAACACATTTAATGTTGTATTCATCTTAACCTTGCCATGAACATGCACTGACTTCAAATGTTACATAGGATGGGAAGTGGGCACGACCCATTTATTTATTTATTTTAATTTAATTAGTCAAAATGTAACGACGATAACACTATTTTATTTTAAAACTAAGACTGTACATCTCATTTATTTTTAATTTAATTAGCCAATATTTAACAATAATATTATTATCTTAAGCTTAACCTAAGACTTCACAATGTGGGGAGTCGATTTCTCCAAAGATTATAAAGAAGCCTTGTGATGTGCTCAATCATGAAAATGAAGTACCGCCATCTAAGAAAGATTAATCCTCATTAACAAAGGATATCCATGCTAAGAAGAATTCTAGCAGCAGCAGAAAATATCACTAGGCAAGGAGTTTGAGATCAAGTAAGGTTTTACATAGGATTAGGAACCCGATATATTAGGTTTATCTTCATAGAAATTAGATGACTTAGTAGTCCTTATTTACTTAGGAATCCTTATCATAGATGAATTAGGCGTTTTAGTATAAGTTAGACATGGAAAGGCTGTCATTACTATAAATACGGCATTAGTGCTTGTAATTAAACAGTTTGAGAAATAAGCGGAATTTTGCTTCGTTGCATCCAAATTCTTATCTAAACAAATTCCTTGTTTAGTAGCGAATTATCTATCGATTCTTATCACTCTTCCTTCTTTCTATCTTAGAGTGTGGCGAATCAACCTAGTAATCTTGTTTGTAGCGATTTGATCTTATCAAACTTGATTAACTAGTTTTCTCCTATTAAACTTTTCATAGGCTATCCCTATCACATTCCTACTTCAAAATTCGTACATAATCCTTCCGCTTTCTTAAAACACCCCTACAGACCTAGTAACTTACTCCAATTACGAATTTTCATCCACCAACAACTATACTATATACCAGCACCTTTTTTCCATCCATAAAACCCTAAAAAAATATACCCATTAGATCTTGATTCACCATTGAAGATCCTTGAGGCATATCACCTTATCACTTAGTCTTCATTGGTGTACAAAGAACACCTACCTCCAAGTAGACAGACAACCAAAGCAGGGATTTTATCACTTGGAATCAATAGCCAACTGAGAGAAGAAAACTATTAAATGCATTTCGATATTTTGCAATATGCAAAACATGTGATATCTGAGAATTGCTAAGATACATTCTATTCTATATACCTTACACTACTTAATGTAAATTTTGAAATATGATATGAAAAAAATTAAATAATTAATATAAAACATTTAAGATATAGAACATATAAAACAACAAAAATTAAAACGATTAATGTAAATTTTAAAATAGATAATAAAAAAATTTGGAATTATTAATATAAAAATTAAAATTTTGTATAAAAAATACGTGAAATATATTATAAACAATCTTGTGATATTATGTATATTCAAAATTACATTAAATATTATATATATATATATATATATAATGACATGTGATATTTTATATACATGTTTCTGGAAATGATTTCTAAAGCTAGAGGTGGAAAGGACATTTTTTTTTCCAAACATTTAAACTCCATATACTAGAATTTATTAAAACACAATAATTATTTTTATTAAAAATATTAAAAGCTAAAGGAAATTATGGATGAGATTATTTTAGAATTTAAAATAATTAATTAAAATAAATAATCATATTTTTAGATAAAATAAATAAATATAATGTAAATGATAAAATTTTATTTTAAAAAAATTAAAATACAAGTAGCGTTGAAAATTAAAAATTAAAAAGTTACCTTTATTGTAAATGAAAATAATAACCGTTATGCATGAAAAGAAAATTGTGTAAATATTATTAAAAATTAGCGTATTAATCATTTATTTAAAATTAATTTTTAATGATATATAATTATTTTTTTTTACTAATATTTAACATATAATATTCTATCTTACAATAGTTGTGACTTCACCATGTCTTAGACAGTAGTCAAAACTTTAATAAAGTTGAGCTTCTGTTAGGGGAGTTGAATGTGCAAACTTTTGGTTAATGGCTGATAAGAGTACAATTAGTTCAGGTAGTAATCTAATTAACTTATATCACTCCACAATTTCACCGTGTATCAGTGACTTGCCTCTTTGTTTCAGCAATGGAGTTGTCCAATCAAAAAGATTTATTTGCACAAGAGCTTGTGATAATTGGAACTTGTTACTGCCCCTTGTTTAGGATCATACCCCAAAAGAAGCTGGCGAATTGGGAGTCGGTGATCTCACCTTTCTTAATCGTGCAACCCCACATACAACAGTATGGGATATTAATATTAAAATGATATCATATCTACTTGAGAGATTCTTTTCTGAAAGCGCCTGCAGAGATTTCTTTACTTCTTCTCCATGGTCAAGCTTGGTGGTGTATCCTCCATTTATGTCAACTGGTTGCAAATGGATTATTGCAAGTGGCCGTTCTGTTGATTTATGATACGATAAATGATTTGTCAGTTTTCAGCTATTATTGGGTAGTTGGCAGATTATCTCCGAACATGAGTTTATTGATCTACGATGGTTGTCAAGTCCAATTTGTTTGTCATTCTTTTTGGTCACGACTTGCACACTAAATCCATGGCACGGAGTTGTCCTTTTTTGTCACGACTTGCACAATAGCTCCGAACATGAGTTTATTGATCCACGATGGTTGTCAATTCCAATTTGTTTTAGCTTGTCACGACTTGCACAATAAATCCATGGCATTAAGTTGCCCTTTCCCTCATATGCTGTTTTATAAATTTAGTTCACGGAAAGCCCCTAATTTATATTGACATACCTCCCTAATTATCAATTGAAATCCCTACATTATTAGTACAATCCATGAATCACTACTGCAGTGAATATTAGTTTTGCCATTAAGGCGTTGGTTCTGCAATTAATGGATGGGTGCTTATGTCAAATAATAATAAATATTTATGGATATTAGTTTTGCAATTATTGGGGAGGCTGCGTCAGTCAAATAATAATAAATATTTGTAGATATAATATTAATGATATAGAATAATGCAAATATATATAATATATATATATGGTGTGTATATTTCAAAAAACAACAGATACATTATCGCCATACACAAATATTTAAACACTGGTCTTATCCACCACAACCTTGTTTTGATAGTTATCGTAGCTTAGTCGAGAAATTAATCATATATTTTATATTTTTTAATATAAAATTTAAAATAATTAATATAAAATTAAAAATCAATAGCATAGTAAATTTAAAGAACTCATTAACGTAAAATTTAAAATAATATAATATAATAAATTTGAATTACGAACATTAAATTATTGATATATGTTTTAAAGTTAATATTTTTTTAAAGATATTTAGCATATTTAATGACAACAAATATTATTTTATATAAGTATTTAATAAATGTAATAATAATTTTAAAACAGTAAATTCAATTAGTTGGTTATTATTTTCAAATATCACTAATAAAGTATTATTATGAGTAGAATAACAATAATGCATAGAAATTAGTATGTAAAGTGACCGATAACAATATATATTTATATATATGTGTGTGTGTGTTTCGATATGAGATATTAAGTCAACACATAATTACAAGTTAGTAAACTAATATATCGAACCAATCCATCATAAGAATGCTACGTCAATTATTATACAAGTGTCATGTGTAATTCTCACACTGACAATAATGATGAATGTTATATTTCAACTTGAGATTATTATAATTTCTAATATAAAGAATAATATATTTTGATATTTTCAAATATCGTTTATAGCAAAATAAACTATAAAAAAATTAGTCAAATATGTCATAATTCACATAAAAAGATATGTGTGATTCCAATAGAAAGTTTCTTTCCTAGGTTACGGGAGTGTTATCTTGGGCTCTTTAATTTAGTGAAATTTTGAAAATACATTATTATATTTAAATAAATTAATAATTAATATTAATTTTATTTGATAAAATAAAATTTACTTAAGATATTAAAAAAATATAAAATAAAATTATATAAGGATGGCACATTTAATATCTCGTGTTCAATTAAGATATTTAAGATAAATGGATTGAATTACATAATAACATTAGTTTTAAATACGGTAATAATAAATTACTAATATTCTTATTATTTGAATAGTCATAATATGTGGTTAGATACCACTCGTTACTTATAATACCAAAATTTGATTTAATGTTACTATTAACATTACGAAATATTAAACCACTAGCATTCTTATTACTTTGATAGTCACAATGTATTGTTAGATATCACTCATTACTTGTAATACTAAAATTAAATTTAGCATTACTGTCAACATTACAAAAACCAATTAGGTCATGCATTAAGATCGAAAATATAATATATATATATATATGAAGAATCCTAAATGTATTTAGGATTTATTGAGTTATTTAGGTATTAATTTTGACTAAATTCATTATGTAAAGATTGAATTAAATTTTATAAGAAAATTCAATTAAATAATTTAAGTCTAAATTAAAGATCTAAAATAGCAATATAAATATGTGATATTTGTGTTTTAGAGGTACACTTGGCGTTTCTTTATTTTTGAGAAAAGAACAACGCACAAAAGATCAAACATCTCAGCAACTATTCATGATTTAATTATCAATTCATACTGTGGACAGCTATCTTCAATTCAATTGTCCTGTATATTAATATAAGTTGTCCGTATGCATCCCCAAATAACATTCCTTAACATTTATCCAAAATCTCCACAAGCAATTTTTTACATATCTTTGTCAGCATATAATAGAAGCCATCCAATTGGAATTAGGTAAAGTTCTATGCCCAAATCAAAACCAACGACACAATACATGGCCCTATAGAATTTACAGATTATTCATATTAGTTAAAACATTTAAAAAACTTGTGCATGTCTGTACATACCAAACGTATCAGGTTCTGCACACCTAACATATTGAATGTTGCTTTCATCTCCTCAACCAACTACCATTAATCAAAGTTTAGTCAAAAATGTACATGTGACATTATAAACAACATATAAGAAAAAGAAAGGACACAATTTTAAATGGAATACCATATCCTCAACAATAAAACATAAGAGAAAGGACTCAATACTAGTCTCACCTCTGACTTGATCTTCTGTGCACTGGAAAACTGTTTCCAAGCAATGCCGATGTTGAGCCATAATCACTTCATTATCGGGCATGAATGACAAATTCCAGATAATATTCGAGGCAGCCACAGCACACTGCTGCTTCTCAATTCACCCTTCTTCATCTAGACTAAATAAACCATCTTCATCAAACCACCACTCTGAAGAACGAACTCTGGCCACATTCTTCTGCACCAATGACTCAGCAGCAGAAGAACCAGATCCCCCTCTACAACAAAAAAATATTTCCATATTCATTATCAAAGTCCTCAAACCAAATATATATATTTTTTCTGATTAGTACTACATCGTCCATAGCTAACCCCGAACGAGAAAGAGCATCATGAATCGAACCCAATGCCTCAAACTCCTTCCCAAACCCCGTTACCAGAGAATTCACACCTAAAGTTCTAGCCCTAGGTCCCTTTGTAAGTTCTTTAGAAAGTCCAATGTCATGCCAGTCATCAATCTATTTTATAGTAACGCAATGATGCAATAGCACATCAAGTTGAAGATTTAAGAATTAAAAACAGACAGATAAGTGGGTAAATTTCATTAAATTTTCCAAACAAACAGTTTGTATTTCAGCAAAACTTCAAGTGAAATTCCTGAAATTTACTCTAAATTATAATAAGAATGACATAGTTTAGAGGCACGTACAACTTGAAGCAAAGCATCAAGTAATCCAGGTATTCTGGCTACAGGAGTTGTATCTCTGCGCATGTCATCCTTCTCTTTGAAAGAAAGCAACGTGAGAGCATTCAAAGCCCGTGCTAACTCACTCTTAAGTCCACTTTGAAGCACAAGAACAATTATTTATTAGAAAATTTTCGAAAATAGTCTTATTTTTACCCTCTTAACATTTATGACCAACCCTAATTCATTCTTACTAAAGTAACCACTTTGAATGATTTTACCTTCAAACCCTAAGGCACACTCTCAAAATAACCAAAAGGTAAAAATAAATGTCTACTTATTTTCTTTACATTTTGTCACCGTTGCATTGTCGGTAAATTATAAGTTTTATTTTTGACAGTATAAAGAATACAACAACAACAACAAGAAAAAAAAGTTAGTCTGACTTACATTGGATAAAATTTTGCTTTATTTATGTGTTTACAAGTAACAAAAATATTTCTGTAATTAAAACACTAAATATGATAAAATTAAGTTTTTGGTGTAGTAGTTCATTTCTTCTTTATTATTAAAATGTTAACATAATAAAAGAGAAGTAGGCGTGTAGATAGGGTAAAATATAACAAATAGGGTCATTTTAAAGTTTTGGGTGAGAAAATACAAAAGACAGAAGAGTAAGACACAAGCATAAACTGTCTTAGGTTCCGGGGACTTAGGGGTTTTAATCACCTGGGTCCCTAGGACCCAGGTGAGTTTATGCCTTGAGTCCCCAAGAACGCAGGGAACATGGCCCTAAGTCCCGTGGACCCAGGTGAGTTTATGCCTTGAGTCCTCAGGAACCTAGGGAATATAACCCTGGTCTTTGGGGACCCAGTTGAGTTTATGCCCTGAATTCTCGGTAACCCAGGGAATATGGTTCTGGGTCCATGAAGATCCAAATGAGTTTATGCCCCGGGTCCCTAAGACAAGGGGTTTTTATCACCTAGGTCTTTGGGGATCTAGGTGAGTTTGTGCGTTTATGCCCTGGATCCTCGGTAACCCAGGGAATATGGTTCTGGGTCCATGAAGATCCAAATGAGTTTATGCCCCGGGTCCCTAAGACAAGGGGTTTTTATCACCTAGGTCTTTGGGGATCTAGGTGAGTTTGTGCTCTGGTCCCTGGATTTTTATCATTTGGGTCCCTAGAGCCCAGGTGAGTTTATGCCCTGGTCCCAAAGACCGAGGGAATATGTACCCTGAGGCCATGGGTTTTTATCACTTGGATCCTTGGAGACCCAGGTGATTTTATCCCCTAGTTCCCCAAGGACCCAGAGAATATGCGCTCTGCTTGGACCCTAAGGTTTTTATCACTTGGTTCCTTAAAGACCCAAGTGAGTTTATCCCCTACGTCCCTGGGGACTTAGGGTTTCTTTATTTGGGCTCTGATACAGGACCAAGGCCATATTCCTTCGTTCTCGAGGACCCATGCCATAAACTCACCTGGGTCCTTGGGGACTTAGTGCCATATTTTGGGTTCTTGGGGACCCAAGACATAAATTCACTTAGGTTTCTAAAGACCCAAGTGATAAAAACTCTTAGGTCCTCGAGGACTCAAGGAGTTTACGACTTGCGTCTTACTCCTCCGTCTTCTGTATTTTTTTACCTAAAATATCAAAATAATCCTATTTATTATATTTTACCTTATCTACACGCCTACTTTTTTACTATTGTATCAATATTTTAACAACATAAAAAAAAATTATTACACCAAACTTAATTTTATCATATTTAGTGCTTTAATTACGAAAATATTTTTGTTACTTATAAACACATAAATAAAATAAAATTTTATCCAATGTAAATTAGATTAACTTTTTTTTTATTGTTGTTGTATTCTTTATACTGTCGAAGGAAAAACTTGTAATTTATCAGTAATGCAACAACGATGAAATGTGAAAAAAAATGAGTAGATGTTTGTTTTTACCTTTTGGTTATTCTGACGGAGGGTAGAAATGAAATTGTGCTTTAGAGTTTGGAGATAAAATCGTACAAAATAATTATTTCAATAAGAATGAATTAAGTTGATCATAAATGTTAAGAGAGATAAAACTAAGATTATTTTTAAAAATTTTCCTATTTTATTTGTTCTGATCTGAAATCAAAACAGCATTTAAGAATAAAAATTCAAATAAAACAAAAATTGGGACTTTCTTAAAGGGCTAGGTATAAATAAACCGACCAGCGAAAGAGCTGTGGACTCGAAGAGTTGGGCCCAGGAGAGTCATTGGAGGCGCGGAATCGGCACCAGCTCCGGAACCACCAGAGCTTCCAGTTGTGCTTCCGAATGGACAACCTCTCTTTGTCGCCGGAGTAGCTGCCCCGCCAGCCGCACCACCCGACTTGCCCTGGTCCCGCTTCTGCATTTTGGTTCATCGATTGTTTCCGGTTGTGTGAGATTTGCTAATAATCGGTCCATTTCGAGTTAACCAATGTCCGCTAATGCAAAATTCATCACATTGTGAGGCTTAAAAGCCCGAATGAAACGAGTTAGGATATGGGATTACGCCCCAAGTTATCTGGATCTAGGCTTTTGACCCAAAAATAGAACAGACTGTTTGTATTTTCTTAATTACACCCACTTGCATCCGGCCCCGTCCCCAACTTTCCAAGTTCTTAAATATAACTTCCGTCAATATTAATATTAAATTAAAAAATAAATATTAATCTAAAATTTAAGTCAATATTAATATTAAATTAAAATTCAATTATATAGTTGAAGAATTTCAAAAGTAGTTTAACATGATTTCTACAGTTGAGCTGAAAAGTAAGAACAATTAACATGATTGAGAGGTACTTAAAACGGATATAAGTTAGCAATCAGCTCCTCCTAATCCTAGTATTCAGCTATAATCTTGGTTGCAGTGCTGGACTTATTTCTATAGACCTCGCCATACAACTCTTACAGGTTTACTACAAGCTATCTCCGTTATTCCTCATATACAGACATGTTAATCCTTCATGAGCAATTAACCTATTAAAATCAAATCGTCTCTTATGGCGCAACCTAGCTCGTATGCTCTAGTTGTCAGCACCGAGAACATTACTCTAAATCTGTATACTGGCAATGACCGACGGTGCTTTTCTCAAACTGCTTATTTCGCAGGGGCGGGCCCGCCATCCTCCTCTCAAACCGATCATCCGATCGCAGCAGCTAAAAGTACCAACTAATTCACGCCCTTCGTACCCACAAAGCTGCCGACGAAAGAAGTTATAACTGTATCCGCCTGCAAGAAGATGAGTTTCACAGAATTGGAGTAGCAACCTCAAAAGAACAACTCATGGCTGTTGCTGGAGAAGCTCTTAATACTCATATCATTGCACTTGGACCATTAGTTCTTCCACCATCCGAGCAAATCTTGCATATTGCAAATTTAGTAGCCAGAAAAATGCTCAAAACGAGAATAAACGCATATGTTCCAGATTTCAAGCTGGGTATCGAGCATTTTTTTTGCATCCATGCAGGAGGGAGAGGAATGTTGGATGAGGTAGAGAAGAAACTGGAACTCACTGAATCGCAAATGGAGCCTTCAAGAATGACACTGTACAGGTTCGGAAATACTTGAAGCAGTTCTTTGTCGTATGAACTGCCTTACACCGAGGCCAAGGGAAGAATCGGTATAGGTGACAGGATATGGGAGGCTGCGCTTGGATCAGGATTCAAGTGTAACAGTGCTGTGTGGCGTGCGTTGAAGACTGACAATCCTGATCAGGAGATATTATTAATTTACATTTTAAAAAAATATTATTAATCCATGACAATTGGTACCGGCCCTCCCTGCCACGTGATCTTTTTCAAAATTGTTCTATTCCGTGTTGGGACCCACACGGTCACAAGCCAATCTGAATCATGTTCCCCAACGCACATCGACACTTCTCTTCCTAATTACCGCATCAACCTTGTGCACGTTTCCAACATTAGAAAATATTTAAAATATTTTATTTTAAAGAACTAATTTATTATTAATTTATATTAACATATAATTTAATTAAATAATTTATATTATATTTTAATTAAATAATTTATTAAATTTATTATTAATTATATTATATATTAATATTTTATAAAAAATTAAAAAATATTTTTTTCTTTCGTTCTTTCAATGAATGTTTGTCAAATAAGAGATTTTTTTTTAATTTTTAATTAATATAAATAATTTTCAAAATTTACCAACTTTGTATTTGATTCATATTTATTATTAATAAAATAATTATTTAAAATATTGATTAGTTCAACTAATATTGATTAGTTCAACTAACTTTTCGCGCCAAAATTGTAATGGAGGCAAACTGCATTTATATATAATTTAGATATTAATTAATAATAATAAATAAATAAATAATAGCTAGCGAGGGCCCGCCCAGACGCTATTTATTGGGGTGTCTTGCCTGGTTCGTTACCTCGGAGGACACGAGCTCAGATCTGTTGTAGGATTCTCGTTTTCAGCTTATAAGACACTTGCCGAAGCTTTTGAAGGTTCGTCATTGTATCTAAGTTTTCAGATTCAAAACAGTTTGAACTCTTTTCGATTTCCTTTGACTCTGTTTTACTCTGCATTCTCCATTTCGTCCTTGCCTTGAACGTGTGAGTTTTGCCGACGGCTCTGTTCCTGCTTTCCAGAGAGCGTGATTTGTGTTAGAAATTTTCTGGGTTGTGCTCGTTTTTTTAATTTCTGGTGTTTGAGGTGACGTTTATGTTTTCTTATCATTCCTCATATTGATTTCTCTTCTCTAGTCCCAAAAGCTTTCTTCTTTCATGTAATGTAGTAATCGCGGTGACAATAACTCGTCCTTTGTGGGTGGAGGCATTTGTTTCGTATTTTATCTTGCGTCAGTAATTCAGAAATCCTGTAATATTTAAATATTTTTTCTTTCCTTTTATTAGTAATTCAGAAAATACAGGTGATGTTTCTAGTTTATTGTAGTAGTTTTGTATCAGATACGTGCATGTGCTTTTCTTCTCCATTAAATTGTTATGTATTTGTATTTTTTTAGTTGGCTGTATTAAGTGTTCTTGAAGCCAATTCCAAGTTATTTTGAGTCTAGGCCTCGTTTGTAATGTTCAATTTCATTTTGTGGCTGGTGCCCTGGCATTCAAATTTATCTTTATAAATGATGGCATTGGCTTTAATAGAGAATCTAGAGAGATTTGTTTATTGAATTGATCTTTTAGAGCTTTCTAGAATCTTTACCGAGCCTGGTTCATCACAAACAATCCTATATTTGTTTGGAGGTAGCTCTTTTAATAAGTTCATTTACTTGCTTCTCAACTAATTCCGTAAAAAACTCAAGAATTGCTTCCCTATTCCTGCAATGAGAGAGGGAAAACAAGATCAAGCCCTTGTTTCTACTACTTTTCCTCTTGTTTTCACATTTTTAATTTCTTTGGAGTACACCAATCGCCGGAATTAGGGAATTTCAACCAGTGATCTTATTTATACTTTGCATTGCTGAGGTTGTGCTGTTAGATTTAGACATTGAGATACACTCATTGACAACTAGATTATAATTAACTCATACTTTCTTAGTGGATGCAGAATGGGAAGTACAGGTGGAACATCATATGGCGAATACACCTATGAAAACCTTGAGAGGGAACCCTACTGGCCTTCTGACAAGCTAAGGATTTCTATTACTGGGGCCGGTGGATTTATTGCCTCACACATTGCCAGGCGATTGAAGAGTGAGGGACATTACATCATTGCTTCTGACTGGAAGAAGAATGAGCACATGACAGAGGAAATGTTCTGTCACGAGTTCCATCTTGTTGATCTCAGGGTGATGGATAATTGTTTGAAGGTGACAACTGCAGTTGATCACGTATTCAACCTTGCTGCAGATATGGGAGGCATGGGCTTCATTCAGTCCAATCACTCAGTCATTATGTATAACAACACTATGATCAGTTTCAACATGCTTGAGGCTGCAAGGATCAATGTAGTGAAGAGGTTTGTTGCCATGAATATACAGTATCCAACCTATGGTTTTATCAACACATTCACAGTTGATTTGCTGCCTTTTGTTATTTAATGTCATATTGGCATAGATATACAAATGTTGTAGACTAATGGAACTGTTCTGATATGTTAATGTTGCAATGTAATTTTTACTGCCTTTTGTCTCAGCTGCAAAACTTTTACATGTATTTGTTTTGAAGTGTTTTGTGTTTTATTGATTCTTTCATTCCATTTTTTTTTATTGAATTAAGTATGTGAAACAGTTGACATTTGCATTTTTGATTTCAGGTTTTTCTATGCATCAAGTGCTTGTATTTACCCTGAATTTAAACAGTTGGATACTAATGTGAGCTTGAAGGAGTCTGATGCCTGGCCTGCAGAGGTTTAGACTCTGGACTAATTTACTGGCAAAGCTAGCTTAGATTTCTTTTTTGACATATTTATGAGATCAGTTTGGCTTGTATTTCAGCCTCAAGATGCTTATGGCTTGGAAAAGCTAGCAACAGAGGAGTTATGTAAGCATTATACCAAGGACTTTGGAATTGAGTGTCGGATTGGCCGGTTCCATAACATATATGGACCCTTTGGAACATGGAAAGGTAGGTCCATTTGTTGCTTCATTAGATGGATATTACATATTTTCACACTTTTGGTTTTATAGGTTGCATTTTCCGCTCTTATAGGTGGTAGAGAGAAGGCTCCTGCTGCATTCTGTAGGAAAGCCATTACTTCCACTGATAAATTTGAGATGTGGGGAGATGGGAAACAAACTCGGTCTTTCACATTTATTGATGAATGTGTAGAGGGTGTCCTGAGGTACAGTTTTCTTCACTAGACATTTTTTTGTGCTAAATATTTTCTCATATGAAATTTGGTGGGACTAGAAGCAAATCAAGATTTGAGGACAGATGATATCATTCATTGTATGATGATATTTCTAGCAACTAAAATAACTGAGACTCAAATTGCATTTGTAGCTTTTCAAATTATTCAGTACAATGGTATGGTAGGGTGATTAATAAGTGAACCAATGTATAAAATTAAACTATCAATTGTTGCCCGGTCTTCCTGAAAATAGGAATACCGGCTGTAGGATATGTGATGTGCTCAATCATGAAAATGAAGCTACTGCCATCCAAGAAAGATTAATCCTCATTAACAAAGGATATCCATGCCAAGAAGAATTCCAGCAGCAGCAGAAAATATCACTAGGCAAGGAGTTTGAGATTAAGTAGGGTTTTACATAGGATTAGGAACCCGATATATTAGGCTTATCTTCATAGAAATCTAGATGACTTAGTAGTCCTTATTTACTTAGGAATCCTTATCATAGATGAATTAGGCGTTTTAGTATAAGTTAGACATGGAAAGGTTGTCATTACTATAAATACGACATTAGTGCTTGTAATTAAACAGTTTTGAGAAATAAGCGGAATTTTGCTTCGTTGCATCCAAATTCTTATCTAAACAAATTCCTTGTTTAGTGGCGAATTATCTATCGATTCTTATCACTCTTCCTTCTTTCTATCTTAGAGTGTGGCCAATCAACCTAGTAATCTTGTTTGTAGCGATTTGATCTTATCAAACTTGATTAACTAGTTTTCTCCTATTAAATTTTCCATAGGCTATCACTATCCATTCCTACTTCAAAATTCGTACATAACCCTTCCGCTTTCTTAAAACACCCCTACATACCCAGTAACTTACTCCAATTACGAATTTTCATCCACCCAACAACTATACTACATACCAGCACCTTTTTAGATCCATAAAACCCTAAAAAAATATACCCATTAGATCTTGATTCACCATTGAAGATCCTTGAGGCACATCAATATGGGTTCAATATCTTATCGCCATCAACATATCTTTGATTTCTGAGTGCTATTATGCTATTACTTGAGTCTCTCATCATTTTTTATTTCTGTAAGAGGTTATAGTTCATTAACTGACTAGATATCAATTCATGTATTTAGATTGACAAAGTCAGACTTCCGTGAACCTGTGAATATTGGAAGCGATGAGATGGTTAGCATGAACGAGATGGGTGAGATTGTCCTTAGTTTTGAGAATAAGAAGCTCCCCATTCATCACATTCCTGGTCCAGAAGGTGTGCGTGGTCGAAACTCTGAGAACACCTTAATAAAAGAGAAGCTTGGTTGGGCCCCAACCATGAAACTGAAGGTAAAATGGGCAGCAGTTAGGTTTCTATTCATGTCAAGTCATTCCTGATAAAAAAGACTCGCTAATTTCATGCATATCTTCTCCAAACTTACAGGATGGGCTGAGGATCACGTACTTGTGGATCAAAGAACAGATAGAGAAAGAGAAGGTTCAAGGCATTGATTTGTCACTTTATGGATCATCAAAAGTTGTGGGTACACAAGCACCTGTCCAACTGGGTTCTCTTCGTGATGGCAGAGAATGAGAGAGAATGAAACTTAGACCTATTTTGTTCCATTCAGTGGCCAAGTTCTATGATCAGTGCCACCATATATTTTATGAAGTGGAAATTCAAATTTTACTGCTTTATGTCTTTATGATCTATCCAGAAGAATGTGCCAAATCTGTTAGTATATTACTAGCTTCTCAAGAGAGAAGGCCAGTAATGTGATGATATATTATGGATTTGAATATTTATTACCAGTTGTGGTTTGCTAATATGTACACTCTGTATTGTCTCCTTCAGAAAATTAAAGTTCCTGTTAAATCTTTCTACCATTCATATGAACATATTAAACTGAAAATGATTTGATGTCTGAAAGTTCATGTTCTGGTGACTTAATGGATGATGCTGCTCACGTTATAGTTAGTGTCATGTGGTAGTTCGATTAATCTATAACTCCAACTCTACTCACAAACTAATACAAAATTGTATCATGTTGCAATTGTGCCCTATAAAATGACTGATGTCATCTAACATTATTTCTATTCAAAGCATCTTTATGTTTGCGTTTCGAGGGCTGACTAGAGATGGGAGAAGCCCCTTCTTGTTCTTCCGAAGTGGTCCATAAAAAGATCAATTTTAGTTCTGGATTATGTGGTCCAAAGATGGGTAAACCTTAACATGCCCATTAAAATGGACAAGTCTAGACTATTATGTGATGTTCATGTCCTGACCCATTTGTGAGAAATCAAGCGTTAGAAGGAGTATGCAAAAGCTGTGCCTCTTAACTCAGCTCACCTTCATCTGCAGCTTTGTTTGCAGCTTCATCTGTGTACTTGGCTTCACCATGAACATGATCGATTAAAGCTTCAAGATCTAAACCCCACACAGCTTCAAATGATTGGCACATGCTTAACTACATCTACTTCTTGTAATATAAACCACACTTCCAAACAACTTTTCTGCATCAGTTTGTCTTCCAGGAAATATCAGGAAAATATTTTAACCATAATATCTCCCAAATCATCCTGGAAAAAATTTCTACTTAATCTTCTTCCTCCCAGCATTTTCTTAAAAACTCCCTCAAGTAGGAGTTTCATATTCATTTCGGTTGCAGTCCTAACTACCTTCATATAAGAATTAAATATCATGATAATTCAATCAATGCCATATTATTATAAAGAGCTTGCTCCATAAAAGCATTAGCTAATCATTCACTTCAATAATACTAAGAAATTTCCTTTGCCACTTGATATTTTGTTCGATTGTTCTTCTTTCTATTATTGTTATTATTCGTATGGTGAGATGGGTGGTTTGAAGAGATTCTTATTGCATAAACATGAGACTAATCTATTAATCAAGTCTATCTAATTTTGATTCCTGGAAAACCATAATGGAGACCCAACCACCACTACTTTTTCTTGGTGGGTAGGCTGGCCAAATCCTGAACTCTTCTTTTGATAATATAGCTTACAAATACCTGAACTCTTTTTCAAACCAATCCTGGATTCCAAGTTTACTAGATCCTCTAAGCAATTATCCTGTAACATTAAATAATATTCATTGATATGATTCAAAGTGCGCTGAAAGTTTCTTACAATTATAAAACCTGAGACTCTGATATTGTTGTTATCTAATCCCAGTCTGTAGGACCAAGATAAGATAAAAATTATATTATGTTTCAATGTATATCTCTGGCCCTGAAACTTTACCGCAGGGAGGGAAGGGGGACTGTGGAAGTCTAATCCGCAAAAATAATAAAGCTGCTCCATTGGCATATTCTCTACATGGGTACAAGATATTCTTACTAACCATTAAAATTTTATCAAATCTCCACAGCTAAGTGGAAACAAAACTTTAGCTTGTAAAACTTTTAGGTGCTGCAGAAGGATTAAATATCTGAGAGCGATCAGAAGAATTCATTGATGTTGGCAGAATGATCCATTCCCTCAAGCAATTCTGAAGCAAAGAGTAGCAGAAATCCAAGAATAGTAAATGCAGCTTCTCATATTAATCAGAGTCAGTGGGCAGATGAACTTGAGTGAATACAATACATTCCAAGAAAAGATTTGCAAGCTGTCATTGCATCAAGTATTAATAAGAGATTTTAGCTATTTTATTCATAGCTACATTTAAGTTCTACTCAGCCAAAATTAATAACAAGCCTTCGTAATTTGGAATTTGTACTTCCCACATTCATATTTGTTTCAGAAGTATTTTGATGGCTTCTCTGCAACACTTTTGATGCCTATATGACAAAAATCTCTCTGTCATTACAACCCTGCTCTCAAAACAATTTGTACACAACAAAGAAAGTTCGGAAAATTGATGATTATCCGATTTATTATGACAAATACTTAAATTGACAAGCGTAAGTATTACCTACTACTTAATATATTAATCTGTCAGATCGATGGCAAAGCTCAGCGGGCAGCAGGTGGCACAACGAGGAAAGAATAAATGCGAAACAAATAATTATATTATGAATTTATTTATTATTATAATAAATTATAGGGTCCTATTTGATAATTCGTAAATTAAAAAAAACGTACATGAAACAGACACGTGTCAGTGAGCAGACATGGGTCCGCGTTGTTAAAAAAAAAGGGCAAAGTAAGCAGACATGTCAAATCATGATTGGATAAGATGGGAAAGGTCTCTGGAGTTATCGTGAGGCATCTCGTACCCACACACTTAGATATTGATAAAATATTCACGAATATCGGAGTCTTGAAATTCAAGCCGTTGATCAAAAGAATCTTTGGACGACATGTGGACGCCCACACAACTCTTAATATATTATGATTTCGTGAGATACAGGCAAACTGGGCAAAAGCAAAGCAAAAGGAAATGGTTGGTGGGTTGTTGCTTTCATACAAGCTAACGCACGCACACAGAGAGAAAGAACATAATGGATTACAGATGACCCACAACAATGATTGTGAGAAATTAATATTATTTTTATTATTCATAAAGTAATCAATCAACAGAAACAAATGGGAAAAGACTTCTGTGCCCAAAAATGGCAGCAAGCCGGTCCATTTATAAGAATGACCCGACCCGTTGTGTTTTGCTATGTGAGATTGTCGGAACTCCCCTTGCTCTCTTTAAACTTGGACGGCTGCACTTCCTGCTCTGTGACAAAACGGTGTGTTTTATGACATTGTTTTGTTCAATTACTCCTCCATTTTCACACGCGCGAGGCAGGCTTTTTTAATAATTTCTTTTTACCTTCTACGAACCCAAAAGGCGCAACAATTAAAGCGCAGACAAGTGTTACAGATAAAGAAGCAGAATATGTAGTGGCTGATTACTGTAATGCAGAAGGTAACTAGGATTTAGGAAGACGGTACATGTTGCTTTCGGAAGATGTAATTTATCAGATAGCAGCGAAGTGAATCAAGCTCGATAGTGACCTTAAAGATTCTGCGTTTTGGAGACTCACGTCTGATGATAAATCTTCTGTGAAATCAGCTTATGAGTTGCAGATTTCTATTCCTATTTCTTAACTTCTCGATGTCTAGCATCATCTGTTACCTGTTCAAGACGTTGGATGTGCCCAGAAGATATATTTATTGCATGTGTTGAGGGACTGTCGACGGTCCAGGGCAAATCTGGTGCTTGTTATTATGCCATATTACTGTGGATAATTTTTTTCCTATACTTTTAAAATTATTTTTTTTTAAAAAAAATTTAAGGTAATTTTTATTTTATATATATATATATATATATATTCATATTTTTATATCCAAAAATTTTACAAAATTCTGTTCAGGGTTTCTCTTTCAAGAGAGATGCTAATCCTGTCACCATTTTGGTTCTCTTTTCTACAGTCTTCGGTTTGACCGCCGGGAGCATCCACGTGATGGCCGCATCAATTGACTCTTTTGGCGGCCACGACGATGACTCTGACTCTGACGGCTTCGTTTTCTCACCGAAAATGAGCTCCAACTCTCCGCAATCGCCACTCTCTGTCGCACCAAACAAACAACGGTCATTCTCTTGAGAGGCTCTGGCGTGGGGGGACAGCCATTTGGCCCGCATGTACTCTGCCTTTCTCCAGGGAGGCAAATGCATCCCTTTCTTCTTCAAACTCAGCTTGGCCGCCTCCGATACGATTGACACTATCTGTTCGATCCTCTCCGCTTTCCCTACGAAAACGTACGGCAGCGATTGCAAGATCGCCTTGTAGGCTCCAGTAGATCTTGCAATCTCAAACTCCGACCTAAAATCAATGTCCACTAACAACCTCTCGCCATTCACAATCACGTCGATGTATTCGTATTCACCTAATCAAACCACAACCAAAATCAAAGCTTTTAGTCTTAATTTAATTTATTTTACATTTGTTTTGCTTTTATTTTTTTTCTGAAATTCGCAATTCGTATTAGTCTTTTAGTTAGTAGAAGATTCTAGAATGAATGGAGAGCTTACCGGCAGGGAAGGAAGAACACTTGTCCCATTTTGATTTGCAAATGGAGCAATCATAGCCGAGAGACGATAATCCATCCGTTACTGCTTTTCTTAAATCTTCTTTACGTCTTTGATTCTTGCTGTTCTTATCGACTATCGCCGCCGTATCAGCCAATAGATTTCCTTCCGCCACAGTCGCGCAAGGTATTAAACTCTGTTAAAGATCATAACGAAACCAAAAATTAATTTTTTTTTCCGAGATTAAAGATGGTAGATAATTGATCATCTTTGTTGAATTTTTGTTTACCTTGAGTATATCGGAGAAATCGCTAAACGACCCACCGTTGACGGAATCACCAAAACCATTAATCGCATCAAATTCATCATCGGAGCTGTCGTTACCGTTAACGTTGAAGCAATTGCAGCGATTACGACCGCATTTCGCATTCGATGGCTTCTCATTGAATTCTTCGATGAAGTTTTGCACCATCTTGTCCAGACAGACCGAGCTGGGCTCGAACTCGGTTCCGGTCCCGGCATCTTTAGTGTACTGAGGTTCACCGCCAACAGTAGTCTGCCTCTCTGCCGATGAAATGCGCAAGACGCTTGGGAACTGCCTGTCGAAGAGTCTCTTGAGCCGGGACTTGAATACCGGTTTAGTTGACTCGGGTCTGATTACCGGTTCATTTAGTTCTTGAGAGTCGACATCAATTGGTTGGATCTTCATCGTTAATAACTTTGATCTTTCTGAATCCCCACTAACTATGCATTGAAGAAAGTAAGCTATTTGCAGAACTAAAACTTTGTACAGAGTCTTAGTGTTCTATTATGAATACATACAAAGCTGTCAAAAATGCACACTTTCACTATGCACCTCTTAACCCGGTTACAGAAACTACACAAAACTCTCTGAAACAAAATTTCTGATCAAATCAATGCGATCACCATTTCCGGTTAGCATCGTCTCTCACTCGATCATTTAAGCCAATCTAGCTACAAAAAAAAATCCAAATCCAAATCTACCCAGAAGTTAACAAAAAAATCCAAAAACTGATACCTTCCTGAGGAATTTACCGAGAAAGAAAGGAATAAGTTTGGGATTATGCAAAAGAAAACGATTGTTTTTGTTTATGGTTTTTCGTGGAAGACATGGCAGCGATGATCAGATATAGGAACATTGCGTGAGTATGGAGAAGAGAATAACAATCTCGCCGGGATAATCTCTCCGGTGATACACCGTCGCCGTCGAATGGTACCGGAGAAGAGCGAAGGTTTTTCCTTTCGTGATGTTCGTCTGCTTTTCGTTATTTAGTTTGGCGTGGAGGGGGAGATCGGTTCGGATTTTATAGGGAAAGCAATGTTGCTGACTGGGATTCGGTCTGCCACGTAATATCTTATCTCGAAAATATTATCCGGAAACTAGTTTTGATGACGTGTCACCGGTTGTGCGCATCTAGTTTCACGCTAGCGGTTTCATTTGGAGGTTTAAGGAAGTGGAATTACTGAATTGCTCTCGGCACTTTTGGTAAAAGCAGTCCCTGATTCCGTGATGATGTGGCGTAAATTTGGGAATTCAATAAAAGTCGAGGTGATGAGCGTGTGAGATTATATCTAGTGTGGACGGATTGAACATGATCGAGAAATGTGCGCGTCATGATGGTGAGGCGTCGAATGCAAAGACCATTATAGACCGTTGGATCATATATTTACACAAGAGTGTTCATTTGTACTCATGCCTTGTCATTCTTTTAAATCATAATGCAAGAAACACAACCAAGATGTTATTTTCTCAAGAATTTTACATAATTTTGTGATGAATGACAATCAAACCAATGAATCAACGGGGATTGCACTAATTGCTTGTAATTAATCTTCTCTGCTTAAGTCACATGATACTTGTATCATCCTTATCTTCTTTGAGTCATTTCAATCGCTATGTTATATACTAATTAATTTATTCGATAAAATTTTACGAGATCTAAATTTTATTACATTAAATTATTTAAAAAATTACCGTAAATAACATATAAATTATTCGACACCATTGGAAAAACCCAAATTGCAGTAGGCTCAACTTTTTTATACATGAATTAGAATGCCATGCCATCCATCAATACTTGTCAAGTGGAGTGAAAGTGTAATTGAGCATGAAGATTGTAGGTCGAGCTAGAGCAAGTAATATAGGGTAAGATGATGCTATGATGTTGTCCAGCTCTAATCTTACATTCATTTTGCTTTTAATACATCACTGAAATCATCATGAAAAAATTACCAACCAATAATCTACTTTTGCTAAAGATTAATGGGGCCTAACCAAACTTTTAATAATCTCATTAAATTGTTTAATATCTTTTATCCCTTTCTTGATTTAATTTTGGTTCTCTTTATGCTTTAAAATGATTAAAGCAAAAGCTTGTGTAACAGTGAACTAAATCATGGTTAATCAATTGGAGATTGGTCACTAAACTATTGCATTTTTGTGTTACAACTTTAATGGGGCAAGAACATTGATGCCACTTTAGTGAACTTCTTTTCATAATGTCTATTGAAATCATTGAATTCCCTTCAAAGCCCATCATTTTTTTTCTTTTTTCATTTATTTATTTATTTAAAAGTTTTTTGGAACATGGGCTTGTTGTTAGCTTTTGAGGAATCATCAAGTGCTTTGAATTCTGAATATAATACTTTAAATTGTTTGGTAAAAAGTGGAAATTGGTATTGCATTAGGAGACCCTACTTCCATAATTTCAACTTGTACATTAATTTTAGTACCTCTGTAAGGAAACCCTAATCTCATTTTCTTCTTTACTCATTACTTAGGTTTATTTATTCTCCATAAACCTACTCATGGTGCATTTCTTTCTTTTCATCCACCAAATATAATTTTAAGATTAAATTATTAAAATTTGTAGAGCGTATCTCTCATTAATTAATTCTTTATTTTATTATTTAACCCGTACTTTTTAAAATTATAGTCAAAGATTTATAGTTCACGTGAATAACAATATTTTTGTTTTTACGGTTGTTCAACTAAAAAATTGATGTTCACATGAATAATAATAACTACTAATATGCACTTTAGTATTCTTTTATTTTAGTACATACTTACTTGATATATTTACAAGTGTATTTTATATATAAACAAAAGTATTTTTGGCTCGACTAATTTCTATTTTTATTTTTTTTATTTAAAAAAAATAGTATTTCAAGCATTGCAATATAACTTATTCAAATTATTAACTTCTCACTTCTTCTCATCCAAGACCAAAAAAAAACCATTAGATATTATGCTTGTTTGTCTTAAATTTTTATAAAATAAGTTGAAATCTTACATTCATGAAATAACCGAGAAAAATAAAAACATGAAGGATGAAAAATGTTACAATACAAATTTTATATACAAAATTTGTTAATACAAATTGATTCGGTATAAGAATATTAACTAAATAAAAAAAATACAAAATTAGTAAATTATTTATCAAATAAAGAGAAAAAAAAAGAGTAAGGAGTTAAAGAAATAGAAATGTCATTTTCCATCAAGTAATTAAATGAAATAAATATTGAATAAATGGGGGGCCTATTTCTTCTCTTTATGGTAGGTGAAGAGTCCACTCCATTTGCATCAATAATTGACACTACTATTACCATTACTATCACTATTACTTGCATGTTTAAGTTAAATTCATCACAAATTCACAGAGAATAATACTTCATGCCTGCCAATTTCATTCTTGGAAAACCTAATCTTGCACCTTATATTTTAGCTTGCTAGAGCAATTTCCTTTGTCCATGTCACTAATATCCTAATATTTACCAAAATAATTACGTCAAATACCTATTAAAAAATTAAAATTTTTAAAAAATATAATAAAATTAATTATATTTATTAAATTATATGTAGATAATTAATTATTATTAAATAACTATGTATTATAATAATATAAAATTCGAACTATAACAATGCGAGTAACATAATAATTTACAAAGTAATATTAAAAATTATTGATAATAACTCATGACTAATTCAATAATTTATCTTTTTTTTTGGTCCTTATCTTTGATCAATCAATGATATCAATCCAATTTTTTTATGTATAATAAATAAACAATAATATTTAATTGGAATATTAGAGACTAAACTGTTAATTAAATAGACTTCATCTACTATGTAACAACTTAAACCAAAATGTAGGGAAGAGGGGCCGAATTTCCCTTGCCCTCCATTTGTTGGCCTACCAAACCCTCTAGCCTTTTCATAAAATTTTAATCAATCAAATCAATCCCCATCTTCTTACCTCAAGATTCTTCATTACTATAATGTATTTTTCTTGTAAAATTTCATGAATTTTTGGACCCACTCGAAGAATTTGATCATTTATTTTGTGTATATTAAAATAGCATGTGATTTGCTTTGGCCTTGTCAATGTCCACATGCTTTGGGAAACTTACTCAAAGATGATGCTTTTAATTATTTTTAAATTACATAAAATTAGGTGGGTGCATTGCGATTACAAATTAATAGCGACTTAAGCATGTTAACAAACTTTGCAAGGTATCAAAATTACAAAATGTTAACCCACCACACATTGATTTTAATTTTATAAATAAAAAGGTATATTCTATAAAAATTTCATATCCATATAACTTTTTTTTGTAATGAAGTAAAAAATAAGTTAAGTGTTCTTGCACAAGTGTATTTCATATCATACTAAATTATTATTATACTTAATTATCTTAATATTTACACGATTAATTTATCATATTATATTTAAATTGACGTTACATTCTTAAATGTATTGATATAATATATATATATATATATATTGATTTTGAAGATTATAATAAACGGTATATTTAGAATATATGAAATTTCTTATTTTAACAAAATATTGTACAAGCTAGTTTGTTATTATCCATTGCAACAAAATTGGTGTCGTCTTAACAATGAGTGCATTAATAATTAAATAAACAAGGAAGAATACGAGTGGTGAGGACATAAAGTTAAATTTGACAAAGAAATCTATTTATTTATATTAAAAAATGAAATGAAATGAAACGATGGGGCATGCTTTTGTCTAACATCTATGCAATTGAAGGCTACAAAACCCCTACCAATTCTATGACTTTCTGTGTTTGGATTCTCGTAGTGGGGTTCTCCTTTTTTTTTAGACCTTGCTTTGGTTTTATTTGTTTTTAGTATTTTATTTACTCTTTGTTCACCAATGAGGCTTAGGTCATTGTGTAAATAAAATATACATAATTAAAACTGTTTAATTGTGGTGTTTTGGTTGAAGGAGGCCCAATTGTGGGCCCAGATCAAGGGGCCCATCGTGATATGCTAACGCCTGATCAAATCCATTTGTATTTATATAATAATATTATAATAAATATCATATGTACAATGACGAAGCTAGTAAAGAAAGAAAATAAAGTGATGAACTTGATCTACAGTAGAATATACAATCCAACGGGGCCAAAAGATGATAGAGAGACATGATTTCACCCGACACATTGAAGACGCACCTTTGGAGTGGAGTGCACAGGAAAATGAATTAATAAATTAAAAAAAAATTAATTCATTAAAAATAATACCATTTATTAATTGAGAAAAATGTTAATGACCCAGTTAATTTGTTGAATCAATTCAAAGGGAAGAGTGGCTGTCCTCTCAAATGTTGTTGATAATTATAGCCAGCAGTCACGGCCTGAAACCCTTTGTGGCCACTGAGCTATCAGAATTCAGTAGTGGGTCTTTCATTCAACTACGAGATTGAATTGTGCATTTCCCCATTTTGATACCCGTTCAAACACAACAAAATAACTCCTATGACCAATACATCAAACACAATTTCTTCTTTTCACAGCTTAATGGAAACTAAAAACTCATTACTTAAAGTAGAATAACTAAACAAATATGTGAATTCCGTTGCTTACACAAAACTAGACCAAAAAGAAAATTCCACACACACAGCTCTGCCTATGAGGTTCATTTTTTCTCCTACCTCCCTCAACCTAGGCCAAAGAAAATAGGAGGATACAGAGCAGAGCTCATCACCTGCAGCAACACCTCAGAGGCTTAAGTGGAATAGGACTGCCCGTTGTCAGAGCAAGTTCGGGTGCAGTCCTTGCTGCAAACATCCAGAAGTAAACGTCAAGTGAAAACAGGATAAGTTCATGATTAATCACTGTATCCTTCTTGGCGATAATTTTCTTTCTGGTGCTTACTAAGAGATATTGAAGTAATAACAAGCAACATTGCATAATCTAGATGAAGTGTTTAAATAACAATTGCAATCTCAACGAACATTCATAACTTGGATTGACTGCAACATGTCTGAAACAGCAATGACAAGGTCACCGGATTTGATCATTCCCCTGGCCTTGAGCAATGAGAATGTTTTATTAAGGTTGCTTTCCATATCATCAGAGAAACTCAGCCGGAATGGTATCAGACCCCACTGAAGGTTCAGACGTCTTCGCACAGATGTAGTAGTTGTAAATGCAAAGATTGGACAGTCAGGTCGGCATCAAGACAGGAGAGATGCCATTTGGCCCGTCTTTGTGTATACAAAAAGTGCATCCACCTCTAGACTGTTAGCTGCAAAATCACAACCAAACTCGTATCAAGAGCCAAAGCAAAAATGATTTATTTACAACAATAGAAACTTCAAGACGTAACATTAGTCGTAAATGAGGGATTCTCAAAGTTTGCTTAACAGCAGAACTCCATTTAGATTGCTTGAAATAGCATGTTACAGGGAAACAAACTGGGGAAAAATTAATGACTTGAGCAATAAAATATTAGAGCAGAGTACACTTACCCATATTGGCAGCAGAATTACAAATCTCTTCTGATATACTGTCTGCAAAAGAGGATCCCACATGTGGGAGTTCCATTGCTTCATGGCATTTCTCTTCCCTCCACCACTTCTCAATTCTCACACTAACACTCCTGAGAACCGCGAATGCCTTGTCTGGGTACTGGCCCATGGCTGACTCACCAGATAGCATCAAAGCATCTGCCCTCTGTCGAACTGCTTCAGAGACATCAGCTACTTCAGCTCTGGTTGGTGTAGGGTATTCAATCATGGATTCAAGGAACTGTGAGGCAACAATAACTGGCTTATTCAGCTGCTTGCAAACCTGTACGATCTTTTGCTCGGCTGATGGAACCTGTTCCAATGGTATCTGAGCACCCAAATCTCCTCTGGCAACCATAGCTCCATCAGATGCTTGAATAATCTCTTCCAAGTTCTTCAAAGAGTCAATACTCTCAATCTTTGCAATGACAGCAATGTCACTGCATCATAGCATTGGAATTCCTTGTTAGCCATAGATGTTAAAAATTGTCGTGTAATACATTATCAAACCATTTTGGTTAATTTTCTAAATCAATACAGTAGTAGTAAACACACAGTGAAATGATGATAATCAATTTGAGTGGGCCAACTTAAAGTTGAACAAATGAATTGATACTATTGATTGCAGTAATAGAGAACATCAGGCAATTGGGTCAAATATATAACACTTGTATAGAAACGATACCACTATTGTGTAGAAGAAATAATGATATTGCATGAACATGTGATGATGCCAACTGTGCAGAAGCTATGACATAAACATACAAAAGCATTATTACCTATCACGAGATCGTGCAGCAATGTAGCTCTTTAGATGACTAATCACTTCAGCAGACTTGACAAATGAAATTGCAATAAAGTCAACGCCCTCTGCAATTCCAAAATCAATGTCCAACCAATCCTGCAGATTAACGAAGTCCAAGCATCAGACCACTAAAAACATGTTTGGTTTCAGGAAAGATTACTTCACTAGACATGCTAGACATCAACAGACGTATAAAACAAACGTGTAGATATAAGTTAAGAACTAAAAGCATCTTAAACAGCCTTCAACATTTTCTATAGTTAAAAATCAATCAGTTTTCCTACCCTTATTAATACCATCATTACTGAGACAAACCAAAGATCCAATAATGTCTTAAAAATTCGCAAAGACAAGAACATCTAAAGAAAATGATTCTTGTAAGCTAACAGGCAAGACCAAATCCCATACTATTTCTATCTCCAAGATACATCACTAACAAGTAAATTTAAGCATGTTCAAATATTTGGTGCAGCCATCTTATGCTTTCACATATCATTTTCCCTGAGGCATACAAAGTTTTGAGATCTAAAAGGCACTTCAGATCTTTTAGGACTTTCTAGTCAATTAAAGTCGCAGGCTCCCATCAAATATTAGCATGGTTGGTTCTTTCTATTGTTTTCCTACTCTATGTTTTGACATACAAAAAAGTATTAGAAACTAATTTTTAGCACTAGACTCTAGCAAGAAAAAATCTAACCTTAGAAGAAATTGTGGGGAGCATAGCATTACGCTCTCGTACAAGACTTCCATCCCTTCAGAAAGTCAAATTAGCTCGTGGTAGCAACAGTCCAGGATCAGTGCAATGGCATTTAACATCTGGACCAATCTTGTCAATCACCTCAAACCTCACCATTCATCCATCCACAAGAAGTTCATCCCCAACTTTCACATCTGTATAACATTTAATTTAATGATCAATCAACATAATCACCCTTATCAAATAAATCAAAAAAGAAATACATGAACCATTCACAAAAAATGAAAACATTTTCCAGCAAATGTAATTACCTTCAGCGAATCCATCATAGTTTACAGTGATGGTGCGTTCTGGCCGAGGCACATCAAAAGCTCTAACAGTAAAAGTCCAGATCTCACCATCCTGCAGTTAAAATAGGCAGATAACAATAAGTCCTTTGTGAACTGGGACTTGCCAAGATAAAACAAGGTTAGGGCTTTTGTCAAAATGTTTTGAGCTTGGCTCCATTTACTCATTAATGAATCAAGCTCGAACTCGGGGCTCATTTATGCATTGAGCTGGAAACCCAGATGAGTGCAGTTCGTGCCAGTAGCTCAAGACGAACACTATGTCAAAACGTTATATATTATGGATTTCCGTAGGGGAGAAAAACTGACTATATGTTAACTAAGCCCTTTTTCTTTTTGGTAAGGCTGTTGCATAATTAATCACCCGTGACAATTTCAAATTCCAGGAAACTCTTCAATCCTAACTCTTAACGGCATTATAATTTGTTTCATAATCCCTATGATATGCACTGAAAAACCGGAATCTCCTAACAAGGGCAAGTGTTAAAATATAAAATTAAGTCCATCCTCTCAAAAAGAAAAATGAAAATAGTACGTCGGCCTTGGCGGAAGGAGCGCCGCCGAGATCGCCTATATGAATCTCACTGCCTTCAGTATCCATCATAATCGCAACAGCGTATCCCTTCTCCTCATTCAACCTCCTCACACGCTCGATCACTCGTCTATGCCATTCGCGTGTGTCGTGACACATTAATTCTCGCCACGTTCATCCCTCCAACCTCCAATGCCTCCAGCTGCTCGAATCCGCAGGTGGCGGGCCCGATCGTGCACACGAGCTGCGTCCGCCTCGTACTCCTGAACCCGTTCTCCTTCAATTCCACTTCCGTCACAGCATCCACCTCGATCGACGAGGAATCAGAAGAAACCGGCGGTGGCGGCTGCGACACGGGCGATAGAACCTCGGCCGGTCCATTATCGGAGGTTAAAACGTTCGGATCTGAGGACGATGACGAGGACGCTTTGATTGTAAAACAATGTTGTCTAGTGGTGACCTGGAACTGGCGATTGGAAGTGGCAAGGGTGGGCGTAAAAAGATTGTGTTTGGGGAGAGTAACGTTCGAGGACGGAGCGAAGAAATGAAGTGATTACGACATGGAAACTGGCGTTTTCCGGTGACTGGAATTTGTAGCATGGAGTCTCGAACGATTTTATAGGAGTCAGTGGGAGGAGGTAACGAAGGAGGCGAAGTGTTTGTTGATCTTCGACGATGTCGCCAAGAGAACAGAGAAAGGGACAGTTGGCAGCTGCCAAACGTTTACAAAAGGGCAAGAAAACAAATGATAAAATGAACTTGTGTATAGTTAAATACGTGGCTTTTTCCTATTGGTTAATATAACAGTTACCAGAGGAAGGTATCCAATTTGAGGGCATGTCATTGGTGCTCTTCTGTAGGTTTTGCAGTGGGATCTGACGTCACGTATTGCTTGCGTTGCCTGATGTCGTTACTTTGCATACGTGGATGAACTGGGGTCCCACCTAGGATTTTTATTAATTTCATGAAAATAAAAAAATTTTCTCCCAATACGTCAGGGATGCCTATGTCCACGTTGGCTGACAACGTGGCACGGACCTGAATGAATTCCACGTCATCTTTCCTTCTTCCCCTTTCCCCTTTGAATTAAACCCCAAATAAAAGTTTCGTTATTTATCACTTCCATCGAAACAGATTTCCATCGCGATTCGCGAAATCAGGTGTTAATCTTCTTTATCGCGATACCTCTACGTCTCCATCCATCACCGCTGTCCATTTCATTCTCTCCGTCCATCCAGGTTCGATCTCAAGTTACAACGTCTTTTATTTTATTTTATTTTTCGTATTTCGCTTTACGAATTATGTCGCGTGGATTCTTCTCTGAATAGACTCTGTTTTAACGTTCCGAGCTTCGGTGGTTTATTGATTTGCAAGTACAGCAATGGAAAGTTCATTTTTTTCTTCTTTGATTGAATATTGTGGTGATGGTTTAGCAAATTCATTTTGGATTTGAAAGTTAATGTATTTAATCGATGAATTGGTTGAAATGAAATGATTTGATGTTGCAGGAAATTAAAGAGGAAAAATATGGGGGCAATTATATCGAAGTTTTGGTTCATGTTCTTTCCTGGAAAGGATTATAAAATTATCATTGTTGGGTTGGATAATGCTGGAAAAACGACCACGCTTTACAAGCTGCACTTGGGAGAGGTTGTTACTACCCACCCTACTGTTGGTAGCAACGTTGAAGAGCTTGTTTACAAGAATATTCGATTTGAGGTGAGATGACTTCTAAATTTCATTTCTTAAATCATACGAATAGCAGTACCTGTCAAGGAAGATACTAATTGTGTACATTAAATAGTTGTATCACTGCTTAGAGATCATTGCATTAGTGGTGGGCAATGTTTTTCTGTAGAGGAAGTTCATTAGTGCAATGCACAATTAGAAATATTGAATTTCTCTTTTCCATTATGTGCGTGTGTGTTTGAGAATCTAGGATCAGTTTTCTTGTTTTCAAAATGATCCCTCTAATTGTTGAAATCAGATGCAATTACTAGAGGTGCTTGATTGCAAGTGTTACTTGTCTGTTATTATCATTTATGTAAAGGATTAAAGCATTTCACCCCTTGAGACCACCTTCCTAGGCTCTCCATGTTCTATGAGCCTCTTGACTACCAAGGTTGTAGGGTCTGGTAGTTGTCACCAAAAGGCTGGAGAATTCCTGGGTATCCAAAAATGAAAAAAATTGTCATCTATAGGCACCAGTTGTTTCTTTTGTTGGCATTTGAATTTGTTGGAACTGAGGGTGGGGTTGGGAGACTGTCTGCAACTGCATGGTAATGCCCATTTTGGAATGATTCAGCCTTTTATCTCAGTGTACAGGGAGTTTATTTGAATATAAGGATGCTACAAAAATATAATTATGAACTTCAATAAATTAGTGCCTCACTTTCACGGAAGTTGCTATTCGAAGAAACTAGTGTTATTGGAGAGGCTGCTGCAGATTTAGCTTTCTAGTTTGATATCGGTGGGAATTTGCCTCTGTGATTATGACAAGAACCATGAATTTGTATCACGTATAGATTGGTCATTACATAGTCACAACATGTAGCACAGAGCATCAATGCTGGTTGGTCTTTGGCCTCAGAAACTAAGTTATAACTTTAATAGCTGTGAAAAAGTGCCATATTAAATGGTCTTCCATGCAGTGGCTGAAGGAACACATAAGTTAAATTGGTAGATAAAATATGTTTGTCAAGATTAAGTTTAGCTTTAGACATGTATTGTCAACTGCTGGTTGGGAGAATGCTAGTTATCCTAGTTTCTTTGGGTTCATACTTCAATCTCCCTCCAAATGAATTGTGGGTGGGTAGGGGTTGATTTTTAGTAGTAGGCTGGCTACAGTGTTCCTGTGCTTTTTGGTTTAGATTGTTGATATTGGGCTGAGTCTTGAATGACATATAAGGTATACTAGCTTCTCCTTTTTGAACCAATATGTTCTTCCTTTGTTGAATGTATGTTCAAAATGCCTCAAGGTGATTTACTAAAGGTGGTATTACTATGACCTTGTCTTCTACATATAGTGTGCAAGTGTTCATAAATATACCATGCTACATTCTATGATTTTGCCTAATAAATATTTGAATTATGTGATTTTACTCTTTCTACTTTGTTCAGCTTAGCCTGTACGTGAATTTACTTTCTCTAGTATCAACTAGCAAGGATTTATCTGAGAAACTTTTCATGATAAATTCATTTGAATTTTGTTAACTGAAGCAAAGACCATTGATTGGTCGTGCAAGCTCTGATAGTTAACTAAATGCTCTGCTCAATTGTACTAATAAACTCATTTTTCAAATAACAAATTCATGTAGCTTAGTTTATCCTTGACCATTTTTTTAGGCATGCAAGTCTAATAGTTACTTTTTTCTCCCTTTTTTCTTTTCCTTTCTCCTGGAAATTCTTTTTCTTTTTACTGGTTTGATAAATTGTGCTCTTGTTAATTGGATTAGAGTATAGCAGGACTACAGAGATTGACTTGGTTATGCTGCACTCACTGATGTTTATGTGTTTTGGTCGTCTAGCATTCAGCTGTTAAAACAATGAATTTGACTATGTTGTTTGTGTCGTCAGGCCTGGGATGTTGGTGGACAAGAAAGACTAAGAACATCATGGGCAACTTACTATCGTGGAACGCATGCTGTGATTGTGGTTATAGACAGCACTGATAGAGCCAGGATTTCCACTATGAAGGATGAACTCTTCAGGCTTCTTGGGCATGAGGACCTACATAACTCTGTTGTACTTATCTTTGCAAATAAACAAGACCTTAAGGATGCCATGACCCCGGCTGAGATAACTGACGCTCTTTCTCTTCACAGCGTCAAGAATCATGACTGGCACATTCAAGCCTGCAGCGCACTTACTGGAGATGGGCTGTTTGACGGTCTAGAGTGGATTAGCCAGCGGGTTACGGGAAAATCTCCTAGTTAAAGAAGGGTAAAAAGAATCGAAAAGATGGTTCATCATTCACGAACATAAGATAGAAGCTCGTTTTTTGTGCCATGCAACTCTATGAGAGCTATTCTTGATAAACCTGTAGATTGTTTCCACATTATGATTTTGTCACAAAATTTATCATGTTTTACCCAGTGAACATTTGATTACTTGATGTTCTTGGGCTCTAAGAATGTGCAAAGTGAAGCATCATTCTGTAAACTTATTGTAAAACTTGTAACCGTTGAAATTTGTACATTCTCTTTACCATTCTGACTTGTTCCAAAATACTTATCAAGTTCACAGCAAGAGCTGCCAAAGAATTGTCATTTTCTAAACAATGAAGCATTTAAATGAACAATTGCCAATGAATAGAGATGTCGTTGGAAATAATCTTATGCACAATGAAGTGGTTCGTCAAACATTGACCAATAACGGAAAATTAGATTTCAAACTGTAACATGTAATCTGATCTGTATGAATGATAATCCAAGTAATCGCATGTAATCAGCAGCAACAATCACAGAATCCAGCATCTGCAACCTTTAGACTCTTGGGGTCCTTCAAACCACCGATCCCATAAATGATTCAAAGGACCACTTGTTCTGTAAATCCAGGATGATAGGAATTTCAGAAAATTGTAAAAAATAGTCAAAGGAAACAAATATGGCAATGGAAAACAGGAAAAAAATTGTATTACACTGGGAGTAGAGGATCAGGTCTAGTTTCAACATTACTCAGTGTCCTGGCACAAAGAAAAAAAATCAGCTTCAAAAATGAGGTTTTGTCAGTTTTAGATGACTGATTGATTACATAATGCAAATGAATAAATATAGTCATACTTACTCCTCACACGCGGCCGAGGATGTCTCTGTTTTTTCAAGTTGTTCCAGTTCTTCCTGCATAATATAATGAAATCAATTTACACTGGTAGTTCATAAGGATATTTTGGCACTGAAGCAGGATCTCAGTAGATAACATGAAAGAATTTGATATGGCCTAATATTGACATTACAGGATAAACAAATTTATAATTGCAAGGAATCCATAGATTGAAGAGTGCCATGAAAAATCTCATGTTCTGAGCTCCACTTCCATGGATACTTTGCAACTGTCAGCTGCATAGTCGATGCAGCTATGGTTACCAAAGCTATTCTCATAGGGAAACTTTCCATGCCTCCCAGATCTCCTTAAAAAGGGACCTGAACCAGGAGGTAAGTGGAAATATTATCCCTAATAACCTAAACAGCAAAAAAGGGACCTGAACCAGGAGGTAAATGGAAATATGATGCAGACTCTTCTGCGAAAACTACATACTTATTTCATCTTATGCAGACAGGATTTTAGATGAAAGAAAATTATCTATTCAGCTTCAGTATATACCATATTTAATCTACCCAAAATGATGCTTGTTCTAATTTTTCTTTGCCAGAACAATCTCCCCAAGACCCTGACCTTGGTTTGAGTGGGATTTGATTCCTAGACCCCTTGTACAACAAAATATACCCAATCAGTTAGCACTCACGAATCCATGTGAAAAAAAACATAATTATTCTGTTTCAACTGCAACCAGCACTAGTTCCTGTGGCTACAAAACACCATTCACTCAGATTGCTCACATTGGATAAGAAACAACAGTGAGTGGAAAACAAATTGCAGGTTTATACTTTCCTGAATATTACAGAACCATATGTTTAGAAAGGAGAGCCATGTTTAAGCAAATGCAGTTAATGGAAATTTCAAACAAGTCATTACAAGGAAGAAAGCCAAGCTTTGAAATTCACTTAAGGGAAATCATTCTTGTAGACAGATAAATGAAACTACAACCCCTAATCGTTTTGAAAGCAATCTACCATAAGTCACTGGGCTGCAGTAACATGCTATCAAGTTTCATATTCTCTTGCAAAACACATGATATCAGACAACTGAACCAAGTGATCCGCCAAGCAGAGACAAACTTAGCAATCAGTTAGAGAAGACTCAATTTTCCCAACACTGTAGACAAGCAAACAACTTAAAACAGCTAAAAACTCTGCATATATTTCAACCAATTCACCAACGTAGGCATCTGTGATATACAATTGAAACATTAAACAGATTCTCTGAATATTTTCACTTCCCATCATAAAACAATGCAGAAGATTGATGACACGCCACAATTTATTTCGAGAATACCATTTTCCATTTATAAACACACAGCAATCAATTAATAAAAGAAACAACAAAAATTGTAGTCCAGTGATCAACGAAGCAGCCATAACAATCACTTTAAACTAAAAAAAGAAAAAAAAATACCAACCTCTAAGAATCTAGCTTCTTGCTCAAGCCGTTTAAGTTCAGCTTGTATTCTGTGCTTGCCTCTAGAATCACTAGCTGTCAAAGACTGACTTCTTTGAGTTATCGCACCCCCGGATTCAGACCTATCCGATTGCATCTCTCAATATACGGAATACAATACAAGAAGAAAAGCAACAAAAGCCCTCGCTTTATTCAGAAAGAAACAAACAAAAAGAAAAAAAACAGCATAGGACAGTATGAAACTTGTTTATCAACAAAGAATAACCATTCGAGAGGAAAACAAGGATGCCCCTGATGAAATCTCGATGGACCCCATGAACTAACAACAACTACACTGTCGTTTCAAAGCAAGAACAAAAACTCTTTTACAAAGAGACGACGGATCTCTGCTGTTTATGCTAACTGCTGTTCGAAAGTACACGACAACAGAGAGAGAGCTTTGGCTTTTGGTTCCGTTGTCTTTTCTAAAAACTGTGAACCAATTGCGTGGGCAAAGAAAAGGAAAACCTTTTCACGCTTCTTGTTCTGTATCCTTTATTTTGCGTTGTATACCAAAGCTGCCACTCTTTTCTCTCTCATTTTCTGTGTCTTCTTTTGTCTCTCTCTGGTTCGCCCACTCCTTCCCTCTTGCCTTTTCTAATTAAACATTTTTTAAAAATAAATAAAATACCTTTTTTTTTATAAATTTTCTAAATCTTATGATATTTTATCATGTCACAATCTCTCCTTTTTTCTTAGTTTACATTGATACTGATACCTAAAATAGTTAATAATAATTCATATTATTTTTTTAATTTATATTATAAAATATAAAATTAATTTATAAATTTTATTAAAATATTATATTTATTATTTATTATTAATTATATCACGAGTTATTATTATCTTATTAAAAATAAAATAACTTAAATTATTAATTATAATTAACTAATATATTTATTATTAATTAGTACTTAATTTTTAGGTTATTATCGTATTTATTCAATAATAATAATAATATTATTATTAATATCTGGATGACTACGAGCGTGATTATAGGAGCGGACCCACGTTCTTGTTCACTGTTTATCTAACCTAATTTTTGCCAAATGCGTGCTCTTCGAGATGACAGCGTGGCGCATTTCATGTATGTCTGTACTCATATGGGTGGTGTTAGTAAAACTCACAATTAGTTTGTTTTCTTTATTCTTTTTTGTCCTTGTTGGTTTGGTAAAGCCACCATATTATTATAATATTTTGAATTTTGAATTTGTTGTTTACTGCTGATTGGCTGGCCAAAGTATGTTCCTATTTTAACAGTAACCGATTAGGTAGCATGGTTATGAAATGGAATACACCTTATGTGATCCTTGCCCGGGGAGGGAGGGCTTCAGAGGCGTACGTGTCATACAGAAGTAGTCAGTAGACGACGCGACACGACGCCACTGACACGTAGACACACGTGTCGCTATCATCGGCGGATGCTCGATAGGTGGCACATATGAACTTCGATTTTCCTCGTGACTCAAGATTTTGCTTTCATGTGCAAAGTTGCCTCCTCTGCAATCTGGATCTCACGATGAAGAAAGCCATTACTTCTTATTCACTGACTATGAAATCCCCATTGCTGTCACCACCTTCGCAGCATGCAGCTGCAATCTTACATAAAATAACATTGTCCTTGGACAAATCAGATGGCTTCTCATTTCGCTGGCCTCATCAGTACCAGTCTAATCCAGCGGAGTTGGCTTCGGAGACGACAAAACCAGACTTGGATCCGGCGGAATTCGCTTCGGAGAAAAAACTAGACTACCCTTTTCTCGCTCCCAAAGTAAACCTGCAGATCTCCAAGACTCAGCCAAAGAGAGCTTTTACCCCAGTAGAATTGACTACTACTGCGCCCGATCCTCCACCTCTCGGAACCAACCCCGGCCGCGGACCTGATTTTCCTGTCCCACCGTTGCAGCCGCCACCAATTCCAGACGTTCCGTTGAAACCACCACGTAACCTGCCACCAATTCCTCCAGATGAGGTGCCGCCTCGGACTCCGCCGGAAATCGTGCCACCACCACTGCAGATGCCTCCTCCACCTGTGCCGCCAGATGTCTAATTATGTGGTCGCCAATTTTGATCATTCTGCATCCGGGGCATGACATTTTGTAGGGTCTCTGTGTTAATATGGCTTAGCATTATGACAAGAAGATTTATTTACTTGCTTCCAGTTCGTCCAATATTAATGGATATACGTTGCACTGCTGTGGCAATATGTAATCTGATGAGATATAGGAAATGACCAACACTGTCTCTTCATTATCATCCAATCTCGTGAAAAATGTTATTCCATTAATGTTGTTCATGCAAGCCAACCTATCTTGAACTCATTGATTATCTCAATTTCCTCGGCTTCAATGGTAACTCCTAAGAAAATGATGATCATCAGTAGCCTGGAAAGCTCTAAAAACCAAATACATGTTCGAGGATACAAGCTACTTGCCCTTGCCAATGAACGCGAACCGTCTTGTCCTGCAGAGTTTCCAGGCAAAACCACGCAATAATTTCCTTCTGAAGTATCAGACTGCCAACCAAACTCTGTTCCCTAAGAGATCCCGAAGCTTCCAGAGACAGAAATAAAATACTACTACAGAAAAGACTAATATCCCTGATCCAACGATCAATTAGACGGCTCCGTCCTCGGTTTCACCACCAAATCCTATTGAGAATCCTTAATCACTACCAAGTACCTGATAAACTACCACCAGACCCGCCTCCGGATATTGTACCACCGCCTTCCTCACCACCAATATGAACAACGTGATTTCGCAGTTTCCTTTGAACTACAGAATGTCGGTACAGTTCAGGGGAAAGATTGGGCCCAAAATGGCCAGTTACAAAATGGACCCAATCCAGTATAATGGGCTCTTCACTAAGAACCTCGGCTGTGATGGAGTTCAACCAAGCCCGGTCAGAGCAATGATCACAAATCATGCCCTTCATTTAGAGATTTAACTTTGTTTTTCCATTCTTTGAAAAACGAAGCATTTCCTTTATTCTTGCACAATTGGTTCTCTTTTTAAGCGTAGGATGCTCTGCGTACTTAAGACGCTCAAACAAGCTTCCTATGTGCCAACAACCGACACTTGTCGTCAAACCAATCTCCTATTTCGGTCAACAGAAATCAAAATTAAAAAACGGGTAAATCAGTTAACTCCACGTGGCGAGGACCAGGAGTATCGAAGCCTTCCTTCACATCCACGGAACTAATCAAATCCATTCGCGCTTTCAAAAAGAAAAGAAAAATAAAAAAAGAAAGAATCCTGACGCGCTCACTTTGAGGAAAGTTTTTAAAACAAATCCACTGCCACTGCTTCGTTCGTCCATTCACGTACTAACGGATTCTGCATTCCCATCAAAATGGCTTCTCAGCTAGGGCATTTCCCTCGCGCCACTGCGCACAGGGACAATCACTCGGTCGTTTTCACCACCAGAAAGACAACTCCTCGGCTTATTAAACTTTGGGGCGGAAAAAGCCGGGTGAAAGTTAGGGTCTTGAATGGAGGAGGGGAGTCATACCTGGACATGTGGCGGAAGGCGGTGGAGCGCGATAGGAAGGAAATCGAGTTCCAGAAGATTCTCAATAAATTGGTCGATATTGGTGATGATGATGATAATGATAATGCGGATGACGGTGGCAGTGACAATGTGGTGGATTTAGAGAAAAAGAATGAGGAGTTTCAGAAATTACTGGAAGTTTCCAAGGAGGAGCGTGACCATATTCAGCGAATGCAGGTAATTGACCGGGCGGCGGCGGCTATCGCTGCTGCGCGCGCGATTCTCAAAGAGAGTAATTCTTCTGTCTTGAAGAAGAGTGAGAGTATTGGAAATGGAAAAACTGAGGTCACGCTAGGAGGTAAACTTCAGAGCTTTTACCTTTGTTAATGTGAAAAGGTTTTAACAAAATAAAATGAAGATACAGATGTCTCTTTGGATTTTAAAATAATACTCTTGTCTAATAGGAAAATGCAAACTGCTTGATATTTTCATTGTTACCGGTTTGAGTTGGTGATTGGTAAACCAGGGTGAAAAGAAAATTTAAAATTATTTTTAAGTTAAGAGCTTGATAACTCACATAAGGTTGACATGGGTTTATATGTATTTTTAAATTCACCATGGTGAGGGCAATGCTTTACTAATAGTTATTGGGTTGCTTAGGAACCTGCAAAATTGCTTCGGTTCTGTGCTTGGATGTATTTGAGTTGGATAAGTTCGTTGAATTAGCAATTTACTTGGCCAGGAATGCTAGAGATAAATTGAGTTTTCACAAGAGTTATTTTTTTTCCCCAAATTATTATTAATATTTCTTTGGCCGGTGATCTGGTACTTATAATTGGTGTCATATGGTTCCTGCTCATGTTGGCCAGGTTCATGGACGAATTGGTATCATATGTAGTGTATTTTAATCATTCGATGATTTAAGTGTTATTTAGCAAAACAAAGCTTCTTAAAATTAAGAGAGTTGGCTATCTCTTCCTTGAGGTTAGAAATCTCTATGTGAAGTAGAAATAATTGGTTCCTACTTTCTCATTGCCAATTTGCTATGATTAAAGGAGTGCTTTGCAGAATTCTTTTTAATGATCTTTAGATTTATCAGGAGTACCAAATGCAAGTATCTTTGTGCCTCGCTCAGAAACTCCCGGAAATGGAACACCAGGTCCAGATTTTTGGTCCTGGTCACCTCCTCAAGATAGTGATAGAAATTTAGTAGATGTTGGATTGCAGATGGGTAGAAAATCTCCCGTGTATCCAACTCCAATCAACCCAGTTGTGGAGAAAACACGATCCATGGATGTACTTCCAATTCCATTTGAGAGTAAACTTTCTAAGACCAAGCCTAGCCCTCTTCTTCCCCCGTTTCAGTCACTGATCGAGGTTGAAATAGAAGATGTTTCGGAGTCCAGTCTAGAGATACCTTCCTTAGAAGAGGAGCGTGAACATGGTGCTTTGTCCACGGCACATGCCAAGGAAGCAGCTCATGCTCTTGACATGGTTGATGAAGCATTAACTCAGGGAGTTAATCCTGATGGTTCAAGGTGGTGGAAGGAGACAGGAATTGAACAGAGACCTGATGGTGTGATATGCAGGTGGACAATGACCAGGGGTGTTAGTGCTGACCAGGTTGTTGAGTGGCAAGAGAAGTTCTGGGAGGCTGCAGACGAGTTTGGTTACAAGGAACTTGGTTCAGAGAAGTCAGGACGGGATGCAACTGGAAATGTTTGGCGCGAGTATTGGAGAGAATCAATGGGACAGGTTAGAAGGATATGTGCATTAAACTGCAAGAAATAGTTGATTTAACCGCATTTAAAAATGCAACACCTGTATCAAAGGAGTACATTGTACATCTACCTAAATAACTCTTATCAGAATTTGAAAATATCCAAAGTATTTGAAATTTGTTTGAACTCAATAAAGGTTTTGGCTTAATAAACTTAGGAATACTAATTTGCAGAAAAAGTGAAAGTAATGCATATAGATCCCTGAAAAACTCAGGCTAATATAGGCCTGAAAAAGCTGAACTATGAGATTTTTTGTTCATGCAGGAACGTGGGATTGTGCATCTTGAGAAAACTGCAGACAAGTGGGGAAAGAACGGAATTGGTGATGAGTGGCAAGAGAAGTGGTGGGAACATTACGATGCCTCTGGTCAATCAGAGAAATGGGCACGCAAGTGGTGCAGCATTGATCCAAACGCACAACTTGAGTCTGGCCATGCTCATGTTTGGCATGAAAGGTAATAAAACGAATTAGTACATAGGATCCATTTTCTACTCTTACTCTCTATCCTTAATTGTTTATAACAACAATTTCCGAATCAGTATCATTTGTGTATTAATTAATCCTTTTCTGATTTAGGTAGATTAAAATAGTAAACTCTTTTGTCACATTCGCTTTAGTTTCTTGGATTCTGTTGTACACACAAAGGATTTTAACTTGGAAAGCGATCATGCTCTTTGCTCTTAGGTGTTCTGTATATTTACAGAGCTTTGTTTATCAATTATGGCAAATGGTTGAGAATTAGAATGTGGTGGCTTTATTGCATTGCATATATTCCATGGGCGGTTGCAGTCATTTTTTCTAAATTATCCCAGCTCATTGGGTAATGATTTATACATCTGTCCAACTTGATATTACCTTAATTGACTGCTTCACACGTAGATGTTTCTATGTGGGTGAATTGCACAGCTAATCATACGATGCGATTTGTTTTTTGTTTATAGCATGTTTGTTCACGTATGTTGTACCCTTTGCAGGTGGGGTGAAAAATATGACGGACGAGGCGGGAGCATGAAGTATACTGACAAATGGGCTGAGCGGAATGAAGGTGATGGTTGGTCAAAGTGGGGTGACAAATGGGATGAAAATTTCGATCTGAATGGCCATGGAGTGAAACAGGGGGAAAGCTGGTGGGAAGGCAAGCACGGAGAGCGCTGGAATCGCACTTGGGGTGAGGCTCACAATGGATCCGGATGGATTCACAAGTATGGGAAGAGCAGCAGCGGCGAACACTGGGATACACATGTGATGCAAGACACATGGTACGAGAGATTCCCACACTATGGTTTCTATCACTGCTTTCACAATTCAGTTCAGCTCCGGGAAGTTCGGAAGCCATCCGAGTTGATCGGAGAGTAATCTTCTTCACCTGATCAAATCTTATGTACGTTATTCCTACTTCAAAACCCTTGGTTGATATAGTTCCCCCGACAAAGAAACCACTCTCGCAATTGTCTCTACTTATATTATTATAATTTTATTTAATAAAAAATTAATTAAAATTTTCATTTTATTATTTTAATTTTATTTTAAATAAAAAATAATTTAATTAAAAATAAAAATGATATAATTATTAGTGGTCTGTAATTATACAAAAATAGGAATGACACTGTCCGTATACGTGCTTCGTCAAACAGGTGAGCGTATGGAAGTAATCTGTTTGGATGTACTTTGACTTGCCAGCCCATACATGAGGTGCCTATTCTAACCCCACCAACCCCGAGCACGGCAACTTCTGAAGACTGAAGCCTGCACCTCTATTTCTAACGGCGTAATTTCTTCCAATTCTGATGTCTCCATTCGTTAGTTACAACAGACCCATGTGATTCACTCACATGTTCAGTCATTTGTAATGAAAAATTTCAATGTTTCTCATCTACGTTTACATACCGAAGATTTTATTCTATTAGTTTTATATCTACTAGATTTCACTTAAAAATCTGTTCTTTGCAGCATAATCTTCCTTCTTTTTTTTTCCAATTTCTTGGCTTCTTCAATGCTGAGTGGAGCTGATAATATTAGGCTAATGAGTGGACTAACCAATACTGGGTTAGGTTTTGTGGGTTCAAATTTCAAGTTAGGTCCTTGGGAAAGAAAGGCTTACCGTCTTATAACAGTAAACGAAATGCTAGATTTTTTGCCCCCAGATGCAGTTTGTCATCTGCAGGGCCCGCTTCTTAGCCTAGGTTCATACAACACAAGAAAGAAGCATTTTGGTTCTACAGGGTTTTTTATCTATTGCGAATGATCATGTTATAAACCCAGGTCACTGGACTGAGGATATGCGGGATGAGGCGATAGAACCTGCTGATCTTTATGATAGGAATATGAGAGTTGTAGATGTTGGTGGTGGAACCGGATTTACAACTCTTGGTATTGTTAAGCATGTTGATGCCAAAAATGTTACAATACTTTACCAGTCACCACACCAGCTTGCCAAGGCTAAGCAGAAGGAGCCATTGAAGGAATGCACAATAATTGACGGCGATGCTGAGGATTTCCCCCACCCTACTGATTATGCTGATCGATATGTGTCCGGTGGAAGGTAACATCTTCATTGATGTTTGCTTTTTAGATTTTTTGGTTTATTTAAAGGGTTGTTTCATGTTATCTATGGAGCTTAAAACTGGAAAATGTTTTGAGCCCGAGGGAATTTTACATTACTAAAGAAGAAGTTTTAGAAAAAATGGAATGAAGTAAATTGTACAAACGTAAAGCATGATGTAATTTTCATATCCGAGTTTTTCAAGATTGAACCCCAATCTGTACAGAATCGTTAATTGTCTATCTTAAGTCTTGGCTTTACTTCTCTATCTTATATGATACATTGACGCTGTTCTGCAGTATTGGGTACTGGCCGGACCCACAGCGAGCTGAAAATAGGAGGGAAAGCTTGTCTTATAGGCCCTGTCTACCCAACCTTTTGGTTATCTCGATTTTTTGCAGACGGGTGGATGCTCTTTCCAAAGGAGGAAAAATGTGTTGAATGGTTTCAGAGAGCTGGTTTCAAATATGTTAAAACTGAAAAAGATTGGCCCAAAATGGTCAGGAGATTCTCCTCTACTGGTAACATGTTTTGATTTGAGCTTCAAATGTAGAACACAGATTTGTATTTGTTTACTAGCTGTAGTTTTTGATAGCTTTTAGATGACTAGTATATGATCATAGGGTCCTGATAATACAAGCACCTCGTAATTTCTGTGGTTTATGAACCCTTCACTAGGAAAGAACAATTAAGGTAGAAATAACTCATTTTTCTCCATCTCTTCATGACCCTCCTTTTGCTGTTCTCAGTTTGAGACTCCTGCAGAGCTCCTTATCCTTTCTTTTCTGGTGCTATTCTTTCTTGTCTCTTTTGACAACTTTGCAGAGTCTAGAGTTTGGGATGTGACGAGACATTTGAACTCTCACTGCAACTTCCTTCTCTCGCTGAGTGTTAGAGAAAATAAACGAGTCACTGCCTTTAATGTTCACCACTGAAATGACATAGTTTTTATTTTCCTTTCTACTTTCATTTACCTTTCAATTTTCCTGGAATTTTTGTGAATTCCTCAAGAGGTCAACGTGACAGCCGGCTTCTCTTTGTAGAGCTGGTTAAACAACTCTGCTTCACTTGGAGTAGGTATGTACAAGGAGATGGGTTGGCGTTGTCAAACTTTACTTGTAGTCCCTATGTATCATTTGGAATTCTTATTCAATTGAGTTGCAGATATAAATGCAGCATCTGTAGCCACTAAACAAGGCCCATGACTGGTCTCAGAGCAAGAGAAACGAGCTACAACATTTGTATCTCTGAGCAATTATTGGGTTTATTTTGGGCTAATTTTTGAAACAAAAGTCCTTTTATAATTTAATATTAAATTAATTTGACTCAAATTTTAACATTATAATTGATTGCCTCTGAGAACCAATTATGCCCTTAAAAAATTTTTGAATGAAAGTATTAATAACAGAGACAAAACTGAAGCAATTGTCTGAGAGGACTCTTCCGAGAATTGGTTCTCGTATGTATAGCAACTTTCTGACAATTGTAAATATGCCAAGCGCAGGGACATAAACATGTACTTTGTCGAAGGTGCCTGTTGGATCAGCAGCATATGATGCATGGAAGAAACAACAGAGTATGTATGCCAGTTCATGTTTTCGTAGTCTGTCAAGAGCCAAAACACCTGGGCATGTGTATCTAAGTAGTGGGAAGTGTGAAGGGTAAAGTTTTCTTAAGTTGAATATGTCAGAGAAGGTGTACGCTAACATGCATGAGATCAAATGGCCAATAACAAACTTCAATTAATGTTGAACCTAAAGTACTCGAAGCCAAATGAACAGTGGCTGGTATTTGTCATTTTTTTTGGTCATGCCGAATGCTCACTGTGAAAACCAGACAATTTGTAAACACCAGATTCTTCATGAAACACAGTTAATCATGTAATTGGGTATACACATTCAAATCAGTCTCAAACGGTCCATAAATGCGCTAAAGACTTGAACATTAAACCTTCAAAACCATGAGCCATAATGTTGTTTCTGGTTGCTGTAACATTGCTAAAAGAAGAATAAACTTTTGTGCAAATCATAACTTGGGACACAAGAAAACAGAGCCTTTTACAACAAATTACTCTTTTTCGAAGCTTTGTCTTAGTTGGGCTAAACGTTTATATCTTCTTCGAACTAAATCACCAAGAACCCTAAAAATCCAGAATTTCAGTATCTTCTTTTCCTCATTTTCTGAGCAACCAAACAAAGCAACACCATCCTCTCCCACTCTAAACCCACATACATTAAATTCAAAAGATACAAGAAACCCATTCTGATCATAAATGCAATAGGCAAGATATTGAGAATCATGATGAGCAATAGTTGACAGAATCAGAACTAAAGCTAACTACCGGTATCAGGTCGAAGAGACAGATCGTTAAGTCTTAGAACATTCCTCTTGGTTGATCACAGGTAAAACGAAATAGAAACAGGAGAGAATCGAGAAGAACAATAATGATTCTGGTTTTCTTTTCTAATGAGCATCGAGGTGATTGAACTGAGGAAACGCAACGACCGCCTAATAAAATACATGGGAAAGTTGGCCGTTAAAGTCGTTTTATGAGGGCGGGTTGCGTGGTCCTGAGTACAATTTGATAATGAAACCCGGGCCTGAATTCATTTAGATTGGTATTGGGCTGAGCTGACATTGTTTCATATTTCTCTCGACTCGATGTTTAAGAATTTGACCAATCTCAATTTAACCTGGTTCAGAAGTAAATACAGTCACTGTACCGTCGTAGTTCCTACGTTATTAAGCTTTAAAATTGAAATAAAAACATGGCGGATTATCAACAAATCCAGGAAAATAAGTGTGTAAAGTCCCACTTGCTATTACTCGTTTTTGAAGATTTCCAAGTCCTTCCAACTCAAAATTCTTTTCCAGTCAATTCTTTCTGGTCCCTTTTAACTTTCTGGTGCATTACTTTGAATGTTGACAATAGTCTTGCATCCTTGCAGACCATGATGAAACAAGACTCGGAAATTAAGATTTCTTGAGTTAATTTCAATTAAGCTTCGGATGATTTGTTCAATAACTAAGTCTACCTATATTGTGATTGCTTTTAACATTATTATTAAAGATATTGTCAGATATTTTATTACCTTGACTTTGAAGATTATCCAAGTAATCAACGTTGTCCGAATCCCACGCTGCTCGACGGTATTCCATTGGAAAAACCAGATATGCACACGCTTACTGCCCTCGCTACCGTCTGAGCTGACTGAACCAATACAGAAGGAAAACCGCGTAGACAGCGAAGCACATTAATGCTAGCTTCTCCTTTTCTTTCTTCATTATGACTCAAGATTCCCCCCATTAACTTCCATGGATCATGATTCCGTTTACAAATTTTATTCTTGTATTTTCCATGAACGTCGCTCGATAGTTTAAACTACACATGGGAAAGTTAGTAACATTTTCTAACAGTTAATAAGATGAAGGCTTTACATGATGCATACTCGTGTCACTCATTTGATATATATGTGTGTGTATGTATATATATATATATATATATATCCCGTGATTCTCACTGTTATTGTTGATTGATTATACAACTAATACGTAAGAGAAAGAATTAATGTTTATATAACATCGTATTTGTAGACTTGTAGTTACTTGGCATATTAATATAATGATGCTAAGAGTGAGGCAAATCAAAGCAATTACTCGTGCAAGCAACGCAGCGTGCTCTTTGGGGTTGAAAATGTGGAAACAAAATACACATCCCCCTATAGCTCCATACCCATTTGGTCTTTGATTTTGAATGCTGTGTCTCCTTCAAACCCTTACAGCTGTCCCTTCATTTTCTTTATTATTTTATTTTTCTAAGTAATTATATTTTAATAACTAATACTAATTTCTCTGCATGAAGTCCATGTACAAGGAAATGTGAATGGTCATTGGTCTCAGAAGGCGAGAGAGAGAGACAAAAAATGTATGATTCTCGTTGTTTATAATAAAGCCAACACCATAGCACCCAAACTCCAGTCATAAGCCAAGCTTTTTGATTTGACTCTTTGTTTTATAAATAAGCTTTAACCCTCATTGGAATTCTACATAAACCCAGCTAAGCTTGAGCTATCCTCAACAACTCAACTTTTTTTTTCCTCTCTCTCTCAGTTATTGAAGCCGTGTTTGTTGAGGTTTCCAGGCAAAAACACCAATGGCAGAAGTCCTAACCGATGAACAGATTGTTGAGTTCAGAGAGGCTTTCTGTCTCTTTGACAAAGACGGCGACGGTGAGTTTATAAATATACATTTTAGGTTTTCTTTCTTCTGCATGCTTTTGCTTGCTTAATTTCGATAAATATGGGATTATATATCTTTTAAGATTAATTAATTCTGGAATTTGCAGGTTGCATTACTGTTGAAGAATTGGCAACAGTGATACGATCTTTGGATCAGAATCCGACAGAAGAAGAACTCCAAGACATGATAAAGGAAGTAGACTCTGACAGAAACGGGACTATAGAGTTTGAGGAGTTCTTGAGCTTAATGGCCAAGAAAATAAAGGTAATTAATTAACAGAAATCAAGAGTTTCCATTCAAGAATTCGTTAGATTGTCACACTGATGAACATACTTTTCCCTGAAAACAATTCTCGAAATCTGTTGCTTTGTGTTTTATCTCAGGAAACTGACGCTGAAGAGGAGCTTAAAGAGGCTTTCAAGGTTTTTGACAAGGATCAAAATGGATATATATCAGCTAATGAGGTAAGTTTTCCCTTCAATATTGCACGCATGAATCCGGACAATCGTAATCTTGGAGACGGCGGATATCACTGTTAGTTTTTTGACCCAATATCATGCTCCATGAATTCATAAGACCCCGAAATTGTTTGACCAAGTGCTGGACAGCAACTCACCTTGATTAGACTAAGTATGAATTCATCGATTTACTCGTATGATTCCAAACAATTACTTCATTTGAAGATTAAAAAAAGAGACATAGGTATCTCTAAATGCATCTCTATGTGTACAATTAGGTAAAAAATATGTATTATGGCTGTCCGTGTATGTAATGAGTAAGCTGTACCTCACTCATGCATGGACATTCAGCACATGGTTTCTATATTAATTAACCTTTGTCTTTGAATATCGACGAGAATCTAACTTGAAATTACAAATTTAATTCTAGTTTATGCCTGTCTGTCTGTGTTGTGTTTTGTGCAGCTGAGGCACGTCATGATCAATCTTGGTGAAAAGCTAACGGACGAAGAGGTAGAGCAAATGATCAAGGAGGCTGATCTGGACGGTGATGGCCAAGTGAACTACGATGAATTTGTCAAGATGATGATGACCGTCGGATGAGAATGATCGTCAATGGCAAGCAGATAACAGTATTCAACACTAGATCATCTCTCCAAGGAATTGACTCATAAGTGCTCTTAATTATATAATTATTTGTTGTTGTAGGAACAGAGAGAAAGCCATCCATCCATGAAAAAAACACTTTCATGAAAATAATTTATTGAAATCAGTTGCTTCTATAACATGGATTAAATTAAACAACACTTTCAGCAGTGCAGAGATTTTGTCGAAAGTAGTTGTCAGGAATGAATCTCTAATGAAATCAAGTAGGATTGGGCTGAACTAGTATGTGGTAAGGAACGTGAATGAAGAGCCTCATTTCATCGAACATTTTGCATGAACAGTGGTAAGATTTTGATGTACAATGAAGAGCCATGCTGCTGCCATGCACACAGTTACAATTTCCACTCCAATCCGTACAGATTCTCTCAACAATGATTCAAATAAGAAAAAATAAGCTCATAAGAGTCACATCGACTCGCAAAAGATTCTTCGAGGACTTACATTTCCAGGGAATATAAGTCTAAAAACAAGTGTAAAGAGGGGAAAAAAATGGAAAACAATGGATGTCAAAGTTATATAGATTCTTGGTTTATAATGATGAATATACTAATCAATCGACAGTCTCTCCAGTGACCAAAACTCCGTGTTCAGGAACCTTAAAATTAGGAAACTCAACCAAAAGCAAATCAAATAATCAGGAAGGAAGAACTGGTAACCTGTTTAAGGTATTTAATTGATCACAGTTGTGCGACACATGCAGTTGGTGAAGAGGGAAGGCCTGGGCTTTCTCTTCTCTTTGCTTTTTGGTGAAGTTGATGCAACTTCCTTTGTAAGCAAATTCAATGATTCCTTGTTTGCCTTCTTTGAAGAGGTATTTTTATCATGTTTCTGTGGTGTGACTATGATATGGGCCTCTTCCTCTTCTTTCAAGAAGCCTGGAATGCAGTTTTCGACTTCTCGGAATCACTTCTTTCCATCCTAACCACTTTCTCTTCCACTGGCTCTGGCACTGCTTGATACTCAAGTGTATTTTGATCATGTTGAGTATGTGCTATTGGATTTCCAAGACTAGCACTTGCCTCGGTTGAAAAGTACTCAATCGCAGTCTTGTCTTGATAAAGCAGTGGAGTTCGATCTGATTCTTCTGTCCTTGTTTCAATTCGGAGATCATGACCAAAACTTGGAGATTTTTGGATCTGAGAGTGAGTGTTTGAGTTGTTAGGATTTGATTCAGCGCTGAACCTCCCAACACTTTCTTGTGCCTTACGATCATCACTAGCAAAGGTCGGCATTTCAACTTTTGCACATTCTTCATTGAGAAGGTTTTCCTGAGTAACAGATTCTACTGCCGCTATCAAGGTCTTTACTGCATGGTTTGAAAGATCTTGCCCATGTTTCTCAATAGCTAATTCAGCCACAGAGACTAAAGTTTGTGCCATCAAGTTTTTGGAATCAAACAGGGAGATTCAGTGGCAATAACATCACCAAAATCTTCCTGCTTCGACTCTGAGATAGAGTCACGGCTGCTCTGGCTATTTTTGGACTGCATTGCATTGTTCTGCTGGTTTTCTTGAGAGTGGACGAGACAGTGGAGCTCTCGGAAGAGATACTTCTTGTTCAACTGGAGTCGTTGAAGACATACATTCTTCTCTCCCTTCTGTATTATTTCCAATGACATATGAAGCTTTAGTTTTCTCCTCAATCATTTGCCTCTCTGACACCTCTTCTCTTTTGCAATCCGTAAGAGACGATTTTGTCAAAACTATTTCTGATTCAACAACCATCTCAGCTTCTTTTTGCGAGTCTTCTCAATGTTCCACAGAAGCCTTAATCTGGTCATTAATATGCTCATCAACTAAAGGACCATTCTCAGCAACCTTATCAGACTCCAACAAAATCCTCGTTGCTCCCGTCACAAGTAAAAGCTGCAATTCTTCTGGTTTTCCTCTCCTTCGAACTCAATTATCAGGAATTCAGATTGAGGCAAATTTTCACCAAGAGTCTTTGATTCTTTAACTGACTCCTCAAAGGATTGAACAGGGCAATCATTAGGGTTATCCTCACCATCTTGTGATTCTTTTTCCATCAATATGTTTTCTACTGCAAGGACAACACAATTACACGCAGACTCGTAAACATCTAAGTGGGGATTTGGTGACTCATCCGTGGAACTGACTTCTGGTTCTGCGATGGGGGAATCAGAGATAACTGGATTTATCTCAGTTGGTACCTCTCCGTAGCATTGATTTTGTCACCATTCAGGAGGTCTGATTTTGTCGTTGGTTTTCCGCTGGAATCGTCGCCAATCTCATCCTCATTTTAATTTCCAATCCATCTTCACGTGACACTTCGTCTTCTGTTGTTACTTCTTGATAGTCAAGTCATCCTTTCCCATTTCCACCTCCAGGTTGGAGCCAGAAACAACAGTTTCATCCATATCTTTCAAAATCTTTGTACCTACAGGGTGACCATTCTCTCGAATACTGCAATTCACATTTGATCCTAGGATATCCTCATGCAGTGACCCATTGCTGTCTTGTATAGGTGGACCAGCAAATTTTAAATCTTCAAATTCTTGAGGCTATTGGTCATTTGATGAAGATATTTGTTCCACGCGTTGAATCTTCTGTTCCATCTTCCTCTGTCACCAAAAGTTTATTTGGGTTGGTCATGTTTATGTGTAACTGCATCTCTAAAAGTAAAGAAATTTCTTCTTGCGCAAAAGAACAGAAAATGAGATATTGTAGCATACTGAAACAAAAAATTAAAAGAATAATGTAAAGTTGATGAACATGCTAACCTTCCTTGATTTAACTTTGCTTCTCAAGTTGATGATCACTAATTTTCTGCAGATTCTCCTCTAATTTTAACTCTTGTGGTGTCTCATGATCTTTTGAATGTTTTGAGGAAGAAGTTGGTTGGATGTCACTGGTGTCACCTCCAGCACTATTTGATTCCACCTGAGATTTTGGAGATTCAGCAGGAGCATGAACTTCAGTTTCTTCTTGGTCGAAAAGAAACAGAAGAATCAAGTTCAGTGAAGAAACCTTGGCTGATAGATATTATCTACGCCATATTGAGAATTCATTAACGTCATTGACTAAAACAAGGAACCAAAAGAGAGACTCTCTAACCACTTTCTTCTGATATCTGGTTTACAGTACGAGGATCCTTTGCTTCCTTCGAAATAGCAGAAAAGGAACCATTGATCTCTTTTTCTTGGAAGTCTGTGTGTTCAGCTACAGGAACAATATGATTTCCTCCTTCACCGTCTGCGTTAGCAGCTGGGTTCTTAAGATCTTTTGAATCATTCGATACACTATTTGGTTGGATTTCGCTGCTTTCATCACTTGCATCATTATTTGATTTCACTTCAGTATTTGGAGATTCAGCAGGTGGTTTAACTTCAATCTCTTCTTCCTCTACAAAATCATCGGGTTTGGTTAAGAAACAAATACTAACAAATAACTCATCTATGCTACAATGAGAATTCAATAACTTCATTGGCTCACTGAAAAAGTAAAAAGAAGAATTCACCAACTTCTTTCATGTAATGCCCGGCTTGCAACATTGATATCTGCTGCTCCGTTTGGAACATGGGAACCCAACCCATTCTCTTTGTGATGGTAGTCTCTACCTACAGATGCAGAAACAATATGATTTTCTGCTTCCATGGCCACCTTCTTGCATACACTTTCGCTCAACTTGAGTGGTACTATTCTCTATTTCTGCATCAGAATACCAACATTATAATTGAAAACCATTCATCACAATAAGAAAGCACAAAGCTAAACAACATATTGATAATCATCCTATAGCAATACCTTGCAGCCCTGATGTGTTAGTGTTGCCCGTCTCATTTCCCATGTTCAATAAACTAAATCCTGCAATATAAATGATTTAGAAAGATCAAACTCACAACAGGCTACTCAGGTGGCTGGGGTCTTTGTCTTTCCAATAGCAATAGATGAATTAAAAGGAAGTTCATATTCAAAACATGCAAATCTTATCAGCCATACCATGATGATGTTCATGATGATATTCACATGAAATATATCTGTAAACATTTGAGGACAGCTCGATATCTGAAAGCTTGCCAGAGTGTTAATACTTGATTAAACGAGAACTTCTTCACTGATGTCCCTTCATTCATAGTGAAAAGCAAAAGCCACCCTTCTCATTCTTCTTTTTCTTGTTGTGTGTCATCGACAGTGTGATGATCATAATGTTCTTCATAGTATTCCATAACACACTGTTAACTAAAGTGTCGGCGAAATAAATTGTAAATTGTGTATCCCATCAGTGGCCTGGTCATATGATTATATTCAGCCGAATTTTTGGGGTACTATGATTCCAATCTGGGCAACCTAACCTAAGCTTTTCTAGGGATTCATTCTAGTATTAGCTGCAGACATGCTTAATTGGAGACTTCCATGGAGAAGGATATTATTCCACCTTCTGTTTCAAGTTTCACTGCACCCTTTTTTGTCAGAACATTTCAGAAAAATCTATGTAGGTAATATGGGCTAATAACATTCGAGTCCTGAGTTTCTATATTTTCAACAACAAAATCCATAGTTTAAATTTTTTTGTCAAATAGGTCCTTTACTCTATTGAAAGAACCAAAGGTCTATTTATAATAATCAATCCTAACAGCCAAAATAGAGGATCATATAACTATAAAAAATTTTAATATATTAAAATCCCATCTAACATCATAGTTATCGGATTAAATTACTAAATAATAAATAACAAAAAAATGAGTAAATTTCACTAAAAGTTAGTATTATCAATCATTGTTTTAGTTTTATTTTCCAAACATTGCAGAATCACCACAATATCTAACGATATCTAAATTGGGCTTAAGAGTTTACTTAATATAAATGAATAAACAATGCCATAACTTGGAAAACTCTAAAATATCAAGGACCTACATGTTATTAACCCATTGTTGTATTGACTTTTCACATTTCATTTGTCTTCCAGCATGCAAGATATCAATCCAAATATATGTTTGCATCCAATGGTTTTACAAATGCCACATAGCCAATGAAGATTAGTAGTCACAGATTCTTTCTTCTCTCGTAGGTATGGGAGTGATGGTGTCTATAAGGACTTTAGCAGGCGGGTCTATGCTTCAACATATCTTGTTCTTAAAGCTTGTGTGAAAGTGGGGTGTCCAAGTGCAGCAAATTTTTTAAGGCTAAGATCATGATGACTCTGCCTTTCATCGGGAATTCAATAGCTCTGTCCATGCTCAGAAGTCAAGTGTTTGGACCCTCACTCTTTGTCTTTTTCCTGATTGAAAGTGAGAGGATCAGAAAGAAGAGTTGGTGGGAAATGAGGGCACCCTAGCTAATTGATCTCTTTATTTAAGAAAAAGGGATTACTCGATGGAATGATTAGAGCATATTGCAGCCATCTGGGGATGTGTTTTTGGTTTAAATATATGTAAATTTTCAAATACCATGGTGTAAAATTTCACATCCGTATGTATTATAAGCGGGTCTAAGAAGTCTTGTAATGTATCTCAAACAACATCAGACTTTAATCGAAATTAGCATTAAAGTTTTAACTATATTAGTATAATTACTTTTCATTAAATGCATACTAATCACTTGTCATTACATGCATTTGCATGTAAATTCATATAATTCTCAACAATTTGGCATTGGTTATAATATTACTAACAATGAGTTCACTAGTACTAGCATAGCATGTAATAAGACACTTAAATTTTTTTAAATCTCTTAATTTTATTTTTAAGAATGTTCTCCATTTATTAGTAAAAGATGTCTTGATTTCGTAGTTTTTCAGACAATCCCAATTTCCCGACACGTTTAAGTGAAATTTCCTCGCATATGCTTTGCTAGGTTCTCTATCACCTTCAAGTTGCCATTATTAATTGCATCCTGAGAATTCAACGGGCGGGTAAGCTGATTTTAATTTATTTACGTGATTGCCGCTGCTTTTCCAAATAAGTTAAAACCAACATAGACAATACCCACTTCTCTCGTTTGATGATCAGAAGATTCCCTATCCAGTTCGGAGAACAAGCCTATCGTATAGTTTCTTTGTTTTTCTGAAACAAGATGTCTAACCTTTCTCATGGATACGATATTTCTGCAACACTTACAGCACCCAATAGAAAGTGGCGCTCGGCTTTTGCTAAAATTTATTGTTCCAGAGCTCTATACACTCTTGCTAAAATTGATTCAGAAAGAAAAGCTAACATTGATCCAGAAACTCTCATTGAGATTGTGGAGCAGAAAAACCTCGACCTACTCCAAAAGTTTGGCGGCACTCGAGCAGCTGTTTCTGCTCTTCAAACAGATATTGATGTTGGAATCTGCGGCAGTGAAGAAGACATGGAGAAACGACAAGGGTTATTTGGTTCAAACGCGTATAAGAAACCACAAACAAAGTGCTTCTTTAGTTTTGTCGCGGATTCTTTTAAAAGTTTAACAATTTTAATCCTTTTTATCTGTGCAACAGTTTCCCTTGTTTTTCGCGTCAAATTGAATGGTCTGAGGGATGGCTGGTATGATAGTGGAAGCTTATTTGTAGCTATCTTCGTTTACATAGCTGTCTCAGCATTAATTAATTACATGCAAACCCAAAAAATTGAGAAGCTGTTATCAGAAGCCTGCGACGGTATCCAAATCGATGTGGTTAGAAGCCGCCGGCGCCAGCAAGTTTCAATATCCAATATTGTTGTTGGAGATGTTATATGTTTAAAGATAGGAGACCAAGTTCCTGCTGATGGATTGTTACTATGCGGCCATTCGTTAAAAGTGAACGATTTCACCGTGACAAGAGATGATGACTGTGTGGAGATAAGCAGCAAAGAGAATCCATTCTTATTTTCCGGCACCAAGGTGGTTGATGGGTATGGTCGTATGCTTGTCACATCAGTTGGTACTAGCACAACTTGGAACCAAATTATGAGCCAAATCAGTTGCGGTACCGGTGAACAAACACTTCTACAAGCTCGGGTCAGACAGCTAACTTCGGTGGTAGATTATGTAGGATTGCTAATTGCTTCCTCTGTTCTTGGAATACTTTTGGCTTGTTACTTCACGGGGTATACAAAAAATGAAGATGGAACCAGTCAATTTGGGGCAGGACAAACAAAGATTGGCGAGGTAATTAATGCTGTTGTGAATTTAATTATCCCAGAAGGTCTGCCACTGGCTGTTACAGTTGCTATTGCTTTTTCGACGAAGAGAATGATGGCTGATCAAGCTATGGTGAGGAAGCTCTCTGCCTGTGAGACAATGGGCTCAGCCACCGTCATTTGCACCAATAAAACGGGCACACTCACTGCGAACCAGATGAAGGTAACAAAGATTTTTCTTGGCCAAGAACCTTTAAAAGAGGGTGCCGATTCTTCCATATCCCCAAAAGTTATTGAATTGCTCCAGCAAGGAGTTGCTTTCAACACAACTGGCAGTGTTTACAGGGCAACTTCAGGATCTGAATTAGAGTTTTCCGGAAGTTCCATTGAAACAGCAATTCTTTCTTGGGCTGTCTTGAAAATGAACATGGATATGGAAGAAATACAGCAGAGTTGTGTTGTTCTCCAACTAGAATCCTTCAATTCACAAAGAAAGCGGAGTGGGGTTATGATCAGGAAGAAAACAGACAACTTAGTCCACGTGCACTGGAAAGGAGCAGCAGAGCTGATTCTACCAAAGTGTTCAAGTTACCATGATGCTTCTGGAAACGTCAAACATCTGGTTGATGATGAAAGGGAAAGATTTGAGAAAATTATTCAGGGTATGGCAGCTAGCAGCCTGCTGTGCATCGTCTTTGCGCACAAACAAGTTCAAGAAGGCCCCAAAGGGAAAACGTTAAATGAAGACAACTTGGTCCTATTAGGAGTGATTGGAATTAAAGATCAATGCCGTCCAGGGGTGAATAAGGCTGTTGAAGATTGCAAACACGCGGGAGTGAACATCAAGATGATCACCGGTGACAATATTTTCACCGCGAAAGCAGTAGCTACAGAATGTGGAATACTCAGGCCAGACCAGGACACATCCACAGGAGCAGTGATCGAAGGAGAGGAGTTCAGAAACTACACGCCTGAGGAGAGAATAGAGAAAGTCGACAAAATATGCGTATTGGCGAGATCCTCTCCTTCAGATAAACTGCTAATGGTACAATGCTTGAAACAAAAAGGTCATGTGGTTGCAGTAACAGGAAATGGTGCAACCGATGCAGTAGCTCTTAAGGAAGCAGATATAGGACTGTCTATGGGCATCCGAGGCACAGGAGTGGCTAAGGAGAGCTCGGATATCATTATCAGGGATGATAATTTTTCTACTGTAATAACTGTTTTGAGATGGGGAAGATGTGTGCGCACCAACATCCAGAAATTCATTCAGTTCAAGCTTACCATAAATGTTACTGCTCTTTTATTTAACTTTCTGGCAGCCGCTTCCACGGGTGAAAACCCTTTAACAGCAGTCCAGTTATTGTGGGTGAATTTGATCGTGGACACCTTAGGTGCTGTGGCTCTAGTTACAGAGCGACCCACCAGAGAGCTCATGCACAAGCCACCTGCTTCTTGTACCGAGCCCCTTATCACCAAAGTGATGTGGAGGAATATTTTGGCCCAAGCCTTCTATCAGATAACTGTTCTCCTGGCGTTACAATTCAAAGGTGAATCCATCTTTGGTATTAACAAACAGGTAAGGGACACCTTGATCTTCAACATATTTGTCCTTTGCCAAGTCTTCAACGAATTCAACGCAAGGAAACTCGAAAAGAAGAATGTCTTTCAGGGGATCCATAGGAGCAAGTTATTTTTGTGGATTATCGGAATAACCATTGTTCTTCAAGTGGTGATGCTGGAATTTCTAAAGAGGTTTGCAGACGCAGAGAAGCTGAACTGGGGCCAATGGGGTGCATGTATTGGTATTGCAGCTGTCTCTTGTCCAATTGGTTGGATTGTCAAGTGCATTCTTTATCCACAGTAACTTTTTCTTCGCCATGTTATCAAATTTGTGGCATCAGTTTCCTGATTAATTGAATTTTGGCTGGCTCCAATCCCTGTAAACAATGGCCCAAATTTGGGAATTCATTGGATTCCTAAATAATCAATTTTGCATTATCTTTTTCCTAATATATTTAATAAATTTAAATTATAAACCTATTACTATGAAAACAAAAAGACTTGTTGGTGGCTAATCACTCAAACATATATATTCGACGACGGCCAGACACATTTCATTTTACCCCAACACATAACTCTTTCAAAATCTGAAGTGTGCTTGTTTTGTTTGTAAGGGATTATTTTAAATATTTTCTCTGGGATTTAACATAATAATATTTAAAAATTTAAAAAAAATATGTAAAAAATATTATTAATATTTAAAATTTGACGTAAAAATATTTTAATCACTTTACTATTTTGATTATCACTGCTTTCTATTAATTTTATAAAATTTTGTATTTAAATATTATTTTGTAAAATTTTAGGAAATAAATTTGAAAATACTCCTTAGATTGTAAAAAGCAAACACACAAATGTAGTAAAGGAAAGCACGTAAGTGCTTTTGCAGGAAGTGCTAAACCCTTTTATGCGGACAGAGAAGTCATTTTCCTGGAGAGGGATGAGGAATTTCCCTCAATGCATTTCATCAAGGATTCCGGAAGACCGAGTAAAGAAAAGAAAAGAAGAAGACAATTGTACATTAAGTTTACAAGAATCTGTAGGATTTTGCTTAAGCATTTCCGGGTGATTTTGCTTTTCTCTTAACAGTGGAAGCTTTGACACTTTATTCTTGAGGAAGCTTACTACAGGTTAGACTCTGAATGCTTTCTGTTCGTCGAATATCATGCTGCGGAATAAAGATTTTGTCTTTTTTTTTACCAAGATCGAATCTTTAGCTCTAGGGATCTCAGAAAAGACAATCTTTATACTTAAGACACGCGTTTTAAAATTCTTCAACGAGTATGCAGACGCATTTGGACTCTAATTCCAATTCATTTTCATAAGTTTGAGTGGTTTTACCATCAATCTTAGACTTGTGCTTTAATATTGAAGGTTCTAGCCAATTGCTTATGTCGATTGTCTCTTAGATCACCATTTATCTTCAACATACTGCGTTAGAATATGTGAACAGCACAGTGGAATTGAAGTTTAGTTATGACCAGTTTCAGACTGCTTTTATAGATTTTTTTTTGTTGATAGTTGTATTTAACACCATTTTCTGAGCACTTTCCATCCACCTTTGAAATCAGAGCATTATCTTTAGGATGGAAGTTCGTTATTCATCCATCAGGGACCATTCCTTGGTTGTTTCCGAAGAATCGAGACCCATAATGTCGGAGGAAAAAGCCAATAGCAATCCGTAAAGCTTGTAAATAACGTGTGCACGAACCCAGAAACATGTAGATAAATCATTGGTTTTTCAACCACTCCAATAGACGCAATTGGTTCAATCACCTTTGTTCAATCCATCCATAGGATTTCATTAGAGTGGGAATATATGCACTTCTTTTCTCTTGTTGAAAATCTAAATTTAGCGGGTTTCTTGGAAATTCAATTAGATATTTTATTTAATATAATTATTAATAATATTTATTTAATAATTATATTTTTTATTTTAATTTAAATCATAAATTTTATTTTATGAAAGTCGGCTATTGTGATTTGACACTCCAAAGATTGAAGATCGACATTATTTTAGTTGGATTATTATTACAACAGGAGTCGTATGAGAATTTAGTGTCTTGCATTGGGAAGACGTGGTGGGGCCCGCGTGGTCCCATGTTGTGTTACGGCAAACGAGAATTCCGGCCCAGGTTTTGACTTTCAATAACTTAATCCAAACCACAACACAAGAGCTCCATGCTTAATCCGAGACGCGGCGCTTTCTCTCTCTTCATGCCGCGGAAATTGACTGTTACCACAGGAGGCGAGGGCGAATCATTTCAGCTTTAAACGCGTCGAACGAGATAAACATAACAGTAGTTTCAGGATCAATCTGGCTCCAGAGCAAAGAAAGACTGGCACGCAAAGTTTCTGCGAATTGAACACCGACTTGCACGTATATAAGAATCACGAGATGATGTCCGAATTCTCGCCACAGCTTTTGCCATTTCTCTCTTCTTTTAGCGACGGCATTCTCAAATCCTTGCTCAGTCACAACAAAATTCTAAGTCATCTTTATTTCTTGTCCGAAACCAAATGTCTATCTCTACCATCTTCCATGCAAACGTGGTTTGCATGGAAAGTTTACTTGATGTTCCTGCCACCCTTAGTGAACCCAGCAAAAAATGGCAATCAGCTTTTGCTAAAATCTATTGTTCCAGAACGCTCTTCTATCATCTGGCCAAAAAACCCATGTCAAAAATAGGGTAACAGCAAGGTTCCCCGCTCTCCATCTTATACTGTTGTATATGTTAAATCCGATAGCGAATTGTTCACCATTCAACCAACAAGTCTCGCTGAGCTTGTGAGGGAGAAAAATCTACGCCAACTTCAAAATTTTGGTGGGACTCGTGGTGTTGCTTCTGCTCTTAAAACAGATCCCAATGGTGGAATCCCTGGCAATGCTGAAGACATTGCTCGCCGACACGAAGCGTTTGGTTCAAACACGTATAAGAAACCGCCATCAAAGAGCTTATTCCATTTTGTTGTAGAAGCTTTTAAGGATCTCACCATTTTGATCCTTTTAGGCTGTGCGGTGCTTTCTCTTGCTTTTGGCATCAAAGAGCACGGCTTCAAAGAGGGTTGGTACGACGGTGGAAGCATATTTGTTGCTGTCTTTCTGGTCATTGCGGTCTCAGCTGCGAGTAACTACAGACAGAATAGACAATTTGACAAGTTATCAAATGTCGGTAACAATATCCAAATTGAAGTCATTAGAAATGGTCGGCGCCAACAAGTTTCAATATTTGAAATTGTTGTTGGAGATGTTATATGTTTAAAGATTGGAGACCAAGTTCCAGCAGACGGATTGTTCTTAGACGGGCATTCGCTCCAAATAGATGAATCAAGCATGACAGGGGAGAGTGATCATGTGGAGGTGAACGGCAGCCAGAATCCTTTCTTATTTTCTGGCACAAAGGTGGTTGATGGTTATTCTCGTATGCTTGCCACATCGGTCGGCATGAACACGACCTGGGGAAAAATGATGAGCCAAATAAGTCGCGACAACAACGAACAGACTCCTTTACAAGCACGGCTCAACAACCTAACATCATCAATTGGTAAGGTTGGATTGGCCGTTGCTTTCTTAGTTCTGGTTGTCTTGTTGGTTCGCTACTTCACGGGGAATACAGCTGATGAAAACGGAAACCAGGAGTTCAATGGAAGCAAGACGAAGGTTGATGATATAGTGAACGCTGTTGTGGGGATTGTAGCTGCCGCCGTTACTATTGTCGTGGTGGCGATACCGGAAGGTCTGCCGCTAGCTGTTACACTCACTCTTGCTTATTCAATGAAGAAAATGATGGCCGATCAAGCAATGGTGAGGAAGCTCTCTGCCTGTGAGACAATGGGCTCTGCAACCACAATTTGCACCGATAAAACTGGCACACTCACAGAAAACCGGATGACAGTGACAAAGTTTTGGCTTGGCCAAGAACCTGCAAAAGAGGGAGCTGCTGCTGCTTCTTCAATATCTCCAGCAATTGTTGAATTGATCCAACAAGGAGTAGCTCTCAATACAACTGGCAGTGTTTACAAGGCAAGTTCGGGATCTGATTATGAGTTTTCAGGTAGTCCTACCGAAAAAGCAATCCTTTCTTGGGCGGCCTTGGAAATGAACATGGATATGGAGGCTATAAAGCAGAGCTGTACCATTCTCGCAGTGGAAGCATTCAATTCACAAAAGAAACGGAGTGGGGTTGTGATAAGGAAGCAATCAGACAACAAAATCCACGTGCATTGGAAAGGAGCAGCAGAGATGATTCTCGCAATGTGTTCAAGTTATTACGACGCTTCTGGAAACGCAAAACATCTGGATGATGCTGAAAAGGAAATGTTTGAGCAAATTATTGAAGGAATGGCAGCTAGCAGCCTTCGATGCATCGCTTTTGCGCATAAAAAAGTTTCGGAAGAAGAGCATGAAGGTATAAAAGATGAGAAGAAGATAAATGAAGACGGCCTGAGCCTGTTAGGACTCGTGGGTATTAAGGATCCGTGTCGTCCAGGGGTAAAGAAGGCTGTGGAAGATTGCAAATATGCTGGAGTGAACATCAAGATGATCACCGGTGACAATGTTTTCACCGCAAAAGCCATAGCCACTGAATGTGGAATACTAAGGCCTGGTCGGGATATGTCTGATGGCGCCGTGGTAGAAGGAGAGGAATTCAGAAACTACACACCTGAAGAAAGAATGGAGAAAGTTGATAAAATCTGTGTGATGGCAAGATCCTCTCCTTTTGATAAACTGCTCATGGTACAGTGCTTGAAACAGAAAGGTCATGTGGTTGCGGTCACCGGAGATGGCACAAACGATGCACCGGCTCTGAAGGAAGCCGATATAGGGCTATCTATGGGAATTCAAGGAACTGAAGTGGCCAAAGAGAGCTCAGATATCGTCATCTTGGATGACAATTTTGCTTCCGTAGCCACTGTATTGAGATGGGGAAGATGTGTTTACACCAACATCCAGAAATTCATTCAGTTCCAGCTTACGGTAAATGTTGCTGCTCTTGTGATCAACTTTGTCGCAGCAGTATCTGCCGGTGAAGTCCCTTTGACAGCAGTGCAGTTATTGTGGGTGAATCTGATCATGGACACATTAGGTGCCCTGGCTCTCGCAACAGAGCAGCCCACCAAGGAGCTCCTGGACAAACCACCTGTTGGTCGTACTGAGCCACTTATCACCAACGTCATGTGGCGGAATCTGTTGGCCCAAGCATTCTATCAGATTGCCGTCCTCTTGACCTTACAGTTCAGAGGCGAATCAATCTTTGGTGTTAGCGAGAAGGTAAAAGACACTTTGATCTTCAACACATTTGTCCTTTGCCAGGTCTTCAACGAATTCAACGCAAGGAAGCTCGAAAAGAGGAATGTCTTTCGAGGGATACATAAGAACAAGTTATTCCTGGGGATTATCGGGATAACCATTGTTCTTCAAGTGGTCATGGTGGAATTCCTAAAGAGGTTCGCAGATACAGAGAGGCTGAACTGGGGCCAGTGGGGTGCATGTATTGGTATTGCAGCCGTCTCTTGGCCAATCGGTTGGGTTGTCAAGTGCATGCCCGTTCCAGAGAAACCATTTTTTAGCTATTTCAAGTTGAAGACGTTAGCTTTAAAAAACAGATAACTATTTTAACCTTTCCAGCAATTCTTTCATTTTATGTACGTAAGCTTTAATCATTTGATATTGTAGCCTATTGATTATTTATTGCACATGTACTCTGTAAAAGATAATGTATCAAACAGATAAAACCATTTATTTGCCTATAACACTATGAATAAAGATTGAAGTTTTTCATCCTTTCTAAATTTCAATTTTCTTTGTGATCTCACCTTAGTTCAATGTAACATCATATAGCAAATATGCAACTTGATTGCATGCATGTCTCTTCTTTTGGGTACCAAACCAGCAGAGAGGCTGAGAAAGGGAAATACCTAACTTGAAAAATAAAGAATACCCACTTTCCTATAACTCAGGCCAAGCAACACTCTCAATAATGGCTATAAAGGCATCATTTTCTTATGTTCCTTCTACAGATTCAATCACGAATTCACTCAAACAAAAAACAGCATTTTGTTCTTGTTTAATTTTGAAGGGTTACAATTCCTCAACATATTTCTTCGAATACCAGCACAACTTAAATCCCATTAATCGGCCAGAACTTCTGTCTAATAAAACACATCAACATGCAATTTTGTCGAACACATAGCGATCATGTTCTCCTGTTGGAGAAAAAGAAACCCAACAGCATCCATCACTCGCCAAAGAAAACAAAACATAAAATGAAATTTCTAAACAGTTATCAAAAACGGTGTTGTATTCATCAGAAAACAAGAACAGTTAGAGCCACACTCAGCAAGCGATGAACCTGGTATATTACAGCGCACGAGTGCGGGCCACCCGAACCAAGCAAGATACTGCAGCCGCCTTTTCCTCTCTTTGCGGAGCTGCGCGGGCTTCTTATATGGTTTTTCTTTTCTTCTAGGAGGCCTTATATTTAGGCCTAATTATAATTATAACCTAATCTAAATTATCTTTCTACTTTTAGTCAAAACGAATCTTTTTTTTGCAATATTACCCCTCTGCTTGCATACTTAATTTCGTTTTCTAAACTAAGGGGTAGTTTTTTTAAGAATGAAAAGGAATCAGGAAAGGAAAAGGAATAAGAAATATTAATATATTAATATTTTTAATTATTTTATTTTTAATATAAATTTTTGTATTTATTAAAAATAATTTTATAACAAATACTAAATAGATATATATTTTTAATATTCTTAATTATAAATACATATTATATTCATTGATTATTTTTATTTGAATAAAATTAGTTACTTTTAATAATTAAAAAATTAAATTAATTTTAAAATTAATTTTTAAATATAAAATAATTAAATTTTATAAAATTTTATTAGATAATTTAATAATAAATTCTTAAATTTATACTTTATAAAATATAATTATTATTAAAAAAATATTTATATTTTGAATGCATTACTCTTTTTAAATTCATAAATTTAATTACATATAAATATCAAATTTATTATTAATGTTATTTAATTTTTAATAATATTTATAAAATTATATTATGACTACAAATAATAATATTTTTATTTTATTTGATAGTCATTTTGTTTTAAAAATAAAAAAAATATATAATTAAAATTACCAAATAAATATATCTAATTATATAAATTAATATATTTATAGAATATATAAAATATATTTATAATTAAAATGATGATAAAAATAAAAATAAATAAAAAATTTATATTTTATAATAAAAATAAATATTAATAATGATAAATTAATTTTATAAATAAGTAAAATAATATTATATTAATAAAATTTTTAAAATAATTAATTAATTAATTCAAAATATTTACATTGAAACTAATTAAAATAAAAAATATATTAAGAGATAATATTAAAAATTCAATTATTTTGGATAAGTAAAGAGAATTCTTCAATTTGATTATTTTAAAGAAACAAAGAGGATCACTCACCTGTTCGGGAGAATGAAAATTTCTAAGGAATTCTTATTCGACTCTCTATTCTTTAAAATAAATAAATGAATTTTTATTTTTTTTAAGATTTTTTTTAAAAATAAATTAACAAAAAACAAACACATCTTAAATTTTTTGCTAATTTAAATTTTTATTAATTTTTTAAAGAATAATTTATTTCAAAAATAAATTATTCTTTTGAAAAATCAATAAATATAATAATTTATTGAGAAAAAAAATACAAGTTATTTAATTATTTTCTTGATAAATTAGTAAATCTCGTGGCATTATCAAAAGAATGACGATCAATTTGTTTAGAAGACAAATTATTTTCTCGACAAAATAAATCTCATGACTTGTCGAAAGAGCAATATCTCTTAGAAATAAATAAAACTAACTATTGATGAATGGGACATTTTGTTTGGTATAAAAAAAAATATTTTTGATTAAAAATAAGAAGCAAATTCTAAATAGCCCACAATTATAATTAACTATAAATATTGAGACCACACACACAAAAGCCTTACCATATGGGGTTTTAGATATTTGCTTGAGAGATGGTCAAGGTCAAGGTCAAGGTCAAGGCTGTTTCAACTCTGCTGATATAATCATCTACAGAGCCATTTAATTGTATTGGGTGCATAAATTCTAGTTAACTTGTCATAATATAAATTTAAATTCTTAATTTTAGTATTATTTAATAGATTTTAATTAAACTTGAATTTTCCATAATAATATATATATTTTTTAAAAAATATATATGTATATATATTAATTATAAAATATTATTTAATAGATTTATCACGTAAATTTAAATATTTAATTTTAGATTTTTGTATTCGAAAAATAATTTACAGACAAAATCATGGTATCAAACTTGTATTATTACTTAAAATAAAATTTTTAAATAATAATTAAGTTGTTTACAACTTGCAATCAAGAATTTCTAAATTTATTAAACAAGGTTTTGTTGATCGACAGACATTGACATATCATGTCAGCAATCTAGGTGGAGATGATGAATTAATGTCACCTAATGCAAGTCAAAGTCCTTTGCCCCTTCAACCATGCAGAGAAGTGAAGGCAAAACACGAGCTGCTGGTCATAAGCTGATCCTCATAGTATTTTGCTTATGCGTATCCGAGTGATTCTACCTTTGGTCAAGTTTCCAATGGATTCTGCAGTCAATTAGGTTAACTACTCCCAACTGCTAGCAGACATGGAATTCTTCGTTGCATATATATTCTTACAAGTGTGGGGGAATGACTTCATATTCCACTACGTGCAGAAAACTACGAAGCAAAACAATAGCACGAAGCCATGAACCTTCTGCAACGCGTAACTTGTCAGAGGAATTCGAGGCTTTTCGACTTTGAATAGAGTTGATTGGTTGAACAACCCCATTCACCATTTAATTTAATGGAATTAGAATGGAATATGTTCTCTTGACGTTTACACGGTGAAAAGAACTTACCAAATTATTTGTTCATCGATCCTTATCAACACTGAAGCAATACTTGGAAGCTAAGTTTCAACTTGATTCCAATTGCTCGAAGGGAAATTTCATTGTCCCTCCAGTAAACCGTTCATTTTCACAGTTGTAAAAACTAACGGTTGGATGGTTTGAGAATGACGTGTAAATGATGTTCCGAAGTATTTAAAGACAGTTTGTATTTGTCAAGGAGAATGAGAACGGAGTGAACTTTTGCTGCATGGACATTGCAATTTCCTACGAAACACAGCAGAACTTTTTGAAATACGCCATGAATTCATTCCAACGCGCCGCCCCCTTAATCTTAGTTATATAAGAATCATAAGAAGCCTTCACCAATTCTCATCCCGGCATTTCTTGTTTGATTGTCTTTTCGCCGCATACATTTTCAATCTCTTGCTTACTGCAAAAAAAAATCTGAGGGTTTTTTTTTCTTTTTCTTCTTGTCCATAAGTTGTATTTTTCCTTTTGGGTCGAATTAACAGCACTATGACCGTGTCTGCTTTATTCCATGCAAGCTTTGTTTGCATAGAAAGCTTAGTTGATGTTCCTGCCACCCTTAGTGTACCCAGCAAAAAATGGCACTCAGCTTTTGCTAAAATCTATTGTTCCAGAACGATATTCTGTTTGGCCAGAAAGCATGCGTCCAAAATGGGTAATAACAAGGTTCCCCGCTCTCCCTCTTATACTGTTGTCAATGTCAAACAAGATAATAACTCATTTACCGTTCATCCAACAAGTCTCGCTGAGCTTGTGAGGGAGAAAAATCTATGCCAACTTCAAAACTTCGGTGGGATTCGTGGTGTTGCTTCTGCTCTTCAAGCGGACGCAAATGGTGGAATCCCTGGAAGTGATGACGACATTGCTCGCCGACATGAAGCATTTGGTTCCAACACGTACAAGAAACCGCCGACAAAGAACTTATTCCATTTTGTTGTGGAAGGTTTTAAGGATCTCACCATTTTGATCCTTTTAGGCTGTGCGGTGCTTTCTCTTGCTTTTGGCATTAAAGAGCACGGCTTCAAAGAGGGTTGGTACGACGGTGGAAGCATATTTGCTGCTGTCTTTCTGGTCATTGCCGTCTCAGCTGCGAGTAACTACAGACAGAATAGACAATTTGACAAGTTATCAGAGGTCAGCAATAATATCCAAATTGAAGTTGTTAGAAACGGGAGGCGCCAACAAATTTCAATATTTGAAATTGTTGTTGGAGATGTTATATGTTTGAAGATTGGAGACCAAGTTCCAGCCGACGGACTGTTCTTAGATGGGCATTCGTTACAAATAGATGAATCAAGCATGACAGGGGAGAGTGATCATGTGGAGGCAAACAGCAACCAAAATCCTTTCTTATTTTCTGGCACAAAGGTGGTTGATGGTTATGCTCGTATGCTTGCCACATCGGTCGGCATGAAAACGACCTGGGGCCAAATGATGAGCCAAATAAGTCGCGACACCAACGAACAGACTCCTTTACAAGCTCGACTCAACAAGCTAACATCATCAATTGGTAAGGTTGGATTGGCCGTCGCTTTCTTAGTTTTGATCGTCTTGTTGGTTCGGTACTTTACGGGGAATACAACAGATGAAAATGGAAATCAGGAGTTCAATGGAAGTAAGACAAAAGTTGATGATGTAGTGAATGCTGTTGTGGGGATTGTAGCTGCCGCCGTTACTATTGTCGTTGTTGCTATACCGGAAGGTCTTCCGCTAGCTGTTACACTCACTCTTGCTTATTCAATGAAGAAAATGATGGCCGATCAAGCTATGGTGAGGAAGCTCTCTGCCTGTGAGACAATGGGCTCTGCAACCACAATTTGCACCGATAAAACTGGCACACTCACTGAAAACCGGATGAAGGTGACAAAGTTTTGGCTTGGCCAAGAACCTGCAAAAGAGGGAGCTGCTGCTTCCTCAATATCTCCAGGAGTTGTTGAATTGATCCAACAAGGAGTAGCTCTCAATACAACTGGCAGTGTTTACAAGGCAAGTTCGGGATCTGATTATGAGTTTTCAGGTAGTCCTACCGAAAAAGCAATCCTTTCTTGGGCGGCCTTGGAAATGAACATGGATATGGAGGCTATAAAGCAGAGCTGTACCATTCTCGCAGTGGAAGCATTCAATTCACAAAAGAAACGGAGTGGGGTTGTGGTAAGGAAGCAATCAGACAACAAAATCCACGTGCATTGGAAAGGAGCAGCAGAGATGATTCTGGCAATGTGTTCAAGTTACTACGACGCTTCTGGAAAAGCGAAACATCTGGATGACGGTGAAAAGGAAATATTTGAGCAAATTATTCAAGGTATGGCGGCTAGCAGCCTTCGATGCATCGCTTTTGCACATAAAAAAGTTTGGGAAGAAGAGCATGAAGGTATAAAAGATGAGAAGAGAAATGAAGACGACCTGAGTCTGTTAGGACTGGTGGGTATCAAGGACCCGTGTCGTCCAGGGGTAAAGAAGGCTGTAGAAGATTGCCAATATGCTGGAGTGAACATCAAGATGATCACCGGTGACAATGTTTTCACCGCAAAAGCCATAGCCACTGAATGTGGAATACTAAGGCCTGGTCGGGATATGTTTGATGGCGCCGTGGTAGAAGGAGAGGAATTCAGAAACTACACGCCTGAAGAAAGAATGGAGAAAGTTGATAAAATCTGTGTGATGGCAAGATCCTCTCCTTTTGATAAACTGCTCATGGTACAGTGCTTGAAACAGAAAGGTCATGTGGTTGCAGTCACCGGAGATGGCACAAACGATGCACCAGCTCTGAAGGAAGCCGATATAGGGCTATCTATGGGAATTCAAGGAACTGAAGTGGCCAAAGAGAGCTCAGATATCGTCATCTTGGATGACAATTTTGCTTCCGTAGCCACTGTATTGAGATGGGGAAGATGTGTTTACACCAACATCCAGAAATTCATTCAGTTCCAGCTTACAGTAAATGTTGCTGCTCTTGTGATCAACTTTGTCGCAGCAGTTTCTGCCGGTGAAGTCCCTTTGACAGCAGTGCAGTTATTGTGGGTGAATCTGATCATGGACACATTAGGTGCCCTGGCTCTCGCAACAGAGCAGCCCACCAAGGAGCTCCTGGACAAACCACCTGTTGGTCGTACTGAGCCACTTATCACCAACGTCATGTGGCGGAATCTGTTGGCCCAAGCATTCTATCAGATTGCCGTCCTCTTGACCTTACAGTTCAGAGGCGAATCAATCTTTGGCGTAAACGAGAAGGTAAAAGACACTTTGATCTTCAACACATTTGTCCTTTGCCAAGTCTTCAACGAATTCAACGCAAGGAAGCTCGAAAAGAGGAATGTCTTTCAAGGGATACATAAGAACAAGTTATTCCTGGGGATTATCGGGATAACCATTGTTCTTCAAGTGGTCATGGTGGAATTCCTGAAGAGGTTCGCAGGTACAGAGAGGCTGAACCGGGGCCAGTGGGGTGCAAGTATTGGTATTGCAGCCGTCTCTTGGCCAATCGGTTGGGTTGTCAAGTGCATGCCCGTTCCAGAGAAACCATTTTTTAGCTATTTCAAGTTGTAGAAGTGGGCTTCAAAATCTAGATAATTATTTTATTCTTTCCAGCAATTCTTTCATTTTGTATCGATGTGAGTTGTGACCGTTTGATTATTTATTGCACATGTTAAGAGATGCAATTTTGTTGCATCTCTTTCTTTTCTTCTGGAGATACTAAACCAGCAGAGGGCAACCAGAAAGGAAATAGTCAACTTGGTTTCTAGGTGGCATTAGCATACACGTAAAGCCAGTAACATGATTTGCTTGTTTTCCATAGAAAAACGTTTGGTCTAAAGAATGGACAGTCATAATTTCTTCTACAGAAAATAAAAAATAAAAATAAATTCTAATCTACCTTGTCAACTGAGTAAAACTATCTGCTTTGAACCTGTAGATGATGACAATATCACCCTTTCTAAAGTGCCACTTAACAATAGCCATTCTGGATTGAAAAATTAACCCGCAGAATTGTTCTGATGTTTTTACAGCTTGGTAACGTGTTCACCAGACTGAGGACAGATGACTTTCCAAAATTCTAACTCTTTCAGGTTTGTGCTCAGTGAAAATGTGAATACATTCTAAAACCAAGCAATATGAGACGTGTGAAGTTTGACCAAATTTTACCAGCCAAATGGCAGTAATTAGATTCCAACACCCTCCCTCCACTAACCGGGCGAGAAGCCGTAGCACTTGCAGTAATTTTGGTATGCCGCTGTGCCGCCTCATTTTTTATCTCATAAGCATGTGGGCTTCTCATGTCGGCCAGAACAAGTTCGAATGTACTTGTCAAAGGAAATCCGAGGCTGAAGTTAATGTTATATTCTTCTTGAAAAATACTAAAAATTATGATAAATAGACTGTTTCCATGATTTATATTGAGATTTCTGTAACTATAACTGTCTGATTGATGCCATGATTGTATGTATCCTTTGTTCCTCAGGTGCCTGTTCAATAGATTGCACGTGGGTTGGACCACGTCTGTCATTTTGACCAGAAGATTATATTTGTAAATTTGTGGTCTTTTATTGGATAGATGACTGTCTGCAGAAGGAGATGCACATTGTTTCCTGCGAGAATCTCCAGTTTTTCTTTTGCGAGCAAGGGAATTTGGAGACGGCCAGGTCAGGTCAAGTCAAGGTCAAGAGTCTAGCTTCCAAGAGAACAACTGAAACTTTCCACTGTGAGCCACATAACAAAATTGTACCATTTTGCTTCATGGGCTTTCTAATTTCTATGGCTGCTTGGAGTCTCAACTTCAGATTCAGTCATTGGATATTTGCTTCTAAATATAACACGTAAAGCACCGAACAACCTGTGCCTTTCATTTAAATGCATACCACAACATGGTACAACACATCACATCCTCATTGAGGATAACGCTTTGCAAGATGCAACAATGGCGCCTTAATTACAAAGAGGCAAATCTTGTGTCTCTATACCAGTGCCTCCCACCATTTTTATTCGAAATCTGGACAGAGATACGCAACGGAACAGACAGAGGAGACTGGCAATAAGTAGGTCTTAAGGTTTCTCCCAATCAAATCACATTACATTCTGGTCAGCAATTTTATCTTAAGCCGGAACAGCTTCAGGGACTCTGCCATTTTCAGCCGGAGTCAAACTGTCATAGTAATCCACCAATACTTTCCATCCACCAGGGCACATAAATCCATCAGGAGGATTCTCTTTGTTCTTTGCAAGTGTTCGCATCTGGAAAGAAAATTCACGCAACCTTTGTTTAAATACAATATATGAACAAAACCTCTTTTTTGCTTTGTCTTTAGACTATTCTTAGTAATTTACAGTCTGTCCTAACTTAAAATTTTGTGGGAAATAACTCTGATGAAAAAGATACCTTGGTGCCTGATATGAAGAGGAAGTCTTGAGGCCTTGATGGATCAAAGAAAGCCATCTTACCCTGTGTCTTATCATATGCGGCAACCTGCAGCCATACCAAATTAATTATCACCTAGCATTTGATTAATTAAGAAGTGGTGGGTAAAACGAATATGCAGCATTAACAGCCAGTTACTCTATATACCTTGAAAGGAAGGATGTTTAGCCGCTCTAGTCCAGGTGCCATGCTCAACACCTTCTTGCCATGGTCAGCATCATACAGATCTCTCTTCTCAACCGGATGGCTCATGCCTGCTGGGTCTCTACCGACAATATAAAAGTTTGCCCCAGCATTAATCCTAGCCTTAGCATGCCACTGTACCTCAGTTGGCCCAGCATAGTGCATGGGGGAGGGAAATATGGAAACCACAGTAGTCTCTGGATCAAGAACCCCATCTTCAAGCACCTGGGAACACACAATTATTATTATTATTATTATGACAGAAAGTTGTATTCAGCTGTCGTTAACCTTTGTATAGCATTTTAGCAGCAGAAAAACATTAGGCATTTGTGTAGTAATTTTTAGCAGGGGGTAATTATCATCCTGATCAACTCCAGATTGCCCAAGTTGAAGAAAAATAAAGAGGACTTGTCCTCATTAAAAGTCAAGTTCTCCTTAGATATCAATAATTCAAGCTCCCCACGACTTTAGTGTCCTTAGGACAGAGAAAAGATAGAAAATAAAAGTATAAAAGAGGGGATGATATTCAGGATGAAGTACTTTATAAGACAGATGTTTAACCCAATAATATGACATCCATATAGAGAGTTAAAAGGTTATATTTTTAATATACCTTTTCATGTTGCTTCATTCGCCAACTAAGGGGAACATCATCAGCCTTTGTGTAGCCTCCCAACGGATGTAGCAAGAGGATTGGATTCTGGTAACCCATGTCAAGAAGCCGGCGCCGAGTATCAGTCATTAGTAGAGCATGCCCATTGTGCACAGGATTCCTGAGCTGGAAAGCAAAAACTGCATCAGCATTGCGCTTTGTAAATTCCTTGCGGAGTTCTGCAGGTGACAATCGGAAACGATCTAGACCATCACAGTACTTGATTGGTTCTATAACCTCCAAGTCACCTCCAATCAGCCAATTTCCAGCACTAGTTATAGCCTCGTCAACATAAGGTAGACCAGGGGCAGTTGTTCCCCAAGTTCTGGCAATCCTTTCTTCCTTGGGGTGCTTGTAAATTTCAATGCTGAAATAGCCAGTGAACAAAAAAGCAACATAAGAATTAAAAATGAAACCCACTTGCAGGCAAGAGAGTTGACAAAGTACAAATTTTGTTCTATAATTCATAAAATTGATCACAATGCTCATATTGACACAGGAGTTGCCAGTATTATCCAATAACGTCATCCCATTATTTGGAACTGAAGATCATTTGATGTCTTTTTTTACCATGTTGGAATGTGCAATATGGTTGTGGAGATGAAGAGCTGTGTGATGAAGGAAAAGAAAACGAATCAAATAATACTATAAAAAGTATTAACAATGATAAGCATAAGAAAATTATATGATCTTTGCTCGAGTCAACTAGTCTCTCAAACATCATTTTACATGATAAGACTTTCGTAATTTCAATAGATTTTCTCATAATGTATGTAGTCTAAACAAGAAAGCTTAAGAAATTAGTTCTACATCCTTGAAAATAATAAAAATATCCAATTAACTTAAAATCCCCAGAAGTAGAATCAACTTTGAGAAATTTCTACACAGGAATACTAGAGCAACAGTACCCAACATTATCTTCATGATTGGAGCAACACAACATATTGAAACCCGTCAACAAAGAAATTAATTAATTGATATTAAACCACTCGTTCTCCACTGTGTGATAAAAAATGTATCCGTGTTAAAATCCACAATCATAACACTATGCAAATACTCAATACACCTTAAGCCTTATCAAACAACTACAGGATCAAGCGAAGTCGGAATGGAAGAAAACAGTAGAAATGAAAATGACCTGCACAAACTTACCTCTATTTTTCATTTATTTATTCATCCATTATGATCCCAACTCTGGATAACTACTTGAGAAATTTGTCAAAGTGCAACACAGCTTTTCTAATCTTTTGCAGCTAAAAGTTGAATCAAATACAATAAAATCCCAACATCTAAGGTTCAAATTCACACCCCAAACATCAACTTCAGCATATACTAAGAAATGAACCTCTTAACGATGACTAATATCTTAGTAGCATTATACATACAAACAAACTAATACAGAATCTATTATTAACTGCCATTAATGTGTTGGACAATTGTTGAATTTAAAGGATGTTAATGAGGTAACAGATTAGATGCCACCAATATAAACCCTGTAACTAAACTTTTAAAATATAGTATCTCCAAATATCCATCTTCACAATATGACTTGAATTTCAAAGACGCCAAAAACGAAAATGCTTCCGTGAACAAAGGTGATATGAAACTTACTCGTTCAAAATCGCGACAGGGTTGTTGTTCGAGTCAACGAGAGCTACCCGAGTGGACTCACCGACCCGGTGCTTCTGCTCGTCATCGATCGCCAAGGCGATCGGCACGGACATGTTGACAACTGACCCGTCCTCCAGACGGACCGAGTTGAAATGAAGAGTTTGGAGGAACTCGGATTCCTTCATGAATCCGCGGAGTGGGCTGGCCCACCCCTCGCTCAACACATGTACCCATTGAAGATCAATCCTGGAAAGCTTGATTCTAGGCAACGCTATCGCCTCTCTCTTTTTAACTTCCTTTAAAGACTTTTCGACGAAGAGCTCCGTCAGTCGGCCGCCGTCAGGTTCGATCAAACCCGCACGAGCCCGAAGCTTGAAATGCGCGGCTTTGGACTTGACGGAGAGATTAACGGAGGCAACGAAATGGGAAATCTGGGATTTGTTGACGGAGTGAGAGGGAAATGGGGTTTTGGTGAAGAGGGTGGACACGGTCGCCATTTTTAAACACAGAGAGCAACAGAAAGAACCCGAGGAAGAAATGCTCGACTGATTGATTGTTAAGTAACGGAGAGGAAGGGCAGTTTAGGAATTCCAAAGTTTCCGTGGAGGACAATGATACGGTAAAAACTGAAGACATTGATGTGCTTGAGTTCGGAATTTATAGGAACTTGATGGGGTAAAACAGGAAACTTCCGCGTTATTCGTAGAATGAACCTGGACGTTTTTTTTACAAGAGGAAAATAAATTTTTTCCTGATATTTGGAAATATTTATGATTTGAAATTACTGAAGTGCCCTCCTTTGGCTGGTCTAAGCCCTTCTATTTTCTTGCTTGGAGTCAATTAAGGATGACATACTGTCTTAGCGTATTTTTCAATTTTCAAATTTACAAGTTATCCGAACAAAAAATATATTAATACGTAATATAATTAATAATAAATTATTAAAAATTATATTTTAAAATTTAATTAATATTATAAAATATAAAATTAATTTATATATTTTATTAATATAAAATCTTAATTATTTATTATAAAATTATACCTGTATCATTATCCCGTTAAAATTAATAAAAAAAATTTTAAAAAAAATTATCGTCAATTAAAAAAATATATTCTAAAATTTTAATCAATAATATAAAAAATTCAAACGAGGACTAATATAGTCTTTTCACAACAAAACAGCCATTTTTCTTTTCTTTTCTTGTAAATAAAATAGCCGCCATCCAATCAGAAAGGAAAATTGCAATATTTCTCGGCGGCCTCCGTCTACGCAAAACTATCGATATGCTCGTTTCTCGTTTCCCTGAATCTTCGGTGTTCGAAAATCAAGGATCCACTTCATCTTTCTCGAGAAGGTGACAACTTCCTCAGTCAATGTCGAGCAACCACTTTTTTTTTCAAACTGAATGAACATTGCCCGTTTCACGACCACATTCAAATTTGCCTCTCGGTGTGGGTCTATTCTTGCCTCTTGTATCATAAAGACACGACTTTTCTTCTTTCAGTCTACGCATTGTTTCTTGCACTGTCGGTAAATATAATCAGAATTCTTTTTTAAATTTTTTTTATTATGTTTAATTTTTATTTATTAAAAAATAAAAATTATAAACGGACATGAAAATTTTGGTTATTTTAATAGAAACTAGGACTTATTTGATAGAAATGAAAATTTTATGTCTTATTTATAAACGGATAAAAATATAAGGATCCATATGTTATTATCCCATTTTCAATTTTGGGTTTCTAAGCGGCGGTGGAGGGACCGGATTATTAACTTAATTTGCAAGCTTTGTGGAATCTTTGTTGGATTCATAACGTTTCCACGTGCATGTTCGTAACATGAAGATGTCATAACTTTAAGTTATTAAATTCACGTGGGTCATTTCAAATTCTTGTCTACGGTGATTGTGGCAATGACAATTTGAAAATGTCGCGCAGCCGGGGCTCTTGCGTACGTGTGAACGTACGTCAAGTCGCGTAACCACGTTAAACACGTGCGTGGTTAAATGTAAAAGAGACCAGCAAAGCAAATCCATTATTGACTAATAGGTGGGTCATCATTAATCAATGATCAATATGATTGATCCAATCCATTCGACTTTTGAGGCAATAATCTGCTAATGGTTAGCTCCATCGTATTCCTCTGTGATTTGATACAATGTTTCTAATTTGTCTCCTAATGGATAGAGACTTACAATTCTGCCCCCAAGTTGAGATTTCTCTTGATATCTTTTTGGATTCTCGAATTAGGATTTGATTAATTAGATATTACGAGGTCAAATCTTGAGTTGCCAAGCAACTGGTTTTAAAATAAGAACAACATAATCAAATATACACTTTTAAGAAAATGACACCGAGATTTTTATTTAATAATTAATGTTAATTAAAAGAATAATTAAACAACCCGAATTATAAAAATTAAATTTAAACAAATTTAATTATTATCCAAAATAATATATTAAAATAACAAACAGGATCAAAGCATATAAATGATTTCATATTTGATAATTTTAAATGTTAACAGATCTTGTATGAGTTATTGAAGTATAATTTTTTATCGAATTTATTATTAAATTAATAATAATTTATTATTAATTTTAAATTTAGAATTATAATTTTGATAACTTCAGTCAACTAAATATGTCTCACTGTTACAAGGCCATGATCGAAGTCAAGAGTATTGGGTTCCCGATTTGGTTGAAATATAGTTGACGGTCACATAGAATATGCACGTTAGGGTGTCATTTCATCTACGAGTTGGAAATCACATTTTCAAGAAGATGGGCAATTGGGTTTTGATATTTCATTGACCCCAAAGGTGGGAATTAGCATGGACCAAATTATGATTTCTTACAGGAATTGGGTGGCCCATATCCTTATCAATGTTCATCAAGTCCATTTGTTTTCTTTATGGTCTTGGCCATATGCTAATCCACAAGGGCCGTAATCCACCAATGCCAGTGATCTGGCCACCGAATTCGTCAGCTTGATTAAATCTACTGTCTCATGTTAATAATGCTCTGGCTCAATCAGTGGGTTACAATTAAATTAATAATAATAATAAGAATGAGAATATTTATTAACGTATGGATGAAATGAAAGGATAATGTGTTGGGAAGCATGGATAACCAGCATAACCGGCAGTCAAAAGAAACTTGTTCTTTCTTTAAGACAAGAAAGGCTGGGATTGGTCCGTTGGTCCCAACAACAATCAACTTTTGTCATCTCCAATAAACATATCATAACGTGAAAGTGAAAGTGAAACCAGAAACACCTTTCTTCAGTTTTGAAAACACTTTTTGACGCATATATGACGTCACCCAACTGTTGCCTTTGCGTCTTCACTTCTTTAGCGCAGGAATTCCACGTCAGTATTTTCAGTCTATCCAAATTTATACACAAATAATAATAAATTAGGTATTAATACTTAAAACGACGGCTAATGTATGTATGGAAGAGTGTATCGTATCTTGCGTCCTACATTGAATATTCGAAATGTCACTGTCAAAATAAGAACTTAATTATCCGAATCCGAAATATCGGTCAAAAGTAACGCAGATGACTGACTGTACGGAAGGATTCTGAGGTTGGTCGTGTGGGATTGCTTCGGCCCCCACTAGAGTATTCATTAGCCCAAGGACTTTTGATGTCTGGTGTGTGGGGCTCAGACAAGACACCTAAAGGACAAAACTCTTTTGGTTTGTTTTTTTTTAATTATTTTTGTTTTATAAAATTTAATTAATCATTTATTGAGCGGACAAGAATACCCTCGGTACTTTTCCACTGAAAAGTGTACAAGAGAAATGACCGAAGAGAGGGATGGGGGAGTACTTGTGGCTTTTGGTTTGAATGATTAAACAGTGTGTGTTACTTTACCTCAAATTGCAAAGATTGCGTCGAAACGACAAAGGATACCCTCCTCGTTACACTGAAAACGACAAATTCTCTAGGCCTTTTTTTTTCTGAATATTCATGACAAAGATCACCCTGATCATCATGGCAAAGATTGCAAATCCACGGTCATCATCAAAGTCTTGAAATTTGCTTAACTTCGATGATGTTTGCATGTGATTGTTTGTATAGTAACAATTGGTCCAATCGTATGGAGCCATCTGTCATCTTACTGCCAGCTAACTTGGCGGTGGTGTGGCCCGGACCTGAGCGATTCACGTTGGGCCTGAGCTGGATCTTCTACAGAGATGCCCACCGTAAAAAAAAGCGCACGCTGCCTTGTGACTTTACATTGTCTGCCACTTAACACTGTAATAGCAAAACCATCTGCGATCTGAAAACCTTGGAGTGGACCCACGTGTTAACGCCGCGTTTGCGGATTTCAAAATTTACGAGTTATCGCTCTGTTTTAAACCTCAGGAGGGTAAAAGCTGGTAAAGCCGCCATTGGTAAAAAAGTAAAGTTAAGGATTCACCCTATTCACTACAGCCCATCGGATGCTCCACTCTTACGGTATATTTTACCATCAATAAATGTATACACATATAATTTAAATTTTCTTTTATAATAGAGGCTATTTTTCTAAACATAATTTTTATTATATTTAATAATATATAACTGATCTTAAAATTTTAATAATTTTAATTAATTTTTATATATTTGTTAAAAAAGACATTGGTTTTAGCAAGAAGCAAACAAAGTAACATAAAAATACACACCCAAAAAGTATTTCATTAAATAAATTAGGATGAAAAAGGCTGCGGATGGCATATTACTTTATGGGTAAGTTAAGGAAATAGGAAGAGAAAAGAGATGATACGAAGAATGGAAGGCACATGCCATATGCATCTTCTGAAATGCATGTGGGCAAGTGCTATTATTACTTGTACATTTTACCATTTCATTTCCAATTCGAGATACCATAAAGATCATGAATCCATAGAAATCTCTTTATTGAATGGCAACCCATTTGTTTCATTGTGGTTTAATATTCTAACCATTCATTCATTGTATCATCTAACTTTGATTTGGTCACATCATTCTTCTCAATCATGAGGTCCACATTGTGATGATATGTTTAATGATATTGACATCCATAATGCAAATTTGGGCAATTGGGTATATGGTCTAGGCTTTAACTTGTAAAGATAACGAAATAATCGATGATATAGTAAAATTTAAAGGAAAGTGAAACTAAAATTTCAATAACGATTGCTTTATTAAAATACTTAATTATATATATTATAATAAAATTTTACGAACAAATATAATTAGTAAAGAGAGTAGATTTTTTTGTTAATTTTTACTATTTTTAATAAGATAATAATTCACAACATAATTATTAAGGAACGATTTAAAATTTATGTTAATGAAATTAAAAAATTATTTTTATATTTTATAATGTAAATTAAAAAAATTTAAATTATAATATAAATTATTTATTATTAATTATATTAAATTTGATCATTGCCCTTTAATACTATACACAAGATATCATTACTTATATATATATATATATTAAATTTAAAATTAATTTGTTAAAATTTAAAATAAAAAATTAAAATAAATAATATAATTTGAGAGAATTAAAAAAAATGAGAATACCTTACTCCCACATACCATTATTGTACCATAATGAATCCCAGGTACTCTAACACAACACCAACAATATGAGTTACTAATAATTATGAATTGAAAGAACTATGGAACCTTAGCTTTAGATGAGTTCTATCTGCATGATTACATACTGCAGGGACGAGACGGGAAGCGGATTGAGGTTGCAGACGCACTTCAAAAGGTGATTGGAGGAAAATGCAAATTGTGGTTTTCAATTTGGCAAGCTTTGGAGCACAATGTTGAGTGTCGCCAACAGGCACCCAACAAACATTGAGATGGGTGGAATCATAGCAGCAATGGTGCAGTGCAAAACTAAGCACCTAGCAACGTAGGGATGCGTGCAATGTGGAGAATTGACCCCACCACAAGCACACTCTTTTTTTTTCCCTCGCTGAGGCAAAACATCGAACACTTACTTGGGAAACTCCTTCTCGCCCTCAAGCATACCTCTTTTTTGTCCACAAACAGAACCAGCCCATTTTATTTGGTGACAAAACTAATCCCCAAGCAAAGCTCAAAATAAAATAAACACTGCCCATCTATCATAGTATATCGCTTGTCACTAAATTGTTTTATCGCCATTGATATGAATCGGAAACATCCAAATTTTGTGTCAAAAACAAAAGGAAACCCATACCCCACAGCTCAGCCTCTCTTACCCGTGGGAGTAGTGATTTACAGCATTTTTAGTGCAATAGTACTTCGTGTCACCAGAACCGTCCAACAAAAGGGTACATTCTTACTTACTAACATCACCAAATCTTGAGATGGTACTTATCCATTCTTTGTACATTAATTTACAGGCTTGCTTCTCTCTCCTGCTTTTTCTGTGCGGAGCCCGAGACACTCCGTTCCTGTGCCTTTATGTTTATTGACCTTATGCACTACTGGTTTTTATTGCTTGTTACGTGTCAAATTTTATGGTGTTCATAGCTTGTGCAAAACAGGCTTTAGGCATGCTTAGCCGAAAAAAACAGCTTTTTAAGTGTAGCCGTTGCAGTTGGTGTAGTTTTATTTCTGGTATTGTCTAGCAATGTAAGGACAACAATACGAGTTAGGTTGTCTTTATCCTTCTCCTCAGTTGCATCTGCATTTACTTCCAATATGTGGGGCATTACCTATATTTAGAAGGTAATCAACCAGTGATTTGTCGAATGCCCACACAAATTCAATAGCTCTAGTCATCGAATGATAGCGTATGGTTAAGCAAGGCCTGATTTTTACATATTATTGTTGTTGTCTGGTTTGGTAATGATACCTGCCAATAGCAAACTATGACCCTAAAGAAACAATTCCAGTTGAGGAACACGTTTGCTTCACAATGGTCATCACACAAACATTTCCAAATCATCTTCAAACTGGGTCAAAAAAGTAATGATCTGTGTAATGGAATTACCTATCACAACCATCCAAATTACAATGAGTAGAACTACATGAAACCAAGCTTGATTCTCGGCAAAGAAGATGTCTAGATGGGACCCCCTATCTCTCCCAAGTTCAGAATGTCATGATAGGCTATCACTGCTCTACCCACACTCACTCCTCACTGACTACTCTCTTATGCCTCTAAAAAAAAATCAGAGCATATATCAGCTGTTACTTCCCCTACTCACTGTCCCATATTGATGACCATTTCCTACCGTTTGATCCTTTCTGACCCATCTTCACATTCACTCAAATCAAACCGGTGAAAAATGAGCGCGTTTAAATTGTAAGACTTGACAGTCAACCTAAAATATTACGCGTGAAAGGATTATTACACAAATGGGAACATCCTGTCAGCGTAGACCGCAATGCAGGGGTTGAACAGAGGAGAGCAGCGAGGGCCAGCAAAACAACGAGAAAGGAGACCCCATATGCTCAAATCTCAAAATTGTATCGACCTTAATTGCTTAGCAACTAAACCAAGCTGCTAAAATATGGGCGGTCGGCGTTGTAAATTCTAATACTCAGTGGAAAGTTGTATTAAAAAAGGGTTTTGGGACATCATTTAATTTATTTACATAGGGACTAGAAAGTAAAGAGAGAGAGAAAAATAAAAAAGGAAGAGAACTGAGCACAAATGGAGAAGTCTGCAGGCGAGATGACTGCTAGTTCGAATTATTCTTCTTCTGTGTATGATTGCTTTTATATTACCCGGTACTTCACATACTTTCTCTCTACGTCTCTCTGTATTTTACAGAGTAATTCAAAGACACAAATTTTTATTTTTCAGTAGTATAGAGTCTAATGTACCTCCCGAGGCTGCGCGATCGGTCCAGAGCCAAAACGGATGTGGTTTAGAGAGAGAAACAAGGCAAAGCTTAAGGAGGGAGGGAGATAAAGGTAAGAGGGTAGAGAAGAGGGAGGCTAACAAAAGCCTTTTTACACGTGATAAAGAAAACACCAAAAGCACTTGCATGCGTGTATAAAGAGATTCACGATCATCATCGTCTTTCTTTTTTTTCTCTTATTGTGAATTCTGAATCTCTCACAAAAACCAAGCTTTTGTTATTATTTTTAACGTTAAGCCAAAAACCCATCTTTTTATCTCTACTTTTTGGTTCTCCTTTAATAGCAGCAGAGTCTTTCGCAAGACCATCTTTTTATAGCCTCCTTGCTCTCCTTTCTATAGCTGTATTTTCTTCATTCAAGGTGACTGCTTTGAGAAGTATTTAGCTCAACTTGGTTGGTTGGTGAGTCTTCCGTGTATATATGTGTGTGTGTGTTTATTCGGTTTGGTGTTGTTAAGATTGCTTCTCAAGATATTTAGTGGGTCATTAGCATTTTCTCTATACCAATCAATTTTTAAGGTATACTTCAGATAGGGATTTCACTGCGCTTTTCAATGTTTATTCCTTCTCTCTGTATATATGTTCTTGTTTTTTGTTTTTTCCAAGTGTTCTGATTCTCTTTCTATAGCAGTCTTACGGTTTGAAATCTATTGTACAATAGAAAATCAATTATCTATGCTCTTCTTGTGTTCTAGTCTTCTTGGATTTATTCAATCTTTAATCTGGATTTTCTAATAAGTTTCAGTTTTGGATAGGAACAAGCTTATGTAAATGGAATATGGTTCTTACTTCCGACTATTTCCTTTTCTCGGGGTTCTATTTGATTATTTTATTGTTTCCAATATGCTATTTCTCTTCACAAGCTATGCTCCTTGTTGGGTTCTAAAGAGGAGTAGGTGAAGAAGAAGAATAATTAGTCTTCAGGCTTCGGGTTCTCAGAGATGGTTTGTTTTGTCTTTGCATTGGTCTTATGAGCTGCGCAAATGCAGCTTGGGATTTCGTGTTCTGATTTTCTTCTTTGCTCAGTCTGGCGTTATGAGCAAAACTTCATGGAACGAAATTTATCTTTAAAAGCATTATGATCACTATATTTAGATGACTGTATATATGGTATATTTATTTTATAATTTTTGTATCTGTAGTTATGCTTACCTTCTCCACTGCAAGTCACCAGTGAAACAGAAACTGCAACTCTTGTTTTTGGATTTCTTTTTATAAAAATTTCTTATAATACATATCTTTTGGGGTTTATTTCTGAAACAAAGGTGAAGGATTGGGTTTTCAATTTTGCAAAGGAATAGTAATAATTGTAATGTGCAACAAAGGCCGGACTTCTCTCCATATCGTTTTACTCTGTTTGTTCAACTTTGATGCTGCTCTATCATCATCATTATTTCCACTTCTTAGCGTTTATGCGATTTTGGCAATGTTACTGACATACATTTTCCCGTATTTGGTTTTGGTATTTTCCAGCGAAAACAGTCCTCTGATCTTTGAGGTAAAGGGTAAAGACTAGAAGAGAGAGACCGAGGATTTGTGTGACATTTGGAGAAAACACAGAACTCATCTTTATTGAGCAAGTATCTTTGTTGTGCGTTTGCATTTCCAGTTTCAGTGACCCAACAAAAAACAAAAGCAAAGCATGCCTATGAGGCAAATGAAAGAGAGCTCTGAACAACATTTGGTGATCAAAACCCACCTGCAACATACCATGAATCAAGCGCAGAAACAACCCAAAACTGGTCAAAATGGCAAAGGTCCTCCACGTCAAGAACCACAAAACGCTAAACCTCGTAATCAAACTTCACCGCCAACCAAAAATAGAGGAAGAAGAAGAGGAAGAGGTGGTAGAAAATATGATCAGAGTGATGTCGGTATGAGACCAAGTTCGAGGCCTTGCACTGTGGCTCATAAGCCAGTGAACCAGGCATGTGATCTTGTCGCTAGTTATGCGAATGGTCGTACTTTGTGTGAAATGGAGATGGGTTTTCCTTCTTCAAGCAAGTCTTTAAATGTTGCTCCTAGGCCTGGTTATGGTCAAGTTGGGACGAAATGTATTGTTAAGGCCAACCATTTCTTTTCAGAGTTACCGGACAAGGATTTGAACCAGTATGATGTAAGCTCTATTTCTTTGATGTTCTCTCTGTTTTTTTAAAACGAACTTGGCTGTTAAATGTACTAAAGCAAAAATAGTAAAATCAATTTTTTTCTTATTTGAATTGGTGTCATAGCAATTGGGATCCTTAATCTGACAAAGAACATGTTGATGTTGTTGTTGCATCTTATTTTCTCTTACATTGCGGAAGAAATTTATTAGTTTTCTGTTTTTGAAGCTGTCTTTTTCTTCCAATGGCATTTATGAGACTTAAATCTTGGCCTACAACTTTGTTCTTATTGTTTGGGTGCCTTTTGCCAATCTGTATTCTGTTCTTGCAGGTTACCATAACTCCTGAGGTGGCATCAAGATCTGTGAACAGAGCTATTATGGCAGAGCTTGTGAGGCTGTACAAAGAATCTGACTTAGGAATGAGGCTGCCTGCTTATGATGGCAGAAAGAGCCTGTACACAGCTGGTGAACTTCCTTTTGTTTGCAAGGAGTTCAAAATTAAGCTCGTAGATGAAGAGGATGGAATCAATGGTCCCAAGTAAATTTTTATTGCCTTTGCAAAGTTTTTATTGCTTTTGCCTTGTCTCTTCACGGCCCACTTTGTAACATCTTTTCCTTTACCATCTGGGTTTTCCTCTCTTGCTTCAGTTAGCAGATGATTATTAGAAATTACAAAATTGAAAACAAACCACCATAGCTAAGTTAACATGCCAAATATCTCTCATTTTTATTATTTTTAGCACATGGTAGGCTTTGCTTTGACTTCTTATGTGTATACTTTGTTGTTGGAAATTTAATTGACCTATTTTCTAATTTTCAGAAGAGAGAGGGAATACAAAGTGGTGATTAAGTTTGCGGCCAGAGCAAACATGCATCATTTGGGTCAGTTTCTGGCTGGTAAGCGGGCGGATGCTCCACAAGAAGCTCTTCAAATTCTTGACATTGTTTTAAGGGAGCTGTCAACAAAGAGGTATAATTTCCTGGCAGTGTTTTTTTGATAAGGTTAAGTTCTGCTGAAATTAATGAAAAATGCCTTAGTCGAATTCTTATTTCTTTAACCTTGCTCTTGATTGTTGCAGGTACTGCCGTATAGGGAAATCCTTTTTTTCACCTGATATTAGAACACCACAACTGCTTGGAGATGGCTTGGAGTCATGGTGTGGATTTTACCAGAGTATTAGGCCAACACAGATGGGCTTGTCCCTGAATATTGGTGTGTAATTACTGGAAAACTGATACCTAATTCAAATTTTCCACGCGTTCCTTGGAATGATCTCTCTTATTTTCCTTTCCTGTGTTCTACTGTCTTTATAGACATGGCTTCAGCTGCGTTCATTGAGCCTCTTCCTGTAATAGAGTTTGTTGCCCAGCTTCTAGGCAAAGATGTGTTGTCTAGGACATTATCTGATTCTGATCGTGTGAAGGTACTTTTCTTTATATTGATGAAATTGCCTGGTTTAATTTCTTGGCATTTTCACTAGGAACATTGCTTTGAAATATTTATCAGATTAAAAAGGCCCTTAGAGGAGTGAAAGTTGAAGTAACTCACCGGGGTAATGTACGTAGGAAGTATCGTGTTTCAGGATTGACCTCTCAACCTACAAGAGAACTGGTGTAAGTTCTGATCTCCTCTTTGTTAGAATTACTGACTGAAATGATTGTACTTTTCGTCACTTACATTTTTCATGAGGAACACATTCCAAATTTCACTATATATAAGAGGCATTTTGTTTTATATACACTGTTTCCATCTATTTCGAAATCTTTTTCAAAGAATTTTTGAATATTGGTATGTTTGTGCAAGTACTCTGATCATTGAAGGTGTTGTTGTTCAGGTTTCCTGTTGATGACAATTCAACCATGAAGTCGGTTATTGAGTACTTCCAAGAGATGTATGGCTTCACCATTCAACATACACATCTACCTTGCCTTCAAGTAGGAAACCAGAAAAAAGCAAACTATCTACCTATGGAGGTAAGGAAAGATTTTGAAACTTCTATTTCCATATTGATTAATTTCTTTTCATTTACTTAATTCTCTCATGGTAGCTGCATACTTTTGATTTTTCTAGGCTTGCAAAATAGTTGAGGGACAACGGTATACAAAAAGGTTGAATGAGAGGCAAATTACTGCTCTCTTAAAAGTTACATGCCAAAGACCCAGGGATCGAGAAAATGACATTTTACAGGTATTTGTTCTTTCTCTTCTGCTAAACTATGTATCGCTTGTGAAAACTTTATGACAGCAGCTTTCTGGGACTTAGCATGTTCTTGATTGGTCTAAAGTCCTTATGGTCGCTAAGAAACAAGGAAAAGAGAGAAGCTTTGAAATCCATGAGCCAATATTCCATCTCCAAGAAGCGGTTAAAACTTCTTTGCCTTTTCTGTGGTCTTTGAGGATCTACCTTGAATGGCAGTTTGGATAATGTCTGGGAAATTGAGAAGTTGTGCAATCATAAAATTTGAAACTGGAGTCGTAGGAATGTCAACAAAAGCCTTTTGAGCTTGAGTTATGAATCATAGCAGCATTGTTATCAATTAAGCAATCTTAAGACACTGCAAGCTGCTAACAAGAGAAGTGCTTTTCTTGATATGCCATGGCGTCGCATGGCAGTTTGGATATATAAATAACAATTTTTCTTGCATATTTGTATCCAAGCAGACTGTTCAACATAATGCTTATGATCAAGACCCTTTTGCAAAAGAGTTTGGGATCAAAATCAGTGAAAAGCTAGCTTCTGTTGAGGCTCGAATCCTTCCTGCACCTTGGGTAATGAAGTTCTTAATTAAGTCTTTTGAATAGTTTAGAGAAAGGCAATGATATTTTTCATTATTTCTCATCTCATGGTACTTCCTGCAGCTAAAATATCATGAAACTGGAAAGGAAAAGGATTGCTTGCCTCAAGTTGGTCAGTGGAATATGATGAACAAGGTACCCTACTTGGTGCTTTTGATCCTTTTATTTCAGTTTTTCCCAAATTCTATTAAATAAAGAGAGGAATCAAAATTCAATAGTTGTCATGGGAAGATTTGATAAGTAGGCCTTTTATCAATTAGATATAGAAAAATTTTCTGGCAAACCAGTCTCATATTTAGAATGGTCAAAGAACCTTTGATATTCTTCTTTTATTCTTGTACCATTAACTTTTTCTACCCAAGCACCGTTTGCAGAGTTTCTTCTATGCAGTTTTTGGAATTTTGTGCTTTGGACAATCAATAATTTTGTCAGGAATGGATTCCAAGGGGTGTTATCAATTTATCATTCTTGTTTCAGTTTGCCATATTCATTATACAGTTTCTACCACTGATCTGGTGTGCGGCTTCTCTTGTGCTGTAGAAAATGATTAATGGAATGACAGTAAACCGCTGGGCATGCATTAACTTTTCACGAAGTGTGCAAGAGAGTGTTGTGCGTGGATTTTGCAATGAACTTGCTCAAATGTGCCAAGTATCTGGCATGGTATTTTTTTTTCTTTTGGTATCAATTAATTCCATTAAAGATGGAGTGCTCTAGTTCCTCTATTTCTTGCTTCCAACTGGCATGTTAATCTGTTCTCTTGCAGGAATTCAATCCAGAGCTGGTTATCCCAATCCACAATGCCAGGCCTGACCAAGTAGAGAAAGCTTTGAAGCACGTTTATCATGCATCCATGAACAAAACCAAAGGAAAAGAATTGGAGCTTCTATTAGCCATTTTGCCTGACAACAATGGTTCCTTGTATGGTATGCTGTATGCAATGACTACAAAATTGGATGTTATATATGATTTTGGACTGAGATTGTTGTTCTAATGCATTTTTATTGTTCAGGTGATCTGAAGCGAATATGTGAAACCGATCTGGGTTTAATATCCCAATGCTGTCTCACAAAACATGTCTTCAAGATCAGCAAGCAATACTTGGCAAATGTGTCCCTTAAGATCAATGTCAAGGTTGGTTAACTCTATTAGAGGTCAAATACTTAAGTTGGCCCTGTACCTAAGCTTTTAGGCCAGGTGTTAACTTAACAAATTCATAAAACAAAATTTATCTTATTGTGTATCATTTTGCATCCCTTAAGGCTGCTGACAACAATGTCTTAAGTCTTGGAATGCGATGGCTTTTTCATCTATGATGGATGACTTGATTTATGCAAGTATGAAAATGGCAAGACACACATCTTATTTATTTTTCCTGAGATATATACCAATATTTTGGCAAATATGCATTCTATAACTCTTCTTACTGATATTTTATCTGAAAGGTTCTCAGAGATTTGCAGATCATTTTTCGCCCAAGGAAATACTGATCTTTTATTATTCCCTTTGTCCTTCTGCAGATGGGTGGTAGGAACACTGTCCTGTTGGATGCCATCAGTTGCCGAATACCATTAGTGAGTGACATACCAACCATTATATTTGGAGCAGATGTGACTCACCCAGAGAATGGGGAAGACTCCAGCCCCTCAATCGCTGCTGTACCATTCTTTGCCTAATTTTATGCAGCTTAGATCTTTTCATTCCTGCCTTATTGGCTGACACATTGCTTGCTGATATATGTTGGTCTGACTGTAGGTAGTAGCTTCACAGGATTGGCCTGAGGTAACAAAATATGCTGGATTAGTTTGTGCTCAAGCTCATAGGCAGGAGCTCATACAAGATTTGTACAAAATGTGGCATGATCCTGTACGTGGGACAGTTAGTGGTGGCATGATCAGGTACAGGGAATTAGCTTCCTATTCCAATTTTTCTCTCTCTCTCTCTGCCTTCAACAAACCCCATCATCACCACAATATTTGTAAGTTCTCAGTTACTATATTGTATACTCTTTTCTGCAGGGATCTTCTGATTTCCTTTAGGAAGGCAACTGGGCAGAAACCATTACGGATTATATTTTACAGGTTAGTATTCGTATCTCTACTGGGAGTTCGTAGGACATCATTTCTATTGTTGTTTGAACATTCTATGGTCTTCCCAGGGATGGAGTAAGTGAAGGGCAATTTTATCAAGTTCTACTCTATGAGTTGGATGCTATACGGAAGGTGAGAAGTTATATACAGTTCTTATCTAGTTCTATGTTGCAACTGCAAAATTGTCAGGGGCTCTTATATAAATTCTATACAAATTCTTACAGGCTTGTGCTTCTCTAGAGCCAAACTATCAACCACCAGTGACTTTCATTGTTGTACAAAAACGACACCACACTCGGTTATTTGCTAATAACCACAGGGATAGGAACAGCACAGACAAGAGCGGGAACATTCTGCCAGGTAATTTTAAGTGTCTTGGAAATTAAATCGTTCTTGCAGTATGTAAATGTGCACCTTTTAGTTTTGCTGTTGCTTATCTAACTAATGACATGGAATGTGGGTTTCAGGCACCGTGGTTGATTCTAAAATATGTCATCCAACAGAATTTGATTTTTATCTATGCAGCCATGCTGGTATTCGGGTATACTTTTATCATACTCTGATTGTATGTAAGCTGTAATCCTCAAACCATAGGTTTCGGATCTTATATATATACAGTCCTATCTCCTGCTGATGTTAGCATTTTTAAATTCTGGATTTAGTGCAAATCCATTGTTTGCAGCAAAACATCTTTGTATTGTTCTAAACAGCACTGATTTGCATCAAATCTGCATCTTATAAAGTCCAGATGTCTGCACTTGATAGTTCCTGTATATCTATTGAAGAACACCATGTATTGGAGATGATTAGATTCCTCTTGCATGCCTCATATGAGTTGTTTTATGCATGTTTATTGAAACTTAAAAAGAGTTTATTTTGTTTTTACTATGACAGGGGACAAGTCGGCCAGCTCACTACCATGTTCTTTGGGATGAAAACAATTTTACAGCCGATGGAATCCAGTCTCTGACAAACAATCTCTGTTATACATATGCAAGATGCACACGCTCAATCTCTGTTGGTAAGAAATGCTTTTCTTGGTTTATTGAACAGTTAGAAGATAATCCCTCAAGCATTTTCTCATTCCCTGAAGAATGAGAAAGCTCTAATGGACTCACTGTTGATGAATTCAGTTTAGCTGAAATGAAATGTTTTTCCTCTTTCAAAGAATTCAAAAACTAATGTGTTATTGACGTACCCTTAATTTGGACCCGTAGGCAGAAGCATATAAAACATAAAAAGATAGAAAGAAAGATCATGCCATTTTTGTGAGGACGTAACACACCCTTGCCAGGTTTTCTTATAAACGCCACGTAATGACCTGGCAAGATAAACCTACATAGAATCAACTTCAATTTGTTCTTGTTCCTCATGACATAGTTTCAGTTTTTATTGCTTTAACAATATATGCTGACATGGCTACACTTTTGGTTTTGTGCAGTTCCGCCAGCATATTATGCTCATTTAGCTGCTTTTCGTGCCCGCTTTTACATGGAACCGGACATGCAGGAGAATGGCTCAACAGACGGCAGTGGCCATACCACTAAGAATACTCGAGCAGTAGGTGAATCAGGTGTCAGACCGTTGCCAGCCTTGAAGGAGAACGTGAAGAGAGTAATGTTTTATTGCTAGAATGGGAAGAGGAGCTGATAGTAACAGCGGAACAGTAGCCAGGGGATCGATGCAGCAATCACAAAGTCACTTCCATTTCTAAAATTTACTCTGTAAATTTATGATGATGATCAGTGACTTGGCAGTTCTTGCATTGTTGCATTGCATCAGGTTCTCCAATTTAGATCAGTGATTATAATTTAAATTCAATAGTTTTTAGGCCATAGATGATGACACCTCCTCCGGAATGCCTGTCCATCCATCCATCAATCATGTGTAGAATGTAGAACTAGGCGATGTAAAGTTTATTCTTATCTATGAATCAATTCCTCTGTGTGGGAAGTTTTGCCTGAGATTTGAATAATAACAACAACATAGCTAATCCTAATCACAGGGTTGAAAGCAAAGCAGCATTCGTTCATTATCCGAGTAGTAATTCTTGAAAAGACGGCGGAATAACAGAGAACACGTTTAATAATTTTGTCATCTTATTGAATTGATAAATCACGTAAAAAGTTGTCATTTCTGTACGTAGGCAACCAGACAAGTGCTAATATTAATGAAATAATGAAGATAATCATTGATATACAATCACTGGTCATAGATGGATTCTATTAATGGTCACAAATTATAATTTTATAATTGTAACGTAATAAAATTATAATATATATAGTACGAGTGAAAATAATAATTATTAATTAAAAATAAATATAGTTAAATATTCTAGTTTATGTACTTTTAAAGGTAGGGTACAATGATCTCAACATGTCCTCAATTGCAGTAACAAAATGTTCATATTTGTTTGAAGCTAGCTTCTGAAGAACTGGTATTAAATATCAGATGGGTCATCTGGGATTGGGCTTGTTTATTGGTATCTTTAGTGTACTGGACTCGATCTTCTGAACTGTTGCTTTCGCTGCATATCAACAGACCCACTGTCATCACCGCCACAACCCATTTCCTTTGAGTCATCACATTTAGAGCATCAATGGAGACATTACCACGGGGCTGCCAGCAGAACACCCAAAAAGTAGTAGAATGTGAACAAGATGATCGAAGCTGGACATGTAACAAATATACAGTCAAGTTGATGCTGCTGAGGTGAACCAAATCTATTGTTCATGTCTTTGTCATTTCTTGCAGAGGTTACAGTTCCTGCACACAATCCTTTAATCTGTACTAAACATGAAACAATTATTCGTCAAATCAGCTGAGCATACGCTCCAGACAACTAAGCTTAACAAACCTACTTTTCAGGATTTGAAACTGCTGTTTAGTAATCATGAAAATGTATAGTTAAAGTTGTTACTTCCGCAACAACTACATTTCTGCTTTTGATGTTAGCTTAGGTTTGAACATTAGTTGAATGAATACATCCTGCGTTCTATATGCATATATACAAGGAATTACAGAACGTTTTCACTTCTCAGCAATGGTGGCAATCACCATTCATGTGATCAACCAGACCTGGCAGTTTGGTGTAAGTTTTTAACATATGATTTTCGCAGCTCAAACCCTTGTTCTAACTAATTGCAATTTTTTCTGTTCTAGGTATCACTTTTGAATTTTGGTCTTTAAGCTTTGACATATAACTTCATATATCAACTAGAATAACTAAAATTTCTTATCATCCAATCAAACTGAATGATTTATGAACAAAATTAACTGAAAGAAAAAGGTATTGAGCTAGATGTTATAAATCATGTTTGTACACTCATGTTTAGCTTGCCATCGACCTAAAATACTAGTATGTTAGGTGTTATTGTCCAAACCAATGCATGTTTGGTCTAACGTGGAGCATGTTCTATTGATGTGAGATGTGGCAATGGCCATTTACAAGCAAAAACTTGTACACGAAAACTCAATTCTTCCCAGAGCACCGTAATAGGGCGGTGAAACCTTTTAAAAACTAAGCCCCTTGGATCACTAATGATAAGGTTAGTGATTAGCCCCGGGTCACTCACAAGGCTAAAAACATTTACTGCAAATGGAAAAATATGCTCAACGATGTCAATAAACAACACAAGAAGCTCCATGTGATGATGTATTTTGAATTCATTCTATCTAATTCATGCCAATATTTCACACCCTATCCTTTTGTTTGTGGTCCAATCAATGAATTTAACTTGACTTTGTGGATCCAGTCCCAGTGGGTATCAAACTAGACAGAATAAGAGACAAGTAATTAAGAATTCAAATCTGTGTGGCAGTTCAAGTTAAAAGCAAACGAAATCACATGTCAGCACATACATTCGAAAGCAAATTAAGCGATGATTAAAGTGGGTATTGCTCACCATTAATTATAGTACTTAGTAATAGCAAAGAAACAGACTAGATATTACAGTCCCAGAGAACATAAATTTATTCTCTTACAGCAGCTGGCTTTAATACACGCACAAAACTGCACTGCTTTTACTGATATCTCACTTTCAACCATTACTCCAAAGGCAACGAAATGGTGATGATACCAATACCTAGAATCATCGCCCTTCCCAAGAAAATCCTTAAATGGCATGTAACAAGCACTCATCCGGGAATCCTCCAGCTAGGTCCTTCATGAATGATTGCACTGACAGATCCAAACCCTGGAAAGAATTTGGGGAATCAAAGTGATGACGTTTTTGATTATTTGGGTACTCAGGAAGAATGATAGCTACGTGGAATCTTGCCCACATGGAGCTTCGTACTAAAGAACAAAAACTAGGCTAGAGAACAAGCAGAGATCTTGATCAGAGAGAGTGAGAGAGAGATAAGTTCAGGAAACTGAAGTAGTTCAAACGCTATTGCACACAGTTTTAGAAAATTATGTCAATGGCTGTCCATCATACTTCTAAATCAAAGAATCAAAGGCATGAAGTCTTGCCACTATTGTTCTGCTGTCTGTTTAATTATGAACTAAACAAAAATGAATTCAGACTTTCACTCTGAAGCCCGTAGGGTTAAGCGCTTGAAATATATATATATATATATATATATATATATATATATATATATATGCTTTTGTCATTTTGCTTCAATGTTGGGCATGTTCGAATGGTTCTTCAAATCATTTTTCGAAGTCAGAGGAAATAAAAGCCAGTGTCCTGAAATAAGGACAACAAAGGTATCTCGAAAGAGCAGTATACTCGTAAATCTGTATCACATAAACCTAAACCAAGAAGGAAAGAGATTCGCTTGATCATTGAGTGAAGATTATTAGATAGGACAAGCTCCCTACTCCACTGCCGTGGTCATTTCTGACTCCCTACATCTCAAGCAGGGAGCTTCTCCATGTTTTCTATTTTCATGAAAATATGCATTACTTGAGAAGAAAGATAATGTCCAGAGATCTTCTTTTTGACCAAATCAATCACGAGGACGCCTGATAAATTTGTCTACTTTTAAGGAATTATAATCCCTATCTCACTCTCGTGTACATTTACATAGACAAACACAGATATTTATGAGATGTGAATGAGCATTGAACCTCCATGTTTTAAATTACCAGTGGAGTCGATCGACCCCGGAACAAGATGAGAGAAGAAAATTCTAGTTTAAAATCTGAGGGGGACAAAGTTTAATATTCCTCCTTCTGATTCATCAAATTTTCAAGTAAAAACAGCTGGATAAAGGCAAGTACATGTAATGACACTTTTTAATTCCTTCAAAAATGGAAATGAAACTCAAAGTCTTAAGCTTTAAAGTTCCTGGTGTGCAGAAGTTCAAGATCTCTTCTTTTTCTCTGTATTTTAATTCTGTAGTAGTAGAAATAGAATGAAAACCCACCACGGAAACCCTAGCTAGTATAAAACGCTAGGGTTTTAGTCCGCAATTAACAAAAGAGAAGAAGATGGGACGGGATGCGAGTAAAAATTTACGAGGTTCATCAGCACTGCAAATGAGCAGACAACGATGTTATAAGAGCAGACATGAGATTATTACTACATCATATGCAGAAGATAAGTTATTCCGACCCGATTTAACCAACAAAAAAACACAGCAGGTTGAGGAATGTCAATCACCCAAGCACGATGAAGGATCTTGAACCCATCCAAGTGCACCGAGACACAAAAATCCTATCACTAAAAAGTCAAAACTAGAACAAACAAGAATCAATTCAACAGTACACAGACAGAAACGAAGCACATGTTTGTACAAATGTATATAGAAAAGCTAAACACAGAAATCCAGATGGACGAAAATCAAGTACAAGGAGATAAATTACCTTTTCTAGGGATTAAACAAAGGAAACCCTAGTGGCCATGTAAGCATAGAACTAGCAATTTTAGGATTTCAGATAGATTTTATGGTTTTTGCGTGGTGCCAACAACGGGTGAACCTGCCACATGATCTGATCTTTCCTCAGCAGAGGAGGAAGGTTAAGATCATGCTGGCAGCTTCATCTGATAGTGGCTCACGATAAGAGAATGTCAACCCTTTCTTTCGTAGGTGTCACAGCATTTTAGTAGTAACTAATAAACTCTAAACACTGGTGATGAGTTGAGATGAAGAGAAGAGAGGATAAAGGGTGTATAAATAGATGGATGAGGAGAGGATTGAAGGGTAATTGTGAATTATATGTAAATATTTGATAGAATATAAAAGGTGGGTGGTGTGGAAGTGTGGGTGGGGGAGGAGGGGATGGAAGTGCTAAAATAAAAATAATTAAAAAAGGGACAAAATAAAAGATGAAAGCCGTGGTCCCAGGTGATGCAAATTGAATATTGTCACGCCAAGGCTAGCACCATGCAGTTTGCAGACAGGTTAGTGAGTGTTTCTATATATATTGTAAGAGCTTTAATAACTTTTAGGTTGGGCCTGAGAGAGTGGGGGACCCTTACCACTTACCCTTAACCTTTCTTCTTTCTCTTTCTCGCATCGCAAAAGAAGAAAGGAATCAGCCATAGTCTGACTGTGAGTAACCGCTAGTAGTTTATGTGGGGACCATAAATATATTGCATGGTTTCATAGGTATTGCACACATAAGAAGAAGAAGAAGAAGAAGGAAGAAAAGAGAAAACATCTCATCAACCCAAGAACATTATCATGTGAATCAAACTCTGTCTCTCTGATCTCTTTATTTGTTTTTGTATGTGATATTATGAGACATGCAATTAATCCCATTCCTTAAAAGCATCTTTTCTTTCCTCATTGAAGATTGCCTTTTCTTTACAAACTTTGCCCTACGTTGGATACTTGCTGCTACTGCATCTTATTGGTGCCAGCTACACAAATGCTTGTTATTAGAAACTATATCTGACATGACTATCAGGAAAATGACTTCTTTAGAATCTTTTGTTTAGAGTTTATGATCTTGTTGTTAAGAAATTCCCTGGCTTTCGATTTAGTTTTTGTTCCCTAGCACTAGGTTTAGTACTGCAACTGACATGATAATTATTGATAGATATCACGTTGATATGTATTAATATAACATGTATATCATCATAATTTTCTAGTATTCTAAATTCTGGTTAGATTTGTCTAGCCTTTTGGGATTTCGATTGTTGATTTTCGGAAGAAAGGTGTATGGAATACTTAACTTTCTTTTAAACAACCATTCTCTATCTTATTCTTTTCCTCCCGATTGGAACATATTCCTTTGGTGGTTAGTTGTATTCTTCAAATTATCACAGGAAAATTCTTTGAATCAGAGTGGCAGTGGGCCAATAAATATTTGACATTTCAATATACAATACATTATCAAAATGCAGAACCAAGCTATAGGCTATATATTCTAGTGTGGCCTAGGGTTTATGTCTTGTGATATTCTCCTCACATATATATCTTCGTCAATGGTCATAGATAATACGATTTGAGGCAAGAATATATTGTTATATTGCTAATGAACAGCCCAATAATATCATACAGTAAGTTTTATATAAATTAATCACTGTGATTGATCTGTGAATGAAAGATGAAGCAACGAAGATCAATGCATGCTACTACAGGCTATGCTATGCTTATGGACAGACCTTTCCCCTTACCTCAGCCAAACAGAAAATTTTCTCTGGGTACTTAAGAATATGGGAAATCGTCCTACGCATAAATGGGAGTCTTATATATGCTAAATGTTTAGTTTGACTTGAAATAATTATTGGTTAGTCGTTGGAAATCGTAATGTAGGACAAGATATGATTGTTATTCCATAGATATCGAATATATGTATGGAAGGTTCATCCAAAATTACTACTGATGGTGGAGGATCGTGTTTGCATTATCGTATCCAAAATCAAAAGATGGAATGTCATAAGCCTAGCAAAGAATTCATTGAAGATTGTGTATTAAAAATTAAGCAAAAATTAAAAAAAAAGTAATAACAAAGCATCTATTCTAAAGCAATTAAAGGGTTGCCACGTGAAACCATACTTGTTTTCATGTAATCTTCTCCTTGTTTGATCCTTCACAACTACATGGCATATACATACTGCTACATTATGTATTTCACATAATCTCCATGCATAATCTGCTTCTTGAGTTTTTGTGTAGTTCTCTCTAGCATTTGCAATTGAAGGAAATTACCATACTTGTGATTTAGTATTAGTGTTGATTTAGTATTCTTTATATGCAGTGGTCCGGAGTTTTGGGGGATTTTAGACGAATTTTCAAAGAAGGATTTTTATTTATACAGCTTAAAATTGAGTCAAAAAGTAAATACTAACATACAATTGGTCATAGATTTAGAACTCAACTTTTTATCTAATGTACCAGTCAACTGAAAATGATTTAACCAAGTGCTTGACTAATTTTGTCCCTTTAGTTGCTATTGAACTTGATGATATGCCAATTGTTGTAATACCTTCAGTTGAGATGATCTTTACAAAATTTATAAAAAAAATATATATTAAAATATATAAAATAAATTATAATTGGTAATCAAAATATAAAAAAATTTAAAATACATAATAAATAATACTTAAAACATGAACAAAAAAAAATTAAAATATTATATATATATATATATAATAATTTCGTGTTGATATTTGCACGTTGTTACTTGTTTCTCTATTTGATAGTTCAGTTGATATTCCACATATTTGCATGTTGTAATTTCGGTTGAAATTACTCAACTGATTAAGTCCTTTTAATTTCAGCTTAAGAAAGATCGAAGTGGGCTTGAATCTCTTTGTTAAGTCCGTAATTAGCCTAGGCTTAAGTGTAAAGGGGTGGAGTTGGGTAGGTTTATATTTCAAATTTATTGACGAGACAGGAGGCACTGTTTTCTCTTTTCATCAAAGGCACCGCCATGCCAAAAGCTTAGAAGGCCAAGATATTATTCTTTTCTTCAAAGAGAAAACATACACACACTCATGAGATTTGCGAATTATGCATGGAAATTACTTAGCTGTTATTTTTCCCGACAAGTCGCTGGTGCATTGCTTCATGAGATTTCCCAGTTAAGATAAGATGGTGCATTACTTTAGGAAGATAACACTTGATACGCAGGCTGAGCGAAGATCACATTCCGTCTGTCTGTTTGACAATCGTCAGTCCGTCTACAAATTAATCTTTTCTCTTAAGTTATTAACAGGAGGTAGACGCTGGACCACGCCTGTGACAAGGGCTTCATATTGATGGTATAGCTAGAATGATCTTTGCCCTCCCTTTTTACCATTGTTCTTGACAGTGGTCCAATTGCTGCGCAGAAGCGTGCTTTCTCAAGTACAGGTTTCATAGTTACTTCACTATTGTAGAAGCTTTCGCAAAAGTTCGCCGCTCTATTTCTATTTCTAGTTCTAGATTTATATTCTTTTCATCTACCACCATAGCACATCATATAGCATGGCTCTCAGAAATTAACAGCCTTTTATTGTCCTCAATTCATACCCGTAACAACACTCTGGTAAGAGCATGCAGATTATGTGGGTAGTTATTAAATAATACGTTTTGTCTACACCTTCTCATGCAATGCAACGATTGCAGCAATTGCAAGGGCAAGCAGACTCAAGAGTGTCGGGCTTCTCTCTGTCTTGTTGAGATAAGGACGAACATGGTTTTACTTTAATGATCATCACACGGAATAGAAGCTTGGTCGATCCAAACTTGTATCATATCGTAATAGAAGCAAGAAATGTGATAGCAAAGGTGGGTAGGCACACGAGGAAGTGGGGACATGGAGCATGATGCCAAGAGATGAGTTAAAACAGGCGTGTAAGCAGCCGCATGAACATGAGGAGAGGTTTGAGAAGGGAAAATGGGGCATAACACAAACAAAACTAAAATAGAGCTGATCGCATTCTGTTCTGTTCTGACTGTCAGGCTGTGAAATGTTTCTCTTGGTGTTTGTGTGCGACTGTATCAGTATGTTATGTGTGTGTTTGAGAGATAAATGAGAGCGAGAGAGAGAGAGAGAGAAGTGTCTTTGATGTGTGTACCCTACAGGGCCGAGATATTTAATTACACTGGCCTGGTTTTTGTTTCTTCTTCGAAGGAAGATGGCGAATTTGAGGGTAACCCAGCTCGGGTTGGACTAGGGTGGTCCTTAATTATACTGTATAAAATTAAGGGAATATTTACTCTCTCGCAAAACCACACTTCACGTCACACATTACACATTTTACATTCTATGGTCACAAAGTAGGTAACATCACCCCACACCACACCAATCCAAATCAAACCAACCCGCAGTGGGAGGATAGAGCAGCAGCAGCAGCAACTGCAACCCAATTAATTAGATGTATTTATGGAAAGGATACCTCCTCATGCATTTTATTTTTATGCACGTAGTCCCACCCACAGACGGTGACAAATTTTGATCTGAGAGTCCCCTCTGATTAATATCTCACTTGTGAATTGTCTATTGTTTTCTGCTCTCAAGACAAGAAAGAAGGCATCTCTTTCTCTCTCCCCATTTCGTCTATATTTTATTTTAATAAACAAATAAATAATAGCAATGAGAGAGAAAGGATTGAAACTTTCTTTCATTTTGGCGGAGGAAGGATACTACTGAGGTTGATGGCAACTAGTCATATTGCTTCTGATTCTTGACACAAATGCTTAGATAAGCCCAACAGGTTTCACATCTGCATGCTTCTCGTCTTATGCAAAAGCCCAGATTAGTCCACATGCACCCCATTGGATGAGTTTATCAAGCAATAACTTGTTAAGAAGATTTAATTGAATTAGCACAGGAGACTAACTCAGAACAGCGACATTGGTATAAACACACGCATGACCCAAAGATAATTCTAGAGCTGCAATAAGGAATAGGGTGCTTTAATAATAACTCCATCGAGTCGACTTCCAGTTTGCACAGACAGTGATGCCTATGGACTCTACAACTTCCTTCTTGGCTCAATTTAAGACAAAAATATTACCTAAAAAAATTTACAGATGCCCGTACATATTCAATACATCACTGCAGGTCTTAAGTCTTGGACATTAGTCAATCGAAAATGTGATGCGGACGCTGCTAAACCTAACCGGAGCAACTCCAACAAGGGTTAATTAATAACTCAGCAAACCAAATGATAGATCCCAGAAAGAATAATTAAAATTAATAGCAGAACATCCTAGGGCTACAAAACCTGGGAAACAGAGGAGCACTATCAACCATAAAGAGAACCTACATACGATCCTAGCTCCTTGAACAGATTGAACTACTTGTGCGTGCAAGCAACATTTCATAGAGGTCTCCTGCTGTAGGACGATCAGCTGGATCTTCCTCTGTACAATGGCGGAACAAATCAACAAGGAAACTCAGTGTTTCTAATTCCGGTTCTGGTTTCTCAAACCCAGAGCCTGATTGTCCTACCACATGCTTATTGCATGACTGAAGTGCCTCCAGCTCATCAGTTAGCTGTGGGCGCTTGCCCATCTGCAAAGATTAAAAGCAACAAATAGATTGGCTCAAATGAAATATAATGGAAATAGGCATTAATATACTTTAGGTTATGATGTCTTTGCCTTAATAGCATTATAAAATTGATTCAATAGTAAGTCCTACCCAACCCTTTGCCACCTGACTTAAGGATCAGGAGCCCGTAAAATAGCTTATTCCAAAATCATATTTTCACTCAAGCATAGACAGTATTTAGTAATATTAAGATCACATACATTCCCAACAAAGAGCACCTCAAAAACAGAACGGATTTTATCATAACAAATACATGACATGACATATCTAAGAAGTATCTTCTATAATACAAGGCCCCATTCACAGTATCTTCAATAATTTATACAAGATTCCCCATTTTTTAAATGTATGTTTGTGATCCTCTGTGTGTTCACCACATCTTCTACTATACAAGACTCAATTCACAGTATCTTTAATAATTTACACAAGACTCTCTTTTTTCTGAGCATATGATTGTGATATTGCATGCGCGCGCGCGCGCGCGCGCGCGCGAGAGAGAGAGAGAGAGAGAAGAGAAGAGAGAGAGAGAGAGAGAGAGAGAGAGAGAGAGACCTGAATAAGATCATGAATCTCTAAGTCAGACAACCCCATGTAAGGGACTTGCAGAGTCAGCAGCTCAAGAAGCAAGCATCCATATGACCATATGTCAATTTCCTGCAACCAGATTAGAAACTTTAAAATCCAGAAAACCAAAATTAAATAAAGGAATATACTGATCATTTATCAGTGATAATAACAGAAGTCAAATACTAAAGTATAGGGTTTAACCCTTGGGCAATGTTTGAATTTCCATAAAATTACAATGGCCTATTGCACTAAAATTCACAAATTTACGGGCAAAAGATCCAGAAAAATGTAGCTCCCGCTAATTCTTCTATGCAAAGCCACCACAGCATACAAGAAGCAATAACCATGGAAGATTTATAAAAGATGATTTACTTGAAAGGGTCCCAAGTTGACAGCCATAGTGTTGCTCATTAATTAAATAACAGACACAGCAAAATGTAAATTTATGTTCAAAATCTATAAGATAGCCCAAATGGCTGCAAATGACTATGATTCACAACTATATCAAAACTTGGTACCCAAAACTAACAACGGAGGAAAATGCAAAGGATACAAATACAGTTAGAAATGACACAACTCCAGAATATGGGAGAAAGCAGGGAGGGGTGCAGGACAAAAGAGCCAATCCAAGTAAGGGGGAAAGTATAACTCACACCAATCATAGTTTCATATTTTTTTTTCTATTACATGCACAATAGAATCCAGCAATGTGTGGTTTGTAGAGATCTAAAGTATGCACCCATGTTCCATACTCAACAATATGAGTGTATCAGATCTTTTAAACCAGACCTACCACCAACTACATTACTCAACATACTCTCAGAGTGATAAAGTTCTAGTTTCTTGCTTACCACAAATACGAAAACCTACATGAGCATGTAGGTGCAGATGGGCTAACCCAATCCAATCCCATGGTTTCTTGAACATTAATCAAAGCTATTGAGCCTATAACTCAGATAGTTTGACAAAGACTAGGTTCAGATCCATCCTTACAGCAGGTCATTCTAATATGCCTAATATACTGGGTTTGCATCAATTTTGGAACATCATATCCTTCAAAATTATGCCTACATACATACACATTCATGATCACAAAAAAAAGTAAAGAACACTCTGGAATTTCCCTCCTTTCTCACAACTCTATTCAATTCAACATATAGTTTAAATCATTTAGAATGCTCATGCCAGTGCAAGTTCTACATATTGATCACACAAGAGCATCATCCCACTTCCTCTGCAAATACCATAAATCCACTTGACCTCAAGGCCCACCTTATCTACATTTGAAAGCACTTATCTAGTTTTTCATCAGTACCTCTGTTCAATTGGAAGCAACATAATCCAGCTGTTCACCACTATGACCATATATTTACAGTAACAGTATGGGTGGAAAAAATCCCCTTCTCTATCATTCTTCCTATTCCATCTTAAATTGCATCAACAGTTAGAAATTCTGTATAAGTTCAAGTTATTATTTGCACATGATTACCTAAACATATCTATTTTCTTGTACCCAATAAACTAATTAGACATAGGAAATGCCAGTATATCATTTGTCAGACATGCAGGTGTCATGTATCATATGTCAGACAATGCTAGAAATGTAATTGCAAATCATCAAACTGAGAAAAAAAAATATATATTGCCAAACTGATTATCAACTTAAAACTCCACCTTAAGCTGAAAGAAAAGGAACTTACTAGTCCATACAGATTGCGTTTATGCATTGCCCGAAGAACCTCTGGAGCCATCCAGCGTGGTGTTCCAACACAAACATCAGGAGGAGGTATCCCCATGTGAGCAATACAACATGTATGCAAAAAAGACCGGAGAGGCACAGCCCTATCAAAATCGCAGAGCTTCACAACAGGCTTTCCATCAGCTTTCTTCCCATCCAAATCAATCAATATGTTTTCGCTCTTTATGTCACGATGCATAATGTGCCTTGAATGCAGCTCTGCCAATGCTGCTGCAACATCTTGAGCAATAAACAATGCCAACTCTCGTGGCACACACTTCTCACCAGCTTTTGAGAGCTTCTCTAAATAATTCTGTTACATAACAAGGAAGACAAACACTAAGGCATCCATCAAAACTTGCTGTACCGAACTATACGGCAACACAAAATGAATCAACTGTATATTACCTTCAATGTTCCACCCTTTACATACTCCATGAAAATAGTGGACTGTAGTAAACGACGCTCTGGATTTCCATCCACTGAAGGGACCCACTTAGAAGATATCTTATGCCCATACATTTCTACAATGCAAGAATGTCTCAGGGCTCCCAATATTCTCACTTCTCCTAAACAGCTATATTCAAAATTCTTCATTTCACCATCTGAACTCCCACATACCTCCAAGATACGCACCTGAAACCATCAACAACTTATGATATGATAACTTCACCAGCAATTTAAATCAACTGAGGAAAAATGATGTCATGAGAAGCCATCCTGAATTAATGAGACAAAGCATCAGATCAAAACATGAAAAAGACAAATAAGATTCTTCAAGCCTAGCGAGCTTGTCTTCTGTTTGCACAATTTCAAGGATAATGATGCACAGAACAACTTGCTTGTATGCAGATAGCATAGGTTAAATTAAATGGTCATAGTATAAAGCCTACGAGTCATAACTATCCAAATCCACATGATCGGCGTCAACAAAGAATATGAAGAAAAGGCAAAAGAAGGATGAGCTCTACTTTTCTACTTAATCACAACTTAACCCTGGTAAGAATTTGAAGGTAGAAACCTTAGCTGCAGCCTCAACTGATCCAAATTGGCACCGAAAAAGAGAACTTGAAACTGATTTTCCAACTTCATCAAGTTTGCTCAAGGTGGGAAAAGAACCAGGATCAGGCACATAGCAAGGACTGGGATCATTTTCAGTTGAAAGTGGAACTATTGACCTGCTGAGAGGAATGTACCTGTAACAACAAGCATATCCAATTATGGACAACAGCAAAACACAGCAGTTCACAGCAACACACCCTCTCCATTTACCATACAATGACTAGATAGCAATTGAATAATAAAAGAAAAAATGCACAGAATTATCATTCTTATTTTCAAGGTTTTAGAGCTAGTCCAGGGTTGGTCCTCATACTCAGATCTGCAGGGAAAAAAATCACCCAATAAGCAATGATATAAATCTGGACTGCTTTTGATGAGTTGACATGAATGAACTGAGTCATTTAAAACAACACAGCAAGCTAGTCACAGTACCCACAGAAAGAAGTAAATAATCACAATATAAGCAATCATGCATATTTTTGAACAGTTTGGTAAACATAGTCTTAAGTCCTAAGTCAGCAGTTATAAAATAAAACAAACCATAAAAATTAAATTTGACATTCCACGATGACATTACATTTTTTGAAAATAAGAAAAAGGTACATGGAAACAGACATACAACATAAGAATATACTTCAGAGACATTTTTCAACATGCAGAGCATCTTTAAGAATGGAGTGAATAGCCATGACCATATAACAATCAGAAGAGACTGACCTACTAAAATACTCTGGATCTGTTTCTTCTCTTATATCATGTGGATGACATGCATCAACTACCATGCGAATCCATGAATTACCCTTTTTGACGAGGATGGCATTCCAAGCATGTGGCCGGAAATCTAAGTAACCCCTAACAAGCTCACAAGGAACGGGAGGCTCAACCCTGTCACAGAGATACTAGAGCAATTGAATCTGTATCAGATCATAAGCACTAAAAGCTAAAGACAATAACATGTGGCTCAAAACATAAAAGAATACAACACAAATGCAATGAATGAATCACCTTCATAAGCACTGCCCGGTGTCTACAGACACCAAACTGCACACTCCCAATAGGAACTATGACAGAATTTCGCCTTGTCTTCATAGAACACAGAGATTTTTCACAGATATCAGATAACACAATATCTTCAGCAGTGTCCAAAATCTGTTTGGAGGAAGTGCCTAAACTGTTGCTGTTCCCAGTAGAACAAGTGCAAACAAAAGGCTTCTGGTAGTTTGAACCAGAAACAGATTTTCGCATCCTTTCTACCACTGCACTTCTGTCACTTCCTCCAAAATGATCTGATACAAAAAGAGCAAGCAGTGAAGCAATCTGCAGATTATGAACAGGTTCTACAACCTTGCCTTTTGCTAAACCATTCAACTGCTTTAAATGAAGTATCAAAGCTTGAGCAGAGAGAGCAATTGCATCTAATCCTTCATCATTTTCCCTAAAAAAAAGAATAATACACATACACATGGAACAATTGTGATATGTCCACCAAATAGACAATTGTACAAAAAAACATGAGACCCACATCAAGGTTAAGTAAAAGCATATAAAATTAACCTGTCCACAAGAATGACTTCACGTGAGTCAAGATGCAAAGTTTGTTCATAACTCCCTAAGGGCATGAAGGGTCGGTCACGTCCTGCATCATAAAAACCATCTGGTAGACGATCCTCAATGCTGCAAAATGAGACACTATTATACTTCTGTGATATATTGAAGATGTTTCCCATCGATTTCCGAGATTTGCATGGCTTGGGATTATCAAGATCCCCGTCAGAATGCCTCTTTGTCTTAGAAGCAGCTTTGTATATTTCAGAAGATGAACCTTCATCCTGCTCACCGGCTCCATTTTGTTTGGAGGTTGAAGATGCATCATGCTTAGAACATTCATCGTCTCCCTCTTTACCAATAGACTCGAGAACAGCACATGAACAATTCTCTACAGATAACCTCGTTCTGCACCTAGTTTTATCATTTTCAACACTTGTAAGCAAATTTTCACTTTCAGCAGAAAGAAATTGCTTATTATCATCATCCAGGCCTGTGGTATCTGATGCTCCATCCACAAGACCTTCAGAGGCAAAGACATCTAAATTTCCTGATTTGCCATTTTGGCCTGCCTTCACAGTCAATGCTTGAGAATTTCCTTCACCTTTCCACTTCCTGCTGTTGTTTAAACGTTCTTGTCGAGCTCTCTGCTGCAAGTGATGTCGCTTCCACTGCTTACTTGACCTTCGAGCTGTCAAAGATCTACTGTTTGAGGATACTGTTGATACACTTGATGAGGAATGATGAGAACCTGCATCAATTTATGTTATATAAGGTTGGGTTTACGTATAAGTAATAATAACACACAAAACAAAGTTGAAAAGGTAGCATGTAATATAGCAAAGGATTGAAGGAGAAAATATTAAAGGAACTTCAGAGGCCTCACCATTATAAGAAACACTTCTATCACTCTCCTGCATGGCGGTTTCATACACATCCATTTCTACTGAGGAACTGATAAAATCATCATTGGATGAATCTTTGCCATTTCCTTCCAAGTTGCAGCATATCCACGAAGGTATTTGACAATAACTTGGAAGCTTATTGTACTTGAACAAAAAAAGAAGAAATAAGAAATAGGATAAACATACTAGAGACAGAAAGCCCAAAATACATATGCAAAATTACCTAAGTAATCAGAAATAACCCACCCACAGAAGCACCACTTTCCACGACAAACCAGGAAAAAAAATGAGAGCAAACACACTAAGTGCAATGAGAACCAAAACCATCACAATGGACATTATCATCACCACTGTTCTCTTGATCATGTGCAAACCACAGTCACCACTTAGGTAATATTGTCAGCACTTTAAAAAACAAAAGGAAAGAGAAAATATGGCAGAATACAGATTACATTATAACCAAACACCTAATCAACTAAACTTGCAAAGATTGCAAGGTCAATATAGCATTCTTTTCCAAACAATGTATCAAAAGCAAGAACACATCATAACACGTAATCAATTTGAAACATAACCTTAAAACAGCCAAAATATAAACATGGTAGATAATTCAGTGAAATGTGTCCAACATTTAAGACTACTAGTTTTGAATAAAGTGAAAACAGAGAGAGGATCCAAAAAGACATAGACAGCCACCAATCTGACTAGGATTTTGCAGTATTTAAGACTTGTTACAATAGTTCCCGGCCCAAAAAAGAAAATTTTGTGCGAGTCCTCATTGAATAGAGAAGAAATAGCAGGTGAATTTGCATATATACAAATATTCAGGGTCCTGACAACTTAAACAAAAATAAGTACATTCCATAAGTACATTCCTATCCTGACTGATTAAAGAAAAGATTGATCTTAATTTAAAATGATATATTAGTACCTGAACATTCAAATTCTGAAGGTTATGCATCAAGCTAAGTTCAAGAACACCCAATGACGTCAACCTATTATTTGAAAGATCCAAGTTCTCCAAACTCTGCAATGAGGATAAACCAGGGGGTAATTCTACCAATTTATTATTAGCAACCTTCAAAGATATCAAGGCCTTCAAATAACTTATTTCAGTTGGTAAAAACTTCATCTTATTGAATGAAAGATCTAAGTGCTCCAAATTGTTTAAGCAGCCAATCTCTGGAGGAAGGTATCTGCAACAAAAAGAAAATATGCTCATATTACACATGCCACAACACTGGTAAGCCAACATCTATAGCTCATTAAAGCTGTTGATTTCAACTAAACGACACTATTGAAAAATAAATATCGACCTGACTTCATCTTTCTACACTACTTCAATCTTTTATAAGCTCAAAAAGACACCATAGTATAATAACTAATTAGCCAGAAAACAAATGTTTCATTATATTCGCAATCTAGTTCTGATTGTTTCAACTTTCTAGCATTTAAAAATTCCAAACCTTCTACATTCCTATTTCAACCCTTTCCACAAGAAAAAAATTCAAAATTATGAACCCAAAAATAAAAAGTTCAAGAAACCTAACCAAATGGAGAAATGAAGATTTTCTCTATTCCCAACTCTTCCACAAGATAACAATTCAACACCAACCACTCAAAATAAAAAGTTTAAGAAACCTAACCTAACAGAGAAATGACAAACAGAGAGCTTGGTCAAGCACTTAAGTCCAGCAATCTCACTCAGCAACGTCAAAACTGAGGGCCGTGGTGGAACCTTACTTAATTCGAGCTCCTTCAGCCCCTTCAATTTATTCAAAGAGAACCCATGAAAGCCCAGGGACGATATCTTTATCTGCAAGCATTCCAAACCCACCAAATTCCCAACCTCGGATGGAAACAAATTAATCTCGTTACCGAAAAATTTCAAATTTTTTAATTTCTCGAAGCGGCTGACGGATTTCGGAATCAAATTCAACACATTCTTGAATAAATACAAGCCTTCCACCGAATTATAGGCGGTTCTATTACCGTTACTTTCAATTAACGGAAACTCCACTGTTTTACCCCAGACATCAATAACTGAGTCGTCTTCATCGACACTGCCGCTACTCTCATTGGTTCTGTTGGCTTCTACCAGAAGTTTCTGTTTCGCGGGACTTTCAGGAGTTTGCTGAGTCGTTTCAACGGACTTTGATAGCTGCATTTGGCTTCCGGCTGAATTAACAATGCGACAGTTTCAACCTCGGGCCTTCTTTCTGCTAGCAAAAACCTGGATTTCGGGTAGGTTATGAGAATATTGAAATTGAGATATGTTTGTAAGTAGGGTAAATTAAGTGGAAAAGGAAAGAAAATTAAGAGAAAGAGACGGGAAATTGGGGAGCGGCCCCGCTCCTACAAGGAAAATTTGCGAGAGAGAGAAACCCTAGAATCTAGAAGAAACCGTACTGCAGTTATTTGAAGACAGGTACCCTGTTTATACGACGAAGAAAAAAATTGAACTGAGTTGTGGATTTAGTGGAGGTTTTATTGGGCACCCGATGGCCATTTACGAGAGCGAGCTGGCCGTACGAAATCTGTGAAATGACGGAAATAGCCTTAATTTGGGAGGTGATTTCAAAGCATTGCTTAGTCAAAATTAGTGGCTGCTGACCAAATGTAAATTACGTGGAGTGTACCAAAAGGATACCCGTTATTTACAGGACGTAATTAAACTCTTTATTTTATCCAATCTTGTAATTTCATTTTATATTATCCCAATTGTTGACATGGCAAAATCGGAGCCCTTACTTTTGATAAACGCAGAGATTGCAACCGCAGAAAGACGCAAACACAAGCGGAACTCGTCTCGTCCGTGTGATTCAAAATCCAAAAAATAGAGATCTCAACAACAATTTAAACCAAATTTAATTAGCTAATTCAATTCCGATTCCCGCCATATAAGCACACGCCCTTCACACTATTCAAGATAACAAATTGCAGCCCAAAGTCTCTCCCATACACACGTTATAAACACGAGAGAAGAAAACTAAAAAGCAAATTAACTAGAAATTTTCTCCGCTAACTAACGAAGATGATTGCTACTCTCAAGTAAGTTCACAGATCCGAGGAACTCATTTTCTTCTTCTCAATTAAAATGAATTATCGTTTTATCGTTTTCTGTGCTTGATGTTGCACAGAGCCGAAGAACAAAGCCAGCTACAGCTCGTGGAGCGAGAAGACATTGAAGACGAAGAAGACTTGTTTGAAGCGATTGTGTGTACTTTCTTTCTGTTTTAACTTGCTGATTCTCAATTTTTTATGTTCTTGTTTGTTTTCATCGAAATTCAATTTGCTCGCAAACTTTTGAGCGAGTTTCGTTGTTTGATAGAAAATGATGGACATCAGCGACTGAGATGTCAGTTTCCAGTTTGCATTTTGTGTATTCATCCGATTCTCGATTATATACGTTTTCAGTGGAATTCAGTTTGTTTGCCGCACTTCTCAGTAATTATGCGTGTACTTCAACGTTGAATTATGGGATCTATACAACGTTCATTGTTATTCATGTTCTATTCATGTGTTCTTTGCGCTGTTCTTTACTGTACCTCTTTTTCATCTTTAGCGAAATTCAACGTGTGTGCAACAATTTTGAGTGCTTCTTTTTTCTTGGCATGTGACGAGTTCGAATACATCTTCTTTTTGCTTTCATGATGACCATTGTAATGATCTCGTTTCGTTGGTAGTTTTTCGCACTTAATTGTATAATTACAAGTTTAATGAATCTGTTTTGTTTTTGAGTGTATTCTAGACTTTCAACTGAATTTAATTTTGTTTGTGCTTGTCTAACTGCAATTTCAATTGCATGTAATGTATATTTTTACTTCTCTGATTCGACACGAGTTGTTAACTTTCGCGAATTTAAGTTAGTTTATTGAAGTTGCGATCATCGTTAAACATCAACATCGACTGAAATTGATTGCCGCGCTCTCTTTTGCGCTATTTCACTTGAAGACTGATAAAAATTAATTTATAGGTATTGTCGATTGGTAGTTTATCATCTTATGCGCAATTTGTGCAGTAATCTCTCAAGGAATCGATGCTGGAGATGTAAAGAAGCTTCAAGATGCAGGGATTTAAACCTGCAATGGCTTGATGATGCATACCAAGAAGGTTTAATATAACATATTCACCATTTCTAATCTCTCAGTCTGGGAAGTTAATTTTGTTATACAATGCAATATCCGATTAAATGCTATGTCTGCAGCACTTGACTGGAATCAAAGGATTATCTGAGGCAAAAGTCGAGAAGATCTGTGAAGCTGCTGAGAAGATAGTGGTTTGTGCTCGCGTTTGTCACTAATTACGTTTTGGTTTTAATTATTATTATTTTCCCTCATTTTTCTTTTAACTTACAGAATTTTGTGATGCTCTGCTCAGAGTAAGCTCTAATTTCTTTGTACTTTTAATCCAAGTAGTTGGTCATATACGATCTCTCTCTCAGAAATTTGTTTGCCGCACTATTTTATGTTTAAATAAAAGCTTGTGTTGTCAATTTTGGTCAAATAATTTTGGCGGCGAGCCTGAAGCCGGCTATTGTTTTTGCTCATAGAGGAAATCAATGATTAAAATCACAACTGGAAGCCAAGCTCTCGATGAACTGTTAGGCGGTAATTTTACCCTTTTTGATGTTCCCTTAATGTTCACACTATCAATCAATAATTGGATCTAATTAATTCGTGTGTAAATTTTGAAAAGGTGGGATTGAGACTGGGGCCATTACAGAATCTTTTGGGGAGTTCCGGTGAGAACAAATCCCTTCTATTGTGTATAATTTATTTACTAAATCATGAAGCTTTTTGTTTCGTGTTCATAGATTCATGCAGCGTTTAATTTATCTACCAAAAATTCATTCAGGTCTGGCAAGACACAGCTTGCGGATACCCTATGCGTTTCCACACAGGTTCTGTTTTTGCCCTCATGATAGAATTACCTCCACATGGATAATAGTCTGCGTACTAGTGCAATAATATATTACTGTTTATGTTGCGAGTATGCTCTGTGCCGACTCTTGTAGAACCCTTAGATTTAATCAATTTAGAGGAAGTAAAAGGTAATTCACCTGGTTGAAATGACTTAAAATTTCCTTGTCACTTTAGTTTGGCTTCTGGGTGTTATGAAATTGAAATGTTATTTTGTCTTGCTGTTATCGTATGCAAGATCCCATAGATGGCGTTGACCTTGGTTAAATGACATCTTATAAGAAAATAGCAATATGTACATTAGTCCCTGATGATTTGAGTATTCTGCTTACCTCTACAGCTTCCTACAAATATGCGGCGTAGGAATGGGAAGGTCACTTACATCGACACCGAAGGAACTTTGCCTTTCCCTCCTAAAATCTAAAGTGACATGTTAATTTTATTGTACTCTTTCATTGAAAAAGTAATCCAGAATTACATTCATGGAAATCACCCAGTTTCACTATGCTTTCTTCTCTACTATTTGCCCTTGCAGCCGCCCCGATCGGATTGTTCCCATAGCTGAAAGATTTGGCATGGACCCAGGAGCTGCCCTCGACAATGTGAGCATCATCTATCCATGTCACCATTGATTTTATAAAGGCAACACGTAGTCAACTTACATTTCATTTTGTGAATGTTAAAGATCATTTATGCTCGTGCTTACACGTATGAGCATCAGCACAACCTACTTATTGGGCTGGCAGCGAAAATGTCTGAAGAACCATTCAGACTTCTGGTGAGTTTTCAACAATGGAATCATCGCATGAGTCCAGAATAAAAATGCATGTGTTTACGTTTGTATGACCACATGTTTTCAGATTATGGATTCAATTATTGCCCTCTTTCGAGTGGATTTTGCGGGAAGAGGAGAACTTGCAGATCGTCAGGTTTACTTCAAGATTCCTTGAGTTCCCTATAATAACTTAGAATATATGGTATTATTCTTACAGTTAACTCTCTGCCCTAAAGTTAACCACTTGCTATTGCAGCAAAAATTGGGACAGATGCTCTCTCGATTGGCAAAGATAGCTGAGGAATTCAATGTTGCAGTCTACTTGACCAACCAAGGCAAATCGTAGTATCTTATCAGTCATGTTGACCTATTGCATGCTCATATATCCAAAAAGAAAAAAATCGTTTAGTCAAAGCTCGAAATGGCTTAATGTTCACTTTCCTCCCTTAAAAATTTGGTATCTCTTCTGCTTTAAAATTGATTTGTTGGCTTTGCACATTCCAATTGTCCAAACAACTCATGATCTGCAGCTCCAGAATCGAACTATTTATTAGTGAATTAGCAAGCAAGATCTCATAAATCTTAACCATTTGAACCATTGCTTTACTTTTTTATGTGAATATTGGATGCAGTTATAGCTGATCCAGGTGGGGGAATGTTCATATCAGATCCAAAGAAACCAGCGGGAGGGCATGTGATTGCTCATGCGGCAACGATAAGATTAATATTCAGGAAAGGAAAAGGAGAACAACGCGTCTGCAAGGTGTTTGATGCCCCTAATCTGCCAGAGGCTGAAGCAATATCCTTACTTTATAATGCCGTTATTCTAATTTACGGTTCGGTCAGTTTCGGTGACGCTTAAATCGAAAACGGCCATATCTTACTTTCCACTAGTCCTGTAGCCTCCACTTAGCACGAAGAAATTTTCTTGACGAGAGAGCTTCTTTTATGTGTTGAAAAGTTGTTCTTGACTGCTAAAACGTATTTCAGATAACACCAGGGGGCATTGCGGATGCCAAGGACTAACTAAATGTCAGCCCTGTGTCCGGCAGCATCAACATAGGTAGCAAATTACTTTTGTTTCATTAGCCCAATATCTAGTAAATCATTGTGCGAAGTTAAGAAAAAGACTCGGTAATCTGTTGCTTCTAAATTTTAGCAGCAGTTAAGAGGGTTTAGCTTAGCTGCCCTTTCACTTGCTCTCTCTGTAGATTTATCCCAATTCAGAACTTGTAGCTTCTTTGCTAAGTAATGCCACAGTAGCTCTTCTTTTCACAGCCAATAAACTTCTGTGTATTAATATTCACAGACACTTTAGCTTGATACACCATCATCATTACATTCTTAGAGAAGACCAACAGATACTATTGATTTCTATGGGGAAAAGCCACAGACAAACAGAGGCAAAACAGTAAGGCAGTAAACATCCTACATTCAATTTACAAAAATCTGCAAGTGTTTGTGCAAAATGTTATTCTGTATTATAAGCCACAAAACCTGGGCTTAGTTTGGATAGTAAGCAACATGCATAGCTGCATATACTTGAGTCTTAAAAATAATACCATAATATAAAGTTTTGCATCAATTAAACCATAAGAGTCATAGGATGCTGATGGGCTAATAACCGGAAAAGGGATAGTTATGAACTTAGTAGTCTTTGGACCAGTTTGCAGCACTCCCAACTCTTGGCATGCCAGTGGTTTCTTTCTTAGTCTCTGCATCCACCTTGAAAGTTGCACCACAAACCTGACCTGAACTGTCCACCCTTGGCACTGGCTTCAGCTCATTCAGGGGGTGCTCAAAGCTCCTTAATCCTCCAGAAGATGTGAAGAAACACCCTGAGAGAGAAACAACAAAAACAGAAACAAATCAACAATCTTGTCCTAGTGCAGTTAAGTAACCTTGAAATGAAAATACATCTGATACAGAACAGTGATTGACCAGAAAGAGAACTGATAGGTGTCTGCAAGGAACAAAAAACATTCACTAACTTTCAATGCAGATACTGAGTATGATGATCATAAAGAGAACAGCCAAAAATGGTGGGTTAAATGATGTGCCGTGATACATTATTAGCTAATGCACATTCACAACCAACTATTGACCGGTCCATTGTAAATTCTTCATATATACCTTTAGGAAATGGCGCAAAAGACTTCACACAGCCTTTCTTCACAATCTCCACATCATCCGAAAGAACAAGATGGCCTTCAGAATCAGAACCCCAGAAGAAGGGAACGCTTCCATCAGCATCCTGCATCAAAGTCAAAGACAATATCAAACTTGATCCAAGAGTGCTTGCACACTGATAATCAAAGTACATGAACAACCAAACAGGATGAAGAAAACTAAGAGGAATAGAGGACATTGGAGTTACTCACAGAAGCTATGAATGCAGTTTTTGCTGAGCTGTCATAGAGAATAAATGCAAACTTCCCTTGGATGTCTCTGACAACCTGATCAGCGGGATATGGACCCCGATCTCTGAGAGTTCTGTAAGCTTCAATAACAATAATGGCCTCGTTTGCTGTTTTGTTGAGTCCATATTGATGCTTAAGAAGCGCAACATTCTCAATTTGGCCTTGAAACAAGCAGAAGATGTCGTCCACGACCGCACATAATCTGACAAAATAAGAATTGCTCAATAGGAAAAGTGGAAAAGTGAAGCTTTAAATTAAAAAAATTAAAAACTTTGTGAATCTCCATAGACCAATGAAAAGGAAAAGAATAGATGGACCATCATTTCGGAAAATTAATCACATTCATATCCATTAAACAGAGACTCATAACCATTAAAAACAATAGGAAAGCAACAAATTGGGTCAGTTAATCCTCCTAACAAAAATATAACCCTTAAACATTGCTTCTAAAATCAAAACCCTTGCGGAATTTACAGTAAAGCAAACTTATTTGAAAATCTATAGCAAAAACTGACCGAATATTTCAGTTTCATAAAGCATCCAGCCGGCTAATGGGATGCCAAAATAATCACAATCCTATGAACTATAGCAGCCAATGAACTTGATCCGCCCCTTGTCTTTCTCGAGAACATCAGTTTAAGTAAAATGGAACAACAAACAAAAATGTGAATCCTCTATATTTGGACTGTACGCCACAATAATACCACATCACCCAGAAAAAAAACAAAGCAAACCGATAAAGAAATTTAACCAGAATAAAAGGACCAACATAGGAAACCAAAAGGTTAATGCCAGGGAAAGTTCTGTTTGTCCTATAGAATCATCAAGATCTATGACAAAATCAATGTGTCGACATCTTCCTTATAATAAGGAAAAACGATAGGTCACATACTCATCGCCATAAAAGAACAGTAACCTCGATCTGGCTCATCAGGCATCAGCAAATCTCGACAAGACATCCAAAAATTGAAATCAAGGCAACCCACAGGTGATCAAAATCAGATCAAAACAAAAACAAGATTGAAATATAAAATTATGGGCATCATCTTTCTACAATAGGGTATTGTTGTGTCGTGAAATACCTTGGTAAAAGAGGGCTCTGCCTGTCAAGAGAGTAGGCCATGACACCAGCAGAGCCAAGATTGACAGAGACAGAGCCAGGGTGCACCGAGCCGAAGTGGTTAGCCAAAAACCCATCTTTCAACGCATAAACCGACTCCGACTGTGGGCTCTGCAGAGCCTCTGGGCCCTTGACCACCGATTTATCAAACACAGCCAACATTTTCCCCGGATCGTTCACCGATTCAAGAAGCTAGACGGACGAAGCAAAGTTTTGATTGTCGCTCGAGAAAATGCAGCAATGCAGTAAACAACATACGGATCGGTTTGAGGCAGTTATATACATACACAAACACGGATTATGAATAGTAATATTAGCTTTAATTAATTTTCACTATTGCCCTTATTCATTGCGAGAAATTACAACTGCATTGTTCGTGATAGATATTTCAGCATCCCCATGCACTGTTTGTTAATTGCATAATTCATGGGATTTCCTTTATTATCTTGATTTTTATTTCCGTCTGTTTTCAACATTTACATGTTCTTTCTCTTTGTGGAAGTGCATGATAGTTTTGGATTCTGAGCATCATGGACACATATTTGCCTTGGCCGCCTTATGAATTTATTAGACACACACAGTACAGATAATGTTGCAGTACAAAAGAAAGAATTGGGATTTTTGGTACGCCATGAAGGACTAATGTTCCCGGTTCAAAAGTACTTAAACTGCTTTTATTTTATAAATATTACAGAAAATATATATTTTTCAAATAAAAAAAAAGAAAAAGAACAAAATTACTTGCAAGTGAGCCGCGGATGACACATGTAAACTAACGTGCTTGTAGAATCATCTGGCATAATTCATGCATCGCCTCTCACTAATTACTTAATTTTTAGTACAAGTCTTTGGTATTAAAAAAAAATTGAGCTTATCCATCAGTTGTGGCCGGTGAGAGGTCACTTCAGAGAGCACGTGCATCAACCACCGAAACCCCCACATAAAACCAAACACTACAATTGTTACAATATTAAATACTAAAATTATTTGGTTTTGAAGTAAAGCAACTGTCCCATTATCAACCTGTTTATCAATTTTTTTCATTATTATTTGTCCATCTACCTCACACAAAACTTTAGGTTGGATCCCTGCGCATGCTAAATATAATAAAATTATAACATTTATTTTTATTTTTAATTTATTATTAATAAATATTTTTTTTTCATTTATGATCCTGTGATATCAATTATGTTAGCCAAACCTACCTAAAATTTTTTTGCTCTTCGTCAAGTTTCTCTTTGAATAGTGATTAAAGATGTAAATTCTCCTTTGATATCACTTAACTTTGTTTACTATCAAATAAATACCAGCGGGCCTCACTCTGTTGAAAAATTCATTCCATTTAAATGCAAGAAATAAATAAAAAGTATGAACCAACAAATCATGTAGGCCGGCGAAAAAGGCAGATGGTTTCCCTAAACTCAATAACATTAACAGGAGTGTTGATAAGAACAGAAAATAAGTATATAGTGACTTAAACCCGATTGTATGCAACTGACTTGCTGAAGAGCCGGCGTATGTATAAGACTTGAAGGGCACTTGCAGCAGCCAGAAGCACGTATTCTCCAATTGTGTACCCTAAAAGACGCTTCCTTGTGCTCTCATTTGCTGCAGGGGAAGATAATATAATACAGTTCATATACGGGGCAATCAATAGGAGGCTAAATAGTGCAAACTTCAGCATTGTAAAATCACACAAAGGTCTTTCCATCGATGTGCATGAATCTTTAAACATCAAATGTAAAGGACACATTTCGGTTGGACATCTAACTAAAATGTTCTTGTCGTTAAACTGGAACTGGTAGTTACCTATGACAAAAAAGGAAGATGTCATGCACCAATGAGTTTTTGGGTCACAGTGATTTTCTTTTCAATGCTAGACAGTCACACATCAATGACAATGTGATTTATCCACTCTTGCTAAAAGCTTCGAGTAGAATGCAACTTTTAGAGAAAATGTGAATATGATTCATCTTTCCAAAATCCCCACAGCAGAGGCAATGAAGCCATAGTCAGGTTAATAAAATTCATCACTTTTTCATGTCTACTGTATAAAAAGAAAACCAGAAAAGGGAAAAAGGAAAAGGGAAAATTATTGTCCAATGGTAACCTTCAACTAAGTTCTACAAAAGTAACAAATGCTGCAGCAATTAGTACTGGGTAACCATTAAAAGAAACATGAAGTGAAGAACAAATAATGAGCTTCTCAAGGGATGGAACTGGTAAATGTTCTAAGGAACGCAGGAACTGCCAGATCCCTTGAATCATACGGCAGAATGAGGGTATGAGCAAGTATAACTCATGTGAAGATCATCCTGAGGACAATTAGCACATCAGAACCCACTGCAAGTGGCCTCACCCATGATGCCAAAATCTTGAATGATTGCAGAGTTTTTTTGAAATTCCTCTCACTTTCACTTTGAAATTTCTTGGACATTACATTTATAATCTTCTCTCTAATCCTTTAATAGCCATATAGTTTAGATAACTAAGACAAAAAGATGTCACTGTGCCACTCATGAAGGTTCAACTCAGAGTTTCTACTTTTTGGCGTCCAACTCCATTGTAGGTTCATTAGTCATATGGGGTACAGAATTGGAGGTAGTCTCTGTCATTCTTTTTAGCATGAACTGGATTCAATCGTAGTTCCTTTGCAGGAAAAGCAAAGATATTACTAGCTAAGCCAGCTTATACACACAACAGATGGTACACTTGACATGTATTCACACAATAGCAGAGATCACATGTGCCAATCATTAATTTAAACTTAAAGAAGTTCACATCTCTAATGGAACAACCGTATTGTATGTTTTAAAATAAACTAGAAAGATGAAAATTTCTGTATATCATCACACTGGTCATTTACATTCACTATCCAACGAAAATCTGTGACTTTTAACTCAATACATCAAAAATGTACAAAAACAGTAGTAAATACAAAACTGCCACTCTAGGATTCCATCAGACAGGTAGACAAATCAAAGATAGGGCAAGAAACAGGACAACCGAAAATTCAAGACTACAAAAATATCTGAAATCCACTGCAAGAGAAGAAAAAAAAGAAAGACAAGAAATATCTTACTATGACGATGTCGAGCATCACGTGCTTTTAAGTACTTCTGCTCTGCTGTAACAGACTCCAATGCCTCTCTCAACTCAGCAATTTTCACATTAACAGGGTCTAGATGTTCTATAACATGTAAATATGTATAATGTCAAAAATAAAGCAAAATAGAGAATCATATATAACAAATTCCAACCTCAAACAGGTTGCTTGGGTGTTAATACATACATCAATATGAAACACTATGTATGGTAGTAATAAGCATAGTGAATTAATGCACACGTGGATATGAAATATTATAATACTCTAAAAAATTATTCACAAAAGAATTAGAACTAACCATCTTTGGCTAGGTTATGCTCATTGGGAATGTGACCCACGTGAATATAGAAAGAAACAGTCTCTGGTGTAGAATAGGGATTGTGAAAACAGAACTTGTACATTCCACTTCGTGGAGCCTTAAATTCGAACTTGTCTCCTGATGTCCCCTTAAGAGTGTGTACTACATTTCCAGCAGGAGATGTCACCTGCATCAAACCCCAGAACGAAATAAATATATGACTAACACGCAATAACATCAATCAAGTGACTCCTTCCGCAAAGAATTTCAGTATCTGGTGAATTATATTAATTGTGTTTAAATAATACAAACAAAAAATTGCAGCATCTAAACCACAAGAAGCAACAATGGTTCTCAACGCAGGATCATCCATAAACCATACAATCAACTAAAAAGATAGCTAGAAGGACTTCAAGTATTTCCCTTTGATCTACTCAATATGATTACTTAAGCATTAATAACACATTAATTTTCACAAAAAACCCAATCATTGACCTTTTAATTTCCAGGGTTTAAGGCACATATTGCTCATTCCATTATTGCTAAAACACAAACGTAGAGCTCACGATACCAACTCAAGTTTTAGGGCCGGGTGCTTCAGCAAAGGCACATCTCCACTATTAGTCCCCTCTTCTAGTAGCTACAATTCAGCATATAAATGGATCCAAAAAACATCACCATACAAATTTCGGTTTACGGAGAAAATAATGACGAAACTAAAGAAACTTATCAAGACCAATGATCAATTCATAACTCTAAAACTTCAAATGCAATGCCAGGCAGAACAGTGTTACCAAACCGTAAAAGACAAACCGAAATTAAGCATAAAATTCCGACACAGCAACAACCATTATTTCGTTCAATACTCGGTTACTAGACCCTAACCAATACAAATCAACACATATTCATCAAACAAATTGATACGGTGAAATTAACAGGTGCGAATCTCCATACTCACGGATAAATCAATCCCGGGATGATCAGAGCTCCAGAAGATGTCGTGATCAACAACCACGAAATTTCCAGAAACGGTGTCGCCTTCGTAGATGACGTACTCGTAAACGCATTCAACGTCGTTTACCGTCACCGAGAGAGACGAAATACGGCCGATCAGGCTCATAAGAAGAGCTACAATCACGTACGTCGCTACAAATCTGCGTTTCTGTCCTCTCTCCATCTTTGACACTGAGTTTGCGCGCGATACGAGCCGAGGGATAACGCAAGCACACGGTTTTATTTGATTTGTGACTGATTTTACTACTGCCAACTTTTGCCGATGGTACCAGACGACACTGGATGAACTTTACAGAAAACGACATCGCTTCCTATTTTAAACCCGAGATGTGGGCTGATGGCCCATGGGTCGTGGCCGTCGAATGATACTAGATATTAGAGGCAAGCCAGCACTAATAAACTTCCACGGTCGTTCCTTATTTTAAACCCAAAATGTGGGCCGTTGGCCTATGGGCCGTGACAGTCCAGTAACACCAGAGAGTCGTGTTATCTCCTAATAAAATAAAGAGTTCATTGCCTTGGAAGTTGACAGGACTACAAGTCTGTAATGTAATTTCCAAGGGTGGCAAAAAGGTCAGCGTCCGTGTTGACCCGCGGGCTGTCTTTATTTATTTTTAGAAACAGGATTAAGAATTCTTATTTTTGTATTAATTTTTAAATTATTTAATTAATATATTTTTAAATAAATTAAATATTTTATATTTAATATATATATATATATATTTAAAATAAAAATTTTTATAGTAATTTAATAATATATAAATTATTTAGAAAAAATAGCAGCTCTTGATCAACAAGAATTCATGAAGATCTCCACTTCGGACGAGAATTCTCTTCAATGTCGAGAATGGTGGACCTCGTGGAATTGCCGAAAAGTTGTGCTTCTCTCATCACCAATTTTTTGGGTGTCTTCTCAACCCGTTCAGCATTTCCACGGCTGACTCTGCCGGCTGTTCCACGGATAATAACTGGTCTCAATGGAAGTTTCTTCGATCATTTCTCGATTAGACAGTGCAAGAGACGAATGTGTACGTCTCTTTCCCTATGAATTCCGATTTTTGACAATATTTCACGAAACACAAGCGAAATGTATTATTTTGACAAACTTGCCCGTGTTCTGTACCATCCGCGAATACGGCAACTGCTCCCTACTAGAACGTTTGAATAAGTCAGTTAACAGTTGGTCAATGTGAGATAATGGATCCCAAAACAATGAATTGCAGGGCAAGCAATGGATTGAAAATGGACAGCAAGCAAAAGGAGACAATGACGTACAGTAATGCAGGTTTGCAGAATGCAGTGTACTTGTGTGCAAAGATGGTGCAGTTGCTGTCATGCATATGCAGAAAGAACATACTACAATAGCGTTATTTCCGTGGCCGCTAGATCACCATTTACATTTGTAAGAGATGGATACATACAAATAGCTACAGCGACATTGTAAACTTCGGTTATCCATGCAGAGAACACATTTCTTCAAAAGTATCATTTATCTTCATCTGTCAACAATTTTGCAATTGGTCCGTAGTTTGAAAACTCGTAAGCATATGGTCAAAAATAATGCAACTGGTCCCTACCAGAATATTTATTAATTTAGTTGGCGGAGAAAGAGGCGGCTTCATCAAATTTGGAGAAGGGGTGTGGCACTATATAAACATTTCATCGAAGCATTTCCTAACAAGCTTTGATCTTTGTCAAAAAAGGAAATGGAAGCGAAATCCTCATTACATATGCCAAGAGTGAAATTGGGAAGCCAGGGACTAGAGGTAACGAGCCTTCTGTTTATTGTTCTCTCACTGATTTTAAAAGTTTTTTCCCATGCGACAGTGATGGAAGTACCTTTACTTTTGATCGATATCTTTCAGATACCTATCATTATTAGCGATGATCGATATATTACCCATATGGGTTTGCAGTTTTTTGTTGCATGTATCATTTTGCTTTACTTTTTCTTTGGATACACCGGAGGTACAAACACAATGGGTCTTTCTTGTTTGTAGAAATGACCGAGAAGGTTTGAACTCGGCCAACAGAATTCCCGTTGTCTGCTTTTGATTTTATTTTGTTAACAATTCTGCGAATTCATGTTTTAAGTATTGTTCGTTAGACAAGCTTCCACAGTTTCAACGAGCATATTATATTCCATGTGCAATAATAATGGTAATTAGTAAATAGTAAGTTAGATCAACCGAGTGCTTCAAGTTTTAGTGTATCGAAAGAAGATTGTGATGGAAATAAGAATAGAATTAGGGTAATATTTTAAGTTAATTTACGTTAATAATCATGTTAATTTGTTGTTCTTTTTTTAATCAAACTAACCAAACACGTCAATTCTGAATAAAAATACCACCACATAATCACAATTTAACAAAACTTAAAATTTTCATTGGAGTAAAGTATGAATTCTTCTTTTCTGGAAACCCTTTTTCCAACAAATTGAAATTCTTAAGCTTGCTCAAAACTGAGTTTCAAGTGAGGTCGAAACCGATGGAATTCTTCAGTTTGCTCTAGCAGTTGAAACCTGCAATTGTTTTTTTCAAAGTTTTGACTCTAGAGAGAATATTTTTGTTCAAAATTGATACGCTTGATTAGTTTGATTAAAAAATAAAACTATGAGGCTATTTCAGTAAAATTAACTAGACTATTGTAAAAAATTTCCCAGAAATTTAGAGTCTCAATTCATGCTTTTGAACATTATAATTGCAAAAGTAAAACCCGTTTTATACCTGCAATTTTATCTTTCAGAACAAGGTATTTTAATCAGTAAGACAAAACTTAAGAGACTTCAGAGACCTTGCCGTAAGGTTTGGTAGCCTGAGTAAGGTTGATTTATTGAATAAAGATCACAGTTCTTTTGTCATGACATCCTTTTATGGCTTTCAGGTCTCTAGATTGGGCTTTGGATGTGCTGGCCTTTCTGGATTACTGAATGCTCCTCTCTCCCATGAAGCTGGAGGGTTAGTTATAAAGGAAGTATTTTCTAGGGGTATTACCTTCTTTGATACAGCAGATGCCTATCTTGACAATGAAGTCATGGTTGGAAAGGTAATTTTTTTTTAATTTTCAATTTACAAGTTCATACCTCAATTAAGAAAATTGAAGGATTCACTGAACTGAAAAGATGAATGTTAAATGCATCAAAGCACATTGTAACATTGAAACAAAAAGTAAAGTAAGCATGATGTTTATTTGCATAGCAAGTTACGCACTATAAAGTAAGCGTGCTGTTCATTTGCATAGCAAGTTACGCACTATGTTCACCATGGTCAGCTCAAGAAATGTGTCTTTTACAGATTTCTCATGGAATCATGAATGTTATAAAACTGATCAACAGAGTTGTTTCTTGTACACGTTAGGCCTTGAAGCAGTTTCCTCGCGAGAAAATTCAAATAGCAACCAAGTTCGGCATCATCATAAATGAAGATCATCAGTTTTCGATCAAGGGTACTCCTGAATATGTACGCAAATGTTGTGAAGCTAGTCTGAAGGCCCTTGATGTGGACTACATTGATCTGTATTACCAGCATCGCGTGGACCTTTCTGTGCCAATAGAGGACACAGTAAGTGGCAAGAGGCAATTTTCTTTTGTAGTATTGTTCAAAAGACCAGGATTCATATAAACTTAGCTGTTTTCTGTGATTTACTTTTGGTAATATAGATGGGGGAACTCAAGAAACTGGTGGAGGAAGGAAAGATAAAATACATTGGGTTGTCAGAAGCTAGTCCAGACACAATAAAAAGAGCGCATGCAGTTCATCCCATCACTGCCATACAGATGGAGTACTCTCTGTGGACCCGTGATATTGAAGAAGAAATAATTCCACTTTGCAGGTATGTTGATATCCAGCTATAACGCTTGCATTTCCTGACCAAATTTGTAAGATCTACTCTGGTGAACCTTTTGTTCTTTTAACCTAGCTGTGATTAGATACTTTGACAATTATAAAACTCGTTTGATGAGTTACTTTTACTCATGCCACACTCTTAATCTTTCCTCCCCTGATTTCTTCTCAGAGAGCTTGGTATCGGAATAGTGGCATACAGTCCTCTTGGTCATGGGTTCTTTGGTGGGAAGGCAGTTGTGGAGAGCTTGCCCAGTGAGAGTATGCTGGTATGCAATCAAAAATAGATAATGTAACGGTTACTGGTTTCTGTTTAAGGTATAGGTGTTTTCTTTATATCCTTTGCAGTGAAATTTTTATTTAAATGATTAAATGTTACTGGTACAGCAAGTGCATCCTAGGTTCACGGGGGAGAATTTGGAGAAGAACAAACTTCTTTATACCCGATTTGCCAATCTTGCTGCAAAACATAGCTGCACTCCTCCTCAACTAGCTCTGGCATGGGTTATCCACCAGGGAGATGACATAATCCCAATTCCTGGTATATTGAACTAGTACTTTCCTCTAAAATTAATTCTCTGTAATTGTGCAATTGTTTATCCTTATATCTGCATGTTAATTAATTCAAGGGGGTTTTTCTGCACAATAGAGGTGCCACAGTTATAAATCTTACTAATCTCTGAAAGAGACATTTCGCTGCATGCTTATGAGTGTTTGAAAATACAACTCTTTTTACTGAGAATGACATGAAATTTTGTACTGATTTTGCAGGAACAACCAAAGTTAAGAACCTGGAAAACAACATTGGAGCCTTGGCAGTGAAACTTGCTTCAGAGGATTTGAAAGAAATAAGTGATCTTGTGTCCATTGATGAAGTGGGTGGCTCAAGGGAGGTGGAAGCTTTAGCTAAATACACCTGGAAGTTTGCAGATACCCCAAAAAAGTGATAAAATTCTACTGAACTGCTTCAACCCACCTATGTACCTTAGAAGCTCTCGGAATTAAGGAGTTATAACGAATAAGTTGCTATCTATATTTAGGAGAGAGGATCTCCCTGGATAAACATTTGCACACGTAATTTGAGTTCAGTTTTATCATTTTCATGTTATTTACCGGGGTGTGAAACTCTGTATCTGTTTCTCAGTTTTCAATAATAAATTATATTTGTGTTAAACAGTCACAAATAAAATTTTTTAAAAAAAGAAAAGAATTAAACGCTTGTAATAGAATGCTAGTCGTTTGACGAGACCAAGATGGGTTGTTTTTTTCTTTCGAACGTAGACATGGTTGTTAGTACGTTAGCTTTGGCAGTTGGTCTCTAGCCAAACTAAAAGTTCGCAATCCAACTTCAGCTCACTTTATTTCTTTACATTGAGGCCTCTGCAACTGTGCTCTCTCGTTTCTGTGAAAAATGGAGGAGAAGCCTCGAGTCCACATCACAAGAGTGAAACAGGACCGTTGGTTTTAGGGCTATACTTTGAAGGCAATGTTCAGATGGCTACTCCTTGTCTAGCAAAATATTTTGTGTGTCAAAATAATTGGCAATATTACTTCCAGCATTGATGAATACCCATTTTCATGTAAGTTAATTCATCGAATCATTATATACTGCATTTGGGAATTGGGATTTTTGTTTCATCAGATAACAGTTTGAATATTCTGTCAATTGTGACTGTTGGGCATATATGTTTGATGAATTACATTGTGTGTTTTAGCTGTCAGTATATTGCACGATTGAGTGTTCGAATTTGGAAATACCAGTCTGCTTGCTAGATAATGGCTCTGTTGCGTGCTTTGATGTCTGTTGTTTCTCTAGCATGGTACGTTGCTCTGATAGGCATAATTTCTGAGTGAGAGGATCAAAGTCCATTTTAAATAGCCTTCTAGAAGGGTATTACACTTTTTGATACTTCAGATCTTTATGGAGTTGATCATGACAATGAGATCATGGTTGGGAACGAACCATTTTTGGTTTCAACTTCAGATTATCTGATAAATCTGCATTTCTAAAAATGATAGAGCACTCAATTAATTCATAGGACACGACTGAGAATGGGTGAAAAGAGCAACCATTCATCAGACTAGATTTGTGATCAATTGTTCTTTAGTTTTTGCTATGTTAAGGTGGCTATTGAATCAGCTTGTGCAACAGATTCAGTAGTATGGCTTCCACAGGTTCGGATGTTTGACTTGTGGGTCTCTTTGTATGAATATTATGCGTTTTCTTGTTTAGTGATTAAGAGAGTTATTTGACATATTTTCAGGCTTTAAAGCAGCTTCTTCGAGATAAGATTCAGTTAGCAACAAAATTTGGTTGAATCAAATTAGATGGGGGTCATTTTGGGGTCCAAGGGACAGCTGAATATGTGCGAAAATGCTGTGAAGCCAGTCTCAAGCGGCTTGATGTGGACTACATTGATCTCTACTATCAGCACCGTGTCGACAAGTCAGTGCCAATAGAGGATACGGTAAGATTAAAATTTGTAGGCATTTCATCTATGTTGACTACAATCTGCTACCCTTTTGCCCTGCTATTTTGTTAACTACATTAATATCTGCCGCTCTCTTTGCTCTCCTTTCCAACATGTACGTGTGTCATGTAACCGACCCTCATTTCACTACAGCAATTGAAATTGGTTGCAGCCTCAGATAGTAAACGGTAGCCATAATTCCCAGTTCGTGATTCGTTTTTCTTCTTAGAACTTCCTTGAATTTGGTAGTAAACGTTTTATTTCGATATTTTTAGTTAATTGTTCTAAAATGGCTGCATCATTAGCTACTCAGTCCATCCTCGCAAGCCCAGTATCAGCACGTGTTGGTAAGTGCAACAGATGTGGGGTGAATGGCCTGTTTTCGCTGGCTTGAGAGATGATTCTAACTGCTGGATTTTCCTATATTTTCAGGAGGATCAGAAGCCAAACCCAAAGGTAGTTTCACGACGAACCCCCTTTGAATTATGAACTAAATGATCTTTGTTTTGCGCCTTCCACATAACCTGATTGTCTTCAATATGCACCATCTGTGGCATCCAGATGAGCACGAAATTCTCGGACGTGTTCGCATTGAGCGGGCCAGCCCCAGAGAGGATCAACGGGAGGCTTGCGATGATTGGGTATGTAGCTGGAATGGCAGTAGAGCTAGCCAAGGGTCAGGATGCGTTTACACGGATATCAAACGGTGGGCTCATACGGTTCGTAGGAACGAGAATTGTATTCTCACTTGCATCTCTCATTCCTCTGTTGAAAGGCTTCAGCGTCGTGTCTAAATCAGATGGGCTGACGACTTCCGGACGCTGAGCCGTGGAATGGGAGGTTCGCCATGGAGGGTCTGGTGGGTATCCTTATTTAAGTCCAAATTCGGTAATACCAAGTAGATGTGTGATTTCTAAGTATTCCATAACCACATGGAAGTCTGAAATGAAGAACAAGATTATCTACTCGTAGCATACATCATGTTTCTCTATGGGTAAATGATGTATACGATAAATTACTGTATGCGTTCTTCTTTATCCCGAGATGGGGTCATCTTGGGGTCCAAGGTACGCCTAAATATGCGTGGAAATGCTGTGAGGCCAGTCTCAGGCGGCTTGATGTGGACTCCATTGATCTCTACCATCAGAGGTTACAGTGTTATAGGCATTTCCTCTATACTGACCATAATCTGCTACTCCTTTTTGCCCTTCTATTTTGTTAATTAAATTATTATCTGGAAATCTGACAAAGTTCGAATTTGATGTTGTGACTAATAAATAATATAAATTAAGGGAGTTTATAATAACGTGAGTTTGATGTCATATCATAAATAACAATACCATTTACCAGGTTAGTATTTTGATTATGTTTGACAGAGGCAACTAGATGGGTACTAAATCTGAGTTGATGACAAGTTTTCAGTAGGTGCAGACTAAAATAAGGCACGTATTCAGTTTTCAAATTGTTGTAGGGAAACAAACACAAGAATTGTCGTTAGGCATGCACTAGAATGCCCTTCGTGAAGTGAAATCAGTACCAAAACTCAAAACCTAGAACAGCATTGGCCTCTCAATTTCGCAAGTGACTTGTTCTGCTGAAGAAGGCAGCGACGTCACCCCTACTCTTATCATGTGTGGACAACTGAACCCACGTGACCCAATTCACTTAAGGACGAAATATCTAGACGACGGGGAGCCTGAATATCCACCCTGCTCTTTCTCTTCACTGTATCTATCATGCAATGCAGCCAAATGTGACTCATTACAGTGATTAAAATTGGTTGCAGTTCGTGATTCCTTCTTCTTCTCTGAACTTCAGTGAATTCGGTAGTAAACATTTTCTCACTATCTTTTTTGTTACTTGTTCTGAAATGGCTGCATCGTTAGCCACCCAATCCATTCTTGCAAGTCCAGTATCAGCACGTGTTAGCAAGAGCAACAGATGTGGGATGGGTGAGCGGCCTGTTTTTCCCTGCTAAGCACGTGCCTCATCTGCTAAGAAATGTTAATGTATCAGTGCGTTGCATGAACGAGGGATTGCTTGTTTAATATGTGATATGTTCATCTTGTTTCACTTGATAGATGGTTCTGACTGTTGGGATTGCTTATATTAGCAGGAGGAGCCCAAGGGACAACTAACTACACTATAACACCTCCGCCGCAAGCCCAGCCAAGCCCTGCGGCGCCAAAGCCGAAGGTATTTACTATAACAACGCGCCCAATTTGAATTATGAAAGATAAATAAACTTTGTTTTATGTTTTCAACATAAGCTGAACGCTTCTGTAATATACACCATCTGTGGCGTGCAGATGAGCACGAAATTCTCGGACGTGTTGACAGTCGGCCGGGCCAGCTCCGAAGAGGATCAACGGGAGGCTTGCGATGATTGGGTTTGCAGCTGCTATGGCAGTAGAGCTAGCCAAGGGTGAGGATGTGTTTGCACAGGTGTCAAGCGGGGGACTCACATGGTTCGTGGGAACGAGCGTTGTACTCTCATTTGCATCTCTGATTCCTTTATTCAAAGGTGTCAGCGTCTAATCTAAATCAGAAGGGCCGATGACTTCGACGCTTAACTCTGGAATGGGAGGTTCGCCATGTTAAGGGCGGCACCGTTACTTAATATAAGTGCAATTTTGTAAAACCACGCAGACGTGTGATTTTTAAATATTCCATTATTCGTGCGGAAAACCTAGAATGAAGAACGAGATTTTCTAGTGGCAGCATACATCAAGTTTCTCTGTGGCCAAGTGGTGTGCACGATAAATTCCATAACACTATTTTAGAAGCTGTATACGACTTGTTGCTTTATAGAACCATACGACTCAAGAAAGTAGAAGGCATCTGATATTGTTGAAATGGGTTTTATGCAGCCGTTTGCTAATATGAACAAATCCATTATAATACATATTGTCTATGTTCATGAATGTTATAACTTTGGTATATAATAGCAAACGAAATGAGTTGTAGAACGCATTCAACTCACAAACCGAACACCGTACCTCACATACATTTGTTGTGATCCATAACAAAGAATTTCAAATCAAAACCATTGGTCAATCATGGTTCAAGGAGCAGCGAGGACACGCAAAGCTGTTGCTGCTGCTGCAAATTCTAGTGTCCGTCTCCTAATACGGCGAGGCTGAAAAGAACTTGTACAAAAACAAAATTACGAGCAGAGTACTCATCTTTCTGATTTTTATACCACCAGGATAGAACTGAGCGTACTCTCTTATTCATTACATGGTATATCTCAGTATTTTATCTACGACAAAATGGCCTGGACAGTGTCTTAAACATATTAACACAAAAGAATGAGAAGAATACATTTTTTACCACTGCATCTATTTACAGATTCACCCAAGCATCATGATCTTCTAGTATCATGCCGCTGGCTCTACGTGAACTATATGCTTATTCAACTCCCCGTTTTGATGCTTGTTAAGTTCCCTGTCATCACTACTCTGCTGCTGTAGCATGGCAAATAATGATCGTCATTATAAATAAAAAAAAACAAACAAACAAATCAGAATTTGTGAACATTTAGAGATGTATGAAAAAATATTAATTTCCTTATGGAAAAGGGAAACTGTAATTATAAATCAAATTGTCAATTTTCTCTTACACCTTTAGAGGGGATCCAAGACTTACTTTTCAGGGAGATCCACTGGAAACAAATTTATGGCACTGGGATTGAAACTGAATCCACTGAATTAGGTAAAAAGGCAGAATGCAGTGAGATATATGATGTAGCATGCAAATAGTAACAAAAAGACTTACGGATTAAAAAGTAACTAAAATAGTTGAATCACAGTTAATCAAGTTTGTGAATCTATAAGGTTGATCCAACTAGAACTAATCACACCTAACAATTGGACTTGATCACTCTTTCCTGTGGACAATTTGACTGATTTTTCTATGGTTGTCCTGCGAATGAGACAGAAAGGATGGAGAAGGAAAAATACCAGCGTGATACCACCAGTTGCCACACATAAGGAATAAAGAACTCCTCTGGATGACTTTCTTGTTCGTATGAGAAATGTAATTGAGTAAACATCTGTCATAAAAAAATCCATATTTTGAAAAATGAATGAGAAACAAAATATATACATCTGGATAGAAGTCTCAAATTTAAATAATAATAGTTTACAATAATTGACTTTTACCTTTAAACCATCACCTCGCCAAGATCGGCAATTGATAATTATTAACTGCAGAACCTTTTCCACTGACCATTCACCATCCAGTTTTTGTGCATCAAGCCGACTATTGAAAAAATCTAATACCTATAAAAGCCAAAGCATTCATTCAATAAGGTTGCCCCCCAGAAAAAGTAGTGTAAAATAGCATTTAGAAACTCAGAAAGCTTGTATACGGCCACTACAACCATCACCAACTCCTGTGCTTGGTCAAATCTCAAGACTTATTATAAAAAATGGATAAATGGTTGCCATAAAAACCATCACCATACTGTGTATATATTTTCTAGCAGCTCATTAAATCGAGGATGACTCTTGAACGGCAGAAAAACCTCCTGCCTGTGTAATATTGCATATACAACCTGTGATAGGGAACAGATCGTTAAGAGTACTGAAAACATAAAATATGCCAAGTGAATCTGATTGTAAGAAAGACCAACGCACACAACATTATTCCATGACTTAAAAATGTAAATGAAAAAACGATACCTCTGGGTTCCGGGGCAGGGCATAAGTCAAGATTGCATTTAATATTTCTAGGACAATTCTCAGGAAATCTGTGTAAATATGCAACTCTGCCGACTGCAGCAAAAATAATCCAGCTTAGCAAACAAAAAGAAATTACAAGATACTATGATAATGAAACAGCATAAAATTTATAAGTTTTTAAATGCCAACTATACAAAGATGACAGATCAGAATGACTACCATATCTCCTGCAAGGCTGTCCTGTTCTATTGAGTTGCCTTTCCTGTCATCTCTAAGATCCGCTAGTTTGCTGTACCTAAATCCAAAATTGTACATTTGGGAAAACAATAAATAGATCATGCCACTATTCCAGAAAAAGTAAGGCTACATCAAGACGGTCAAAATTAATGCAAAAGTGTACTGATGTCAGAAAAAGCAAGAGAGAACAAATTTAACATACTTGCATGAAAGCATATTAAAAAGGCTGACCAATCTCTGAGATGCATATGCACTCAAACGGTGGACATGAGGGGCCATGTTTGCTAAAGTTGCTAGACAAGTTGTATGGAGGTAGACATCCTGTTACAGTTTTAACATTCAAAAAGTCAGTAGGACAAAATTTGCATGAGCAACCATGCATAAACATCTACCACATGTCAAATACCATCAATCCAAAAACTTTCAAACATGCAAAATGGTGACTGACAAATGGAAATATCAACACAAATGTTGTAAACATGATATTGTTATTGATGTAATGGCAATATAATAAGTCTCTACCATCATAAAAAGATGATTATTATTATTATTATTGAAAATGTCAATGAAAATGTTGTAAACATGATATTGTTATTGATGTAATGACAATATAATAACCCTCTACCATCATAAAAAGATGTGAATTATGGGAATGCAATTCGTTTATTGCAAAATATGGGCCAAATCTAGACTGAGGGCACTGATTCTTCATCAAAAATTATAATCTGCCCATGCATTGCATAACAGATTGGAAGCACACGTTTTAACCATACTGTAGACATCACACCTCCCTCAATTGCACACTTTCCATGCTCATCGTGAGGATGTGCCTTTCAAATTCTCATGTTCTTGTCTTTTCATAGAATAAAGTAGAGCAAAATGTTTCCTTGCACTAAATTTTTGCTCTCTTCATAGTATTAAAATGTGTCAATTAACATTAGGTATTTACAGAAGGTAGCATTTCCTTTGTAATCTTAAATTTTCAATCACCAAGTGTCAATGCTGTCATAGTTCTATGACAGGAATTTTAGATACTACTTTCAAGGAGCACCAAGATCAACATAGACACACCAACTGATATATAGGAATAAAACTTCACATATATCTAAAGATTCTAAATGAAAGGCACTTAAACCATCATAAAATCTTACAAGAAGATTTAGGTTGTCAAATTTTATACAAGAACATTTGACATAAATGATTTCAAGATCAGGCAGTCAGCTGTAGCACTCAACTAACATTTCCAAGAATACTTAACAAGTATGATAATTTGACGTCATACCCGCAGCTTGGACAGGTTATACTTCACAGTCCTTATCAAAATAATGACCATTAGGGACCCAAGAGATGTCTGATGAAGAAGGTGCTCTTTGTACCATGGGACACTGGGAAGAATCTATTCAAACACAAAAAATATCAACACATTCCTTAAATAGTTCAGTCATAGGTTGGCCATAAGAGCAGATTCTTACCATTTTGTGAATGCTCGCATTAAAAGAAGAATCCTGACTAAGTATGAGAAGAATAATCAGCAACATGTATATTTGATTGGGTGTCCTCTTTGAAGCATTATATAAGGTTTCCAACATGGGCATCAGCTGTTGATTTCATTGTAAAACAGAATGGCATTAGGATGTCAAGCAGCTATGCCACAATAGTGAAAAAAAAAGGTATTCCAGCTCATATAGCTAGGACACAGTTTTGAACCCATTTTGAGCTCAAACAGTACGTAAAAGAAAACAAGTATGAAAAAGATTGCATATGTCTAGGTTGTATGTGTCTAGCTAAGAAACAAAGAATGATTATATTTAGAAAGGAGATTTGTGTGAACAAGGACAAGCTATGTGATGTTGCTTCATACCAGTGTATCCACATCAGTTCGCACCAAAATGTACTCCAAAAATTCAGAGTTCCCTTGCACCAACGAGTAAAGTAATAGAACCGCAGTCTCATCAGCCAAACACCTGCAGTGCAAACATTTCATGATAGAGAGAACTGATGAAAAGGTCGGTAGCATGTCATTACTTTTAGTTTCAACCAAAAATTATAGCTCAGGTAAAGATGCAGTGTCCAAGCGATTACAAAATTCTAGTCAAGTTCTAAAACTGCTGGAAGTATTTTCCAAACTCCAGAAACCATTAGAATGGAAATTTAAACCATTTCAGAAGGAAAATCCAGAAAAATTACTAGGATTTATGAATGCTTAACCAAAGGGGCCAACTGCTTAAAAGATAGGAGATATCAAATGGAATAATCTGGTTCTCAATGCCATTTTTGTCTATAGCTCAAGTACTCTTACCTAGACTCGATTAAACATGTTTGAATGGTAGTCAATGCTGACCAATAGTTGCATTTTAGAAAACTACAATGAAATGCAACATAAATTATTTCCAAACTTCACAATATATTGTTTTTTCACTATAGACAAAAAATAAAATAAACATAATGCAGTGGTTCTACATCCAATTTTAACCCATAGATCAAACTTAATATATTGAAGCAGAAAGGGAAACCAAATAATGGCAGAACAAAAAGAATTTAAACTAGGTAAGATGGAAGAAAATGGGCACTCACATTCCGAGTGTATCAAACAGAGAAGCAAAAGGTAGCCTCACTACTGGACCATTGTGTGCATTCCCCTCAATATCCATATGGCCAACTGCAAGCAGGTGATCATTACCCATAAAAATATAGCCTCTCAACACAAAAATTTATTAATGAGGCAAACCAATGGCAAGTAGAAAACAATGATTTGTCAAGACCACCAAAAATATGAATTTTTTTTTAACAAACCATAAAGCACCTGAACCCTCTTAGAAACTCTAGTTTAAAACTGGGGCCCCCTAAAATATCAATGGAATCAGAGAAACAAACACACAAAGAAAGTAGGTCTCACATTCAACATCCCTTGCATTTTCTAAGGCCTTGCGGTAAGGATTGTCCGAAAAATGCAAATTCAGTTTGGAAAGAGAATCTGAGGTGGCACTGTCATCACTTCTATCTGTTATGGACTCATCACTCTCAACACATTTACAATAATGAATGAGAACAAGTAGTACGATGAGGCTGCAGTCAGCCAATTGATTTCTTGAGCTTTCACCACTTGAACTGACCAAATAATTAAACGGTAATAGCACAAATGTAGCTGCAAATCAAAAATATAATGTCAACCAAATTGTCTAAAAAGCAGATCCCTTGTCTAGTTTATTTGATAAAAAAGAAGAAGAAGAAGAATTGCAGTTCAACATTCTATGAGACTCCAAACAAAAACAATTTATATGTTCAAAAGAATCTCCAAAGATAAAATCATACCAGCTGCAGAACCAACTCTATGTAGAACACCAGGCTGGTTCACCTCTGAAAATATAGAGTAAGATGCACTGTTTAAGGAGGTACGAGGTCGTGTTATGTAGTTGAGTAACAATCTGCGGACCACTAAACTTACTAAAGAACTTTCCTGCAAATTTAGGTAACAGCAATAAGTTTGGAGATCTGGAGATAATTTGGGGGGAAAAAAATTAAAATTTCATCTTGTAACCTCAGCCATTGCTGCATCAATGAAGGGGTGTACATCTTTTGGTCCCGGAAAAGGCCCAGAAAAAAGCTGAGTTGACATTGCAGCGAGCATGAAGTTAAGAAGCTCTTGATGTAGGTGGTATGTATGGGGACTTGCAAAAAAAATAATTCATAATTATAAGTATAATGGACATATATCACAACAATTTGAATCTGCAGAGTTTCCTTGGAGTACCTTACATCTACCAAGGCAATAAAGCTCAGCACACTATGCATGACAAGATTTTCAATGCTTTGATCTGCACACAAAAACCAAGCTTGAGATTGATGACAATTGTTATAAGGGGAGAAAATAAGCACCTTTATCAGCCCAAAGGAAAATTTCTCAAAAACAAAAAACAGAAATTAAAGATCCCTTCCAAATGACAAGTTCTAAATCTAAAACATGACCATTGCCTAGGTAATGCTTAAAGAAGTAATAGTTACTATTTTGATTTAAGTCTCAAGAGTAGCCACTCATTGCTTTTCATTTTGTCGCTAGGATCAAATAGCAATGAACGGTTAAAAAGGTAGGCGTGAGTAGCAAGTTACAAATTAATTACCTAGCATAAATTCCTTCAGAATTGGTTCACTTTCATCAAGGGATAGATGTAGTTCATCAAAATTGTGGCTTTGGGCATTTTCTATTAGGTACTTGAGAAAAACTGATGAAATATACACCGCATTAATAGCCTTCACACAAGCGATTTCTGGAGTGCCAGAAGATGAAATACTCTCTTGCAAACACCACGTCAGGTGAATCAAAATCTTTGCAAGATGCTTAGTATAACAGTTGTTTTGTGCTGCACGAAGTTAGAACAAGGAAACCACCTCCGTCAATGTTAAAACACATAAGATATGAATAAGACAAGAAAAAAATGAATGGCTGCACATTTACAACAAACGATTAAAATTGAAAATTTTCAAAATATATTACATATGTGTGCTCCCCAAGAAAGCTGCATCATAAAAAGAATGCAGAAAGAAGAACACAAATGATGCACCTTTTCTGCACATTTTTGGAAGTCTTGAGAATTCTAAACTTTACGAGCATGAATCAAGTACTGTTGAGGAAGTACCGTTGTACAATATTTTGTCTACCGTCAAAACAGAAGCAACCACCATGTTTTCTTCAATTTTTTTTGGGTCAAATTTTTGCTTTCTACCAGCATATATTAACACCTCAAGGATATCCTAAATCAGCTCATTGACAATTTGTTTAGCCAATAAAGCAACTGTGAAAAAAAGAGGTCCAGGGATTCTTTCACACAGGCTATCCAACACATGCTTAGGTGTCACTTGGTTTCTTTTATTGTAATCCACGATTCTGATAATATGAATTTCATTTTTCAGAATGAATTACCACCAAGATTCAAGCAAATGGTGCTGCATGAGGATATTATACCGCAATGTAATAGGAAACAAATTTCTTCCCCCCATTGACTCCCCATCTTTTACACTGGACAGTAGTTTTAGTTGCTTTCATAATATAGTGCAACAAAAAAAGGAAAGTGCCACCTTTTTTAACATTTAAAACAAAATAAAATTTAAACATAGTGTGATCTATTGACTAATTTAGCTGGTACAAGAAATCTACTTAAAGAATACAGAAAGCCACCATTTCTGTACATTCTAAATGCTGAGATACAATAGCTACAACTGAGTAATTGCACAAATTAAGCCACCAAATGGGTGGAAACAGGCAGGTCGCAGTGCCCTTGATCCAGATACAACATAAAAATGCAAGTCAATCGATGCTCTATTCACATATAAAATCTCCATAAAAAAGAAAGTCACTAGAGCATTTTTTTCTTCCACAAAACCTTATGTTACCATGCATTGTTCTTATTATGTTTCTTAACTCTTTGTCTTTTCCGCGCAATTTTAGAATTTTCTAGTTCTTAGGCCCAGTTCCTCTATTTTTCTTTTTAATATTAAATTATTCAAAACTGTTAAGTATTCTAGTAAGATCAATCCAAAACCACGAAAGAACAGAGGAGCATTAAAATTCATCAACCATACTAATTAGCACTCTAAACGACAGCACTTCACATTGATTGAGACAATTCTACAATCGAACATTAAATGCATCAAATTATCAAATTACAAAACTCAATGCAAAATAATGTAACAATCAACTCACAGCAAACAATAATAGTAAATTGACTGACCAAAATGCTGGCAAGCTTGACGGACTCTGTCAGAGGGCCAGCGAAGGCTGAGAGGGAGTTCCAGAAGTTTCTGCCAGAAATCAGAGGTCAAGGGAAACGACTTGTCACCGACAAAAGTTGCAATTAAATACTCCGCTGTGTCCTGCGGCCGCGCGTCGCTAAAACGGGGCGTTGAAGGCACCGCACCCATTGTTCAAGCCTTTTGGCGATAAATGCTCTGAGTCGCGAGAGCGAAGTTACTGAATCAACGCTGATTGGAGACCGGGCTACGAGATCAACGGCATTACACGAAGAGAATGAGATAAGTGGATCCGCTAGACTCTTTTGAAATTAACACTTAAAATGAAAATGGAAACGGAGTTTCGTTTAGTTTCGTTTGAGAGAGAGAGAGAGATGGAGGGAGGGAGGGAGCTTGCAAACGAAGGTTTTGAAGAGTTATGGGAACCGGGGGATAAATCTACGACCCTCTTTTATTTGTTGAGAAGGTTTGGGATGAGGATGCGTCATTAACTTCAAATATTTCTTCAGTTGGACGAAAATATCCTTCTTATTATCGCTTAATTCCGGCTGTATGCTTTAATTTTCCTCTCTTTTTTTTTCCTAATTCCATCTTATCATCAATTAAAATTGTTGACATTAAATAAATCCTCACAATTTTTTTTTGTTATTTATAATTTATTTTAAATAAAAAATATTTCTGATTTTGATTCATAATCATATTTATTATTAATTAGTAAACAATTTTAAACCAATTAAATTAAATAATATTACCATCAGTACTCCCAAATTTTTTCGAAATTAATGTATCTCAAAATTAGAAATTAATTAATTTAATTAATAATCTTAATTAGTACATTTTACATATATGTATATATTTGAATAAGATAGTAGGGGTATTTTAGTCATTGCACAAAACGGAGGGTGAAGTTTCACTACTGGTTGCAGTTCTGTTGTCATTGGCAACTGTATCTTGCTTCGTCGGCAAGAGGCCATCTGTATAATCATCCCTTTATTTATTCATCTGGGCAAAAAGTCAACTGCAGCAGTTTCTCCCTCTACCTCACCACCAAAAAGAGACGCGTCCCTTTTGTAACTACGGTGTACTGTCACGCAATGTTCAGCTCAATTAACAGTAATCACCGTCCAATCACTACTCCGTTCTACACGTGTTTCATGCTGATAGGTTGCCAGGCGCGTTTTAACTTCACCAAACTAGCTTGCTTAGTAATGTACCCATACCCAAGATTTTAAAAAACTCGATCCCCCGTAGGACGTGCAACCAAGTAAATGTGCACCACGGGTTTCATCACCGTTGACTCGTCAGATTAAAATCTAGATTTGACTTACGCATGACACGTGGCATATTTACAATTATAAAATCTACATATTCCCACCACACCACGGGTTCAAAACAAAAAGTCTTAAAGTGAAATAATTATTAATTAAAATTTTTTAGAATTAATTTTTTTTAAAAAAAAATAGGTGTATATAATTATTGTATATTTATTTAAGAAATATTAATGTTTCAGTGTGCATGGAGTGTACGGTTTGATTGGAGGAAAAAAGGGAAGGACTACACACCACGTAGAAAACGAGGTGCTGTGATGCGATTAGATCAACGCTGGAAGTTAACGAGACAAAAACCAGTGGGCTCTACGTGTTTTTATGTGTTTGACTTGCATTCCCCAATCGATTGAGATGGAACTTGTTATATTGTGTCGGTGGGTAGAGACCACCGTGGCTTGTGTCACAAGTCAAAAAATTATGTATTACATATTTTTACAAAAATTATAAAAAAAAATATATATATATATAAATTACGTGAATAAGATATTTCAACTACTTTTTGTGATAAACCCCCATGTTTTTATCATTTCTCCTCTGTTTGAAAGCACTTTTACAGGAAGTGCTTCTTGCAAGGTACTCTTTGGGCCGGCTCAACCGATGTGCTTGGGAAAGCCCCGTGTTTCCCTTAAATGGGCCGAAACTGTTGATGTGTTATGGGACAATTCCTGCCTAAATTGTTGCAACCTTTCAATCAATGATACTCGAATGAAGCGAGCAGGAGGAAATGGCTTTCTGTATGAACAGAGTTATGGGTCTGTGAGAACACGGATGATTTGATGGATTTGTGGGACTTGGCGACTGCCCATACTTAACAAAGCTCAAGCCGGGGATGGGCAATTGTTGTGTCTATTCAGCAGACATAGGCAAACTTTTGATGCGATCCAACTTCAGTTTGCCCATAATTCTAATTGAAATGCAATTGTAATCGACAAACTCCAAAGATGATGCCCAATTTACCGTCCAATTGCACCAATAAGCAACGGTCAAAACAATGTGAGAAACCGACGATGTGGGACACTTGATATCATCAAGAGCATGGTGCTGATTTATTTTTAGGTTACACTGGAATGTAAGTGCGAGGTAATAGACAGACAAAATTATGCCACAAAATGAAATAAAATAATATAAATACTTTTGATCTTCACACAGTTCACAAGAAACAAATAATTTTATAATGTTTGAAAAGCTCAGGTCGAAAATGATGCCTTTCTCCATTGTTCTAGAGAATGCTAACAACACTGACTTCAAGCTTTTAATCATTTTGGTGGTGCCACCAGCATCCCGGACTTTCATGAAAGTTTTACGGTTGCTGGCTAAGAGTTTTATATTACCGGCCAAGACAGCGGCAAGATCCTGAATGTCTCCTCTGCCAATGGTTTTTTAACATTTGAAGCTCACCTTTTTGAAGTCTGGCTAGATGCATGTGGAGTTATTTATAATCATAAACAATTCCATGGACATGAATCAAATAAAACAAGATGTATTCAAAAGAAGTGGATATAACTGAGAACAAAAATGATGTTAAGATCAATTGCACACTGAAATGTTGCAGGGAAAGATTACTTCTTCTACTCACCATGGAGTACATGCATTCTTTCAGTTGTTAATGGTGGGAATTTGGGATTCTCCTGTCAATACCAAAAAACCTCGTCTGAAAATTCACTTGGGTTTTGGCATCAAAGAGATCCAAATCGAAATTAGAAAGTTAGATAACCATGGAGATCATTGTAACCAGTTCAATTGAAGAAAACAAGTGGAAAAGAAAGCACGAGGAGCTTCTCTACTTTGGACTAGAGGTCAAGAAACCCAGTTGCTCAACAAGCACATGTACATCTTCTTCGTCTTCATCTCCACCAGCCAGTATTTCTTCCTCAATATCTTCATTTAAGAAATCTTCCCAAAATCTTTCATCAGCAGTGTATTTTTCTTTACTGCTAGGTTGTTCTCTTCTCTCTACGTACTCCTCACTAGGGTTCCTTTGGCTTTCAGTTAGTTCTCGCATGTCCATAGCCAGTTTGTCCCGCTCAGACACTTCAAATTCAGCAATGTCACCGTATTCCTCAGGTTCAATCTTAACAAAAGGAAGTTCATGCCCGCTTCGGCCTAGTTCACCAAATTCAGTATTACTAGGCCCTTGATCAATATGTCGCCTTCTCTTTCTGGTGATCATTTCCTCAAGTTCTTTTCTTCTATTTTTTTGTTGGACTAACTGTTGGACAAAGTTTGGATTTTGCATTGCCCTTGCCAAGAAACTCATCAATTGTTGCTGTTTCATTTCTGTCTTTTTCAGTCTTTGTTCCATTACTTCAAGATATTCTCTTGTATTCTGCTGTTGCTGTCTAAGCTTCACCAATTCCACCATTAGGACTTGCTTGTCACGCCTTAATCTATGAACCTCACCATCCAATCCAAACCTTCCTACTTCAACACAAGCGTCTAGAGCTTGCTGTGAAGCCGGCGGCTGTGTTGTCTTTCTTCTCCTAATGTTCTTTAAAAGATGCCTTTGCCCTCTAAGAAACCCTTCATTTGCAAACTCCCATCTATCAGGATCAACCTTCCTAAATCCCTACATGAACCCACGTTCTTGTTCATGATCAAAATTCAAACTTGAGCTCATTTTAATATCGAACAAATAGTCATAGGGTTTTAAGCTCTTGAGAACATTCAAAAGCAGCACAGATAATTAATCAATGAATATATAACCATTGGCAAGTTCCAAGGCTATGTATAATACCAATGCGCCAGCATCATGCTAAATCAAGCAACCAACCAATGAATCGTGTGTCTGGTATATTTTATGCTATGATCTCAGCACTCACCATTTTCAAACCATTAAAGAAAGAGGATGTCTACATTAAGTAACCCAATAAACTAAGGCAAGCAAAAGGACCAATCAAATCTTTCTTTTTTTTTAATTGTAACATTTTTAAGAGAACAAAACAAATACCCAGAAGAGAAGATAAATGAACATTCTAGTCAATTCAAGATTTTCAATAACAAAAAGTGAACAAAAAAATTTAACAACTTTCTATGATGTTTGATCGATTTCATATGTGTATAGAGAGTTTCAAGATCACAGAGGAACATGAGATGAAGATACAAAAGAATACTTACATAAGTATTGAGTTGTCTCACAAAGCTTGAGAAATTATTATGCTTGAAGTACTTAGGGAGAAGACTCGTGGAAAAAGTCTGGGGATCCCATACGACAAAACTGTTGTTGCCTTTGGTCCAAGAAATGATATGATTTGTGTTGCAGTCTTCAACAATATCGTAAGTTTTCGTGAGAAAGGGTGGAGGACCAGAACCATTAAGTCCCTCCGTTGGTTGAGGAGCAGTAGATGCCATGCCACCAGCACCAGAGTAAGATGATGAACTCGCTCCGGGAAACTCCTCCTTAACTCTAACTTGTGGATTCATGATTAGAAACTGAACAGAAAAATGACCAAAAAAAGGTGATCTTGAAGCTTCTGCTAATGCCCAGAAGATACCTTTTATCAAAAACAGAAACAACATCTGTTCTTTTATTTACATAATAACGAGATTGGGATGTTGGGAAGAAGATATGGTCTGATGGGCAAGCAGGCCTAAAGAAACAGCAATGAAACGTAGACGAAAATGAATCTTTTCTGAAAGATGTTTTACCAAGAAAAAAAAACAATGGCTTTGATGGATTCCTGAAATGCAAGTCAAATGCAAGGAAAGTTGGCAGATTTAAGCTCTGGTAGGAGCTGAAAACCCCAAAGAGAAAGGAGGGTTAGCGAGGAGAAAGCTCAGGTGCTTGATATTGGGACCAAGGAGGAGGTGGTGGAGGAAAAAAATAGATAAGAACTGAGGAAAAAGAGACAGATGTGAAGTGGGTATCAGCAGCTAATCCTAATAGTTGGGGGGAGTTTGTATTCTTCTCTTTCCCTTTCCCTTTTGCTTTATCAGGATTATATTTGGGTAGGCAATGGCATGACCACCGACTGCTCTGAGGAGGCTGACAATGGATAGATAGTAACTAAAATGGTAATGAGATATTTTTCTCCCTCATCAGTTGTTTCTCCTTTGGGGAAGAGCCAGTCCGTGAAGCCATTATTGGGCAATGTTTCCCTTCTCTGTCACTGCCAAGGACAAATCTGTCAAATCAGTCGTTAAATTCTCAGGGTAGAAATCTGGTGTGTGAAAACCACTGCTGATGAAGAACACTTAAACTAAAAACACGGTAATAAAAATCAAAAGACAAGAATGCCCCTGCTCCCTTGCTTCCTCAGCCCATTGTCGGCAAGTAGAACCTGCTAGCGTGTCACATATTCATTGGTTATTCGTTTTGGCTGTCCTAATATTTAATACGAATTTATTATTTTATAAAATAAAAATTACGTGTCACATTGTAGGAGTGCCACGTCTAAAAAGAACATCTTCAATTAAATTTATCAGCAGCGCCTTCTGTCCCAAAATATCTTGTATTTTTTTAAACCCATTCAAATCTCCCTCACCAATCCAGTGGGACCAACTATGTCAATGAAATTACCAAAAAGGCCAGCGAGCATTAAGCATGGTCGGTCTGCAACGGGCAAAGGAGCCGAGTAGTTGTTGTTATTATTATTATTATTATTATTTTTTTAGCTTTTAAGAATTAAATAAAAAGAAAATAATATTATTTCTGTTTAAATAAACTTAGTAAACAATGTCAAAAATAAAATAAAATAAAATTGTAGTCAATTTATTATTATATTTACTTATTTAAATAAAATAATTTTACGTATTATTGAGTAAGATTTTTACGGGTTTATTAAGAAATAATAGCGTATTACCATCAAGGGACAAGTTTATTGTTTTTTTTTCTTTTTTTATAAAAATAATAATTTTAAATAACATTAGAAATTAAATTTTAAATAAATTTACTGTAAAATAAATTTATTAAAAATTTTATCGTATATTTTTAAAAAAATTATGATAATTTTATTTTATAAAATATACACTTATTTTTTTCTAAATTTTAAACTTAAATTAACTAATTGAAGGATAATTATATTTTTAACTTATTTATTTTCTATAAATTAAAGTATATAGTAAATTTTATTTAATTTTTAAAGTTTATTAAATATATTTTATAAAATAAATAAAATAATATTTATCTAAAAATATTTAAATTTTATATATATACACACGTATTAATTTTTTTTATAAGTTTATTTTATAATTACTTACTAGTTTTATATATATGATTTATAATCTATATTAAAAAAATAAATATATTATATAAATTTTTTAAAATAGTATTAATTAATAATTATAAAATATTTAATTTTTTATCATTCAAAGTATTTTTATACTAAAATAATCACATTATTAAAATTTAAGAATTATATCAATAATATTTATTTTGAATTAATTAAAAATTCGTAATATTAAAAATTTTAAAAAAATAAATTAATACTAAATATAAAATAAATTTAAAAATAAAAAATTAAATTAAAATAATAAATTAAAATTTTAATTATTAAAAATAAATAAATTAATTAAACTTAAAAATATATATATATATTTTTATAAATTTTATTTTAAAATAAAATTATCATAAAATTTAAGAAACATGCACCCATGCAGTTTAGTTCCAAGTTATCCAAAGGACAAAAGGTGTCACGACAGCCTAGCCTGGGATTGTTGATCAATACAAGCACAATACAGATTGAAGAGTGACGCCGCTGTGCGGGATCAGAGTCGGGGATCAAACTTATAATTTTTAGGGTGGGGGGTCTCTGGCCGAACTTGGCGATGTGTGTAGAACCGCACCGAAAATTTTAACCGACAAGGACAAATCCAAGTGGGGAAATTCAACTACTGAAAAGCAAAGTGGGAACTGAGCTTTAACCCAGAGAGAGAGATTGTACTCTTGTCCAATATTTATAGAACTTTTTGACGATCTGGAAAAAGCACCCAATACATAACACTAGGAACTATAAGAAAATGTTAGGCAACAATTACGGTTGCTACAAGTACCCAGAACAAAAGCTAGTATAATAATAATGACCCCACACACTTATGCACCATCGACTGTGTTAAATATATTACCAAATGCTGAAAGTCATACGCAATGATAACAAATAGCAACTCTTAATTATACATACATTCATGAATGAGACCTTGATAATAAGAGTTTTACATGTACATAATTCATAGAATGTAACAAGTGTTGTGAAATCGTTTACCCACAAATGTGACACAACCAGTAATGTACATATATTGATATTGGAATGTCTAAACAGTATATGATACTCTGTACGGCAAACAATATAGAGATATTTGTCCAGAGAGAATATCCGTTGCAACCAAGCAAGAGATGGAAAAAAACCACAGCGAGCCATAAAGCACAACAGACCAAACAAGCATGGGTTGTTTATTTATTAAAGCCAGTAGGATTACTCTTCTTTGATCCAGTATAGAAGCAAATGCAAAAGTTTAAGCAGGAGCATTGATCGAGTAATCACCCACTTCCTTCTTCAAGACATTTTCAACATATTCCTTCCTGCAATATAATTCCTTTGGTAAGACTCTAAAAAAGCCTGGATCATTCTAATAGCCATTTGTTTATATACCAGAATTTGTTTATTGTCTATAAAACAGTAAAAGGAGGAACCATACCTTGCAGGTAGATGATCATGGGGACAGTTGAATGGAGTCCAAATGGGATCAACCGCAAACAGCCGCATAGCCTGCAAATAAAATTATAAGAGACGGATATAAGACTGTTTGTTGAAACAAAGGTCACAAAAGGTTAAACTCTGTAATAATAACAACCTAATTTTTCATATACAAATAATAGAGTGATTCCTAGCTAAGATTGAATGCCACTTAATTTCTTACAATATGCAAGTCATACTCAGATAATGTTACATCATCACATCAGTTATCAGTTTGTTGAAAAAAGATATCTAATGAGGTCAGAAATTACAATAATTAGAAAAAACTAAAGATGAAGACGGTAACGATGATGTCATTGCTTGAATCATCACATTATAAAATCCTTCCACACTACCGTAATGCAAGCATCAAGACATCTAGAAAAGTGCAAATTTTCATCAACTTTATTAAGGCAAACTCCAATACCCAGGGGGTGTTTGTTGGGAGGAAATGATGCTGAAAGCCAATAGGCACACAAGCTACAAATTTATTTTGCTTATGAATGCGCAAAAGCAATACCTTAATGTAGTTGTCTGTATCCAATGTAAAGCGATGATAACTACCAGCAGGTAAAACAATCATTCCTCCTTTCTTGACTCATATGCGAATCCATTTGTCATTATGGTCTCTGATATCAAAGTAACCTTCACCAGAAAGAAAACCATCAAAACTTGAACTTTTGGGTATGTGGTGATTACAAACCAACTATCAGAACTAATCTTACCACTCCCTTCCACAGCATAGCGGATCTCTTCATCTGTGTGAAGATGTTCTTTGAAAAAATTTTGATCTTCCCTTCATGATTTGGCAGCTTTTCTGGGCAAACATCATAAATGTCCTGAATAAAGGTTTACCTAGTTAAGCTTAATCTTCAAGAGCAGACTCATTATCACATTGAACATATGGTTGCAGGCTACACAATTTAAAATTACAATTAAACCATTTATAATGAAGGGATTTATCACAGGAAAGTTGGATGGAAACCTTATTTCAGAATAAGAGAAATATTGAGATAAGACAAATGCACAATGTTACCCCAACAGAACAGTCAAGAATAAATACATAATCACTATGACTTCTGTTACAAACCATGTAAGAATATCCACGAACTTCACGAATCTTCTTCAATTCCTTATTGTTTTCATAGTTATCAGCATCTAATTGCCAGCTGAGCACCCTGAGTTCTGCGAGACCACAAGATGTTACAAACTAAAAGTTTGGTCATCCCATCACATCCATATGTTTGAAAAGATGATTATCAGAAAGTTGGTCGAGGGACACAAGTTCCTTGGGATCCTTGTGATGGGGGAGTCTTTGGTCGTCGTCACTATCATCCATGTACCATGCCTGAATAACTTCCTCTCTAGGATCCTACATAAATTGTACATTTTTAGAAATAAAAAAAAATTATCACCATATATTACCTTTTTCTGATAATGAGAACACTATAACTCTACAGAGAAGAACCAAGAGATTATCAGATGGAAATGAAATAGCATATTTGAGGAGGCTAGATTTAAAGTCCTGATTGACAAGGAACTAAACAAATGAAAATCAAATGTTTCAAAGACTGTTGTCTGATCATCAATCCTCACATCTTTATGTCACTTGGAAAAGCAAGCCTTTACAAGTCACCCCTTATTTCAACAACTCAATTTTCTTTGAACAATCTTTGCAAAGCAAATGAAGAAAGTGGTTACGACAACATAATCCAATATGACTCTACAATAAAAATTGATTTTCTTTTTCAGTCTAAGAAAAAGAAAAGACAATCCACAAATATGAATGTCAGCGAGCCTGGAGAGTAGAGTATGAATCAATATGAAAAGGCTAGAAGACCATATGGCACCAGCATCATTGACTTGCTGCATTATAACAGAAACTGGTAAACTTCTTACTAAACTACAAAACACACACCCTCTAATAAAAATGAAAAATTTAGTAGTTGAAATCATGAATTGTTTCATGTACAAGAAAGATTATTAATCTGTAATCTTGACAGCTGATCTCTGTAAATTAATCTTATTCAATACTCAAACAATCTGAGCCAATAGAACATAAGAATGCCAAGAAAGCCAGGTTACATTCCATAAGCTGTAATGTATTAGGAACAATATAGCATAGAAGAATATTTTATGAAAAGCCCGAAAATCAACATAAACACAATCTACAAGTGTTAAGCCTGCTTAAAATTCTACAAACTTTAATAACATCTATGCATGTTGAGATGATATTTAGTGCCAGACGAGATGACTTTATTAATAACTAAAACATAACAAAAACAAGAGTACAAACTAGATTGCCTGACTAGTACAAAAAAAAATACCCTTCTTGTTGATTGGTCCCTTAGACAAGAGATTCTCAAGTCCTTTCCTTGCCACAATTATGACTTCCCATGACTTAAAATCATGTTTTTGACTACACATCATACCATAAGAGATTCTTATAAACTTAACCTATCATCATTAGTATGAAGAAATATGTTTTTCTAGCGTACAATGAGCTTCTCTTCTTACTTCTTAAGACTTAGTTTACAAAGGTTAGATTGCAAATGTACATCCTCCATCTGCATCTCATTGATACACCATAAAACTAACTACATTCTTTCTCAATATAAATGTCACACATTAAGTACAAGCCTTTTTATAATGTGACAAGATACTGATATTAAAATAGAAGATAATTTCTATAATGTGACAAGACATTGATACTACAATAGACAAGTATATTTTCCCATTCACACACGCACAATCACAGAATGGCATGAGTCTGTAGAAGAACTTCCAAACTCTGTAAAACACCAAACGTGTTGAAGCTTTTCTCCTTGCTGACTGACCCTTAAAACAAAGTAACAGTTGACACCAATTTAACATTAAAGAAATTGTAAATCAAAATGACAAATGTAGAGTGCTAAGAAGAGCGAGAGCTCTCAAGAGCCTGTTACAATTTTTCACTAATTTTTTGACGGAAAGAAAAAAAAATATTACATTTCAGCAACGCAAGCACTCCGTTCTGACGTCTGGGACCCTAAACTAAACGCATTATAATTAACTTAAGCTAATGGTATAATTAAAAGCAAACTAATGGACTAACGGAAACGCCATGAAACATAAAATTACACAAAAATTACGAGTTAATTGGTGAAATACTGCACACCATGAATCAGTTATGTGGTATTACCTTGTAGAAAATTAACAATCACAAAACTAATCATGAATTTCCATCGGGACTAATCAGAAATCGAACGTGATCACTCGAAAAGAACTAAAATTGTTGTTCATCAACAAGCGAATAGAAATGGACATACATCTATTAAAATAATAATAATAATAACAATAATATTAAGGTAGAGCCAAATGGAAGTACCTTTTCAGGCGCAACCATGGTTCTAAAATTCTTCAAACGCTTTGTTGTAACGCGAGGCTAGAGACAGGAACAGGGATGGGAGGACAGTGACGCGTTTTAAACGCGAGTGATGAGAATTCGGAAGACCAAAATGCCCTTCCTCATGGCCCGTGAATGAGAGGCATTACCGTCTTTCCACTGGGCTGGATTTTTCTCCCGTCGCCATCATCAGGACTCAAAATATTTATAAATTATTATTATTGTTGTTATTTTTTGACACAATTAACGTACGTTTCCACGGCATGATAACGGACGTTGTCGAGTCAATCCAATGTCTCATCTAATACTGATTAGTAGTGTATGCTTATAGAGATGAATAATAACATTTTCAGCAGTGGCGTATCTCCTCATCGGCATGAACGGCCTCCGTGTAAAAGTTCCTCAGCTTCTCCTCGCGGTTGTCGACTTTATCCGGAAACAAATCAAGCAAATCCTGCAGAAGTGACGAGAGGCATTGTCGGTCAATGAAAACTTAGTGACAGAAAGAGAGAGAAGCTTTCTACTTCGTCTTAGCCCAATAGCGTAAAAGCTTCAAACCAGCACTCTACAGAGGTCATCAAGTTCCATCTTTTAGTGAAGAAACTCAAGAAACCTTTGCTTGCTATTGACATTCTACAAACAAAGAACATTTTCGTTTGCTCACAAATCACACTCAAGTTCGACATTTTAGATTAGCTATCGAACTCCGGGACTGAGTCGGTTTAAGGATGACTCGGTTGAAGAACTCACCTCTGGAGCCATCGGTAACTCTTCTTTCAAACGGAAACCAGAATTTACCTGTCCACATCGCGTGCTGGACCTGGAGAAACCTGTTCCCGGCAAACGGTACTATACAAGGCATTTGGTCACGTGGATCCTTTTTGCCACGTGTACCGTTTGATCTCCCCAGGTTATTTGCCACATTTAAATCCGTGGCCCCGACTCCCATACCGTAAGGAGGGAATTAGCTTTTAAAATTCTAATTTATAAAAAATAGGCCGAGGTTTGCTTCGAAGCTAAGATTGAAAAGCTTTAAAGATTTTCACTGATCGGTTAAAGACATAAATGGGAACTTGCATAGAAAGCTATTGCCCTGGCATAAGACAGCCAACGTTTACATTCATCAGTATTAATACACAATATTTGCTTCATCTAGCTCCATATTTCATTTCAAGCCGAAGAAACCTGGAACCTCAGGGACAAGATAATCCGGAGGATAAGCACTAAGCTGTTTATAATTACAAAATTGATCAGAGTTGTGCTAAAACTCAGTACCATCTGAAGAAGATATCTCCCTCGGTATAGGATCTACAGAAACCAGTTGAGGGGAAAAAAACTCTTTCCACAGCAGAGCAGTCCAAGTCGTGTAAAACAAACCAGATGAATGTTAACATAATCTCACTTCCCCTTCTTCTCATATTTGGAAAGATGATTGTCCAAAAAGAAAGGTATATCTACTCAAGTCGCAGCACCATATGACTAAAAACTCCCATTCTTAAGCATCTGTCGAGCAGAAAACAAAGAAGATATAAGAAAATTTTCATACATGTTTAATCCAAAAATGGTGTACAGGAACAGAGTTAATAATACACAGGGTTGGGTGAATTCAGCTTATTGATACTGCTGCACGTAAGAGAACCAAATACAGATACATATCCCCAGCAATAAAACTTTTAAACAGAAAAATGGAAAATCACAACTTTCAAATGGTAAATAGCAACCAAAAGAAAGTAAGAAACCATGCATCCATTTATCCAGTCCCATTATCTGTCAACCAATGAGCATGAAAATTTGTGAATCACATACAACTTGTTCATATTTTAAGTCATCAAGCTTTCAAGAAACGAACTTTCAAACTACCTTCATTGTTGAGATCTAAAGGAAGCGTGACAGTCTTTGTCTGGTAGTCAGTGGAGCTACCCAATGTGTAGGGAAGTTCAGGCCGGGTTGGAGAGCTTGTGCTGCTCTGGCTCCTTTGTCCACTTGAGTTATTTGTTTTTACCTGATGGTTCAGATACATCTCCAAACTAGAAGTTGGTCCTGTATTTTTCTTTCCCTTGAAAAATCTTCCCCTGACAGCAATAAGAGCAAAAATAAAATGGGAATATGAAACACTAAATTATTGGTTCCATCGTATGAATAACATATTGGTTACTGAAGGCACCTGTCTTTTCGCTTTTCAAGATACCTCTGCAATGAGACTTTTCTGTTCACCTGACCATCTGCATCTTAAGAAAGAAAGTGTAAAAAGGACATAATAGTTGTTAATAATTCTCATGTATTATTAATAAGGAAAGCTTATGGAGTTGTCTAGCTCTCCAATGCATGATAGCATCCCAATGCCGTGCTGAGGTTCTACTATGTCACAAATTTTGGACATGCCTCTCAAATAGGTGTGTTCAATAAATAAATAATCACATTTAAGTGTCCTTTTCCAGTTCAGACATAAAAGGAAATTGTATGTTTTGAAACTGCAGTTCTAAAAGACTTATTGCTGCCAAAAGCTGGAAAGATGCATGCACTGACAGCAGAAGCAGGGCGGGAGGATGAGGTGTTGGCTAGTGAAAATATTTCTAATGGTGGTTGGAAAAAAGCAATTAGTTTTGAAGATGATGTGCACAAGGCTGAAGGTGCAGTTCTCACATAGCACAGGTCCAAAGGGGTGTCTAGTAATGAGTGACATTTCTGGTGGTGGGGATAGTGCTATGGTAATAGAAGAAGTATTGTTGATAACAGTTACAGTGTGATATATTTGGTATACAACAACAATGTGCTGCCACAATACCATAAAGGTGCTTGTTTTATCTTGCTTATTGCGGCTATCAAAGCAAAGAAAACATCTTTTAAATGCTCTAAACATGGATGGTTTAACATGCCAAAAGCTGCACTTTCCTGTTCTTTATGGGAATCAAATACCCTCCATTGGCATGGTGGTCAGGTCTGCTGCCCATCAGGTGCTCATTCACACTAGGGAGTAAGACAAGGATCCAATATTTCTATGAGGTGGGGAAACCGGTCTAAGCAGCAGGCATGGATCTCATCCTATTGGCAAAGTGTAGTTTATAGCACCCATGTGTTTAATATCCCAAAGGATTGCATGCATTTTGAGAAAGTGCATTGCCAAAGAAGGCCAGCGTATTTGCTTCATTAGGGCACCCAAAGTTTCTATTATTTGACCACTGACGTAGATCATGAAATTTGAATTCTTGGCCACCTCAAGATCACTGGAATAACTAAATATAATTTCCCTATTAAGCAACCAGCACATGTAATCATCTGGAAGAAGAATATGAAATCAATCTGTATGTTGCAAAAATTTCATTCAATAATTAGCAAACACAATCCTTACCAGAGTCACGAGTAATACTCCCTTTCTCCCCATACTCCTTAGGATGCTCTGCTATCTTCCCTGCGAAAGTCAATCATAATCACCACAAAGTTAACTACATAAACTGAATGCCATACAATAACTTTAGCAAATAACATTGGAGCCTTCATAATCAAAACAGCTGAAAAAGTGTTATATTGTGCACTCCGGCAAAAAGAGGATATTTACACTGTGTGGTTAAAAAAAAAGAAAAAAGAAAAGCAGATGCCCCTATTTTGCTTTGTATTGGTGTCAAAATGGACAAAATACAAAGTGAATCATAAACGGTACACAACAAACCATTCTCATGGAAAATGATGACCAGAACAATATTGAGTATGCATTCCATACATAAAACTTAATGGTTTGTCATCCTTCAAGGATCAACTTTTTCTTTGACAAAGGCGAAGCTATGGTATGGTGTCCAGAATAGCTTAGACAGTTATAAACAAAAAAATCAACAAACAATGAAGATTTTGGAATTCAGAAATAATTAGGCAGTCAATACTTCTATCCTAAACTCTACCTGTTTGCATGAACTGAGAGATCATAGCATCAGGATGAAGAAGACCAGGTCTGTCATTTGCTGCCTGTAAATGGCATGGAATGGGCCTAAATGCTGTAATTCCACCAAATGAAGCATTCTGAGAAAAATCAATTGGAGTTGCCGCGAAATGCATGATTGCTCGTGCCTGCAAACCCATATTTGGATATATTGGAAGACCAACAAGCTATCATTATTATCACCAGCTATCCACGGAAAGACCACGCTGCATTACCTTATCAGTTGGCACCCCGTCGTACACATTCACCTTCCCGCAGTAGAAAATCGTCATTTGCCCAACTGAACCATTTCCTTCACTGGGATCTCTGGTCACATTTTCAAATATATAAGGATCTAGTAAAGCATTCAACTTTAATCACGCCCAGTCAAGGGCAAAACCAAATTCAATCACCAGACTGAGTCAACGTTAATCAAATGGTGGTTCATTTTACCCGTGCCATGACTCAATCAATAGAAAAAGGTTTCTTAATATCTGAACCTCTCAGTAAAAACAAGCGCGGAGCAAATTACCCAGGACTATTCATATTAATTACCATCAGCTCACTGACAACTCGTAACGAGTCGACAAACATAATCATCACCAAAGAATTACTTCATAACTGAATTCTGTGCATTTTCAATTTCAAAACACAAATCATCAAAAACAAAAGTAGAACCGAAATACACCTGGTAGAGATCGTCTTGTTATCTGTATCAACAGCACATTTCGAAGCATTCTTTCGCCTATAGGGACCATCGTGGTCTCCAAATACCGAGACGTTCTGTTCCTTTACCGAATCGGCTGAATTTAAAGTCACCTACATATATAACCTTATTATTTGAACGACAACTACAGAATTCGTACCAAATAAATAAATAAATAACTACACAAAAAAGTCGGGGCGTGTACTCACGCGCGGCCCATTTTCTGGAGGCGAGACGAGGACCCTCCGTAAAACACCACTGCCGGTATCGTCGCTGGTTTCGAGCAAAGCTTTGAGAGAGATCACTTGCTGGATCGCCTGCGATTTGTTCCACGACGGTTTGCGCATTCCTGTTTCGACACGTGTGCATACATTCCAACAAAATATCTTTATTTAATGGTTTTTTAAGTTTCAAGCTCAGGTACCGGAAAATATGGAGAAAGTGAAAGGGTAAAAACGGAAAGGAAAAGGAAAGAGAAAGAGAGAAGGATTTCACCTTTTTCCTTGAGATACTTGCGGCAATCTTCACGGGTGAGCTGGGAAATGTCTTCTTCCGTGAGTTGACTGAGAGGTTTGTCAAGTATTGACCGGCACGACGCCACGCCGCCGTCCATGGAGTAAATATTTTCTCCGCCAACTTCGCGGAGCGCTGAGTGGCAGTGATTTCTACAGTTTCGTAATTATTGGAGGTTGGAAGGGTTAAAGTAAGAGGAGAGGAATAGAGACACAGTGAGCGAACAGAGTGAGAGGACTGTATGACGAGAGAGGGTTGAGAGAGAACGAATGTGGCCGCGGCGTCTACTCTTTTGCCTTCTTCGGGGGGCTTTTTAGGCGCCACGGTGCACCCTAGACTGCCACGTAGTTAGCTGTCTGGGTTGTTTTAGACAAGTAATTATTATTACCGGACCATAGTGGACTTAATTATTCTGTTAAATTGCTTTCGTGCCATTAAAGAACGTTGACGCCCGAGTTTAAAAATATCTTGACCTCTCTTATCTACCGTGATGTTAGAGAAATCGCCACGTGGCGTTTGGCGGAAATTTAGGTTACACGCACGAGGACAGAGATGGAACTTTATGATTTTACTACCTGCGGAAATATAATTATCTCTTATTTTAATTGTATGTTGATATTATTATAATTATTAATTTTTTAATTTTTAAACTGAATAAAAAAAGTGTTTATTTTGATTTAATTTAAATTAATTTTTTTATTTTTAATTTTTAAATAAAATTTCTGATGGGCCTTTCCGGCGCCTTTAGGCCCAAACCGAAAGCTCAATGGTAAAAAGGAAAGCCGAGGAACAAGCTGCGGTGAACTGTCCCTTTCCAGTTTTCCTGAACTGGCCACTAGTTTGTCTCTCTGGAGGGGGCACTGTTCAAACCAAGGGCCTAGCCGAAGTCAGTTTTACAGGGTCTGGATTTCCTCCAGTCTAAAAGAAGGTCCACTTGCAGTTTACAGTAGGCTCATGCCTTGCCCCTGTAAAACACTCGTGTGTACCCTCTGTGAGCGTGCGAGTGAACGAATTATTGATTGTTTTCTATTTCTTAAGTAATCATTCAGCTTAATTAGTTTAAGGTTAATTGTCCTTGGAGACGAGGACGTCCTACACTTGTTGATTTGCTGTGTCGGACAGAGATGATGCAGCCACCTATTTATAAGCCCAGAGCGCCCGAGCCTGAACCCCCTGGCCACGGTCCTTTTGCCTTAAATGCTACCGGGCCCCACCAGCAGCAAGGATTAGACCGGCGGTCACTGTAAGAAAATATCATTGGACCACCTTCTGCTCTTCAAAATTTACGACAACAGTTGAGATGTTGGTCTGGTCCCACGTTCATTGACCTACGTGGGTCCCACCTTAAAATTGAATAGTCAATAATGGTGTGGGTTTAGCTAGGGTTAGATGTTCGTCCCCGTACGAGACAGCGCACTCAATCTCCCACACGTACGCAACCACAGGGGTGCTGTTGCAGTCAGCTCCAACACCCTTCTCCTTTCTTTATTTTACATGTTTGCCACTCTATCCTCACCCGATGACACGACTTATCATTTCGTTTGTAACATTATCATGCTAGTCCCTGTATTGTTGCCAATGTAACAAATAAATCCACAAATTTATCGTTACTCTCCAATTCATTTACGTCATTCCATTATGGTTGTAAAATCAACTAAATATTGTAATCGTATGGCTCTTGATTACTTAACTTAATCGCATCGAAGGACAAGAGATTTAAAAAAGTGCACACATATTACTTTTCCAAAATAGAGAAATGGGTTGGATAAATGGGTGGAGTTATTTGTCATTTTTCTAACGTACAGGGACTACTTTGATAGTTACCCTTCCGAATTTTCCCCAGATGTAGGGGTATATCGTAAATAAAACGGTGCATGAAGGGTCGAAGTTAACTTAATCACAATGATTCAGATCTCCCAGGTAGACCCCATGCCAGCCTTTTCCCGAGCAATAAAACAACACACCTCTCATTCTCTCTCCCTCTCTCTATCTAAACTTCTGTAGAATGTACACGTTTCTTTGGCGGAGACTCTCACAGACGCCCACACGCAAGACTCTGCAACAATGGCATGACATTCATACAGAAGCCTCTTTTTCAGTCTTCTTCTTCCGTGAAAAACTTGCGAAACTTTCCTATTGAAAATCCTCTGCTTTCAACTCTGTACACTTGTTTCACTGACTTACGCACCTCCAAACTCCACCTCAGCTCAGGCGATGAGGCGCCACCACCACCACAACCACCACCGCCTTTTATGTTCCTTCACTGCCTTCACATTTTTATTTTTCGTCCTAACCCAACTGGGTAGGTTGAGTTGGTCACTTGTTCACTCTTGACTAAATAATGGTTCGTAATTCAGTTGTTATCTACGACTGGTTGCTGACTCAGTGGTTCTTTCTTTTCTGTGCAGGTAACGGGTCGCAAGAAAGAGAAGGGAGGCAGAAAGGAAGTGGATCGTCGGCGTCGTCATTGGAACGAGTTCTAACTCAGAAGCGACTCAGTAGACCGGGTTCTTCACCACCCTCGTGTAGATCCAAGTGCGGGCAGTGCTCGCCTTGTAATCCTGTTCACGTGCCGATTCAACCGGGTTTGAGTATGCCATTAGAGTACTATCCCGAAGCTTGGCGTTGCAAGTGTGGCAACAAGCTGTTCATGCCATAGAGAGAAGCAACAAGAGACATTAAACACACTTTTTTTTCAAATATATGTATAAATATTAGAAAAAAGTATTGGGTGATCGATAATAATAATTATTATTATAATGATAATTTTGCTTTCCCTGTGAGGGGACAGGGGAACGTTGGAAATGTAAGCTACTGGTAATGCGAGATTACCAAGAGAGATCTCTCTCTTTGCTCTTTTTTTTTCACTTGCATTGATGCAAGTTTTGCTATAACGGGACAGATTGGAAGTAAAGTCTGTAATTAAAGATGATGATCCCTTCTTACAAGAACACAAGTTGTAATATTTAACTTCTTCTTCTTCTGTCTGCTGGCTCTTCTGATTATCTCCTTTCTCTTATTCGGTTGTAATCACTGTTTTAACTAGTATATTTTAAGTCTCATTAACGGCAAAAAGGGAGAACTAATACAGCTGCAGATGGATTAACTCAATATCGTTTCAGAGTTCTACTCTGAGCACGTGCACGTACTTAAATACTTCTGCTGCCATGAACACTAGTTCCTGAGCTTAATTTGCATTCCTAACTATTTATGGGATTCGTTTACTGTACTTCTACAAGCATTGATCGGAAAAAGACATTACAGTGTCATCGTCAAGATAAAGCAGGAATATGTCCATGGGAACTCTATGATCCATGATTCCATAGAATAAAAGAGGGCACTTTGTTTAACTAATTGCCATCCATGGATGACTTCTTTCCATCTCTCTCCGTGGTCTCTTTGCTTTGGCTATTGAATGATACGACAAGCAGCAAGCATTCATTTCGCCATGTCCCGTATAACGACAGCTTCAATTAAATTTTTCTCCTTATTCTTACCCTGAAATTTCTTCCGTTTCTAGCTTCCAACGACACCCCTTCTCATAATATAAAATTCCTCCAACTCTGTGATAGATAGATGGACATATGTTGGGATTAAGGAATCAACTTGTTTTGTGATTTGCTTAAAGTAATGTTTCTTTCGTGACACCGTATTGTGAATAGACGAGGACAGAATATTAATTTTTTTATTTATTATTTCAATTTTACATTCGTGTACACGATAAAAGATGGGAAATGCATTTTTATCAAGTGTGATAACTGTAATTACACATGATATTCTGAAATTGGGTGGAAGAGAAAAGTGATGGATGGTATTGGCATCTCATCTGCACGGGGAAGAAAGAATCTTTGTTTTACAGTTGTTTTTTCTTCAGTCTTTTAATGGCACGGGGAATGTTTGTTTACCAGGGCACAAGTTATTTTCAAACCTCATCTAAAAGAATCCTCAGCGGTAGCAATAGGCACGCACGAGGGGGTAAAGACTGAAGAGAAGAGAGAAGAGAACGGCTGCCTTCAATTCCATTGCTTATAAATGGGGTTGAACTCTGTTTCTGTTTGTATGCATGTGGGAAATGCTGTTTATGCCAAGGAAAGGCAATAAATAAATGAAAAAGCGACTGTAAAAAAGGCAGAAAAAGGAGTCCCTCCACGGCACAGACACTCTTACAGTCTTACCTGGAAAAGTTGGGAGACCCCCACCATCTTCCCCTTTAAATCAATCAAACAAAAGGGCGAAGGAAAAAAAATATAAAGGACAATATTATATATGGAGTTGCTCAGAGAATTCCCAACCTCTTCCCCGTTGTTCCATATGATGTCTTTTCAACTGTCCCTTCACCAGCGACCTGACATTTTCTCTATTAACTTTAAAAAAAAATAATGGAGTAATTATTTTCGGCTCCAAATTGTGTTCAAATCCAAAGGTGAGGGGTCTGTGTAGTCAGGTTTGCCCATTTCTCTCACCGCTTTCTTCACTCACGGATTGGGGTTTTGAAGTCATAGTTGATTTGACATCGCTGTCGGATTTGGTGGTGATGTTGAGTGTGTTGGACCTGTACGGTGTTTGTAGACTTACAGGCTGTGCAAGACCTCCCTTCCGTCCTATCAGACTTTTGCCAGTGCTTCAATGTCAAATCTTTCTCTCTTGAATGCCTTGAAAGAGAGAAGTTTGAAATGCCCATATGATCCTGAGGTAGAAACATGGTCACAAGAACTGCCCATTTACCGGGCATTCAGTTGTCCCATTTTTCATCAAATAGCAGTTAGTCTATGGCAAATTCAAAAAGAAAGTGGCTCTCCATTTCATTTGCTTCAAATTATGCCAAGCATTTAGAAACAATATTATCATTAATATATCAAAAGTGCATTCAAATAAGAAATAATATCTAGGAAAGTCTGAAGCTTACAAGTTCACAGAGTTCATGATGCCAGAACAACAATGCAGTTCTATGCTCTTAACATTCACAAAAATCTTGATGTTGATCAGTCTTTAGTTGAATGTACGGCATAAATGGCCTCAACAATCACTCATTGGTTCACTGTCTGTTGTTTCTTCACTATTAACATTAGTCCCTCCACAATCTGCTGTTTCTTTTTGAACCTCGCTGGGCAGCACCCCTTCTGCCGCTCCTTCTACATACTCATCTACCTCTTCTTCCGCATTTGCTTGTTTTGAAAGAGGGGGCAGCACTTCGCTAACCAAGTCTACTAACTCTTGAAGTTGCTCTCATTGAAAACGTATGTCGGATTGCTCTTCAATCTGCCTCATGTAAAACAAGCATGTTTTAGCAGATAACACACTTCTTTGACAAAATAGAAAAAGCTATCAGTGCCAAAACAAGAGATAAGCTGCTCAAAGAAGTGTGAGCACAGAGTATAATCTTAGTTGAATTTACATCTTATGAAAGAAATACAATATTCCTTTCGAGTATAATGGAGCGATAAACAATTTGAATTCAACAATTTATTTCTCGATTCATTTAAAATAGTCTAAGCCATCTGGTGAAAAGTAGTGTAAATAAATTCATCCATGTCAAAAGCAACATTTCATTGAGGAATTTCATCGAACGCGTTGCGTGGTAACCTGAATAAATCAAAATTTCTCATTCACGCAGATGTTTTCATGGTTTCTTTCATTCGTCTCATGCCTCATCAGATAAATATAGAATTACTAGTAATTGGATGGTCAACCCATAAAATGAGAGATTATATGCCAGAACCTGTTATCATGCAAGACTTATAAATGTTAACTAAAAACTAACATTTACAAGTTGAGGATACCCGCATCACTATTTGAATATAAAAGCATAAGCAAAACACAACATAAAAGAGTTTACTTTGATCGGACTTGTACCAGGTGGCCATCTATATCAGGTTGGTATCCTGCAGCGAGGCTACTGAGTAGTGAGTTGGTCTGTTTTGTTAAGAATGAAGAGGAGGGGATTGCGACCGTCCGTTTCAATGCAGATTTAAAACGATTTGTCGTTTGTTAAAATGCGGATAGAAAACGACTTGTCGTTGTCTTCCTCTATTTTTGCGTCAGCATTAGGAACATTCTGGTATCGAACGGTCAACATTATTATACATTTAGGAGACAATAACTCCACAGGAGGTTCGAATACACACGATACTTCCTCAATTAGGCCGAACCACATCAAGCGGCCTATGTTTCAACTGAGCCCCAGCGGCGAGGAGCAGGAGCCCACTTAGTACGAACTTCAAACAACCAAAAGCAAAGATCTCCCAATAACCCTAGCGACCGTACAACCATTAAACACAGTGACTGCAATCTTATTCGCTTGAAAGATTAAATCTTTGTCATACCATGGCTGCTGAGGCAGGAACGGGATCAGGCACGGTAGAGGAGATGTCACTGAAAGATAAAGGTAATGAGTTCTTCAAAGCTGGGAACTATCTCAAAGCAGCTGCTCTTTATACTCAGGCCATCAAACAAGACCCTTCCAATCCAACTCTTTACAGGTACTTGCTATATATATTTGAATGGGTGCTCCATTAATCAAAATGCAATCTTTATTTGGTATTTGAATAATTCACTTGAGTGCTTCAAGTGGGTTTTTGTTTTCTTTGCAGTTGACATTGTACTGAACTTTAATATCGGTTGATGTTTACTTTGTAGTGCATCTCTATGTAGTTATTGACTTCATACTTTATTTGCTTAATGCTTCTTATTGTGGGAAAATTGACGGCATTGATTTTGTTTTAAAAGTTAAAAATCATTTGTGATGTATCCTGTTAAATTCATTGATGAGAAAAAACACAGCTTCTGGTTTGTGTGTATTTGCATCGTGGTTATTGTCATGTCTAAATTTCTTTGGCCTACAATGTCCTTTCAATCCTATTATGACCCGACTTGGGTTAAGCCTTTTAACTTTGTTCTCTTAAACTGAAATTCAAATGATAGTAGAAATTATAGAAATTTGATTGGCAGACTAATTCTAAAATGTGATATGTTTGATTGAGCTTAAGAGATTTTATTTCTTTTGCATTTGATCATGTGTTGAATCAATTCTTAATGCTTTCCGTTACTTGGTTATAGGCATATAATTAACTCCCATTATGTGCTTTTATTTGCTTCTCCTTCAGCTTCATTTGTTATGTTTATGCCTTCATGCCCATGTAGGGTGTTAATGGTTTTGTGATAATGCATCTTCTCTATTGTGATAATTTATTGGCCAGCAACCGAGCTGCAGCATTTCTACATCTGGTTAAGCTCAGCAAAGCACTTGCAGATGCAGAAACAACAATCACATTGAATCCCCAGTGGGAAAAGGTTTTTGTTTCTTGTAATTGATATTCATCTTACTTGCTATACTAAGCTATTGCATAACAGCTATCAGTTTGGGGCACCTACAGGGATACTTCAGGAAAGGATGCATATTGGAGGCCATGGAACGATATGATGATGTAAGCATGTTAACTTTTGTTCCTTTTCAGTGAGCCTTCTGGACAAAAGCACACAGTTTTGCTTTCTGCCGTTCAAATCTTTTCTTTATTCATCTTGTAGGCCTTAAGTGCCTTCCAGACAGCTTTGCAATACAATCCACAGAGTGCAGAAGTGTCAAGAAAAATAAAAAGGATTTCCCAGTTGGCAAAAGACAAAAAACGTGCTGAAGAAGTTGAGAACATGAGATCCAATGTTGATATGGCGAAGCACTTGGAATCGGTGAAATCTGAAATGGCGAGTGCAATATCTGAAGCCAAAAATTCTGCCACACATTGCATAAATAAAAAGGCTCAGTCTATTTTTTGCATGTGTGTATAACACACACCTGAGGGATTCATCATACAATTTTGTGTTTGCATTGTCTCTGAATATCCTATTTTCCCACATTTTCTTCTCTCATAAGCTGAAGGCCTACTTATTCTCTGGACTGTATAATGCAGTTTTACTCTTAGAGAATTGTTTTTAGTGTTTCTCAATAAAGAGGATTAAGTTGGTCTTCCTCTTCGCAGTCTGAGAAGTATGGAGCTGAAGAATATTGGAAGGACATCTTTTCTTTTCTTGTTGAGACGATGGAAACAGCTGTGAAGTCATGGCATGGAACGTCTAAAGTGGAGGCTAGAGTTTATTTTCTTTTAGATAAAGAAAAGACAGACACTGAGAAATATGCCCCTGCTGTCAATATTGATAAGGTACCTGATCTTCTGTCAGCTTTCATTCATGGCAGCCTTCTGCTTTTTCATTTTAAGGTTTTGGTTTTATTTTCTTTTTAAGAATACATTTTACTTTATGCAGTTCTATAACCTTTCTTTTGTGTTGGGTTTATATTTTTTCTACAACCTAAGCAAATTATTGGTTTTTACTAAGCATGGAATTTGAAGATATACAAGCATAGAGTCTTTGGTCCATCAATCTAAGCATGTATATATATATAAATTTTTTATAATGAATTGAATGAAAAGGTGTGCTTACGACTTATGATGACTACTGTGTATTGTTCCAGGCCTTTGAGTCACCCCATACACACGGCAGCTGTTTTTCATTTCTAAGGCAGTATGCTGAGGAATCATTCTCAGCTGCAGCTTGCCTAGTGGTGCCGAAAAGCATCATATCTTACCCTCAGGTAAAATATAATGTCTTTATATATGCTTGAGATTGGATTTGGGTCTCCTTGATAAGATTAAGAATTTATGATCTTTATACATCATTCTTGCAATGCTCCTTTGGTTTTTATTTTATATTTTTGATAGGAAACAAAAGAATATTATTAGAAAAAGGAGCTATGTTCCCAATGGATAACTAGCATTAGAATACTTGTCGACACAAATGCATATCAAGACAGTAAATTCAGGTATGCTAAAATGTGTTGAATCTGTTGGTGCCAGTTAGTTATATCTGAGTGCTAAGCCTTGCTTAGGAAACAAAAAGAAAAGGAATCACTCAAAATCGTTCCAGTGTGATGGATGACAATTGGGGATCTTAATTATTCCGGGTGCTGCATGGAAAGCTTAATGAAGGATTAGATGGGTTGTACCTATGTACATGGTAAATGCCATCACCATGTGCAAGTATATCAGGTTTATGAATTGATGGCCAGAAAGAGTTTGTTTATGATATCTCTAGTTCCTCAGTTTATATCACAGCAGGATGCCCTAATTGGTTTGGCTGGAAGAACTCATTGGGTAGGGGAGCCTAAGCCTTTAACTGTAGTATCTCTTTATTATTATTATTATTTATTTCAAAGACAGGTTGGGGTGGGGAAGGGTAATTTATGTGGGTAATGAAATATTGGATTAAGGAAATTAAAAGATAAAACTTGCTTTTAAAATCTTTCCTATGAATCATACACAGATGAGCACAGGTGTGATATGATTCTAACCATCCATTTAATTTGAGTGTTTTCAAGCATGCTGCTTGATTAGTTAAACTATTGCCACTTGTAACTGTACATTTTTGTCTCTAACTTCTGCTTGTGATATATGATTTCAGTCTCTTTGTAGTCAAAATATATGCTGACTCATTGAGCAAGTCTTATTGATAATGTGCTGGCTTTGAAGGTTTGGAAAGGTCAAGGATCAAGAAAGTGGAGACATGGGCAACATGATGGTTTCTTTGTTCAATTTGAGTCACCTCTCCTGCGAAAACTATGGTTTATACCTAGTTCCAATGAAAAGGGGCAAACACTATGCAGGTTACTCTCTCTCGCTCTCTCGCACTCGCTCTCTCGCTCTGATATGCTAAAATCTTATCCCTCAATAAAGTTTTCCCATAATTTAGCCATGAATTCAAGTTTTTGCATAGCTGAAAGTAGTTTTAAAGTAAGCATTTGTACGATGGTACCATATTCCTTGTCTAATTGCTATATATTCATTCTCCCTTGGACAATTTTCTTTTACAACACGTCAATCTGGAAACTCCATTTATTACTGCTGCAAGTGATTGAATTCAGTGGCATGGATTGGATATTTGAAAACTTCATACTTCCTGGGAGCTTTTCTGTCCAGACTCACTAAGAGATGGCCTCTTTAGCTCAATGTTAGAAACTCATGGTAGATTGTATTTGCTGCTGCAGAGGATTGTCACCATTGGTTTTACTTTTTATGGTCGTAAAGATTGGCTTCTTTCTTGTTATACATGTTGAAAATCTTGGTCTCCCAGCTGGCTGCTTTGTGACGAAGCACATTCTTTATGCTTACTACATTTCTTCTATCCTACTTCTTTAGTTTATCAAAAACTTGACACTTAGAATGGTCGTCTTATCGTTCAACAATAATAGTACCTCTATTATGCAATTTAATTTTGCATTGAACCCAGTGAAACCTAAATAGGCCTTTTTTTTCCAGGGACCCTGAAGTTTTGGATATTGGTGCTCATGAAGTGCTTCCTCGCTTATTCAAAGAAAAGCTGCTCAATTCTTAGTGATATTCTGCTAGCTAGATTTTATCGAAAGACATTGATCAGCACACTGGAGTGGTTAAGTAAGGGAACACATTGGAGAGAACACTGGGATGCAAATGCAACTTCCTACTCTAATATAATGCAAGGTGCTACCCTGGCCATATTGTTCATGCCCTCGATTGTGGACTTGCGAGAGTTTTTTTGGGCTTGTTGAGTGAGAGCTTTCTGCAGGCATTTTTATCATAAAATCGCTTCCTGTATTTGATGGGCTTTGACTCTGTAATTAATTGAAATCATTTGCTACTCGGTCTGCATTTGCTCATATTGGTGTTGCAACTCTTTGGGATCAGTTTGCATATTACTTCATATGCCTGTCTTGAAATATCCATGTAGAGAGAGCTCGATATTGGACCTATACGTCTTGTATGTTGTCTTTATTGTCCAGTTTTTAACAAAATCCAGATATAGGCATGGAGTAAAGAACTTTGAAAGTATGTAGACAACAATTTCAATACTTTGATTCATAGTTACTTTGTTTAACTATTTTCCACGTTGAAAACACGGCACTTCTTATTTCCAGCGCATCATCAGAGAGCAGTTATTCTAAGGCTCCTTTGCAGAAGGCGATGGAGGAGTTGGCCTGAAAAATCTTATATTAATTAAGAAAATCATATCATTTACAAAGCATAGTTCAAACTTCTACTCAAGTGCCATTGTAAAATCTTACAAAATGTGGGTTTGAAATTGGTTGTTGAAGCGGCTTCACCGGTTAGTCTGATGTACATAAATATAGCAGGCCGGTTCTAGAGCCTTTTCAACCCCATCTTCGCTTAGAGCACCAAAATCTAAAGCAAAGCCTGTGTCTTTGTTAACTTTTCATCAATGCATGGTTCATTATCCAGTAGGGCATACACCCATAGAAATGCAAACATGAATACTTTTAACAAAATGATTCTCTTGGCCGAAGAAGCCACAGAACAATGAGCACTGTAGTGGAATCTTGTTATTCTGCTCCATGACAGTCAATGGACCTCTCCTGGGTCCTTTCCGATCGGACTTGATGTTGACAGCCCTGGTTTGTACCCTCTTCCCTTAACTCCAATTCTCTGAACCTGTACCGGTTAATTTTCATTTTTTAGAATTTTAGTCAATCGGTAATAATTCAAATAATCGTTGATTCTCCGTGCTTCTGCAGTGCGTAAGTTGAATTGCATACCTGGCTCCGTCGGTAAGCTGAGACAAGAAGAGCTAGGAAAAGCGGCCCTAGTAAAAGCGAAAATGACTACATTTTGTCTGCTTACAACTTGGTGTTGGCCTGAGATTATAGTCTGAATTCTAAAAGACCGTTTCCTATTCTGCTTTACAACTTTGGCCATGGATTCACGGAGAAAACTAATGCATTGGTTGGTACAAGTCTCTGCCCTTCTACCGAGCAATAATGAAGTTGTAATGCAATTAACAGTTCAAGGTTATCAGAAGTCAGAACATTAGCTTAGCTTCTTGAATTTGAGTCAATTACTGGATTCATCAAGAATTTTCCAGGAAACGAATTTGAAGTAGAAAATATAAAGAACTTTTAAGCTCTGGAAAAATGGTTTACACTGATTAATTTATCCTGATTTTACAGCAAATTCAAACCACTATAACACATAATTAGTTTAAAGCATACAAGCATCCTCATGATAATCCTATCTTCCATTTTTGGATGAATCAGATTAGACATGGTATTTCCACTGTGATGTACATTGTTTGCTAGCTAGATCCACGCTCATCAGATTCCATTAAGCTCGACAAACTCCAGCCTTTGATCATTTGTAGATCAGACGTTATCGTCTTGTGAGTTGTATTCAACCACAGGATTCGATTTGCATCTATGTAATATGAAACTGCATGCTGCAACGGCGTCTCCCACTGTAAGATAAATCCATTCCTGACCAATGTTTTCAATGAACTTGGCATTGTCTAGCTTCTTAATCACTTCGCTTCTTGGGTTTGCGAGCACAAGCTGGAACATAACAGCTTAATGCATCAGTATCAGTTACTATATTAAACAAACTGGAGGTAGAACAACAAATAATTAACTAATAAATGATAAGCAAGTTTAAACAATAAAATTACCTTGAGACCTCTTCTATCAACAGCCTTCTTGACTTCTTCAAGCGCGCTGATTCCACTGGTATCAATGCTTGCAACATCTATAATAAAAATACGTTTTCAGAATCAGGATTAAGTTAGAGAGTCATTTTGTTTATTATTTATATTTAATTTGAATAATTGCTTACTGCTCATATCCAATATGACATAGTGCAAGCCGGTTTCTCCTGAAACTTTTAATCTGTCTTCCTCGTCGAAGATCCATCTCGAGATCCTGAGAAAGGAATTACCAGCCAAGATTCTTGTCAGTCTTGTGCACAGTACAATAAAATTGCATTTAAGATGTGATAAAGTGAGTGTTTATGTACCTTTCTCTTAGGTAACTTGCATTGGCAAAGTAAATTGGTGCATCAATCTGGAGAATTAGAACTCCAGGAACACTGTTAGCAACTGGGTACTGATCAATACTTCTGTAGATCACAGAGTTGGGCAAGTTGCCCAAAACAATCGTTCTAGGCCTTGCAACAAATAGCAGCACCCTAAGCAATGAAATTGTAACCTGCATTCAAAAACATTGCTCGCATCAATGATGTTTAGCAATTTACAGAAAAATTTATGCAATAGAAAAGTTAGAATTACTTACTGCAATAACTAATCCAATTTCAACACTGCCGAAGATCACACCAACGTAAGCACTCATGCATATAATGAAGTCGAATTTGTCAAGTTTCCAGAGGTGAATGGCAGCTTCGTAATCAATTAGGCCAAGCATCGCGGCAGTAATTATAGAAGAGAGCACCACAAGGGGGGTGTAGTGGAACAAAGGTGTCAGAAATAACAGTGTCAGCATCACAGCTGTGGCCATTACTATATTCGACACTGCAGTCTTGCAACCTGCATTGAAATTCACCGCCGTTCGCGAAAATGGCCCTGCAATCGTCGTTATTATCCAAAATATCAATAATTTCCCGCGAAGTCGGGGGTACTGTGCAGTTGGGCTAGAGATCATTACCCACCCCCTTTAACTATGGTACAAAATTTGTCTCTATGAAAAATTGGGCTGGGCCTTAATTCAGAGTCGGATGTTGATACCTGTGGTCAAGTAGCAAGAAGTGCAGGAGCCTGCAACATTCATCATTCCTATGGCAATCATCTCTTTGTTCCCATCTATTTGGTAATTCTTGAACATGGCAAAACTTCTTCCAACCGCGATTCCTTCCTGTGCATCCATCGTGCTAACCCCTTTTAGATAAAGAAAGCCTAATTCATCCCCTAACTAGATTTAAACTAAGACTTATGGTTAATGTTTCGATCATAACGATAGCCTAACATACAACTTACTGCACACGTATAACAGGATGATAGTCCAAACAAAAGTCACTGGAGAAAATAGACATATGGGACCCCGTCAAAAAATAGACATATGAGAAACTGAACAGGGACTTACAGCAAGAGCAATGACGCCAGTTATAAAACCAGTTTTAACGGCTGTCATCAGATATGGAGACCCAAGAGCCAACTCTGATAACGATGGTGGATTCAGCCCTTTTTTCAGGTGCCCAATCTGCATCCATCACAATACATGCGGTCACGTATAATTTGTATGAGTGGGGTGAATAACATAATTAAGACGTAGATACAGATATAAGTAGCTCTCACACACCACTTGGACGCCGTGTTTCTCGGCATGAGTCAGGTAAACGAGGACGCTTCCCAAAATAACAGAAGTCAGAGGTGCCATTGCATTTATCCAAAAGAAAGTTGGCTTTCTCTTGCTCTGCATGCAGCCCATATTATATCAAACTTACTGAATTGAAAGCATACCCACAATTTTAGGCGTTTCTCCTTAACTCTTTCTAGCAACCTTACTGGCAACGATATAGGGTGTAGTTTTCGATACTGATTGGGATTATTAACCCTAAGGAACCTAATGATAGCCTCGAGGTTAAAGAAAACCCACTTCAAAAGTCTTATGATTATTGTTATAGGTGATGCTCTTGATTGATTCATTAATTATGGCGGCAAGGCAACTAACGGGAAAATGAAATAAAAGCTTAACAAAGCATCTCTACTTACGAAGTATCGAGTGAGAACGAGGAAGAAAAGGAAACAACAGCCTAGCACGCCACTTTCCCATCTCCACTGTAACCACCATCATCGTTATTACATTGGAAAAAAGGAGCTTAACTTTTTTGAGGTTAATATCAACGAAGACAAAAGCTTTAGTGCATATGAAAAGCAAACCTGATGTGTTTGGCTAAAAACGGAGCGCATAACCGAGACAAGATCGGTGGCATGAGTGAAACTAACCAGCCCGAGAATCCCTTTAAGTTGTTGAAGACAAACAACTGTTGCTGCCCCGCCCATAAAACCCACTATTGTTGCCTGTGATAGAAAGTCCACTATAAAACCGAGCCTGCAATTATATGTTAAACGTTATTAGATAGCCATTGAAACGCCTTGGAGTTTGATTTGATGTGTTTCGGCTACTATATATGCAACAAGACAAAGTCCCTTGAGAATTGAGATGTTGAATTTATTTACTTTCACAAAAAAGACAAACGAGTTAAAGATGCTGACCTCAAGAAGCCAAGAGCAGCTTGGAAAACTCCAGCAAAAAAAGTAGCTGTTAGAGCTAACTGAACATACAGCTTTGGGTTCTCAGTAGGGTTAACCTCTTTCCCTAACATGGAAGATATTAGAAGTGATGCAACAGCTACTGTGCCCACTGCCAGATCTTTTGAGCTGCCCAGCATGGCGTACACCAATGGTGGAACAAAGCTAGAATCTGCATTTCTCAATAAAAAAGAGGGAAAGTTCCAACGTAATCAATTTTTATATATGAAACTTGCATGGTTATCTTTAAAAAAATGAAATGCAATTGCTTTCAGCACTTACATAATCCAATAATTGGCGGCAAGTTGGCCAAATTTGCATAACTTATCCCTTGAGGAACTGCAAGACTGGCAATAGTAATCCCTGCGATAAGATCAGCTTTGAAGAACTCGAAAGTGTAACGAGGAGCCCATTCAAGAATGGGCACAAAGTACTGCAAGGCTAACAAAAACTTCCGAGAAACCGGTTGGTCCTTGAATTGCCTAAAAGGGTCATCAGGGAAAAAAGTTTCCTTCAGACCGGACTTTAGTGAATTGAAAAACGGCTTCGCTGGAGGAATTGAAACTCGATGCGGGCATTCATAGTCAGGGTTAACCATTTGAAGATTAGGGTAATAGATTTCCCTACAAAGACAGAAATTATGATCTATATGTAGATATATAATGTCGTGAATAAATATCGTTTTCGCCAACTGCAATATATGTATATCTATATGAATATGGGCGGTTGTACAAGGATTAACGCTGGTATTTGGCCAAGTTTGGTGACATGTTTTCTCAGTACGGTGAACTGAAATGATTAAGCAAGACTTTGGAAATGAATGGTGCTAAAGAGTTGGCTATATGATGAAAATAAGGTAAGGGAGGTGGCTCTATATATAAGGTGACGATCGAGAAGATAGTGTGCTGTGTGCGTGACTAATGGGTGTGAGATATCCGATCCAAGTGCACTACAAAAAGAAGACTGAAAACACGTCATATTTCCAACCTCTTTTAGACCTCTGGCCATCCACTTAGCTTGCTTCCCCAACTCTTGACATCAACAGATGTACGATAGCAAACGTTTAGCAGAAATGGTGTTGTTTCCATTGGATGAATTTTTCTAGCCGCACACGTGGTAGTTCACTGATTGCAAAGCACAGCTAGCTGAAGTTGGGGGATTCAGGGAGGATATGCTACATACATATTTGTTAATTATCGCTTTTTGGGAGCTGATTAATTGATTTTAGTCGATATCATATGGCCCCAACTTCGCATACAAATAGGACAACTAGCTGTTGGCTACTGCGACTAACGCATTCTTTATACATCAGTTTATAATCACTTGGGTTTTGCATCAAACAACACTTACTATCGTTAGTATTCTGTCGAATGATTGATATCTTGGGATTAGCAAAATTTGATTGGCTCACAACAGATATATTCCAACCCATTAGATCCATTGATATATGATCCTCTTATGTCAAAAGAGGAATGCAGCAAGCACCATACTTGCTTAATGTAATATGCAACTTGGGTATCTAAAAGATTTTGCATGCCGATACGGAAGTATTGAATAGATTTGAGTTATTAAAATTTGTACACTTGTGAATGACTTTCAAGTCTATATTTGTATCTGATATCAGTCTTGGAAACAGTAATATAATCGGTTAATTAGGGTTTCAAAATTATAACTCCAAATTTAGGATTAATTGTGTCCTATTATTCTTTTTCTTCTCCGGCATTAAATTCTAAATGAAGTTTAAAAATTCGTGTAAGTTCATAAAGCTCAAGGATGTTCTATTTACATTCAACCATCAAATGTATTTTATTTGAATGGAGAATTTTTGGGTACAATCTCAAGCACTCCAATCTAAATCACAACAAAATAATAACATGCATATCAAACACTTAGTAAAAAATAGATTTAAACTCTCTTGATCTGAATGACTTTGAAATTGGATGGTGAAAAGTCATAGAATAATATATCATGATTCATGAATTGGAATTGAACTGAATGTTTATCTGTCCATAATATGATGAAGATTTCATTGCCTTTCTAAGAAATGTACTCTTTTAGACCAAAGAGAAGAAAAAGGAAACCTATGGGATTTATGAGTTCTGTGGAGAACTGTCACTGCGAAGCAACCTGGGTAGCTCCCCTCCCTTGGTGGAATCCCTGAAGTTGTGGGGTGTAACCATGTAATGTGTTTCATGTGTCAAGTGCCAGGGATTGTTGACAGAAAGAAATTAAAAGTTGGCAGAATTTTCATGACTTTCAAAAAGGTGTTAGAGAACTTCCTCTTCTTCCTTTCTCTCTATAATCATTATTGGAAGATCAATTTTGCCAATTACCCCTTCACTATATAACTAATTCCCCTTCTAGAATCAGTAATAAAAACTTACAGCAGACTATTAAGATCCTTTTATTGATCAAGCTTAAGGCATATGATTATAACATATTTTGAGGAGATATTTACACTAATTATGTTTCTGCTTCTCTGCAATTTGGCATTATTAGCTGTGATTCCTCACCCGAAAAACAAAAGTAACTACTTTATATACACTGACAATGGAGCAAGTCATCACCTAGTTACAGTGAGTTGTATACGCGTACTCCCTCTCTGGTTCCAGGAATATGTAGTGGATTTTCCAGAATTATTTATGATTCATAATTCATCATGCTTGATTATGAAAACTTTAGACAATTATGCTCTTCAAGAAAAGGTTTACTTCATCCATGTTTAAAAAATGCTGGAAAAGGAGTTGAGATATGGGTGATGACACCATGGATGACATAAATTCATGAACTTGATAGTATGACATAATAAAAAATATTTATGATACGGGTTTGGATTTCTATTGAAAAATTTAATTTTTTTTAAAAATAAAAATTTATATTTTTATTTTAAAAAATTAATTTATATTTTAAAATATAAACTTATTGAAAAAGAAGTACAAGTTAAAAAAAGAATAAAATTACAAGTCCTAAAAAAATAAATTATATTATATCGTATGATTAATTTTAATATTTTAATTATATTTTTTTAGGCACTTCAAGATAAATCGGTAATTATTGTTAAATAGAATTATAAATATTATTCGATTTGCCTTACTCCACTAAGTTATTTATTAATAAGTAAAGCATACATATACTGCCATAGTGAAAAGGATTTCATCACATTGTTGAAAGTAGTTAGGATGGAAAAGAAAAGTAATGCTTGTTTCTTGAACTTTTCATTTAAAAAGTTTTGAAATTAACAAAGGCAATGATGGAACCAAGTTAAAAACCTCCCCAGATGAACCTTTGTTTTCTTTCTTTGTCATCTTCTTATTATCTGCCAACCACCACTTAAAAGGATCATGTTGAATCACTTGGTGAAGACTGATGCATACAGGTAAGTCAAGATTGTTCTTCAACGAGAATAAAAAAAAACTGTTTAAAACCTAAATGACGAGACACAGATCAATTAATGGAAGAGAGAATCATGTCAACTGAAATGAAGCTGCCCATGTGGAACTGCTTCCCATTTGGTTGTGGGGGGCACTGTCATGAGCGTCACCATATATTAAATTGTTCTGATTAATGAAGAGATGATAACAATTGAGGGCCCGATAACATTATGAAGATTTGAATGCAAATGATTATCAATGCGTAATATTTCTGCTTATATATGTAGTTTGTGGCGGGCAGTTGAGAAAGAATAAGTGGGGAATCTTTGTTCAGGAGGATATATACAGCCAGCTCTGTTAAAAACAAGCAATTGGTTGATATAAGAGGCAGTTTCCAGCACGGCATGAGAGAGATTTGTGGCCTCAAGTAATTCATTTGCTGCAGATATTTACTGCAAGATCAACAATGGAGCTGTCCCATTTCAAACTTTTGACCCGTTGCTGGAAGAGAGCACAGAGATTCAGACACAGTATGCAACCCGGTTGGAATTTCCTGTATGTACTTAGGGAAACAATCAAAGTGCAAAGATAAACAATCAATACAGTGTGAGAAAACTCTATATGACCTGCAACAGATGCTCCAATACTGCTTCCACATAGAATATTTATGTATTTTTAAATTCCCACATAGGTAACCTTTTCTTCTTCAGTACCTATTCTATTGTGTTCTTTGCATAAACATTGATCTACTTTAGAAAAGAAAATTTTAGGTAAAATAGTCTTACCAAACTCCCTGTGGTGCCAAAACTATTTTATTTAAAACTTTTTCTAAACTGCAAGGAAAGCTAAATTTTAGATCTCACTGTTGCCAAGCCACCTTTTCTAAAGGGAGAGCAAAAGAAAGTGATCACAGACAACAGGAGAAAAAGACGATGACAAACTCCCTCTCTCTTCTACATTTATTATCAACTGCGTGGCCTGTGTCCATCCACATTCTACTCTAGCTTTACTTGCCAAATAAAATCAAATATTAATTTCTTTTAATCACTTTCCAAAAATCTGATGATCACTTATAGGATTCTGTCGATTCCAACATCTACTTGCATTTCAAGTGATGCTGGTAAACCCTTTCCTGCTACGCTTCGAAATGCGGAATAATAATTGGATATCGTTCTCCCTGGCCCCCAATGCTGCATTATGGTTCAGTTTGTGGGTATATTGACTTGCTTTCAGCCATAAATTTGCATGTCCAGTATGAGCAAGCCATATGTTTTTGATTTTCCTTTTTCTTTTCGAAGAAGACGAGGATCATCCTCACCATATTCTAATTGGCTTACATGTATTCGTAGAGAAAACTATCACCAAGTATCAAATGCTTCATTTGATGCTAAACGAAGTAAGATATAATGCAGTACTCTTCATCGAGCCATATTTTGAACTTCTTTTCCCTTCAACTTTCAATCATTTTACAGATGAATTTGCGCACAAGATCTTGTCAACGATTTCCCCGAGAAAAAGAAGGTAATAAGACAGCGATACATTGACAAGTGCTTTTTATATAGGGAAAGGATTACATGTGGATGGAATAATTCTGTTTTAAGGACAAAAGTAAGAAAACATACAAAGATCGGATAGTTGACCTCATTCAATAATAGCAGAAGTGGGAATTTGAGATGGGCTAGTATCTGACTGTATCAAGTGCCCTTTCATTCTTTTATGATTTGATTGGTTTAAGACAAAGGAAACCCCATTGGAAAAGACACTTTCAAATGTTTCTGGGGTAGGAATTTCAGCTCTCTTGGACCCATGAATAGCTTTCTTCTCATACCAAGGTTTTGCTTTTTGGGCAGCCTGATATGGAATGGTCTTGAATATTCTGCAAATTTTCTTGGCCACAGGACCATGCAGCGCCTGGCCTGGCCATTCATTCATATTGGATGGGTGGATGGAAACTATTTTTCAAATGATGATGATAAGATTATCCGCAAACTATTCTTCAACAATAATGGAAAACTTTAGTGAATGGTGGTATGATTTTTACAGGGAAACTACTACCGATGAGATGCTTATACAGCTCAGAGCCTGAAAGTCAGCTCCGGAACAAAGTGACGATGAAAAAGAAGTTACAAACGTGTGAAAATTGATTGTGGAATAATTCGGGGAAGAACAGGAGTTATTGTATGGGTTCTACCACAGAGGTTAATAAGATTAGTTACAGCAAATAAAGGATGTCATTGATTCAATTAGCATCAGGGATTGTCTACAATGCATCCATTTATCTGAAATCCAAATTTTTTATTTCTTTTTGCCGTGTTCAAACTTTTAAGTTGTTCGTTTTAAATTATCCATTTTGTATTTCAAGTTTTGTATTAAGAGATGTAAAATACATTGCATGTATATTACAAATTCCCTTGGCATTTTCTTCTAACCAAAGTGATTATAATATGAATGTCATTAAACATGCGTTGTGTTACCCAAATCCAACAAAAGAAATGGAACAAATTTTTCTTAAGCCCAAAAAGCCTATGTCATGCTTATTTCAAACAAATGCATACTAACAGTGTGAAAGTTTTGAGAAAATAAGGGAGAGGAGAAGAAGAAAGAGAAGAAGAAGAATAAAAAAAATAGGAGACGGGTAAAGGTAAAATTTTATTCTATTTTGAAAAATTTAGAGAAAATAATAAATTTGTTTTAATAACTTGATAGTTAAAATTATTATTTTTATTATTTTAAGTTATTGAACACTAAATCAATAGATTTTGTGTTAAATTTGATAGTTAATTAGAAAATTTTTAAAAAATTATTAAAAATTAAATGAATATTTGTAGAATTTTGATTGAGGGTGAAAATATAAAGATTTCAAAAATTTTATTCCATCTCGTAAATTAAAAATTTTATGTGAAAATAATAAAAATTTTAAGTTCAGAATAAAATTTCTTATGATTTAGGGTGAGATAATAAAAAGTGTAAATATTTATAAAATATCTTTATAATTACTTATATCTTAGAAACTTTTTTATAATTTATCATTATTAGTAAATTTTTTATCTGAAGAATTTAAATAATTTATTTTAATGATTATATATTGATAAAAAAATAATATTATGTAATGCTCGAGAAGGAAAATAAGGAGCGAGGGAGTTGTAAAAGTACATCTACTTTTGATTCAGGTAAGTAATTCACATATAATTAAATGTTTTAATAGAAAAATTTATGCATAAATTATTCAAAAATTTAGTAACATTATTATTGTTGAATTATGCTTTTGATGCTTGCAATCTCATAAATAGATATAAATGAATTATATTGTTATTATTGCGTGTAATTGGATTATGAAATGTTGTATGACCTTTAGCTAGTATCGATGGTTGTGGATTTAATTTTAATTCCTCAATGAAAGTCAATAAACTTGAAATCATGAATGAGCGTTCCTTGGGTATAAAGCCCTTAAAGTAAGCAGACTACACGTTTTTTAACGACAATCTTTGAGAATAACCCACCTAAATTATACATTGTACACAATAATAACTACCATGTATTGTTATTTTAGTATTCTATATATACTTATTTATACTTATTTTCGTTATATTAACTTGATTAATTAGGAACATAATTATTTTTAAATTTACTTGATGAATAACAGTTGTATATGAATATGTAATGGGCTTTAGCTCACTATTTAATTTCAAGTTTTTAGATGTAGAAAAAACATATAAATCAAGAGGAATGCTGTACTTTTTGCTAGAAATACTTTAGGTGGACTATTTTGTGATGTACATTATAATTGATTTTTAGGTGGACTATTTTGTGATATACATTATAATTGATAGAACGTTAAGAATGATTTGAAGACTATAAAATTTAATTATCATAATATAAAAGTTTTTTATTTATATTGTGATGGGCATAGTTTAGAATTTTATAAAATATATTAAAAGTGTTTTAAATTTTTAATATATTGAAGGCCTATATGGATATCGCTTGTGTTAGAAAAATTTTGCCAACATGTTCTTCAACCACTCCCTTTCACGCCACTTCAACCATTCGTAGCAGGTGAAATATTTTAGAAGTTAAAAGGGCTAATGATTAACACATTCAAATGATCAGGCAGGCAGTTTCCATTAATTATCGTAGGAGCAGGAAAAAAGTGCAGGACCATGAAATGCTGCATTGTTGATTGTAATAAAGACAGGCATTTGCTCATGGAAAAGTTGGGCAGAGCCTGTAAACCGAACTCAGCAATGTTTTATTTTGCTGAAATTATTTGTATGATAAAAAAAATTTCTTTTACTTTCCGTGGAAAAAAAAGTTTTCCATCACTGTGTGTGTTGGATTCTATTAAAAGCCTTGCATAAAGTATTGAAACCTTAGAAGTTGACTGCATGCACTGATGAACTGGAGGTAACAGATATTTACAGTTTCTCCTAGTGCTACTCTAATTGTTTGTCTTAAAGGATAGTCTAGTTGGTTTAAAATCTTAACGTGAAAACAGCGAGTTAAGATATCAATTTTCCTCATATTAATGGTGAAAGGAAAATTTCTTTAGTTTATGTCCGTGCATGGGAGGGGATTATACTCAAGATGACTTACTGTTTGTGCATACACAGTGCTTGTAAGTTGTAACATTCTGCATTAAAAAAAAGATGCTTATGTGACCATTTCATGAGTCATCTCATGTTCAGTTTTCAACGATCAGTGTCAGGAGAGTGTTTTGTTTCATGCGTTTTCTTTAGCCATCGATCACTTCAGATAAGTTTTTCTCTCTATGAAAGGGAAGAAGAAAAGAATCTTCAGAAGGATCTGGTAGGTTTGATTCCTAAATTGCAAAGCAGGAAAGCATAAGCATGGAAGATTGTCTTGTCATCGTGAATAATGTGGAGCAAATTTTTCAATTTTCTACACAATGGAGAAGGGCTGCTAAGTTCTTGACATTGAGGGGATTTTTAGCTATTCAGGCACAAAGAAGCAATCTCTTGGTTTTTCTCTGCATTAGTATGAAGACAGAAGCAGAATGGTCCTAGTTCTAGAGTGGATGTACAGAATCCCTTTGGACACATACAGCAAAGAAATTGGCATCTGATCAGATATCCACAGAACAATTCATGGCCTGGGAAAAATCACACTGGATAAATTTCTATAGACAGAGAACAAATATTTGTGTTCCTACATTTTTATCCATAATGCTTGCAGGTCATTTGCCTTTGGCTATGTATATGAAACACATTCAACCAAATCATGCAAAAATATCAAAAACAAAAAGAAATATAAGGATCTACACGATACAATGCTTCCTTTGCAGTGAAGGTGGAAATTGGGAACGAGAGAATGTAAGAATTTCTTTATCGAGCACTTCACTTTATTTGGGTGGATCTTCTCTTATTGGTTAAGTGTTTGCATAATTATCTAGTCCGGCATAATTTCTGGTCACAATGGGGAGGAGAGATGCACTGTTAGTACCTATCTCCATGGTGCTGCAATCACAAAAACCAATATTACATTGTGGTTAGACGTTCAGAGATCACCATTAAGCTTCACACTATGCGCTAGGAGTAGGAACCGTGTATTTTCTTCCTCTAGAATGCATTTCTTTTGTCTGTAATTCAAAGCAGAGTATTGGAATCTTAGATCATTTTATACTCACATCATATGCAACAAGGGATCTGCAGTACTTGGCGCTTGTGAGCACTGTACTGGTTGTGGATCCGCACTCACTGTCTTTGAGTGAGACTGTTGATCGATCAAGCTTAATGGACCATGGATATTGGATATTTTGAGCTGTAGATCCCAAATGCGAAGATGACCTCTGCATTCGCACAGCCCTTGGGATATTTCTTCCCTCCGTGGACACCCTCCTCCGGCTTGGTTGCCTCTCAAATGAATCTGGCCTTGACTTCGGAGCACTTTGCGACCGGACTTTGGCCCTTGAAGATTCTGTATTAGCCATGTAATTGGGGAATAACGGGTTGTCATAAGAAACAGATTCTGCAATAGGAAAAGTATCCATTGATGGGTCTGGTTTGGACGCAGCAGAATAGTATTGTGGACTGCCCTGTGCTGTGCAATAGGAATAGTCCTCAAAATGACCACTCCAGGCTCTGGGACTCATGTCAGTCAGAGCTGATGGAGCCGGAGAGACCACATAATTATCTTGCTTTGTGTATGCATTATGTGATGCATAATTTGTGGAGAATCTGTGTTCTGCTCTTTCAGTTAGTGGACAGCTTGAGAAGCTATTTCTGCTCTTTGAACTTCCCTTTGATTCACCTTGATCCATCTCGACTATCTTAACGTTTTCTTCCATGCCTCCATCAATCTCCTGTGGGCACAAAAACCAGATTGCTGGCTTAAGTAGATTTTTTGTTAGATTGCAGTAAATAATAAAGAACAAAAGAGAAAGACATGCTTCTCCAGGCAAGGAAAACAGCGGAGAGTTTCTATTTCTAGTTTATGAATTAGTATTGAATAGTACTGTTTAATCAAATTCATACAACAAGTCTGACCAGAATGATAAGATGTAGTATGTGTTTGATTTCTAATTTTTGTTCCACTTGACTCAGAGATTTTAAGGGAAGACTATTTATGAGTGAGAATTATTGGCATTAGCATATGCACTCACAGGATATCCATGCCTAAACCGATTTTCCTGTGGTGATTTTCTGTAGACAGATTGCCTATGACCAAGCGGTGGCTTTGGCTCTTCAGCCATGCGGATTCTCTGAGCTAGGGCTCTAGCCTGGATTGTCACCAATGCTTGCAGGCACTGTAATTTGGCCTTGGCCTGTTTTCTCACCAGGTGACCTCTTACCAATGCTTGCAACTTTACTAATCCTTTTAGTGCACACAATGCCTTTCTTGCCTGAAAGACCGCAAACAATATTGTTGAAATTTTCATCGTGGAAACATTTGGATCTTAACAAGTAAAAATGGAATTTTAGAGTTATAAACCAAATAAGAACGGAAAACAGATTGAATTTTTATGGCAGCAGCCTCTTTAATGGCACTGGCTCTCCCTGTGGCAGCAGCAGTTAGCCGGATCGGTGCAGCTGTCACAGCTCCAGCAGTAGCTGCTACCACAGCCGGGGCATGCTTCTTCTGCTCGCCCTCATTATCTTCTGTAGGAGTCTGCAAAGCAGGCAGTGTTGTGGCAGCTGGCTCTGTAGAATTCAAGTCCTTGGGAGCTGCTGCTGTAGCTGAAGATCTTCGAAAACTCCATCTCCTTTTTTCCTTGAGAATTGTCGGTAGGATCAAAGGGGGAGTTGTTGGATTCTCTGTGACATTTGAAGAATTCTGATTACTCGTACAATTTTCTTTCTCTTTGTCTTTCTTCCCTGTCAAGAAACTTTTAAGCCATCTGCCTGTCTTCCCCATCCCTGTCAAATGCTACTAAGCTGCCATTCTATCACACACAAGAAAATATAGAGAGAAGATTGTAAAAACTGATAAGTAGATCTCGCCTGCTCTATCTTGGATAAGTGGCTTTCTGTCTTGTCTTATTAGATCAGAAATTAATTGCACTTCTTTGACAGCCTGACCTTACTGTCACATTATTTCCCACGCGGTGGCCACTATTTTCAGAGGACGATTTGGTGCTTTTGGTACTTGTTCAAGTAAGGCCAGCATAAGAGAAAAGAAACAAAGAGGAAGCTCTCTAGTTAAGCCACCTTACACACCCTAGAAGACAAATTGCATAGATTCCTTGCTTTGGATGTAAATCTTTTAGCTTCCCATTTTAACCTTGCAAGTCAATGTCATTCTGTTATTGTCAACAAGGATTCTAAGGTAATTATTTTTATATTTATTTATCTCATGGCTAAGATGGTATTGCTTAACTTGGGATGGATAGGTTCAGAAACCATGTGAAAATAGGCAAGAGAACATGCAGAATCCTTGTAAAATACTCTATTTTGAGGATAGAAGAGCTGTCCCATAGGGGTCAGGAATTTAGAACTTGTAAAGATTGCGGGGTAGTGGGCTCCATACAGAAACGTCTGAGTAGGGGTCTGGGATGTGCACATGCCCCATTTTATCCTCGCTTGGTGGAGCCTTGTATTCTCAGTGAAGTTCTTCCATGTTCCCAATGGCCCCAGCTCCCAAGCAAACCTCAGCTTTGATACTGAGACCTTCTAAATATATATATTAGGACATCAACGTGTTTTCAGCACACACCTTAAAACTATATATATTAGGACAAGAATCTGATTATGCCAAATATATCTAAAATCACAAGGATGCCTCGTACAGTAAATTTTAATTTTTGTGTTCTTTCTTCTCAGGATCAGAGCACACGTTAACAGGACAGGTTACTAAATCATCTCCTCTTTCCATGTTATCATCTCCAGGAATCCCAAAGAGGGTGGTTCAATATCTTTGATATCCCTCCAATCGGATACACTGGTATGTAATGAAGAGAATTTGAGGCCAGTTGTTGGGGAGACAGGAATAAATTTCCCTTTGGCTTTGCTTAGAATAAGAAGTTCACTGTGTCAGGACTCCGAGTAGCTACAGTAGTATAAGTGAGGTAAATAAAGTAGATGTCGTGAACTAAAATGGAGTGATGGTAACTGTGACCATGTTTAAGAGACATTCATTATGAGTCAGTTCAGAAAGGCATTCTAGATTCAACAATTTAAGATTCCAATTATAGAAGCAAGGCGAAGGACTGCAAAACAGAGTTGGTTTAACCCAGCTTCCGCCGGTTTTATATATATTTTATAGTGGCTATATTCATTTGTAAATTTCTTCCTATTCCTATAACCATCGAATGAATTTACCCCGTTAATGGCAGATCTAGTCCATGCTAAAACAAACAGGCAAGGTATTGAAAATGATGACATGCATCCAGGAAATAAAAGGGTCGGTTCCAAATCATAGAAATACCTGCGTAATCTGCAATGTTCATGCATTATATATGTTTTTCCAGGTCTTAATGATTGTATCAACATGCACTTAAACAACGGCAATAATAGCTGGTATTTTTATATTTGAATCAGATGATCAACTTCAAGATCCTCTGAGCCTGTTGAAAACACTGGTTCTCAGTGCATGAACACTGAAATAATGGGGTCGGCAGCATCTTAACTATCAGAGATGATTAATTTCTTGTAATTGTAGCGACATATTATGTTAAAGATAAAAGAGGATTAGCTGGCATTCACGTGGTGTGTTTATATGCTTTCCCCTTTGACTAAGTGTTTGGCTGTCGGAAGCATCATAGAAGCTGTTTTCTTTCACTAATCCCTCTAAATCTTAATTAGCTGGTATATTATCAGCATGTCTAGTACACAATTACATCCTTCACAAACTTATTTCGGGGTCGAATTTCTCTTCCCCTTGGCAGTTGTGGATTAATTTGCACAGCCATAAAAATGCAGGGGAAATCACCAGATTGCTGATAGAATTGAGATTGGAACAACATCAATGCAAATTCATTTGATTCAGGAATCAGAGGACTGACATTTAGAAGTCATTCAAGGTATAATCTACGTTTTCCCACAGCATATACTAATTAAGTTTGGAAAAACAGTCAATATCCCTTCAAAAACATTTTGTTATACAGTGATAGCAACATCATCATGTTCTTCCCTCAATAATATATGAGCTGATATATGTGTTGGCTTTGGGATCAAACAATCAGCAAGTTAGGTGTTGTATAAAATGGAATCTCATATTTATAATACAAAATTTTACATTATTCAAGTACTCACCACATGGGCAAGAAAAGATTTGTGCATGCATGTGAAAGATATGGGTTGCTTATTAGATTGAAGTTCCTTTTGCTCTTTTTGTTTGTATTTGTTACTTCCTTTTCCCCTTCTCAAATTGCTTCATGTGTGATTTGGATGGTTGGCCAGTTTCCCTTTATGGGTTGTCAATTCATGTGCTATTTGACAAGAAAGGAGGTGGATTCTTTTAGTTTATTTCCAACCTCGATACCTTTCAGGCTCCATTTGAAGCTTCCATCTTAATTTCATGCTGCTTTTCCTGCATGGACCACAGTCAAGACTGGAGATTGTACATTGAAGAAAAAGACAGGGATAGCTCTGATGATAATCCATACAGATTGCTTGTTAAGACTTCTAAAATTAGGACTAAATGTAAGCGCATGATTCTTTGTTTTGTGGTCCAACATTTTAAGCTCGATAGAGCCACAGTTTAGAAACTTATCCAAAAACCCTAAAACTCGGGCCCTCTGAAAAGAATAATATTCATCAGATATCTTCCTGATTCGATTTAACCAAAAACAATCAAGCACAATTGACTTGGTCTTGCTCTTTCTTATGGAAAACTGAACTTTAAGAATGAGGAACAGGTGTAACATCTTTCACCCATAAGAGTACCGATGTTCTTGGATCTTGCAGGGCTGGTTACCTTCCTATCATTGTGTATCTTCAAATTTCTCAAGCTGAATCTTCTGTTATTGCCCCCAAAAACCTCGGCAGTCTTTTAATTTCGTTAATCATATTAACTAGTTACTTGTACACATAATCCCAGAAATTGTACAGCCAAGTGACGGTTAGAAGGAGCTTCTCTATTTTATTCTGTCAGCCAGGCTTGTGAGTTGTGCATCTACTGGAGATCTCTTGCTTGTTAACGAACGTTTGAAGATGCATCGCTGTTATTTTGGGAAGCAATAACAGAATTGAAGGTAATCTAAGATCACAAATGTATCTGTCAATAGTACATCATTTAATTTGGCATGCTGCCATCGGTTTAATGAAGGCTTAAATTTGTCTGCAAATAGCCACCGTTCTATTAAATTTTCGAGAAAGTTTAAGGCCAGATTGCCCCACCATATCATCATCATTGTCATGATTCCAAGTCTAACTTTGTTTGCTTTTCATGGATTCATTAAAAAGCTGGCAACTGCCATCTAAATCCTTTCAATCGAGTACTTGATGTAATTAAAGCGTTTATTGGTGATCTGGGTAAAACTGTAGTGCACAAAACCAGAGCTGAAAGAGGGAATGGCCGTACAGTTTCTCCCTGCATTCAATTCATTTGACAAATGGGTCCAGCACTTTGGGCCCAAAGATTGAGCCTATCATTGGAATGAGTCACTCACAACGGAGCCCAAACTCCTAGAAGGTCAAGAACAGCGCATGTTCTGAAGTTGTCGTGCCATTATTGTCTGTCTTAACATGTAATTTCCACGCAGCTTCGTCTTTTTCGTAGCGAATACCGGCGGAAACAGCCAGGAAAATACAAGGAGAACAAACCAATTTGACAAAGATAATCGGCATTAGACATACATTTGAAGACGTGTACTGAAATCCCGTAAATTATTATTGAAGCAGAACTGCTGCGAGTGCTTGTTGATACAGAAAGATTCCGGAATGGCTGGCATGTGTCCTGGAATAGGGTTGCCCCAAAGGAGGAAGATACATAAACAGCACCGTCCAGATTCTCCATCCAGCCGCATTGAAAACCCTCTAACCGAACGCCATGAGCCATTGATAGCAGCCCTGAGCAACTTAGATGAAACAGTACTAAGGGCTCGCCAACGTCTTGAGCAGAAGCTTGGCTCCTTGCATCCTTCTTCCAGGTTTGTCCTGATATTCTTTATTTCCATTTCCTTTGCCTTGTGTACATAAAGTTGAGATAAAATTGTTGTTAAAATACGGATTATTGAGGATTAGACTGTTTGCTGAACCAATTTTTCAATTCAATTCATAAATAGTCAAATTCAGCATTTCTTTTTTGGGTAATTGAAATGGGTGTCTTGTTAAGATATTAAATGAGTCCATTTGAAACATATCCATTGTGGGGTGCCATGTTCTCTTCAAGTTTGATATCTACTTGAAAGTTGTAACCATTAAGAAACTCAAGTCCAAAAGCACACACGTGTTAACATCTGAAACCTTATTCAAAATTCTTTCTCCTGCAATTGCTACTAGACAAATACAGGTGGATCAGCTGTCAAGCTTCCTTTTAAAAGCCTGAATTTTTAGGATGTTGCTTAGATATTTATGAATTCTTCTCTAATACTGAAGCATTCGTATCAGTATTCAACAGACAGCAAAAATGTTAATGCTATTGTCCATCCTTATTGACATTGCCTAAATTCAAAAACTTATTAATGCTATTTTATTGGCAGCCATACTTTGTTCGCTGGTTATCCTGTTTCTTATAGATTAATGTGTTCAAAATTCATTACATGTATTAGCCCCTAATATAGTCACTTACATGCAGGTTAGGTGAACTGCCACAAAATAGAAGAAATGGGTGGTATCATGAGTCGGGTACAAAGGATACTTGCTTAGCCTCAAAATTATTAGGTAGTCGGTGGCACTCAAAACTCAAAAAATGTAAATCATTTAGGAACGTTTGTTCTGTTTGCTTGGAAGATTTTCAGGCGGAGCGAGAGGTTACGAAACTCTCATGTTCTCACAAATACCACTCAGAATGCATTCTTCCTTGGCTTGCAGCCCATCCTCATTGCCCCTATTGCCGAAACCCAGTCCTACTGTCCTGATATACTTTCTTCCTTGTGGAAAAAACCCAAACCAAATAGTATCATCTCTCTGAGGACTCTCGTTCTCCATGTTACAAGATTGATGGAGGAAGCAATGACTAACGTTAAAGCAGGCCAAGCAAGAATTACTGTAACAAGTAAATCTTGTTCTCTATAACAATAGTTACTAAAGAATTTTCTGTTATTGCTTACAGAATTTATTCCAGTAGGGAGGATCCATGTGAAATTAAATAGGTGTGGTGCGGAAGGCAAAACCGAATGGTTTCTATATGATGATATCTAATGTATACTTCACCAGCCTGTGTACATTCCTTTGATGAGTATGCTTTGCTTTGTGTACTGGCGACATGGGAATTAAGTTAACAGAGAGATGGTTATTCAGAAGGTCCAGAGATGTCATCTGCAGCGGTGAGAAGGATGACATGGACGGTGAAGATTGAGTATTTTTATGGTTATCATGTTTTTTCTTGTTGCTTCTGAGTGCTGGGTAACACTGGATGCAAAATAGATTTGTCATCTAGTGTATACAAAGTCTTTGAAGAAGAATTGACCTCCAAGTTCAGCTAACAGAGAGATGTTTCTTTGGAAGATTCAGTGATGGGGTCTCTGGTTGAAAATTGTGTTTCAACTACAGTGTTTGCTTTCATTTTTAGTTGTTCCAAATTTAAATTTTCAACAACTACTTCATAAACAAGAAAACAACTATATATATTGAATTTTTTAAGGTGTCATTTTCTTACATATCACAACTTGCTCTATAAACTCTACTGGCATGGCTGATTAGTGTCACAATACAAGGCAAAGAGATTCTGCAAGATTTCCTTTCGAAAACTTGTCAAGCAAACCAAAAATGACTTAATTCATTAAAATGGTTTCTGTTAATTTGCAGTCCTTCATATGCTGCTTCGGCTAACTCTTCTGTTCCCTTTAAGCATGGAATGATCTTCCTTCTAAACCCGAAGAAACTTCTTGTACTTGAAAGTTAGATCAGTTGAAAGAAGCAATATCTGGTTTTGGACAACAGCCCTATTGGCATGTGGACAGCGGTCTCTTAAGTAGACGCCAAGAATTATGCCACAAAGTCCTCATTTTCTCTTTACTGAACAGCACATTGCTGCAGGGCTGCCGTATGCCGGAGGTCTTCATTGTTAAACCCAAGTCCTCTGCAACGCCCTCATTTACCCGGCACCTTGTCTATTTAACCATAATCAAACCTTATCCGCATATTTATTCTACCCATAATCGCATTCAATCAAAATTGGGAAATGCAATGCACTTTCAGACTTGGAACAGCAAGTCTTTGATGTTATATTCTAGCATAACTTGCATCTTTTGAATATGAAATAAACTTGGTTTTAACACGTAGATGATAGGAAACCATTGATCACTTGGGAAAAAAATGGATCAAACCTTCTGCACTGCAACCTACCTTTTTTATTTATTTCTCAAAAAGCCAGTGTTTCACACTGTATCACATTGCCATCTTTCTTGAAAATGTGAACGTAATATTGTATTGATTTCTCTATTCTGTTGCTTCATAATTTGAAGGGAATCTCCTTGCGCATATTTTTTAAAATTTTTTATTTATATTTTAAATTTTTTGTAGTTTGATCTGACCACATTCATGTGACTGAAATTTAGAATTAAATTAAACTCAAGCGGTCCAGTCTTAAATCATCTAGAATATGCAGGCAAGTTCATACGAACTTTCTGATTTTTTGCGCAGAAAGTCCAATATGCAATGCTATTCAACTTTTGACACTTTCTAAGTTTCATCACCAAAAATCAGTTTTTTCCATATCAATTAATAATAAATTTCAAATCGCTTGTTGAGATGTTGATCAGAACAAGATCATGTGTATGCTTATGACATCGTGATTTGATGGTAACATGGTGGAACATGATTGGTTAGTGAACTCTCCAACCTCGAACGCCGGATTTATTTAACTGCTCCATGCAGCAATATTCAGGCAGCCGCGTTGACGTTTTAATTCCAAATTTCAATTGTTAAAGTCCCCACTTTGTCGTTAAAGATCTTACATTTCCAAACTCGATCAAGAACTTACTATAAAAAAAAACGTCTTACCAGTCTACACCACCTCTCTCTCTCTGATCATGGCTTCTGTTGATGTCATGCTTGTTCTTGCAATCCTCCTCGTTCTGCAGCCTATGGCTGCCATGGGCAATTTCCTGTCGCCTCTAAGTCCTCTTCTTGCGCCTTCCTTTGGTTTGTTGCTTGCATACTTTCTTAATAGATTGTTGCATGGTTACCTAAGTTGTTGAGTTTGGAATTTTATGTCTTTTTAGCAACTGGGTCAATCTTGATTTTCTGTTTTGTATGATTATGGGTTGAGAATTTGAAGAATGATGTTGTTGCTGTTATTCTTGTTGTTTTTTTGCGGTTACAGAGGATGTGTGCGAAAAAGTGAACTGTGGAAAGGGCAAGTGCAAGTCCTATCAGAATAACACTTTCTTTTATGAATGTGAATGTGAACCCGGCTGGACGCGAACTACTTTGGATGATAAAAACTTAACTCTCAAGTTTCTCCCTTGCATAGTTCCCAACTGTGAGCTCATTCTCTCCTCCATGTGGCTTACCCACATATCATATAATTATATAAATATAAATTTGTTAAAGTATATTTCTTGCTTATATCTTTATGTTGATCCCTGAACACGTTAACATCTTGTATGCCATGTGTTTGAAATAATTATTTTGGTGACTGTTGAGAGGGGGAAGCTCAGCTCCAGATGGTTTAGGAATTGTTGTGGGGTTCCAATGTAAATGGCTTGAAGTCTTGGATTAATCCCTGCTGATCTAGCAGTCCTGTTTTATTTGACTTGAGAGGATAATATGTGATAGTTTGGGAGTCCATATTTTGCTTAAAGGATACAAGAGATGGCAATATTTAGCTTCAGAAGTAAAGTGAGTCAAATGATTCACCATGAACACAACCTTTGCATCTACAAGTAATAACTGTGTGGGACAAGTTACTTTTTCGTTTTTTAATTCAAGTTGGTGGTATATGTTAATCACAGCCTAATTTAATTCATTGACTCATCACTTGTGTTTGGTGAGATTTGTTCTTGCTTCTTAGGTGATATGTATAAATACTTTTTTAAATATTATGTTGATTTCTAATCAAAGTTAACAACTGAGACCTCAATTTGCCTGGTCATAAAATACTGTTCATTTCGTTTGTTGTTTCATAATTGAAAACCAATATCACAGCTTTTGATGATGCTGATCATTTTGATGTTTTAGGTACACTCAACAATGCTTGCACGGATGCACCCTCACCCGTTCAACAGAAAGTAATCAAGGACAATGAGTCAATGTTTGATTGTAAGCATGACTCCCACACACTATTAATCTAGTACTTACTATTAATCATTATTTGGTATTATCATGCTAATGCATCAGGTTTTGTTGTCTAGTGTGCCACTGGATTGATTGTGGAGGCGGTTCATGCAAGAATACATCCATGTTTGCATACAGCTGTGAATGTGCAGCGGATTATCATAATCTTCTTAACATCTCTACTTTCCCATGCTTCAGAGAATGTAAGAGCACAAAATGACTTATTGCTAAAACAAACATGAAGTTGATTACAGTACGAGTTTCATTAAGTGATAAGGGAATATTCTTTACAAAACATGATAACTTGGATGCATGATTTTGTCTTGGATGCAATAGGTTTATAATGAACTAGTTTGTGGTTCTAAACAGAGTTCTTGATTTGAATTGGACTTTGATGTGATTTTAAGGTGCTATTGGAATGGAATGTCAAGACCTTGGGCTTTTAATGCCATTTGCTCCACCGCCTGGAACTGTGTTGGCAGACAACAGTGAGAATCAAGGTGAGATTACCAGTACAGACTTGCATAATCTTGTGACCCATTTTAAGTTATACCATTGCAAGTCTTTGTTCTTTCTTTTTCGTGGCATGATTCAGAAGAAACTCATACTCTGATTTTGAAACAATACTTGATTGCAACAGTTAATTCTTTGACCGAGTCCCTTTACTTACATCAGCATTTTAAGAATATTTTTAGCACACATGCAAAGCTGTATCGATGCATAAACTAATTGCCTATTTTTCTCTTGTCCAGCTTCTTCAAATTTGCTTGGAAATGATCATTGGTTGATATTCCTGATGATGTCCCTGGCTCTGGCATTCTGAAACTAGAAGTGAGCAGATGCTCTAAGTTTGTCTCTTGATTATATGAACTTGTGATCAGGTGTTTGTTTCTGTTTTCATTTGATGCCCCACACCTTCTTCATTCTGCTGTTAGTTTCTATTCGTAAATTTCCAGGTGATACGTAAATAAGTTAACCACATACCCATTTGGATAGGAGATCATTCTTGAACCAGATTGTCATGTATCAATAATCAATTAATAAATAAATCATTGTATCACATAAATAAGTTAAACTTCTGAGGGTCGCTGGATTTGCTCTATTTGTTTCTGATTACACTCCTCTGCAAGCCCTTAGTTTGCTCTTCGGCTCACTTTCGTGATTGTGCAGACAGTCCATGTATCATCTATAGGTGTTGGGTAGTTAAACGATGGGCTTGAATTTCTGGCCCATAAATTTCCAGATGGCTCATTTGTGGCCCAGTTACATTGTGGGCAAGTAACAGTTTTACCAACGAAACTGGAAACTTTGATTGATTGATTGGTACTGAGCCCATTTGAGCTGACAAACTTGTCTATGGTCAGTGTGCCAATTCTCGCTCACTGTCCATCGTTGATCAATCAATCTCTTATGGAAATCTTGAAAATAGCCGAGGCTGTGCTGAACCTAAACCATCCCATCTAATTAATATGAAATCTTCTTTCAGATTTCTCAAGCAAACCCCAACTCTATACCGGCGGCAGCTCAGCCACCCATTTTCACTTTCTATCAGTCATAATTCATAGAGAATATGAAATGAAATATCATTTGTTTGTTATTCTGTAAATGTTATTGATACGCGTGTGAATTATTGCTGCCCTTTGCCACTACTGAGAGCCATTGCTTTTCTCATTTCTTGGTTTTCGCTTCCCACAAAGGCCGGCCTTCCTTGTTTCAAGCTTCCATTTAACCATATATATTGCTCCTTTTTCTTTTTTGGTCTTGTGCACAAAAGTGTCCATTGGTAGTCTATTTCCAAGCCATCTCTCCTTTTTTTAATCCTTTTTTCTTGTTTTGCCCTGAAGTGAATGACTTGAGTGAATCCCCCCATGCCTGAAACTGGAATATAAACAATGTAGTTTGCGGTAAATTCATGGTCATTGGAAGTTGAAGCTACCTAGCAAACGCGTTGATCATTCCATTACTCGGATGCTCTCCTGTGATGTACCCAAGTTGATGTTAATTTATGCCTTTTCTTATATCGTCATTATCGAACATTGCAACACGATTACGTTGATCATTACTCCTCGGAAATGCCCGAGACCTCTCCTTTTTCGTGGAGATTATTTGATTTTTGGTGGAAATGGGATAAGGTTTGCATACAAAATGAAGAAGGCCCTTCAATAAATGAATTATTAGGTCACGATAGAAGCGAGAAATGATCATCAATTGGCATGTCTATTCAAATATTTTGATTGGATATTTGGTGGAAATGTGATACGAGACTCGATTCTTGATGATTCACTGGATTCATTTATGGACTAAAGTTGCAGTAACTACAAACCAGACAATGTGCGGCGGATTTTGGATAAGCGAGGAACTTTGCCTGTCATATCTCGTAGTCATACGACCAACCTCTGTATTCTAGTGTGAAATTCAGCATGCTTGCCGATTGCTGCCTACCATTTTCCTTTCAGCAGTGTCTAAAATCAAAGATTCCACTAATATTTGCTCTGAAACGGTGCGAGTAGTGTCCATAATCCAAGATTCCCATCTTATTTCCTTCGAGAAAAAACTGTTTAACGGTGTTAACATCTTTTAACATCGTATTTGTAATGGATAATGTCAAATTAATGCAAAATACATCAAGTATCATAGTTTTGAAGACTGCAAATGAATAGTTTCCACAAGTGGGTATTAGAATAGGACGCCGGCTTTGGTTTGGTTCGATTTCACAATCTAGAAATAGTGCGGACAAAGACTGAAAGCCTGTCATACACACAAAAAAAAGGGTTTGCTAAAAACATGAACTTCTGCGAAGTAGTGGCTCGTGCATCAGTATCGGTACCACCTCAGAGAGAACGAAGGTGGTTGGTGGTGGGTTTTAATCTTCATTTAATCTCCTCTCACCTTTACTACTGTTCTGCGGGCACTGTCCCATCTCATCATCTTCGTTTTGGGTACTCTCGTTACGCTTTTCCATACCATCCATTTCATAATCAATGTTCAGTGCAACAGTTAACATTACAAGGCCCTCAACTTCTCGTCATTTATGGTGTTGTTTTCGGATTTCAGGAGTTGGGGATTGTGAATTTGTGATTGAAATTTGATGATAAGATTATACAGGCTATGGTTCTTCTTCGTCGTCTTCGTGGGCTATACGGTGTAAAGTAATATACGTGGTACCCCAGTTTAATGATGATAACGAAATTCTTCTGTCCTACCAACCCACTTTAATCTCTTCTTTATTACCTTCTCTTTCTCTGTGTCCCTGTCCCCTGATATTTAATTTCAAAAACCCAGAAAGATAACTACAACTATTCTGCATTATTCTCCTTGCCTGCCTTTAATTCAATAGAAGAAAATGGCTCCCAATCATAACACCAATCATGTTCCATTCAGTTGTTTTTCTAAAAGGCTTAAAAGAAGGGAACTATCACTTGCTTTCTCTTCTTCATAGTGCAACTTCCTTTGCATAATTGGCAGAATCAGGAATGATTAAGGAGAGATGAACACTCTAAAGATTCCTTAGAATATGTCTCTTGGATCTCTTTTTCAATACTTGCTTTGTTTTATTTTAGTTTCTTCAGAATATGCAATGGTAATGATTCCTTTCTTCCTCTCTTCTTCCTGTGTTTACGTCGGTGGTTCTTGGGCAAACGCGTGTGATGATTAAGCTTGTAATGTGGGATGTCACCTAGAAACAAGGCCGACGAGATAAGGCGCGTATGTGTTCATAAAGAATGAATTTTAACTTGGTTTAAATGTGGGCTCGATGAGTAAACACAATGAAATTTGTGCCATAAATGAAGAAGAAGCACCTGAGTGACCAAAGCAAAGGATAGATAGGCTTAAGTGTTAAAAGAGACAACTAGATTCAACATCACCATTGGAGAATGATGAGTGTGACAATCTCACTGTTTATCTCCATCTAACACTTCCCTGCTTTCTTTGTCAATAATCAATACCCGACTTTGACAAAATTTTTAATGCACTTTTATTAGAAGAATTTAAAACAATGTATCAAATTTTAAGATATTTTCATGTAAAAGTAGAATGAATCAACGAGTATGCAAGTACATCTTCCACACCCACTTGCCTGAATTTGAGGTTCTTGAGCTCGAGAAACAATAGAACTAGCCATTTTATTACTTGCACAAAATCAAAGTTGGTTTCAAAATACATTATAAGAAAGTATCATAGGATATACAAGTTATGATTTCATGGATGACAATGGTAAAGTTTGACACATTTCTCAACAAACATGCATGTATGATTTTAGTACATAGAAATTCCATTTCATTCCATTTTAATAATGGGTTTTCATTGGTAATAACCAACAGAATGTTAGCATTTACATTAACAAAGCACTCACTTTCTCCAGTTGTTCATTGCACAGCCCCGTTTATTTGACTGCTGTAACACACCTTTCTCTGCCTTGTTCTCATCAAATTCACAATATCGAAGCTGTGTTCTCTCAGGGGAAGATGAAGAAGATAAAACCGTAAGAGACCCAGATGATGAAATCGCCAGTCACGCCCACACCCAGGACAGCCAGAATTGGAGAGCCAGAGACTGAACAAAGTGGGCGAAGTTCAATGAAATATTGTCAGTGTTTGCTCTGCGCTGCGTGTTTGTCTGCTTCAGCCAAAACCAAAGCCTAAGGATTTGCTCCCACTCCCACTATTAGCTCAACCGCGGGACATCATCACCTGCCTCGCCTGCATTATTCTTCCATTGTCTTTCGTCGACGTGGCGTTCTGCTGGTGTTGGTGGACCCAGTGGACGGGGACAGCGCCATCGTGATCTTGTTATTGTTGTGAGAGTAGGACTCAGAAAATTAAGGAATGCGACTGCCGACGCAGCTCCGTCCGTGTTTGGGTCCCTCCTCTGTTAACCTCACCGCTTGTCAACTATTAAACTCGTCCCACATTTTCATAAGCAGCCGTAAAATTTATGACTTATTTGCAACACAATATTAATTTATTTAATTATTTTAAAATCGATCCGAAACTTTGATATCATGGAAGACAATAATTCAAAGTGCCCACCTAGTCAGTTAGATCTGCAAGTAGATGTCCAAAGGGAAGACCCAATTTTTATTTATGGTCACACGTTGCAGACACTGCAATGTCTGCGTACATCGCGTAGATGGCTACTACAGCCGGCCAACCTCTCACCCAGTTGAAACATTTCTCATAGCCAATTTTGGTTACTGGACCCCGATGCCACCGGCATTTCATTCTTCATTGCCCTTAAAAAGATTGCAACAAGACTCTGTGTTTTCAGAACCCACACCAAAGGAGAGAAAACAATAATACATTAGATTGAGAAGTGACGCGCGCGGGCGTGTGTGTGTTGAATGAGCAGATGGGGACGAGAGATGTGCAGAGAAAACAAGAGAACGTGGGGGGGTTTAAATGCGGAGGAGGTTTTGGCGTCTTGAAGGATTTGAGGTTCTCAATTCATTAGCTCCACCGCCACGGACACTCTGTCTTAACCTCATTCGCAGGTTAATCTTCTTCTTCTTCTTCTTCTCCTTTAGACCCCATCTCAGTTATTTCTCCCCATCCGTACACGTCGCTTGTTCCGCAAGACATTTAAAAAAAAACAATTTCAATGAAATTATATATAAATTATTTTTGTTATATTAATTAAATAATAATTTTTTATTAATAATTTATTATATATTAATATAATTCGATTACCTCATTTGTTATTATTATTATTATTATTATTATCGGTAAATCGACGGGGACTTCTGCTACCAAATGCCAATTAGGAAGAATCATTACTGCTAAACACAACTATTAATCCGTCTTACATAATTAATTAATTAATTAATTACAAAGTGGTCGCACCCACGGACACGCCTAACTTACTTTGTATTCTCTGCCCGATCAAATCCCGCCGTACGATTCAAATACCGGCATGTACAACACTCCCATGTCCGTATGACCGACCACATTTCTCTTTCCAATTTTACCCCTGCTTTCGTTCTTGTTTACTTTCTTTCTTCTACTCGGAATCTTAGTTATACTTTTACATTTTCGGCTCTTCTATAAAGCGCCGATCCGAGTTCGTTCCTTTTTTTTTATGATTATCTTATCCTACGCAGACTGTCTCTCTTAGTTGTCTCTCTCTCTTTGACAATCTTGCAATGGACAAACCCGTACCCATGGGCGAACCGTGGCGACCCGATCTGGCACTGTTCCGGCCACCGGAGACGCCACGCGAGCCCATGGAGTTTCTCTCGAGGTCGTGGAGTGTGTCTGCTTTGGAAGTCTCCAAAGCTCTAGCCCCACCAAACCCACAAATGACGCTCTCTAAAAATTCAAACACCGTCATACTAGAAGACTTGGCTGGCGAGCTGGAAGACCAAAATGGCGCCGTTTCGGGTAACCCGTTTTCCTTTGCTTCCTCTGAAACTTCTCAGATGATCATGGAGCGAATCATGTCGCAGTCGGTGAGTGGTCGAACCTAGCCACGTCTGGACAAATTACCAGATTACTTTGTTTTGTCGCGTAACTTGCTCTGTTTTGTTTCTTTCTGAGTGCTCTCTGTTTTCGTTTTCTTTTCTTTTTGAAGCATTTAGTAACACATCGTCGTCGTGATTTTTAGCAGCAAGAAGTATCTCCGCGCACATCGGGCAGACTCTCACATAGCAGCGGCCCTTTAAACGGCGGTTCTTTAACAGACAGCCCACCTGTTTCTCCCTCCGAAATGGACGATGCTAAGGTTTGTTATTTTGTTTCTCTTTCCTTCGCCGGAGAATCTGACGCCATTAATGAAAGAAAAGCACATGAGAATTATCAGGGTTCATTAAAGTCAAGTGTTTCGGGTTTCACACAACTGTGTTTTATCCTCTTTTAGGATACGAAGCACAGAGTCACTGACTCTGAAGAAACAAGTTTCAGGCTTTCTCTGCAACCAACGCCACCTTTAATTACACCCAAACATGGCAGAACATGCTTGTTTCGCATTTTTCAATGATGAAGTAGTGAACACCACTCTTCCATTTTCCGATTTCCTTTAATCCCAAGGGAGCTATTTCTCTTTCTACCCAACGATTTCTCTATAATCCCTCGAAACCCTCAGGTTTTTATAAATTTGTAAGAAACTCTAGTGAGGCAAGTAGTAATGGAAGTGGCGAAAATTCAGGATTCTACTTTTAGACAAACTCCTTTTTCGTTATATTTTCATTTAACGCCATTGGAAAATGACTTGTGTTGATCCTTAAATATGAACAATCACGCGGCGTTCGGTTTTGATGTTCCTGTATAATTAGTTAGAATATGCAATAGTATTAATCAAGTGGCGCTTGCTTTTAAATCGATGGATCATTACTTTCTTTGCATAAATACAGTAAACACAAATTTAGAATTTTATTCGTGGTGAACGAGGTGGAATAGTACAGTTATGAAACAACAAATGAAATCAAATTCACCGAATTTAACGCGGATTCTATGACTAACCGCCGTCGTTCTTTCTCTGCGCAGTTCTGTCGCAACAACAACAGCAGCAGTGTTATCAACAACAGCCACGCCCATGCCCACCACCTCCACACACTCAACATCGGCACAAACTTCCGTACACCCGCCACCGTCTCCGCCACACCCGCGGTCGCCACCGGCGGGAAGACTGTGGGGCGGTGGCTGAAAGACAGGAAAGAGAAGAAGAAGGAAGAAACTCGCGTCCAGAATGCCCAGCTTCATGCTGCGATCTCCGTCGCGGGTGTCGCTGCTGCTGTGGCTGCAATTGCTTCAGCCACGGCCGCGTCATCTGCGTCTGGAAAGGACGAGCAGATGGCTAAGACTGACATGGCCGTGGCATCTGCTGCTACTCTTGTGGCCGCTCAATGCGTGGAGGCTGCAGAAGCTATGGGGGCGGAGCGCGACCATTTGGCTGCCGTTGTCAGTTCCGCTGTCAACGTTCGTTCTGCCGGCGATATTATGACTCTAACTGCTGGGGCAGCCACCGGTAATATTAAATTTTGATGAAAATGTTTCAACATTTTTTTTCTTAATTCGTTTATTTGTTGGTGTATTTGATGGGTATTGACGTGTAGCTTTGAGAGGCGCGGCCACCTTGAAGGCTCGTGCGCTGAAGGAGGTGTGGAATGTAGCTGCAGTGATTCCGGTGGATAAAGGGATTGGAGGAGGTAATAATGGTGGTGGTAGCAACAATGGTAGTTCAAACGGCAGTTTCAGCGGTGAGCTTGTTCCGGAAGAGAATTTTTTAGGGATTTGCAGTAGAGAATTACTTGCCAGAGGTTGTGAGCTCCTCAAGCGCACCCGCAAAGGTAACATTTTTAATGAATTTTTATCTGTAGTAGTAGTCATTTGTTTAACAAATTTCGTTCTCTAGCTTCTCTCTTATGTTGTGAATTGAATTTTAAGGAATATGTGGTTTTAGAATATTACATTTTAATTCAACTTTTTGAGCAATTTCTTTGATCCGATGCCTGTCCCCTTTTTTCTTCAAGTTCGTCGTGTTTGTATGTGGGATAATCTTTCAGAAGAAAGACCTCTTTCAGTTCATGATGACTACTAGTAATCCAAGGACACGTCGTTGGGGACAAGGTTGTCTCTTGGGAAAAATAGAGGAATGCTTAGTTGGTTAATTTTTTCATTATCCGGTGAATTATGACATGCTTTGCAGCTACATCCTGTAGATTTGAAGGTAAGGAATCAAAATCATAATTGGAAATAGTGACATGATATGTGAGATGATGTCCTTAGATTCATCCTACTGATGGAATATCACTACTGCATAACGAATCTGTCTCTGTAGAAATGATGCAAGGCTATATTTACTGGGGACTTATTATGTCATTTTTTTAATCATTGCAGGTGATCTTCATTGGAAAATAGTCTCTGTTTATATTAACCGATTGAACCAGGTATGGAGTGATCTAATCCCAAACCCTGTTTTTTGATTTTTACCTGAACGATCATATCATGCAATTATTGGTCATCAATAGAACTTTAGTGTTATGAGTGTGAATCCTGATGGGTTAAAATGTTCTTAGTAAAAGCTAAAAATTCTGAACATGATGCAAGAAATGGTTCAGCTGTCTTTTCTTTTTCTTTTTCTGTTTCTATTTGGTCTTTTAATTTGATGAGGCTTCTTTTTGTGTAGGTTATGTTGAAGATGAAGAGTAGGCATGTTGCTGGGACCATCACAAAAAAGAAAAAGAGTAAGTAATTACTTTTGTCTTTCTCTAATAATGATAATGTGAAACAGAATTGGAGGTGGGTCTTCTTCAATCTGGGGATTTGAGAAAGTATATTGGCACTAAAGTAGAAAAATATCAAAAGGGTTTATCTTTAGTTGATCTTTTTTGATTCACAGGATCAAAAGTGTTATATATCTAATGTATGTCTTTTGAAATTTACAGATGTTGTGTTGGAGGTGATTACAGATATGCCCGCATGGCCGGGTCGCCACTTGCTGGAGGGTGGGGAGGACCGGAGATACTTTGGGTTGAAGACTGTGATGCGCGGAGTTGTAGAATTTGAGTGCAGGAGCCAGAGGGAGTATGATATATGGACTCAGGGCGTGTTAAGGCTCCTCAATATCGCCGCAGACAAAAGCAGTAGGCAGAGAATTTGAACAGTTGTTACTACACGAGTGGGAAAATCTGGCAATTGGGATTATATCACAGTTGGGAATAGGATCAAAAGCACTTTCAACAAAATATAAGATGATTTAGTAGTCAACTGTTGGGGCTGGGTTTTTTTGGGTGTTTTTATTGTAATAAAAGTGTTCCAATACTATAGATAAGTAATCCATCCAAATGGGTCGTACTTGAGTTGTGGGGGGTAATATGAATATGCTTTTTGTATGTTATTTTTGAACTGGAGAGAGTGAAGTGAATTTGAATGAATGAAAGCAAAAGAAAACCATGTGATCCTGGCCATTGTTGTTTCACTGTTGTGGAAAGAAAAGGAGTACCTTGGACTGATATGTGGTCAAAAAGAGAAGAAAGGAATCCCATTTTGAGGAAAGGAATAATATCGAAGACAAAGACACACCCTTCCTGACTGGCTCTTGTGCTCTTTTTTTTCAAGGTTCAATTTTTCATGTGGTGACTGATGCTTTTGTTCTTTATTTGATTTTGGCCCTTAGTTTTAGGTTTTCCATGTGATGGAACCAAGATTGTCCTGGTTTGTAATCTTCCACTTTATATGTTAAGTTTTGTTTGGATTAAGTGAGCAATTAGTTGGAACCTTATTTATCAGAGGAATTTGTGATGTGGATGTCATCCGTGTATTAAGTAGTCACAAATATGCTGCTGGGAATTCCCTGTTGCTTGCGTTTTGGCTTCACCAGGCAAGTCTACAGACTTCAATATCTACTCTCTGATTCTCCTCCTCTCTTAATATGATATCTTAATGACATTCTTGTGATCATATAATGGGGAAATGGACCATGCCTGTGGTCATTGTTGGTTTAAATGTGTGCATCTTTTTCGCCACAAATCTGAGAATTTTCTCTAACATCATGGGTTAAAATAGAGCAGTTAGTGGGCTCCCCTTATTGGGCTGTGTTGTATTAGCTTTTGAAGATTGGGTTAAGGCTTTTCATGTGCTAGAACTTCAAAGATGAAAAATCTAACACAGAAAAAGTTCACACTCATGCGAAGCTTGGCAAGATTGGTACTTTTAAAATCCGAATGTCCTACAATATTTGACTATAATTCTATGCTAATGGCAGGTATTCTTGACTATACACAAGGTTCAAGCAACAGAAAAACAGAAATCAAGCCGTCTCCAAGCTGCTGTGTGAGATAAAAAGGAACACCAGGAATGAAGGGACTAGGAACACCAGGAATGAAGGGGTTCAACTATCAGCGGCTGAAAGTACATTGACGAGAGCAAGGAAGATGTTGACGATGTCCATATATAGATCGATTGTGGCCAAGATATACTCATCATACGTGTACCGCTTGATCAGGTTGTCTGTGTCATATACGATGTAGCCACAGAATATGATTGCCACCAAGAGACCATATATCATATGCGCTAGCTTTCCAAGAGGGAAAAAGATCTGTACATGGAAAGTTAGTATATTGGTCCAAAGTCTAAAAATGAGGAAAGCATAAGCAAGCAAATGATATGAGAAAGTAAGAAATACCTTGATGAGGCCGAAAACAATAAGCACAAGGAGGGATGCAAACAAAAAGGGTCCAAGAAAGCTGAAATCTTTGCCTCTTCTCACTGCCCAAAATGTGTACAGAGTGAGGCTGAGGACTGCCACGCTAGTCAGAATTGCGGCTTCCAATATTATCCTCCCTGTTGGAATCCAAATAACAGATATTTTATTTAAACAGTATTTGATCTTCAGCCTCCTGTGGTATACTCATCATCTACCAAATATTGCCTTCACGGGTTTAACCATACAGAACACAACAAGACGTTGAACTTCTGTATTACTCATCGTCTAAAAAGAATGTGCATTGCTATAAATTTGGGTCTATAAGTTCAAAAAAAATCATTCTCCACCTTACAATGCATTTCAATAAATTGAGAGGAGGTCCTGACTTTCTTCGAGTTTTTGAGAGCCTTGTACGAATTCTTGAAGCATGACCTCCATGGAACCTAATATTAGTCCAATTTTGAGTTATAGTTTTGAGTCCTAACTATTCCAAGCCACGAAGAATGAAACCGTATGATTGGGTTGTCCCAGTGATCTATATCTCCTACAGGAAAACCGTCATAAAATGAACACCTTTTTGGAGCTACTCTTTCTGATATAACCACAAACTGCACTTTCTCCCTTCAGTTTCAAGAAAGGTTCAAGCCTGAAGTACAAGTTATTCCCTACTTAGGTTAAAGTAGATAGGGGAATTGCACTTTGCACAAACTGCGTGCTGCTTAGATCTTGCAGCAACTGTTTTTGCAAATTTCAACTTCTGAAAGACACAAAATTAACAAAATCCAATCCGCAAATTTCCAACCCTCTATCATTAATAAAATTGGAGTTGCAAGAGATGTCAACAGGATAAATTTGACAGCACCTTTTTCTTTACTGTGACCTAAATAATTTTGAATAATATGGCATGTTTGGAGAGTTAATTTTGGATAATCTTTGTTATTTCACTGAGGTATGCTACTTCTGTTTTTAGAGCAAAACAGCATGAATGTAATCTTCCCACTAAGACTAACAGTTTCAACTCTAGGTGAAAATCTTGTAGCTAATCAAAGGAAACGTGGACAAGATCAAAGTCTCATCCTCAGTCAAGCAAGAGCTCCATCAGAATGTGGCAGGCACCGTTTGGCAAACGAAGAAGTAAAGGGCACCGAACTTTTAGTAAATACATGTGCATACAATTGAGTAGAAAATTCTCAAGTAAACCTGATTCGTCATATATCTAGATTGCTAGTTTAGGCTTCAATCAGATGAATGGGCATAATACTAGTCACTTAGGTTTTTGATAAACAAGTTTGCTTCAGAAGTACATATTTTACTTGTGCTTCATGTCCTCTGCAAACAAACAAGGACCAGAACCGACAAACAATCCAATATATTAAGAAAATTAAGCTTTTACCCAGTAGACAAATTTAGAAACCAGCATATCATAAGCCAAAGTTATACCTTTAGTGAAGGCGCAAGCAATTCCCAAAGTGAAGGAAATTGTTATTGTGAACAGCACGAGAAGGACAAAGTTGCAGGGATGATGCCTTCGATAAGCAATCAAAGGGCATAATACTGCACATATATAACCAACACAGAAATCAATTGACCACTGAAATTTTCAGAACTCAAAAGGATTTTCAAGAGATTAATCACCGAAATACATGTGTTCTTAAGTTAATTAAATTTGATTAGATTGATCGAATATCATAATGTTCATAAATCCATTAAAATAATAACCCCAGAAAAGAAATGACTTACTTATCAAGGGAAGGATGATGGCCGTGATAAGAACTGCGAGGCCGGTGGTGCCGTTGGTGACGAAGCGGGGAATGGGTTTTACAAAAACGACGACGGCGGCAACAGCGACTGTTAACAGAATCTGCATAGCTATTATGGCGTAAACCTTCCTTATAAACGCCCAACGTAGCTGCGGCGATTCCATCATTCCCGGATACAGTTGTGCATTACCACTCTCTAAGTCACCCTTTGCCATCTTTTGACACACACTCAGGAAATAGTTTTGCAAAGGAAACGGTTCGTTCTCTCAGGATTTATGGTTATCCCACGGTAACAACTTATATATAGGACATTCCGAGAGGTTTGATTTGGAAATAAGATCAAAAAATAAAGATAGAAGAATCCTTAAACCTACATTCATGCAATGGTGTACGGTCAAGGGAAACTTCGTGCTACTGACTGAGAAAGAGGAGGTCGAAGAGAGGAAGAAGAAGAGGAAGTTTTTGAGTTTGTTACAAAAGAAGATAACAGTGATCCCTTCTATAAACAAGCGGCAAATATGCATGGCCTCTCTCGTCTTTGCTAGCTTACTTGTAAGAGAAGTAATGACATGACATTAAATAAGACAATCATCCTACTAAGTTTCCATGGATTATGACTCAACTCCCATCCTTTCTTTGTTTCTTTTAAACAACAAGGCTAAGTAATACAATTTAAAATCTTTATAATATTAATTAGTAATTATATTGATAGTGATAATAATTATAATAAATTTAATTATTCGGTATAATATTAATTAGTAATTTACGTGCGCGTATACAAAAAAAAAGAAGAAAAAAGGATCGAGAAAGCCATTTAATTGGTATATTTTTATAATAACTCAAACCCTAAATGAAGACATTGCATAAGATTAGGAACTCTTTTTAACTTTGAAAGGAAGTGCTTCAAAACCAAGTAATGTGAAGACTTTATGATCATGGCTTAATTGTGAAGTTATTAGTCCACACGTTTGGGTGCCGGGGAAAATGTAGTTAAGCCTTTTGAAAAGGTTGTAGACAGAACAATCCTAATACCATGAAGTTTCCGATTCAATGAATAAAAAGTGAGGAAGATTAATTATAGAGGGAAAGTTAAAAGGAAGATCCTACGTAGGTATCTTTTTATAAATTGAATGGTTTCAATTACATTAACATAATTGAGATGTAGAACTGTTCACTTTCTCATGCCAAGGCTAGGTCATGTTACATGCAGCTTGTGGGGTTATTCGTCGGCGTAGAAGAAGCAACTTAGGCGAGAAGGGTATGGGTCATGTCTTCGTTTTCTGCAAGCACTTCTGCTGCAAATGTTTTCGAGGCTGGAAATTATGCATCCAGTCTTCTAAGAGTTGAATCTGCAGTGAACTGCAACACAAACTGTTCTTCAATCACTGTAGCTCTTTCACCTCCGAAGCCGCTTTTGATTGGCATGCCCTCTGAGGCTGGACAATTCCCAGTCCTGATTTTCCTCCATGGTTACCTTCTCTTCAATTGTTTCTACTCTCAGCTTATCCTACATGTTGCTTCTCATGGGTTCTTTGTCATTGTTCCTCAAGTGATCCTTCTCAGTGGTTCTGCGCCCTTATTGTTTATTCGACCATGGTTTCTGACTTTGGTCATACATACAATTGGTGCTAATCTAACTTTCATAAACCAAACCATTAGGAATTTTCTGATTGCTGCCACCGATTTGAGCATTAGAGAATCTGGTGTTATGCTTTGCCCTATGTAATTTTACATCTGACGCTGATATCTGATATGGTGATTCATTAAATAACCAAAAGTAAATCCCCAGTCTAGACTCATTTTGTTGCATGTAAAATAGGAATGTACTAGCTAGAAGTAGGGGTGCCAAAGGGATCGGAGTCACTTCGGTCTGGATCTGTCATGGGTCAGTGTAATGCAATCTCACTTTCAACAGAAAAAAAAGGGTGTTTTTGAGTTTTACAAAGGCGATTGCTTTTAAGTACTTTGGACATAATTCTTTGTAAGTAAAAGGTTATGGCTCAATCGAGCCTGTTATACACCTCGATCTAGAGGGCACCATTTTCTTACCAGAAGTGTTTTGTTTTTGTTCTTGGAGGACCACACCGAGCATGGTCGTCCTTGTCATTTTTTGTGATCAAAGGGCAACTAAAATGGGATCATTCGACTTGTCAACAGTAGTCCTGAGATCAATACATGTAACTATACATGCTATACTCCAGTTCGATTATGAAAGGGACAAGTAAAACTTGTAATTATTCATGTATACTCTATTTTTGATATTGTCTAATCACTTGTTTTAACCGATACATAGATCTGCATATCATAGTGTTGGTCCGTTGCTTAAGAAATTGAGCTCTGATGGCACAGTTTAGGAAGAAATCAGTGTGCTATCATCTTATCTTATTCTCTAGCTAGGTTCCCACAGAAACCAACCTTGCACTGGACAAGATTAGAGAATTGGGCAGAAACAGACACAGATTAAGATTGTGAATTAGTAACGTTTATGGTCTGGCTCATGACAATTTTTTCTTCTATGCATTCAACTGTTATATAATGTGGCTGAACCTTACTCGGGTGGTGAGATTACGTCTGCAGCTGCAATCACAAATTGGTTATCTTAAGGGCTTCCCGATTTGCTTCCACCCCACGTCCGTCCAAATCTAAGCAAGCTAGCCCTTGCTGGTCATTGTCGGGGAGGCAAGACTGCCTTTGCACTAGCTCTTAAGAAGCAGCCACTACTTCAAAATTTTCAGCACTGATAGGTGTAGACACAGTTGATGGAATGGACAAAGGGATAAAAGCTCCACCAGTTCTGACTTCAGTTTCTGATTCATTTGATCTTGATGTGCCAGTGAAGGTGATTGGTTTGGGCATAGGTGAAATTAAAAGTTCTTTGTTCCCTTCTTTTGCTCCAAAGGGAGTTAACCATGAAGATTTCTTGAATGAAAGTCAAAAACTGGCTTGTTATTTTGTAGTTAAAGACTATGGTCATCTTGATATGTTCGATGATGATACCAAGGGGATCAGAGGGAAAGCTTCATATTGCATGTGTAAGAACAGAAAGTCCAGGGAACCCATGAGGAAGACCATTGAAGGAATTATTGTTACTTTTATGAAAGCTTATCTGGATGGTGATGTCAGTGGCTTAAAGTCTATCAGAAATGGACATGGCATTCCACCTGCAGAGTTCAAAACTATCCAATTTCTTGAGCGAAATGTGAATAGCTTGCCAATCGTTACGGAGTTTGAATACAAGCTGGTTTGTAATGCAAATATTATCTATGGAGAGCGACATTATCTGGTTCGAAAGACTAGGAGCAAATAGTAATACAGCACCTACACGACTCCATTTTGCTGTATTCTGATCTCATTGTAGCGCACACAGAAAAATTTGCTTATTTCAGAAATTCTGAATGTCAATACACTCCATGTTAATATCTAGACTAGTGTTACAAACATTATTTGGATTGGCTATGGTCACTTAATTGTTTGACTGTAAGGTTGCAAGAACCACATCTCTGTGAAGGATGCCTTGGTTAGACTGAGGATCATCCTCAAACCCAATTGGGTTACGAAAAATGAAACAAGTGCGTGAAGAAAACCTAGACGAAAGCTACTAGGTGTGAAAGAGTTCCAGATAACCCGATCTTACAACCTGGCATGGTTGGCAAATACTTACTATCGTATAATTTAGAATACTACTGTATGTCTGATGGGAAAAGGACAAGGAGTCTTGTTTATCATTTGTGTGTTTGAACTTAATATTCATCATGGATTAAAAGTTTCGAACAAATTCTACATGTGAATCAAGTCTTGTTACATAAACATGAAATCAAGTTCTTTCCATTGATCTGGCCTTTCCATCTCTGTTTTAAATTAACAAAAAATGGCTTTTTCAAAAACCATTGTTAATTCTTGACTAAATCTTTTCTTCCTTCCATTTCCAACAACTCTGGACAAGTTCAGCAACAGCACACTTTAATTTGAACTCGGCCTTAAGAACCAAAACCTGCGTGTTCTGGAGCAGTGATCATCGTACCAAACAAATTAAGTACCCATTTCCATTTCATAATCTTGCTCTTTCAGAAGTCTTCTCTGCTTGTTCTTTGCTTTTTTCTTTAGCTTTTTTGGCCGGGTTTGTAAAATATACTTTTCTTGTTTAATAAATTTTCAGTTTTCTTCTTCACCTGTTGCCACCATGTTTCCCATTGCACCAACCTTTATAGTATTTGACTTTGATTAACCCCCTTTTGTCTCTCTCTCACGTTGAGGCCTGCAACTAGTAATAAACAAAAATAAAATTCACATCACACGAAGACTATAATCTCAAAATAATTTTTATTTCAGCATGATTGAATGGACCACAGCGACTCTTGCACAACACTGTGGTAGAGCCTGAGCACCCAAATTTCCATAATTTTCATCCCGGGGCTGCGGTGTGACTGGTGCTTATTTCCTTCTATTTGGTTCAAAGAGCACAGATCAGGATTCCGTGATACAGAAATGAGATATTAAAATTGAAGAGACTTGTGTAGTTGTAGGCTTTCTCACTTGATCAATCTTATCTTGCTTTCCTTCGGCTTACATAGCAAGGAAATTTTATAAAAGACCTATTTAAGCCTTAATTTAACTCCCATTCTTCAAGCATATCCTTAACAGTAACGCAGTTTAATGTTCCTTGATATATTTAACAACTATTTACTTCGTAGATGCAGGAAAAATGTTCCGTCAATAATGATAATGGTAATATTGACCGGGCCAATACCTTATTTTAATTTTATTTTCTAGGGTTTCCAACCACCAAGATTTTACAGGCATTCATAATCTTCTTATTAAGCCTTGTGGATGACCAACCATTAACTAAATTACAGATTCCCTTTGTTGTCCATCCTTGGCAATTGCTTAACAGATTGATTAAACTGGTGTCTGCAACTTGCAATGACAGAAAGCATAAGCTTAAATCTCAGAAATGGCAAACAATGATTTTCTTCTGACACAAGGCTGCCCATTTTTATACCCAAGACCAAAAAACTTTCACATCTAGACTTTGGTCCCATGTATACTCCATCACTGCAAGAAATCATGAATACTACGTCTTGTGTCATTTGTTCTTAGCCTTCTGCATCTTCTGCCAGCCAATAATTTTGTTAAAACGTTGCCCCATTCTCAAGCCTCTACTAATGACATAAACTAGCAACCAAAATCGTACATACAATCCGTGTTTCAGTTGAAATCAGGTACCAATTTCCTCCAAATATCCGCCAACAACTACTTGAAACCATAACTTTCTGTGGGCTACAGCTTAACATCACAGTACACTTTGATGCATGTAGAAAACCAAACAAGAAACAACCAAGAACAGAGAACATTCCTGTGGAGTTCTTGATCAAGTAAGTCAAATTGAAAGTTAAAACCCACCTGTACTCCACTAATGTTGCCTCTTATTTCCGAGAAATAACGCGTGAACAATGGTTGAGTGATATATTCAATGTCATGATCTTTTTAATATTAACAATACTTTATTCTTCAATCCCCCAATTACGCATCTAACCTTCCTCGGAATTTGCCAATATCCTGCATACATATGTAGTCCTTGATTTCCATCTCCAATGCTCCTTCATCAAATGATGGCATATTTTTCTTCAAAATGATAATGAAGAACCCTATTCTCTGTCTAGCCCTCTGGGGCATTCTTTCAACGATATTCCTCTGCTCAAAACCATCTCACCAACTTTTGGACATTGATCTTGAACTGATTATTCCGAATTCTAGACTCTTGAAAGCTTACATAGCCCTCCAAGCGTGGAAACTTGCCATCACTTCTGACCCTAATGGTTTCACCTCAAATTGGGATGGCCCCCACGTGTGCAATTACGCTGGCGTATACTGTGCACCGGCCCTAGATGATCCTCACACCACAACAGTCGCCGGAATAGACCTAAACCATGCCAACATAGCCGGTTCTTTGCCGGAAAAGCTTGGCCTCCTCGAAGACCTTGCTCTCTTCCACATAAACTCTAATCGATTTTGTGGCACAATACCCGATAGCTTCCAAAATATGAAGCTTCTTCATGAGCTTGATGTTAGTAATAACCAATTAAGTGGGCAGTTTCCTTCTGTTGTTCTTTGTTTACCTTCACTCAAGTTTCTGGACATCAGATTCAATCAATTCGAAGGTGATATCCCCTCAGCCCTTTTTGATTTAAAACTTGATGCAATGTTTATCAACAACAACAACTTTTCTTCATCCTTACCAAGTAACATAGGCAACTCTCCTGTTTCCGTGCTTGTCCTGGCAAATAACAATTTCAAGAGTTGCATACCTTCGAGTTTGACAAAAATGGCAGGAACCCTGCAGGAGATCATTCTCATGAATATGGGATTGACGGGTTGTTTGCAGAAAGAATTAGGGTTGTTTAATCAAGTGACAGTCTTTGACGTCAGCTTTAACAATTTAGTCGGTTCGCTGCCGGATTCCATGGGAAATATGAACAGCTTGGAGCAGCTGAATGTTGCACATAATAAACTATCCGGTCAAATTCCATATAGTATATGCTCGTTGCCAAAGCTGGAGAATTTCACGTACTCGCATAATTTCTTCTGTGCTGCACCATTAACGTGCCTCGAGTTGCAGGATAAAGATGACAAGCAGAATTGTATTCCTGCTAGACCATTTCAGCGATCTCCTATGGAATGCAATTCATTCTACGCCCATCCTGTTGACTGTGGTGTCTTTGGTTGCACACGAAGAAGTCCACCGGCATCTCCACCTCCACCTCCGTCACCTCCCCCACGACACCCAGAGCATTGGCCAGCGCTCCCACCGGCGTTCCCGCCTGCCCATTTTCATCATCCATGACCAATAATACACATATACGTGACATTCACCCATTAATTTACTGGTTTGAATAACTGGAGGGGACATAGTTTGCTTTCTTTTTTTGTGTTTTTTTCAATTTAATTCTGTTGTTTCTTGTTCCAAGATTGAATGTCAAACCCTGTACTGTATGCACAGTTCCAACGATGGAGAATAATGCTGCCGCCTGCAAGGTTTTCTTCACTGTTCTGTGTTGTGACTTGTCAATGTCAGCATGCACTCACAAAGTTGCTAAGAGTTACCGTAATTAACTTAAATATTATTTCAATACAATAAATAATAAAATTTTAAAATAAAATTAAATATTAAATATTTTAATTTTAAATTTTTATAAAAATATTTTAAATTAATAATAATAAAAAATTTAAAATGTAATGACAGGTATATGCATTATAGATAAATTCCATGGACAGATGGCCGTGGTATTGGGCTTAGCTGGGCTTGTGTCTAAACTGATTGGAACGGCCTGCTCATGAACAATATGTGCCCGGGCTTTGTTGGGTTACATCTCTGTACTAACGAATTCAACCTATGTTAGGCCAGACACAAACCCATTACATAAGATTTTGAACTGCAACTAAACGCGTCGTTTCAGTAAAATTTAGGGTTTCCACACTCCCCGCCTTCGCTAGTTATACATTGAATACGAAATTACCCTTGTTAAAGTACAACTCTTGTTTAGCGGATATTCTAAGAACCATATAAAGATGTAAAGAAGGAGTAGGGTTTTGAGTCTCCCACAGAACACCTGCCAGAGCCGTCTGTCCAGCAGCAGCTGCTACCGAGGCTAAACTATCTAGCACAACCATGGCGGTCGGGTAAAGCTCTCTCAGACGCACTCCATCGCTCTCTTTCTATGTTGTAGGTTCTTGCTTGTTGGGTGATATTTTCGTTTTTTTTTGGTTTTGTGTAGCAAGAACAAGAGGATTTCTAAGGGGAAGAAGGGTGGAAAGAAGAAGGCGTAAGTGCTGTTTAGTTATTTATTACAAAACTAAAGTAAAGCCATTTTGTGTTTTGGTAGATCTGTTTTGTATAAGTTTCGTTTTTCTTGTGTAATAGTGCTGATCCGTTTGCTAAGAAGGACTGGTATGATATCAAGGCTCCCTCTGTTTTCAACAACAGAAATGTGGGGAAGACTCTTGTTACCCGTACTCAGGGCACCAAGGTTTTTCTGCCACTGAATTGTTTGTTTTGTTATTTTATTTCCATTTATTGTTGCGTCCCTTCTTTCAATGGTCTTGTTAAAAGTGCTTGAGCAATGTTTATTTTATATTGGGTTTCAACGATAATTGGTATATAGGAGCTTATATGTTCGGATTTATTGGATTTGGTTATTTGTTTGAGTTCTATATTGTGTAGGATCAACACCCAAGTGCATTTTTTTATCTGAACTTAATTCAAATAGAAATTATAATTTTGTTTTTGAACTTGCAATTCTTAGTAACTTCGTCTTTGTGTTAAGATTGTAGTTCATGTACTAAATTGATAACACAAGCAATAATTCTGGGAGCTACAAGTTTTTTTCCCCTTATGTAGAAACAACGATGATAGTCATTCTCTATTTTAACCAACAGAATTTGGTGATAAAAATTAGTTAAATATTGCGAGATGAGTTAATTGGCTTGTGTTTGAGTAAGAATAAAACTTTAAGTATTGTGGATATTTAATCATGTATGTTGATAGAAGTCTCTTTTTCTAATATATATTTCATTTTCCATGCACCACTGTTCTTCGCTTGCTAAGCCTTTTTAAGATGTATATTTGTTTTCACAATTAATCCCTGGAGTTTGCTTAACAGATTGCATCAGAAGGTCTCAAACACAGAGTGTTTGAGATATCTCTAGGTGATCTTCAGGGTGATGAGGAGCATGCCTACAGGAAAATCAGATTGAGAGCTGAAGACGTTCAGGGAAAGAATGTGTTGACAAACTTCTGGGTATGATTGATATGAATTTGTCATTCTCTTTCACAATTATTTGTTCGATGCATGCACCTTACTTTCTTTTTAATATTTAGGGTATGGACTTCACTACCGACAAGCTAAGGTCTTTGGTTAGGAAGTGGCAGACTTTGATAGAAGCTTATGTGGATGTCAAGACCACTGATAACTATACATTGAGGATGTTCTGCATTGGATTCACAAAGAGACGTCCAAACCAGGTGAAGAGGACGTGCTATGCACAGTCCAGCCAGATCAGACAGGTAATTGATGTGAATTATGGTGTCGTGATCAATTATTACTTGTATTTTTCATTTGAAACTGACTGCTAATTGTTTTACTTTCTACAATGCCTTTTTAACTCCTTACATATTATAGTTTGGACATTCTTGCTTTTGTTGATACTAATTGTGTTCTGTATCTTTTGTTTTGTCAGATTCGCCGCAAAATGAGGGAGATAATGGTTGCACAAGCAACGTCTTGTGATTTGAAGGATTTGGTGCAAAAGTTCATTCCTGAAATGATAGGGAGAGAGATTGAAAAAGCCACCTCAAGCATATACCCCTTACAAAATGTGTTCATCCGCAAAGTGAAAATCCTTAAGGCTCCCAAGTTTGATCTTGGAAAGTTGATGGAGGTTTGTCTGTCTTTTTCTCTCATCCTTCTCTGTGTCTATTTCTTACCTTAGTTGACAATTTGTTGAATAAATGTTATATTGGATTGTCAGCTGCAGTCTTCTGTTAAGATGTTTGCGTTTTCTTGGGTATTTAGATTACTAGTTCTTCACTAATTTCATTCTCATGAAAGTTGTCCAAGTGGGATAAAATCAATCTGGGCACCTCAAATTCAAGTTCTGAATTGCAATACATTTTAACTTTTTTACTTTCTCACCATTATTGAGTTTTATTTCTTACTTGCTAGTTCAGTATTTGGATTCCTCCCAATTCATGCCATTTGTTTTGACCTATTATATTTTATGCTATTTGTTTTCACCTCTTTATATAATTGTTTAGCCTAAGTTTCAGTGAAGATTTTTATATTTTCAGAAATCTCAAGTGTCACATACCAGAACTGTGGTGTTCTTTGTAGGTTCATGGAGATTACTCGGAGGATGTTGGTATCAAGCTGGATAGGCCAGCCGATGAGCCCATGCTCGAAGCACCAACTGAAGTTATTGGAGCTTGAATGAAGAAATTTTCATAGCCATCTCTAATCTACTTTCCTGCTTTTAGAATTCTTGGGCAATTTTGTTTCTTTAGAACTCGAGTGTGTTTGCAGAGGTTTTATGTTATGAACATGCCTGCTTTTCTGCTTTTATCTAGTACCAGATTCATCATTTTTTCCAAATTTGTTTCGAATCGTTCTCGAAGGAGCATATATTGGTGGCGAAATTTCAGAGCTGCCATGAGCGAGTTTGTGTGCTGTCCGCGGATTTAATGGTGTGGGCACTTATAAAAACTGGGCCAGATATCCAATTATTTTAAAATAAACTGGCCAGCTTTCGTATTTTGCTGTCGATTGGTAAAGGGTTGCGAAGTTCAGTAATCTACATGACATTTAACTTGATATATAACCCTGAAATAGGCGTTAGGGCACGTCAAGATGGATGTGGATACTGAAAGGCTTGGGTTGCTCGCTGGACTAAGATATCCATCGTAGCTTTCAACGGTGGCCGGATGCCGTGCAAAACTCCGAGGAGGAAAAGTTATGTGTAACATTGTGGTTTCTAGTTATGCTGAAAGCTATTAAACCTTCCTTGGTTTTACCTGAAATCCCTGCTATATGAACTTTAATTAATGGCAGAGGCAAAGTAATAGCAATGCAGAGTGCAAATACATACAGGAAACTTGTACTGCATTGTTTCAGTTTATCTTAAATTACAACATAAGAAAAGGCTGAAGCAGCTTATTCTGATTAGATCAGACCTACTTCTTAGTAGTTCCTCTAGGTTATATTGTACTAGTTTCCTCTTAACAAATACAAGAAGTAATATCTTTAACATGAAGACGCAAAGTGAAGCTCAAAGAAAAGTTGTAGCAGGTAAAAACAAGGCTCAGTCTCCATTAGTAGAAGGTCTCGTACAACTACACAAACAGGCCTTCTTCCGCCCGCCACTGTAAATGAAGTTTCTCAGCAATGCACCTGTTCTGCTTTCTGAAAACTTGTATTTCCCTTTGGTTTTATTTTCATCTTCCAGTTCAAGCAAAATGTAATGGATGCTTTGAACTTCAAGCTGCAGTCGACCAATCTTTTCAGATCTTTTTCGGGCCTCTTCAGTCACCTTGTTTCTGCAAATACTTCCAGCCTCATTCAACTCTGCAGAGGGACTCTCCTCCGCATCTTTTGTCAATTGACCAATCTTACCTGCCAACTCAACAGCAGTCTCCTCGACTTCTTTTAACTGTCTTTTCACATTCTCATACTCGGGATCATTGGCCTTCTTGCTTGTCTTGTTCATCTCCATCTTCCTTCTCAAATCTTCCACAGTTGTTTTTAGGCTCGTCAATTTCTGATCATCAGAAGCAAGCCTCTCCAAGACCTTTCTCTTGTTCCCTTCTTTATTTGGATGTCTGTTGCTTCTGGATACCTCTAGCTTGTCAACGCCCAATTCCTTCTCAACTTCCAATTCTGAAGATGTAATCTTCAGCTCCACAGCTTTGGACTGACGATGAACTGGGATATTCACCACTGCCACTGATGCTGCTGCGTGCTTCTGCCCGTCGTTGAACTGTGGATCGAGGCCATAGTCTTCCTCAGCACATTCCCATAATCCGAGCATCTGATCATTGGAACCACCATTCTCACCTCTGCTTTTTCCATAGAATGAGCAATCAGACACTTGATCAAGTGGAATATCTTTCATCAAAGTCTTGTTCCTAACTTCAGAGGTTTGAGGTTTACTCTTCTGCAACTCCAGACTATCAGTGAACTTGCCCTCGAGTTCTTTCTCTTCTTCCTGGAAGACTTTTCCTTGATGCAAGCTACCTCTTAACTTCAAAGCTTCAGCCTCTGTTGTTTGATCTTCCACTTTGATGATGGTATTTACACTTTTCTGTGTTGCACGCCTTTCAATTTCTTCGACTAATGCCTTTTCAACTGCTTCAATTCTACTCTGCAGCTCTTGCAACTCTGAAACTCCATCTGCTACGACGATGCTTTTAACTTCAAGTTCTTGAGAGTTTTTTTGATGTTGACCAGCCACTTTTGAACTCTGTAGACAGTTAAAAGACATTTTATTAATATGAACAAGTCTAGATAGCAGTATTGAATGGTAAAAGACATGGAAAGGAAATCCATTAAAAGGATCTGTTTCCATACAAAAGAAATTTACAAGTGGAAGCAGAACTCCCTATACAATTTCTGATGGTGGAAATTATAGAGATTGTCGAGTCATAACATTTAGTTTCTAAAAGTAGGATGATTTATGTTAGCTTTTAGCAACTTAGCTCCATCTTTTAAGGCAACAGAAAGGACTTTAGGAGAAAATGGAAAGAGAAACCAATGCATCCTTACATTCAAAATGCTGATTTTATATTATAATCAATGTTATTAAAGGAGGAAAAAGTTTTACCATTTGTTCTCCGTTGCTTGCCAGACAATGCTTTTCTGGATGAAGGACATTGTGCTCAAGAGATGCTATGTTACCTCTGAGGGAAGCTATAACAGGAACATATGAAGACAACTGAGACTTCAATTGTCCAATTTCACTTTCCAAGAATCCAACTCTTTCTTTCATCTTTTTTGTCTCCAAAGTTTTAGTCGCATGTTTGTCTTCAAGATTCTCACAAACTTTGGTAAGCTCGTGCACTTTATTTTCAAGCAGAACTTCTCGGGTGGAGGAGATTTGCAGATCAAAATAGAATGATGTGGCTTCAGCCTCCCAGAGTTCAAACTCATGGTTTCTCTCCTGCAATTCCGAATTCAAGTACACTTCTTTAAATTTCTGTTCTTCAATCTCCCCCCGCAACATACCTACTTCAGATTCCAAACTCTTATTTACTTCATGAAGGCATTCAATTTCCCTTTTTTGTCCAGCGCAATCTCCAGATATTTCAAGAACTTGCCTCTCTACATTTTCTTTCATGAGTCCTAATTCTTTACGTTCCCTCTTCAGATCCTCAACATTTTTGCACAATTTCGCATTCAGGTTATGTGTAGCATTAAGCTTCAATTCTGCTTCTAGAAGCTCTGCGGCCTTCTGTTTCAGTGAATCCTGACCTGCAAAAATTTGATTGTTTAATTCATCATTGAGGTATTGGACTTCATGCAGCTCTGCCTGCAACTTATCAATTGTTTCATTCAGAAGAAGACTTTCTGCTTCTTTCATTCCCAACTTCTTCTCCAATGATTCAACCTTCTTCTTGAGGTCACTTTTGATCTTATGGAGACAGTTGAGATCTTCAGCAAGTGCTTTAACTTCCTCAGCTTTCTCTATTCCAAAGCTCTTGAAAATGGCAGTGAGGTTACCAAGATCTAGTGCTTCCTGGAAAATAATGCTATTTTCCTCTTCAAGAACAGACCTCTCCTCTTTCAAGGCCAAAAATCTCTTAAGCAAAAGTCTCTCTTCTTCAAGCAGCTTGGAATTCTCTTCTTGTAAGGACAGGTAAGCTCCCTGCAAACTCCCCAGCTCTAGACCCTGAGTTGCCAATTTGGCATTTAATGCATTCTTCAGTTGAACTCCCTCACTCAGTTCGAACATTAATTGCTTGTTCATTTCAAGGAGCTCATCCTTATCTTTTTTTAGCATCATATGCTGCTCAGTCATGATCATAAGCTCCTGCTTAAAGATTTTCTTATCTGACTCCTGTTCAGCTCCCTCTATTCCCAACTGGCCAGTTAAAGTTAGAAGCACTGAGTTCTCAACTAGAAGTTGCTGCTTCTCATCTTCATTTCTTAAGAGTGAACTTTTAAGGTCTCCTATATTGTCCAAAATACATGGAATAGGAATATGCCCTTGTTCAATCTTGCCTTCATGCAAATTAACAGGATCAAATTGAAGAACTCTGAACACTTGATAAATCCCTGTCCTTAGCTTTTCAAGTTCATTCAACAAGAATTCTGTTTCCACTTGCTGCTCTAGATTTTCAGTCTCCAACTCTGATATCAGTTTATCCGAGAATTTGGAAGCCTCAACATGCTTTTGACATTCTATCAACAGAGATAAGTTCTTTGCTTCCAGATCTTTTATGAACTTCTGCAAAACAAAGATCTCAACCTGAGCTTTTACAGCTTTATCCAGCTCTTCTTCAAATCCTTTCTTCATTAATCTCGTTTCTTCTTGCAGTAGATGGACAAGGTTTTCCAGATCTTCCATCCGGGACTCACTTAAATTTACATAATCTGCACGCTCTTGCTGCTCAGCATTGAGCGATTCCCGTAGTTCTTCCACTTGAATAAGTGTGGATACTTTCTCCTTCTCCAGATCAGCATATTTCTCTTCTAATTTTGTAAATCTCTTCTCCAGGCTTCCAAGTCTTTTTTCAACATTTTCCAGCTGAGACACTAGGGTGCTCCTTTCATGTAGAAGATTGGATTTCTCATTTTTTACCAGCTGGCAGAAATCTTCTAAGTTCTTTGACTTTGCCCGCATAGCTTCAAGCTCAACATTTGCACCAGCAAGGGAATTATCCAGCAAGATGTTTTTCTCCAAGACCTTCTGCATTTTCTCAGTCATAATTTGTAACTGAGAAAGTAGGGTGGATTTCTCAGCAACTAGAGAGGATTTTTCTTCTCTTAGAAACTGGCAGGACTCCTGCAATTCTTTTACCCTCTCTCTTGATCCGTCTAACTTGCCATTCATTTCGGATAGAGAACACTCCAGAGTAACATTCTTCTTCAAAAGATTATCCATGTTCTCCAACTTCTTTTGTAGACTTTCTTTCTCATCTCCCTGCCTTTTGCAGACTTCTTTGAGCTTTGAGTTCTCGTCTTGCAATTCCTTCACGGATGAGTCAAGGTGTTCGGGATTCAAAGCTACCGACAGCACTTGCTCCACTAGAGCCTGATATCTCCTACTCAAATCCACAATTTCCTCCTTCAAATGATGGACATCTAGCTCAAGGGCATTACTTTTGTCCACTTGTTGTGTAATTTCCCTTTCTAGCTTCTCTTTCAAATCCTTCAAGTTAAAAATTTCATTTTGCAGCCTTTTTATTGAACTACTAGAGGAATCGTTCAACTCAATCAGGCTCTGGTTTTCTTTTTTAACCTGCTGGATGTCTTCCTCAAGATCATGGTTGCATATCTCCAAGTTCTTCAGCGTTTGAAGCTTATTTTGAAGCTCCAATGCCAGAGCTTTCTGCTCCCCTTGAGATTGAGAGTGCAGCTTTTGCAAAGCCCGAAGAGTAACTTCAACTTGGACAAAGCGTGTGTGCTCATCCTGCATTGACGCCTGAAGATTCTCCAGCTCTTTCTGCTTCTGAGAAAGTTCTTGATCCTTCATTGCTATCTTCTGCACCAGACTATCTGCCTCGACCTGCAGAGATTGGTTTGATCTCTCCAACAGGACACACCGATGTTCCACAGCCCTCAATTTTTCAGACCCCACAAGAATTTCACTTTTCAGCCTTTGGGCATCCTCTTGGGCATAAAAAATTTCACTCTCCATCTGAGATATTTTCTCCAAACACTTCTCGTACCGGAAAGCTGTGACTTCTTTTTCTTCATTTAGTCTAGCAAGAGCTTGCTTCAGTGCTTCAACTTCAGTTTCTGCTCTTTCAGTTTGTTCATTAAGCAATCTGGCCTTTTCCTCGGCAAGTGAGATTTTCTGCTCCAATGCATATATCATCTCAAGACATTGCTTGTACTGAAGAAGGGCAGCATCCTTTTCAGTCTCTAACCTGGAAAGTTCTTGCTTGAGATTTTGAGCTTCCATTTCTGCTTTAGAAGGTCTCTCAATAAGTCCTTTGGAATCCTCTTGGTATTGGGCGATCTTAGCCTCCAGAGTAGATATTCTTTCCAAACAATTATTGTACCGAAGAAGTCCTGCATCTCTCTCAGATTCTAATTTAAGAAGTGCTTCCTTCAATACTTTAATCTCAATGTCTGTTTTGCTTGCTCGTTCATCAAGCCCTCCAGCATCCTTTTGGGCATAATTAAGTTCTCTCTCCAGGCTAGAAAACTTCTTCAAACTCTGCTGGTACTGAAGAAGAATGACTTCCTTTTTGGCTTCAATCTCTGTGAGAGTTTTCTTTAAGGTTTCAACTTCACTCTCAGCTTCACCTGCACACTCAGACTTAGAAAGAATCAGGGTTTTGGGACTCTGGTTCTCACTGGGTAAATGAGAGAACTTTTCTTCTGCTTCTTGAACATTTGGGCCCATTTTCATCCTTCCTTCTGCAATTTTTGAATTTGGTAGCACCGTTCCTCCTGAACCAAACATCTCATGGAGCTGCTTTAAACCCCTTTTGCTTATCCTGGATTCTGATTCTTCTGAATACCCACCATTCCTTTTTAAAGCATGTAAATTTGTTGGAGACAGTCCCAATGCATCTGTATGCAAGTCATCTGGGTCAAGCAGTGCACGGATTGGATGTGGCATTTCTGGAGTGTGCGGCTCACCCTCACAACCTGATGAGCCTGGGGCTGAATCTCCCGGTAGCACATAGGGTATTTGGTTGGGAAATGCTTCAGCCATGGTTCGATGGGCCTGGCGGAGCTCTCCAGTTGCATGATCATATCTCTCTGCTAATGCACGGTAAGCTCGGTAGAACTCCTCAACCAATTTCATGAGCTCTGGACGTTTCTTATAGTACATTTCTGCCCTTCTTGCAAAGGAATCTGCATCTTCTTCAATGAGCTTAATCATTGCTTTGACTTTGGCATCCATATCTGTTTTATCAGATTCAAAGTCAGTTGAATAGCAACCCAAAAATTTTGGAATATTTACTGATGACCACACGCAAACTTGTAATTTCTTTATTTTCATAAATGGAAAAGAAATTAACTAGCTCCCTGTTGGATTTTCCACCAATAACAGCCCTAATACCTCTTGAAAAACTAACCATTAGACTAGGAACCTACAGATATATGTTCATGTCATAATGTTGGCTAATGACAAAGATGCTTGATTGCTTAAGGTCCCCAGTTTCATGGATAAATATTTGAACTAGAATGATATATGAAAGAAGACAAGAACTTGGCTTAAATTTGATAACATAAATTGGTTTTATCCAGAGTTAATGTTGTGAAGAACCATTCCCTCTGCCAAGAGTTGAGGTTATTAAGAACAGCTGAAGAAAATGCATGCCAAACAAAGAATTATACGAGTCTTGCAAAAAGAAGAGCATTAAGTAAATTACATTGGATAGATGCTACAGAGTAAATACCAAAACATAAAACCACTTCTTGGAAACATACACAGTGGGTCAAGAATACAGGTAATGAGCTAAGATAAAAATTTAAATGAAGACTTAAAAGATAATGTTCCATTTTCCATGACAGTATCCAAAGTAAAAGAATGTGGACCCCTAATTTGTTATAATGTAGTGCTAGCATTCTTGTATCAGCATCAAGAAGCTGTTTCTTCTTGGCATAGCAATTATGTCACCACCTAGCAAAATTGACAGCCTAACACCCCACTCCGAGAAAAATTGATGGCTTTTTGCAATGGCCAATCAGAATTTGATATAATAATCTATCTTTGAAAGAGATTGAAATGAACTAATCAAAAGATTAGTGTTGCCAAATTAGCTTGTTATCAGCTTGTGTACAAGGTGATCCTCGGATGGTCAAAGATCAGGAACAATATATAATGGATCCCAATATCAAATTGGTATAATTTGTAAAAAAATTTGCTCAAATATAGTTAACAGTCAAAGTTTTATAAGAAACCAAATACCTGTAAGATTTTCCTGCAGCCATTTTGAATTCTTTGGACTAATGTGGCTGTCCCACCACCAAGAGTACATGCGCCTGGACTCCTGATGTAGCAAGGTTGCCATGACTCCAGCAATGAGCAACAATGCAACTGGTTTGGATGTTGCAAAGGCCTGATGCTTATACCAGAAATAAGAACCCAGGAAATATAACCAGGCCAGAATAGCAACTTAACAAAATCCCGCTGCTAATTAAATCCTCAAAGAGCCGTTATTGATCAGCATGCCTTGCTATTTACGAGGATAATCAAGTAAATGTAAAAATAAAAGATTGTCAGAAACAGATTTTTCAGATCAACTTCTTTAGAAAGTGAGATGGAAAAGTTGATAAGTATTAAAACTATATTGAAGACTACCTACTCAATTGAGCACCACCATTCTCAACTGCAGCAAATGCAGCTCCTTACTTCAAATGCCAAATCAGAAGCATACTGGTCCCAGAAAAAAAAATGAAGGCATTGAAATCAGATCTTGTATTATATAGATAAAAAAGACATTGAAGGTCAATGGGATACAAACATCCACAGCAATAAATGTAACCGCCAGGAACCAAACTTGCAAACACAAAACCCATTATTTGATTTCTAGAATAGCAGGGTGTAAAAACCCAGTAATATGCAGCATTTATGGATACTTGATCGATTCCAATACAACGAAAGTGATTAAAAAAATAAATAACTAATCCGAATAAAAAATAGAAAAGCCCACTGTTTACACGAAAATGCCATGAACCAGCCCCCGCTCAGATAAGCACAAAAGCATTATTTTCACGAAAGTGGACTCTAACGAGGAAGTGTAAATAGTTTTCATATTAATCATAAGCTCAAGCACTTAACCAAAAGGACAGAAATGGTGATACGTCCTGATCAGATAGTAAACTAACAACACTGAGAAACAGAGAAGAACACACCATTAGGAGAAAAGCCTCTTCAGAAACAGCACCAAAAATGATTCTTAAGAGTAGCAAGATCAAGAACTTACCTTATGCACAAAATCCGGTAATGGGTTCCGATTAACTAGCAAATAACTACCATTCAAAAGAACAGAAAAACAAAAATTTTAGCCAAAAGGGTGTCAACAAAAACAGCAAAAAAAAATTGATGAAACGTCTAGATCAAATACATACCAAAAAGAATGAAAAAAAAACTGTTCAGCAGCCGTGATAGTAAGCCTCCAGCTGCAAATAGTCTGTCACCCCATTTTCTTTCTCTAACTCACGCACACTCTCTCTCTCATCCCCTCTATCCCTCAAGTGGGTTCTCCGCATTTTATCCTAAGATTTGGTTTAGTGAACTGTAAAAATGCTGACAGATATGACAACTAAGGTCAGATTTTATACGTACGGTAGATATAAATATAATGTATATGTACATCAAAAGTAAACAACCAAACAAAGCTTTGTTTAGTCTTCAGTTTACTGTAAGGAATGGATTTATTAATAGACAATCTAGTAAACGGTCTCATTCTTCAGTTTTTGCTGTCCGTCCCACTATCGTCGTTACTTCCAATGTGGACGGTCGATGAAATATGAATGACTAATCCACCCTTGCTTTTTGCTTAAGATCTCAAAAATGTTCTTTTTTGGGTTTCTCAGTAAAAATTTTTTTAAAAAAATACTGCTCAGTGCCCACTACCATTACCAGAATTCATCATGAACATGACTAACTAATGAAAAAAAAACCGTGAAGACTAATTAATATCTTTTTAGCAAGCCCTTCTCTTTAGATTTTGCTATGAACTTTAATATATATATATATATATAATTTAAAATAATTAATATAAAATATAAATAAAATTATAATGTCAATAAATTAATAAATATAAAATATTTGAGTTGATTTCAGATGGCCTATGCCATAAATAACTCAATTATGTGGGATGAAAGCGGCCAAAAGGAAAAGTCTAAAGGAATGAATGTAACATTTGTATTAACAAAATGGCAAAACTCATAACTTTGGCCATTTTTGTCAACACAGACAAGTGGGATTTACAATTTGGATTCTTAAAGGTATGTGGTTGGATATTAAGACACCATACTTTCTTTCAAGGAAATACACACTGTCTATGACACTATTTAACACACATTATAGCTTAAGCATATAATTGCATTCAATATTAGACGACTGTATTACTTATTATAATGTGCGATTGCTACTGGTTTATTATAATTTAATAATACTTTTTAATAGTGTTAAAATTGTTATTAAATCATGAATTCTTACTTGAGGGTGTACTTTATAACACATCTTGAATTTATGTGTTCAAATGTAAAGGAAAGCAAGTAAAGGGGTGATGGGACATGAATGAATGAATGTGGGTTAAGGGACAAACTTTTGGGTCGAGGGAGTAATCAAATCACTGCCAAATGTATGGAAGAAATACAAGATCACCCACCATCCTTGAAAGACAAATAAAAGGATCATCACTTAACTGATATGAAAAGGTAACAACTATGATGGTAATAGAGGCATGGATTTAAGAGCATGGTCCCTTGGGCAGAAGCAAATTCTTAATAGAGTTCATAACCAATTAGGTCACATCACAGAGAATTCCTCCAAAGAAATTAGAACCTCTAATCTAGAGAACAATTAAAATTGAGGAAGACCAATGCTGCCTGCCGACCTGCCATGGTTTGAAGGCATAAACACACCGACATATGATAATTGAAAATTGCCGTTCCCTGAATTATTGGTGGGAGAATATAAATAAGAGCCATATGTTATAATGTGAATGAACCATATGAAATATCTACCATTCTTTATGAATAGTTACTTCCAAAACCAACACTACCCACCAACTTCAATTGCAAGAACAAGTTGTGTGAAAACTAAAAGGGAAATGTGGGGACAAGTTGATTGCTCCAATGCAATACCAAAGATATGGACCCCAATCAAATACACAAGTCCAGATTGTGTTTGTGTTTTTTAGTGGCCAAGCCAGCTGTGCAATGCTATCCCCCATGTTATGTATGTTCAATTCTCTCCGGATATTCTGAAAAGGTCATCAAAAAAGTAACAATTTTTTGGATGGTTTCTGTTCTGTTCTGTGATTCCCAGTGAAAAAGAAAATTACAGGTTATGGGTATAGGTGAATTCCTGACCCCACACAATGCAAGGGAAGGAAATCTCAGCCATGTGATGAATGCGAAGAAGCTAGTTTACTACTGCAGATGATCACATGGCTGGCTTTACAGGGTTAGAACGCACCGCTGTGCATGTTAGACAAAACGATTTTCCTCTGAGGTATGGGTCCATTCTGTCTTAACACCACATCCCCCCTCCCCAATCCCTCTACAGTTCTAGAGCTTCTTCTAACCACAACTTAAGTTTACACGAGACATTATTCAATAGATATGAAGCAACAAGACCAGTGTAAGTTTCACTTCACACAATTTATTCTTCTAAAGATAACGAGCAATTATATCCCGTTATCATTCTGTCAAAAAAATCATTCATTAGACTCATTACAACAACAGCTTGCATTCAAAACTTCGTTAAACAATTACAGAATGTTGCCTACTCGGTTATATAATGATCTCAAAAGGCAACAAAGAAGTGGAGTAAATCCTTTTCTCGGATCGCCATGGGTTGTATTCTTAGGCCCATTGAAGTTTCAGGATTGGAAAGTTCTTTTAGTTCAGCCCAATATTTTGATGTTACTTTTGTCATGCTTCTAGATCTTTTATAAGTTCTTGAAGTTGGAAAATGATAAATTTCAGGCTGTTTTAAAGATGATGGCACAGTCCCACGAAGCCAGAAAAAAGCACTACCAAAAACCAATCTGCTCACTGATTCAAGGATTCATGATCAAAGCTGAATAATTGAAATGCAGACACAGGCTGTAAAGTTGACGGAGCTCTGGTCCAATTTTCATGCATTAACATGCTGGTTGCAAGCGATAATAGCTCATACGTTCTGCGGCAACTGTTGAGGATTTTCAGTAGTCCTCTCAAATTTCCACTTGCATTGCATAGCTTTAGTAGCCAGCAGATGAAGATTCACAAGCTCCATAAATCTACTCGAAGCTATACAACAAAAGGATTGAATGATTTATTTTGAGTGCCAAGACAAGATTTTTCTTGTAATCATTGAATGCTTCCAAGCAAAATTACCTTTTCTCAGTCCCATGTAAACAAGAACGAGGAAAGGCAGATTGGTAGAATATGCAGTGCATGTTAAAGTTTTAAGTTAGCAATCAACATTTTCCAAGAAAGTTAATTCTTCAGCCTTATCTGATTGCAGATTCCCATTTGCCTTCGTGCTCGTGGTTATTATTCTAATAATAATCACGTAAAAGCACTGAAGCATAGAATGTAGGATTTTATTTCGGGATAACAAGAATGCAAATTAACAAACCATATTATACAAAGATTAGCTAGCATTATGACAGCTAGGTGCTGTATAATTATTATACAGATGCAGAAGACAAGCTCATATTCGCTGAACAACGTACCCTTTTAACCGAACAAAGATTTAAAGAATTTCATCCTCCAACTTTATTTTCAGTGCTGTGGAGTGAGTGAAGGAAACGAAGGTATAGATTGTAATATCAGCTTCCGCCCACCTCTCCGACTAGGGGATGAACCCAAGATTGTGTTTGGTGGGGAGACCCTCTTGCTGTTGGGAGAAGAAGTCTTGATGCCACTGCTGGGAGTGGAATCGCCATGCAGAATCTCAGGCATTTCATCTTCTGGAGCAGTTTGGAGACGCTTCTCAAACTTGGGTTGAGATCGGAGAATATTGGGTTTTCCATGCTTGTGGCCGGTGTAGAACCCAGAGGAGGATCCGATAGCAAGTAAAGATCGCGGTGGTTTGCACTGTGATGAAACTGGCAACTGGACCAATGATCTGAAACACATTGTTTCAAAAACTAATAACAATGAATGTAAGTTTACAAGACAACAAACAGTTCATATATAAGACCTGCAAGGCCGTATCGGTGTGGTGGGAGGTGCAGAGCTTGGATTCTGCTCTTCATTATTATTTGGAATTTCAGTTTTCTGCAAATTCTTGTCCACCTCATTTTTTTCACACAGTTCCAATTCTTCTTCTGCTTCAGCTTCTGTTTCCGTTATTGTAGACCCTAAGTCCCAAAATAACATAAAAAGGAGTGTAAGAAATATTAGCCCAAAAACAATATCAGCGCACAGAATTTTGTTAAGTTTGGATGGGACCGCATACAGAGAACAATAAAGGTAACGTTTTTTAAAAGAAATATGCTCACTCACCATCCTTTCTACCAAATGTATTCTTGCAACCTTCACATCTGCAGTTAATGGAGCATCCAACACCACCCTATGATAAAAAAGACCCCACTCTTTCTTAATCACTTGATATGGAACATCAAAAGAATATCAAACATCACGGAGTGAAACCTGAAAGCATTCGCAGTATTTCTTTAGGCAGCTTGATTTCTTGCAGTTGCATCCTCTTTTGTGTCTTGCTGATGCTGGAGTTTTGCTAGTGTCTTCCTGCAATGGCAAATAGCAATCGAGGTTCAACAGTAGATTGAAATTGTTGACTAAGATTTAAGAAGGGTGTAAATCAGCTCAAATTCTAACCCCAAGTTCAGGAAGACAATCTGAGCTCCTAATCACTTTCGGAGCAAATGCAAGTGGGTTTCGAGACTCAATCTGTTTGCGAGTTGCCAGAACAGTGTCTTCATGAATAGGCTTGTTGAAGCAATCTTGACAAGAACACGGCTCTATACAGTACACACCAGCAGCAAAGCATTCACAGTAGCTGCATAGAATGACCCAAAAATTTAAATCAGATCCATTAACCACATGTCAGATTTTATGACAATTGGCAACCTGTTTGTTAGCAGCAGGTTACACAGATTGGACAAAGAACATTGATCTCTGAACCCAAGTATTAAGAAATAAGAACTTACAGTTTCAAACACTTGGATTTCTTACAATTACAACGCTTGCAGGCATCACTTTCTCCTGCATTTTCCAACTTACGCCTGAATCCCATTTAAAATCATTATGTGAGATCGATCAGAAACAAAATGAATAAGATATTAAACAAATATTATCTTGTCAAGTGTACATACCTTTTCTTTTTTGGGCTACACTGATTATACTCTTCACTGACTAAATATGATGTCTGAGAAGCATCTTCTGCAAGCAGAACTTCATTTTCAACAGCAACCATGTCTCTTTCAGTAGCAGCTGAAGTTAAAGATTCATAAAGAGGATCTTCATTTGTCTTGGGAGAATGCAAGGAGGCAGTAGAGCTGGGCAAACTTAGCTGTCTTCCAGTAGACAAAGAATCAATCCTGATGGCTTTATTATCTTGAGAAGAAATTGCCAAAGCATTTAAATGCAAACCAATTCCAGGCAAAATGCACTGCGAAGCATCACTACTAGGCTTAAGAGGCACCAGTTGCTTACTTTTGGAGTCAGTATTCTCATCAGATTGCAACATCATAGAAGAACTACAATTTGACCCATCATCTAATTTTTTCCTGCGTGCCACCAGCTCAAAATCTAGACAGCGCCTTAGCATACCCCGATGTAAATTAGAAATGCGCTGTATACAAGACAAAAACCACTTCAACTGTTTACATGCCTTCTAATTGTTCTTGACACATAAATGATTTGATGAAAAGAAGCAAATATTTATGAGGAAAGATAGAAAATCAATTTAATGTGCAGCAGAAATAGACACAAACAAGATGCAACTCTTACCTTGCAGGACACTGGAATATTCATTCCCACAGCAGCACCAACTTTTTCACTTAGATCACCAGTTAAGCATTCATCCAGATCATCATCAGTGCTATCTTGTGATCGGTTTATTTCATCCAGGATGCTGGTTTCTCCTGGTTGAGTAGACTGATATTCCATTTCATGTTGTTTTCCAGAACCCAGTGGATCAAGCATTTGCATTCTTGGATACCCACTAAAGTCATTTTGGGGGGACTGTGGGGTAACAGAAGTGTATGGTACCCCAGGGTCCAGTGATTTCTGAACTAGGCCCTTAAAAGCCTCTGAATTGTTGTGGAAATTAAAAATCAACAAATCTGCAGCATCAGAAATCAAACTCTCCCAGTCACATCCTACCATTTCTTTTTTCTGATCTTTCTGGCAAGTCTCCTGTAAATGCACTTCATGTTCAGATGAACCATTTTCAGAAACCTCTTGAACAAATGGAACGACTGATGCAGATGTGCTAGCCAATTCCGACGCACAATTTGGCTCTATATCACAGGGAGTTGGATCACAACCAGGGCTACCACAATCATATTTCAAGGCTCGTGGCAGCTCAATTGCAAACTTCGAATCACTGGAAGCCTCAACAGTGACTTCTTCAATTGAAACCGCAGGGTCAAAATTTTCCTGTAGTTGAGCTGAGTTATCATACAGCTGAGATGCATCAGTTGCTACCCCATCATTTGTACAGGCTTTATCATTTTTGGAAGAAAGCTCAGGTTTTGATGGATCTGAACAGTTATTCCTGCAAATAAAGAAGGTGGAAGAATTGTGAACTTTGGCAATATAGTTTATAATTTGTACAGATGGTCAAGAAATTTGGTCAAATTACCTTATAAAGAATCTGGTTTCCTTGTGAGAGCTGACATGAGGTGAAGTGAAAATTGAGGGTAGGGATGCAAAATTCAGTGAGTTGAAATTCTGAGTAGCAGATAGGGACTTAACAGGTTTGATGGGAGAGAGACTGTTGATATAGTTGAAGACAGGGGAATCCTGCATGCAGTGGAAAGCATCCGTTCTTAGTTCGTAGAAGAAAGAAGTACCCGTAAAGATCATAGCCAAATGAGCATAAATAAGAAGAATTGAGTTTTAACACCAAAAAAAAAGGAAAAAAATAAAGATTTCTTGATTGACAACATTTATTACATGGAGAATACCATAGTATCTAAATCAGATACTCCTGAGACATACAATCATCAAGAAATGTTCAAAAAAAAAGGAACGCTAAAGCATGTTTCATCACAAGATGTATGTGCAAAACCCACTAAATAGACAATGAATTTTAACAAAATTCAGGCAAATTCCCGGGATAAGGAGTGCTAATAAGATTTGGTTTCAGCAAATTCTGAGAAAAAAATGCAAGAAGGGTAGCACCCTTTTATGAAGAAGATGTGTAAAGAGCTTCCACAAAACTTTGGAGCTAGAAACAGTGGGAAAATAGTAAGAAAAAATTAGTTAAAGCATATGTACTCACATTGTGCTTGTAGATAGAAAAAATTTTCATAGAAGCATAGAATGAAATGATGTCAACAGGAAGGGTGATAATGGTGTTGAGTGAATTTGTAAAAATCCAGAGATAAACAAAGCAAACAACAATAACTACACAAAAGCAAGCACTAACTTCAAGACCACAAGAACCCAGAAGCAAAAATGCAGCAAACGGCCGTATAAACTGCTGAAAGATGATCTTAAAAGTGGAGATCTGCATCCCACAAAACCGAAATTCACCAATTCACACAGAGCAAAAGCACTATCGAAAATTTACAACCACAAACCAGACTATTCTATCAAAAACCACACAATTCAACAAACAAAAACCCAAATCCACCACGCCAATGAAAGTCAACCCACCCAGAAACCAAATCACACTACACGCAGCAAAACAAGAAACAAAAAACAAAAACAAAAACAAAAGCCCACTTCACCCACTCACAAATGCTATAAAAATAAAGAATTTCTTATTATTACCTCAAATTTAGAGAGCGGAGTACTGATCCGAGAAGACTTATCCGGGGTGTCCATGTTTATTGTTACCTAAACAAGAAACACCACCATTACATCTCTTACAACCTTAATATCTCTTACAACCTTAATACAGACATCTCTCTCTCTCTCTCTACTATAGCTAATCTACTTTAGTTTGTGGTGCTTAAAGTTTGCGTCTGAGTACGTGAGTTTGTAATGTATTGTATGTACAGCATAGCATAGCATAATCCAAGATGAGATTCAAGAAGCGGGAAGGCGGGAGAGTGAGTGAGCGGATTTTCTCGTAGGGATAAATCAACAAGGACTATTTCAAGGCCCCACCAACCAAACCCCACTTCTTCAACAGCTGTCCGTGTTACCATTGCAATGTCCATAAACTATTCCTTCACTTTAAAAAGAAAGTAACGTCCACAGTTGTTGAATCTTTGAAATTGATCCTCTCTTTAATCTTCTTTACTGTTTTCCCTCTCTCTTAAATTTTATTTTATTTTACCTTTTTTCTTCCTTTAAATAGATAAAGATTCATGAAACTTCTGCGTTACACAGTGACTTCCACAGTCACACAATATTAATGGCAATATTGTAATAAAGTCGTTCTATCTGGATTTTTATGTCAATTTCGTGACTGACACGGTGGACTTGGTGCCAGTACAGTCGGCATTATTTTACTATTTTACCCTCACACCTTTGGGTCAAAGACCTCTTTAGGGCATGCATCACGCTAACCCGCACAATATTTATTCATAATTTTAAATCCTTAATAATTTACTTATAAATGAGGCAAATCAGGCATGCAACGTACGAAAATTACTAGGGGTAGGCAATGACCGTTGATCCTTGTAATTACCAATCGCCGTTATAATTTCTAACACATTGACATCCTTCCACCACCAACACCGTTATGTCTACCGTCCTACCCCCACAATTTTAGGACCATCCTTTCATAAATTAGTTTTATTTTTCAAAATTTAATTTAAAAAAATAATTAAAAAAATGGTTAGTTGGCTTAGCCAATGCAAACCCTATGTCGTCAATTGCTACCTGTTTGCGTGAACACAGAATTCCCGTGAACCCTACGAATTTACACTTTTACCCTCTATCCGGCATTGAAGTGTGTTCGTATGTTCTGTTTGAATATAGGGCCAATACGGAGAAATGGTTCGTGCGGTCCAACGTTGGCGCGCTTAGAATTTTGCGAGAGGCGGATGGATAATTGTACTCCAGGTTTGAGGTTCGGCATGTGCAAATGCGATTGACTCTCACGTGTCTCGTCCGTTGATGTAGTAATCATGTCACCGATAATCATGACCACTTAGATTTGATCATCTTGGACACATCGATGACGAGATGCCACGTTAACGTTAGCCTAGGGACAAAGGAGCTCCGTTATCGATGATGGACCTCAAACTCATGCATGCCTCGTGTTTCCCCTTCGCTTAAATTTATTATTATTATTATAGTTTTCAACTCCTTCGGATGGACGGGAAGGGGACTTCAACGAAGGACATTTTTCATTTGTATTCTGTAGTTTGTAGAAATCAGGGATCATCATCTTCGCCTTAACGACACGTGTACGGTGTGAAAAAGTGTTTAATGTTGAGGGGCCCGCCAGCTCACCGTTCTATAATTCTTTGTCTTTACCGAAAGGGTCAAGGGCCGAGTGAACGTGGTCCCCGCTCTTGCAAACGTGAATGAAAAATGACACTGGAGTCCCAGAATTGTTATATATTTTTAATTAAGAGTATATTTTGTTTATTTATTTATATTACATAAATTCTGAATCCTGACGAGTATGGGTGGGATATTCTTTATTGTTCGAGTTATTTATCAGGTGGAAGTCTAACATTGTACAAGGATGAGTGGTTAGCGAGTAAGGGATCTATTTGATAAAAAAAAATTGGTAAGTTATGTCATGCTTGAAAAATAGTTAAAAGATTAGGGGTTCATACGTTATTATCCTTTTTCGTGCGTTTGTTGTTTTCCAAGCTCCAGCTCATGCGATAATCATATATGTCGAGTCCACGCGTACTTTGGTCGATCACGTGCCACGCGACACCGTTCAAGGCAAAAGCCGCCTCGTCAGTCATCACTTTTGTGAATGTCAGAGCTTTATTAATTAGCTGACCACAAGGCAATGGCTTTACTTGGTAAGTACTGGATTCATTCTCGATTCAGGGTGCTATCTGATCGTTTGCAATTAATCATGAGAAGCAGCGAGTTCACACGGCACATACGTGGACGTTTCTGCAGAAGATTATACCATATGGGCAGTTTTATCTTGGAAATAGAGCCAATATGAAAGTGGGATACCCTTGAATTTGATTGTGGGTTGTGGGATTGTGTAATGGTCTGTTTAGGACGGAGGAAGGGATGTTTTGTTTTTTTTAACATTAATAAATAATTGAATTATTTAATTAAAAATAAATAAATAATAATGATATAATAATAATTTTTTTTATTATTAATTTATGTATTTTTTAAAAAATTAAATAATTTTATATACCAAGAAATTAGGTGGAATGATTACATAACAATATAGCCTGTTACATGCATGGGCCACATTGGAACAACAGTGGGCCCAAATAGAGTTTTGGACTTTTGCCGACGGCACTGACTCGGGACCCATAGGCTTACGACTCCAACCGAGACCAGACAGACACTGCAATGGATGTTGACTGATTATCGACGATTCACCTTTTGGGTCAACAACTAGGAAGCTATTTTTCTACCTTTATCTCAAAACTAAGGGACAAAAGAGTTTTGCCTTTGAAATTGCTGGTCCACTCTACTTGTATATGCATGGTCCTGGCTCTATGTTCAGCCATATGTTATGTTACATCTTACATAGGATATCACATGAATTGATCTTAAATTTCTAGGAAAAGTCTATAGTACCATCGAATGAATTGATTTTTTGAATTGATGGCAAGCATTCAACTTGCGATAGTGGTAGAGTACATAATAAACGGTCTTATTATTAACGAAAAAAATATCATATTATATTTCACGTTTAATAAAAAATGATTTGGTGTTAAATTTATAAATAAGAGTATGCAACGACACGTAACAGGATAATACGTAATTCATTGGTAAAAGATAAAAAGTATAATGAATTAGAAGTTGAAATTTACAAAAATCTTTAACATGATCCGCTTAATTAACAAGCTTTGTCTTTCATTGTCTGCTTTTGCGGGCAATTATGTTGTCTAAGGTTTGGCCGACTTTATCCCTAGCATTGCTGTTATCAACATCACATAGCTTAGTCTATAAATAGTGAAGTTCATTTTAACGGGAGCCTGTTGAGAGCTCGAGCCGGCAAATTCCAGGTGAAAAGATAATAAAAATATATTTACTAGACTCCACCATTTATAAGTAAGAAAGCTTAGTCTCGTTCGATTTGTTAGTATGTTAAACTTGATTTTCGCAATCTAAGTGTTTTTGGATAGCTGCCTCTTGCAAAATATGATTATGTCTAAATTCCATATATGGTAAAATCTAAAATTTTTGAAATTTTAAGTTGTAATGATATCAGTTTGCAAGTCTCGTTACAGTTGGTTGGAGCTTCAGTGTGAACCTCAAACCTTAAGATCCCTATGCAAAACCCCTTCAATTGATGGGTAACGGCACCCTTCCTTCTAGGCCATGTTGCATCATCGTGGAGTATCTTCCTGGTGGGACACTAAAACAGTATTTGATAAGGAATAGGCGAAAGAAACTTGCATTAAAGATTGTGATACATCTTGCTTTGGACATTTCTAGAGGGAGGGTAAGCTCTGGTTTTTTGTTATTCTTGGCATAAGACCTCTGTGTCAGCATATGTTTGTTATTGTTGGTTTTTTGTTTTTTTTTCATTTGGTTTGCAGTCTTAGTTACTTGCATTCGAAGAAAATTGTCCATCGTGATGTCAAAAAACTGAGAACATGTTGCTGGATTCACAGCACACAGAACTCTCAAGATTGCTGATTCTGGTGTTGCACGTGTTGAGGCTCAGAATCCAAGAGACATGACTGGTGAAACTGGTACCCTTGGATACATGGGCCCAGAGGTATCGATGCCTATTTAAACTAGGTTCGTTTTTTGTGGAGCAGGAACTCTTTATGCTATTACATACATTCCTTCGTTGAGAGTGAGTAGAAATAATGTAATTGAATGAGGTGTGCTAATTTCTAATATCATATTCATCCTTGGTGGTGCTAAGACATTCATCCTTCTCTTAAGAGGTGATACTGTCATCTCAATTGTTACATTTCTGCGCACTATCATACAGAAATAGGAAAACACGTTTGGATTGGCATGTATGCTCAATGAGTAATAAATCACTATATAGAGACACTTTCTCTCTCTCTCTCTCTCTCTGTTTTTGTGGGTGTCACTTTAAAGATGACTGTTGAAATACCATTAACATTTGTTCACAGTGATTGGTCATAAAACAAGATACTGCTGTGTAGGTTCCATGGAAAGCCTTATAATAGAAGATGTGATGTCTACAGTTTTGGCATATGCTTGTGGGAAATCTATTGCTGTGATATGCCTTTCCCAGATCTTAGCTTTGTTGATGTATCATCTGCCGTTGTTAGACAGGTTACTTCCAATATTCAGTAGATAAAACTATTTTGTACGCTGTAAATTCTGTCTGCTTCTTTGATGTTTTTGTTGATACTTTGGTTTGCATTATTATGACTTGAGAAAGTATCTGCTTTCTCATTGTGTTTGATTGGTGGGCGTTGGACATCTGTTGGAAACAGGGACAGCCACATTTTTTTCCCCGCTAAATTGTCCTGTGGATGCAGGGGCTCTCGTATTACGTTGTCAGATTTGGCTATCTGAAGTCGACTGGTACATTAGAAGTATAGTGAATAAAACAGAAGTAAATGCATCAGTTCTTGCCTTGCTTAAAGTGATAACTGCTGATCTAGTGTCTAGAAATCAAATTCATATATGTCCAGATGTAGCATTAATAGGTGTTATTGAGAAGATCTACTAATCCATGAAACAATGCACCTTCAGAAGTTTCTTGTTATGTGTAGAGTGTAGTTTTTCCTCCCAAAAAACGAGAAAGTTACTTATGCCAACAAAGTTTCATGGATTTTTTCCCCTATTATGAACTAATTTAATGATGGCATGTGATGAATAATTTTTGTCATTGATCTTGGGAGTCTCATCCTGTATGGACTCCTTGGCAGAATTAGAGGCCGGAGATCCCCAGATGTTGTCCAAATTCTTTAGCAAACATCATGCGAAAATGCTGGGATGCAAATGCAGAAAAACGTCCAGAAATGGATGAGGTGGTGAAAATGTTAGAAGCCATTGATACAAGCAAGGGAGGAAGGATGATACCGAAAGGCCAGGCTGTAACAGGTTGTTTCTGTTTCTCCCCTCCTCGGGGTCCCTGATATATGTGTAGATCAGGCCAAATATGTGGAGTTGCTGGATTATTTGTTTGCAGATTTACCTGTAGAGTACTTTAAAATGTGCTTCGGTTACGTACATGATTAGAAGACATAAGGACTGGGATGTAACCTCCACTCTTATGCTAAATGTTAAGGTCAAGGTCTGCAACCTAAAATTGTCTTGACAGTTACTGAGCCATTAATATGGATATGGGTTAATGCCCACGGATCTTCCATTAGCACTTGTGATTAAGAGCATCAGGATCGAGATTGGCATTGGCGTGTCAGCTCGCCAACTGGAGTCCATATAAGAGAAAGTCTTGACATAAATATGGGAACACAATGCTGGAACCAGTAAGCATTGACTTCCTTAAAAGAAAAAGTGGGCTGAAAGTAACCGGAATTGTGGTTGCCTCTCAATGCGTCTGGTATTTAAATTACTTGAAAAGTGGCAGTCGGAAATACAAAATTTGATGCTGTTTCTTTGCGTGGAGAATCGAAAGTAAGACTCAAGGAAATTACCAACAAGAAAATAGAAGAGGCATTTGAAGGGCCTTCCCATTTGTCTCTTCTCTCTTTCTTGGTCTATGCCTAATTGGTTTTTGTTGGATATACATGTGCATGGAGTCTCACCCAAAACCAGACCCGCTAGGGCATTCTTTTATAAACCCAAAAATTACCCAACCTACCCGACCTGAATTCCGTCACACCTTCCACTTAATCTTGCCTGCACAATAATGCATTCTATCACGAAAAAAGAATACCTGATTACTCCTAATCTTCTAGGGGTGGCGGCGGCCTAAACTCAATGAAGGGAAGGTTGAGACAAAAATTCGAATTGAACAAGCAGACAACAGAAGGATTAAGATAATCGAGAATATAATTGTAGAATACACCAATGGGCTACTTATCCCGACAGGAACATAAGCTAAAGACAACTTTAGATGACGATGCTCCGGTCTTCGTGTTTAGGTTAGAAAGAATTGAAGAAGCTGAAAAGATACTCAATAAGGCAACCCAATGAAGGTGGCATGTATATAGATAGATATCGCACAGCTCTGCGGGCAAACTCCTCGTGTGTCGATTCATATTTGCTCTCTGGCTGTAGCGTTCTTGGCAAATGGGTTGGCATTTGCGTGCTGTTGTCTTCTAATATCAGAGCCAAACGTACGAATGCTTATCAGTTATCACATCACAGACAGAAGGGACAGAAGTGTAATTTCGGAAAGGCATCTTCCCTCTATAAAAACGTTTCAAGGCCAGTGACGAGACTACTTCAAGACAAATATAAATTCTCTACGTTACTCTGTCCAAGCTCTATGGAACTCTCTAAAATGGTGTTGGGAACCAACGAAACGTCATCATTTATGACTGATTTCCTCCACAAGTGTGGCGGCTTTGCCGTTGTTGATGGCGGCTTCGCCACCGAGCTCGAACGCCACGGTGCCGACCTCAACGACCCTCTTTGGAGCGCAAAGTACCTTGTCAGTTCTCCCCAGCTCGTCAGAAGGGTACTTTTCTCTCCCTCTCCCTCTCTAGTCTCTATGCCTGTGCTCATACGTTAACTTGCACATTCATATACTTGCATTTGTGTTTCTTTTTGTGTGTTCCTTGAGAAAATTGAAAATAGAATGTCTGTTTTAAGCCTCGTTAGCAAACATGCATTTTTTGGTCATTCAGTTGTTGTTCAACAGTAACCCAACAAGTCCCCAAAGCCCTCTGGCGGAGGTCACCCGCCGGTCGGCGCTGCTTTCCCCCTTGTTCTGTAAGATACGGGGAATTCAATGAAATTTATTTAATATGATAATCTATAATTTTGAGTCTTATTTAGAATCACACATAAATAAATAAAAATTGCGGTCAGGAGCAGAGATTGCTGACGTAGAAACAGAGCATGTAAGATTTTTCTAAGAAGTATGTTAGATGTATCGTACAAAATATAAATCTTATCTTCTTCTGAAACGGACGTGGGGGCAATGTCGCCATGTCCAACTCAATGGCTTTGCGTAATCCCATTTGAGGATTTCGTGACGGTTGTCTATTTCAAGCAACTTAAATATTATTATACTGTTCTTATGCATCGATTATTTAGTAAAATCTATAATAGTGATAAAAAAATTTATCGAGTAAGGGAAGACACAAGTGACAGTGGCCTGTTACTCGGTTTGTTTATATTTTCTAAGCCTTTTTGTTTATTGGCAGCATCTTTTCTTTATGGGCAGAAGTCATATTTTTGTACTTTCTGGTTATTTATCTGAATTCTTTTACTCAATTCTTCCCATAATGTTTTTGATGACCTGAGTGTAAATGCAAAAGAGGAAAAAAAGAAGCAGGATAGTATTTGGCATGGTTCTAGGTTCCAGGAAGAAAATGATTTAAAATATATATATATATATATATATATATATTCAAACATATGGATTAGTTAGTATTTCACAATTGTGTTTCTTGCTTGTGGTATTGGTAGTGGAAGTTGTATTAAATTTGGTTCTTAAAGGTGATGACTACAACAGCATGTGAAACACACCAGATTTATTGTCTTAAGTCTAGTTTTTTTACACATTAGAATGTGAAACACACCCATATGGATTAGTTAGTATTTTACAATTGTGTTTCTTGCTTGTGGTATTGGTAGTGGAAGTTGTATTAAATTTGGTTCTTAAAGGTGATGACTACAACAGCATGTGAAACACACCAGATTTATTGTCTTAAGTATAGTTTTTTGACCACATTAGAATGTGAAACACACCAAATTTAATAATTATTTTTAGTCTTGGTAGGCATAGTTTAGTAATTGACTAATTGCTTTGAAATTTTATTGACCGGGGAAACCAAATGTCAAGGTACGTGTTTAACATGAAACAACTTCTGATTGGGAACTGAAGGGACTATTGATAGGAGTCATCTTCCTGTAATCTTCTTAAATTAGAAGTTAATTGGTGGCTGTTTGAAGTTATTCTTCCTCAATGCACTTAAATGTCGCTTAATTTCTGTAACAAGCCAATACAGTTTTAATTGATAGATTGACTTAATGAATGTATCAGGTTCACCTGGATTACCTTGATGCTGGTGCAAATATCATCATCACTGCATCTTATCAGGTAAATGTCTTCTGGCATATAATTGAGTGGCCTTTATCTTAGTTAGCAAAAGAGTAATAATGTTTACTATCTTTCGTTTCGATACAGGCCACCATTCAAGGTTTTGAGGCCAAAGGCTTCTCAACTGAGGAAGCAGAAGCTCTGCTTCAGAAAAGTGTTGAAATTGCATGTGAGGCACGCGAAATCTATCATGACAGATGTACAAAAGATTCTTGGGACTTCATGGGAAGTGGAGGACTTGCAAGACGTCCAGTTTTAGTTGCTGCTTCTGTGGGCAGCTATGGGGCTTATTTGGCTGATGGATCTGAGTATAGGTGAGTGAACTTTGTGATATCCATAGAGTAATTGCACTTTTTAGCGTTGCTTGTACCTATACCTGTTCACAGCTTTGGCAGAGTATGTATACTTGACCAAGCACAAGCACTGTATTACACATGCAATTAAGGCATAGTTTTTTTTCTTCAGTTTGACTTGAGTATGTGTGCTCAGCAGAAGCAAAAATGAAAAACAAAACAAAAATAAAATAGTTGAAACCTGTGATATTAAATGATATCTTTGTTGATAAAATCTCTGCACAATGATTTTCTCCTTTTGTAGTGGGGACTATGGCAATGCAGTTTCTCTGGAAACATTGAAGGAGTTTCATAGAAGGAGGGTACAGATTTTAGCAAAATCAGGCGCTGATATAATTGCATTTGAAACAATTCCAAACAAATTAGAAGCCCAGGTATTTGCGAAATATTTGGTAGTCATTGAAAAGAAAATGCTTAAAAGTTATTTTGTTTGATATTTTGCTTTTTCTAGAAACTTAGTTTGTATAAAATTAGACTGATGGTGTGGTCACGAGCATTTATTTGGAACCATTTTCAGTCTGGCTCTGGCTGATTGGAAATATTTGTTGGAATTTTTTGCAGGCCTACGCTGAGCTTCTTCAAGAAGAAGGGATAGATATTCCAGCATGGTTTACATTCAATTCTAAGGATGGAATAAATGTCGTTAGCGGTGATTCTATATTAGAGTGTGCCTTGATTGCAGATACATGCAAGCGTGTAGTTGCTGTTGGGATTAACTGTTCCGCTCCTAGCTATATCCATGGACTGATACTTTCTATTAGAAAGGTACAATCGTTGGGGCTGATACTTTTTGGTGAGACTAAATTTTCTAGTAGAAAGGTCCTTTTGATTCAGATAAATGATTTACCTAAATAGTATACGTATGTTTTGACACTTTTGTTTTCATAGATCATCACTGGATACTTCTCAAAAGGAGAAACCCTGGGACTTTCTTTCACAACATATTTGGAGTTATCAAACTTTGTGATGTTAGAGTAGTTGACTTAAGCAAAGCATGGCAAAAGAAGAGTTTGAGATTGTAAGGCTACTGATGAATTCAGTTGTTGAGGATGATGCATTTTTGTTGATTAATTTTGCAGGCAACTGATAAACCCGTGATCATATATCCAAACAGTGGCGAGACTTATGATGCTGAGCTCAAGCAGTGGGTGGTGAGTTCCAAACTTGAACCTTTTTCCACTTAAAATTATGATCAACTCCTTTTTCTTCTTGGTGTCTCACAAACATCTTCCGAGTTGTAGTGCTTCTTTTGACTCACCACTGGATTCTGTTATTCTCTGACAATGCTATGGTTTAAAGATGAATCCCTTCTCTGTGCATACTTGTTATGTAATTAATCAGTTGAAGAAATACTATTATATTATAGTCTCCAGCATAAATTCGTGCCGCTTCTATGCTTGTCAAGAACTCTCGCTTTTTATTACCCTTGTCTGGTTCTGATACATTTCTGTATATTCTCTAGATATTTTATGGCGGTGGTTAGTAGTAAAGAAGATGTTATTTTGTTGCAGGAATCAACTGGGGAAAGAGATGAAGATTTTGTCTCGCATGTTGGTAAGTGGCGTGACGCCGGGGCTTCCCTTTTTGGTGGCTGTTGCAGGACTACTCCAAACACCATCAGAGCCATATCTAAAGTTTTATCCAACAAATCTTTGCCACCCCAAAATTCCAAGACTCTGTAGAATATTGTAATAAGGTCAGAGAACGTTAATCTGGAAATTTTCCTTCTCCAGGAGGGTCTTGTACCCTAATGGCAAATCCAGTGATCTTCCTTTTGCGGCTCTTCTCTAAAATCATCTTACGTAACTTTCTCATGTGACGAACTCATTGTCTATTCCTTAAATAATAAATTCCCAAGTGATTGGTGAAAACAAATCCTAACTTCAACGGCACAAAAAAGTACTGGTTTGAGCACTCTTGTGCAAATCACCCCGCCTATAATAAAAAGTATTATAATTCAATAAGAATATCCCATTCAAGGGGTGAGGGGATGGACTTGACTGTGATGCCACGAGACCGTCGTATAATCGAATAAAATTATAAACTGATCTTAAATTTATAAATTCAATTTTTCTGCAGCTGTTCGGAGGATGTCTCTGTTAGCGTGATTAACAGCAATGGCCACATTGAGATGCGGGTGGACAGAGTGATTCATGTACCATACTGTTCACAGTTCCTTATTTAATGGCGGTGGAATTAAATCTTTCAGCACTAAAGAACATAACTTGTCGACGACATGTCGTCTGCATGATGACGACAGTTCGGATTTCATACGTGTTTGTGGGCGATGGAACTGTAGTACGCCATTTTGGTTATATGAACAATATTTCAGTGGTTCAGTCGGTCATTATAACCATAAAGCGGGAGCAGTAAGAGAATATCGGTTGGAAGTTAAGGGGCAGTTGGCCTGGAGGCTAAACCTGAGTACAACAGCAATGGCTGCAACTCTGAATCCATCTCCTCTGGTCTTAGCAACCCCAACATCCACAACTCTAACCAACCAACACGACAGCAAAACCATGTTCAAGGACTCCTCTCCAATTATATCTTTCAAAAGCTGCAACACCTTAAACGAAGTCAAGCAACTTCATTGTCAGATACTAAAGCAAGGTCTAAATCACAACCATTGTTACGTGTCCAAGGTTGTCTCAACGTGTGCACAGACGGGCACTTTTGAAAGCTTGAATTATGCACAAAAAGCGTTTTATCTCTACAAAAAGGATAATGAAACCACCGGAACTTTGTTTATATACAATTCATTGATTCGAGGTTACTCTTGTATTGGACTTGGTGGGGAAGCTATTTTGCTTTATCTTGAATTAGTGGGCTTTGGTATTTTGCCTGATAAATATACGTTCCCATTTGTGTTAAGTGCATGCACGAAGAGTTCAGCCTATAGTGAGGGAATTCAGGTTCACGGAGCAATTATTAAGCTGGGTTTTGATAGAGACGTGTTTATAGAGAATTCTTTGATACATTTTTATGGTGAATGTGGAGAGATTATCGACGGGAGAAAAGTGTTTGATGAAATGTCTGACAGAAATGTTGTTTCATGGACTAGTTTGATTTGTGCCTATGCTAGAAGGGATTTGCCCAAAGAGGCTGTTGATTTGTTTTTTCAGATGGTAGAGGAAGGTACTAGGCCCAATTCTGTTACGATGGTTTGCGTTATTTCTGCTTGTGCGAAGTTGCAGGATCTTGAATCGGGGCAGAGAGTGTGTGCTTATGTGGTGAGTTGGGAATGAAGGTGAATACTCTCATGGTAAATGCACTTGTTGATATGTACATGAAATGTGGTGCTGTTGATACTGCAAAACAACTTTTTGATGAATGTGATGATAAGAATTTGGTTTTGTACAATACATTCATGTCAAACTACATGCGACTAGGGCTGGCAAGAGAAGCACTTGCCATATTGGATGAAATGCTATTGCACGGACCAAGACCTGATAGAGTTACCATATTATCTGCAATCTCAGCGAGTGCACAATTAGGAGATCTTCTACTTGGAAGGTGGTGCCATTGTTATGTATTGAGGAACGCATTAGAAGGTTGGGATACCATTTGTAATGCTATGATCAACATGTACATGAAGTGTGGCAAACAAGAGATGGCATGTAGAATCTTTGAGTACATGTCAAACAGGACTGTGGTATCATGGAACTCGTTGATTGCAGGATTTATTAGGAATGGCGATGTGGAGTCAGCTCAGGAAGTTTTCAGTGAGATGCCTGAAAGAGATCATGTATCTTGGAACACTATGCTTGGTGCTTTAATGCAAGAGAACATGTTTGAGGAAGCAATGGAACTTTTCAGAGTGATGCAAAGTGAGGGAATCAACGTAGATAGGGTGACAATGGTGGGTGTTGCATCAGCCTGTGGGTATCTAGGAGCCCTTGACCTTGCAAGGTGGATCTACACTTATATAGAGAAAAATGAGATTCACTGTGATATGCAGCTCGCAACAGCCTTAGTTGACATGTTTGCCAGGTGTGGTGATCCACAAAGTGCAATGCAAGTGTTCAATAGAATGGAGAAAAGAGATGTCCCTGCCTGGACTGCAGCCATTGGAGCAATGGCCATGGAGGGAAACGGTGAACAAGCGGTAGAGCTCTTTAACGATATGCTTAGACAAGGGGTAAAACCAGATGGCATAGCATTTGTTGGAGTATTGACAGGCTGCAGTCACAGTGGATTAGTGGAACGAGGCCGGCACATTTTCAGGTCCATGAAGGAAGTCCATGGAATTTTCCCTCAAATTGTTCATTATGGGTGCATGGTTGATTTGCTTGGGCGTGTTGGGTTGCTAGGAGAAGCTCTAGATCTCGTAAAGAGTATGCCAATGGAGCCTAATGATGTGATTTGGGGGTCTCTCTTAGCTGCTTGTCGAAAGCACCAAAACGTTGAGATGGCCGCATATGCAGCTGAAAGAGTAATAGAGTTAGCTCCTGAGAAGACTGGGATTTGTGTGCTTCTATCAAACATATTTGCATCTGCTGGACAAATGGACTAATGTTGCACGAGTGAGGCTACATCTAAAGGAGAAAGGGGTTCGTAAAGTGCCCGGATCAAGCTCTATGGAGGTCTACGGAAAACTTTACGAGTTCACTTCTGGTGATGAATCCCACCCAGAAATGAATGACATTTCATTGATGCTGCACGAAATGAACTGCAGACTCAGAGATAACGGCTATGTTCCTGATCTTACTAATGTTCTACTTGATGTTGATGAGCAAGAGAAAGAGTATTTGCTGAGTCACCACAGTGAAAAACTGGCCATGGCCTTTGGGCTGATTAGTACAAGTCAAAGGATGCCGATTCGTGTTGTTAAAAATCTACGAATGTGCTCTGATTGCCACTCATTTGCCAAACTGGTTTCTAAGATATATGACCGAGAAATTATTGTTCGAGATAATACCAGATTTCACTTTTTCCAGAAAGGGTTCTGCTCTTGTAATGATTTTTGGTAAATAAATAATGAACAAAAAGTTTCATTCATGACTGCACCGATGAGCATCTTTCAAATAACTTCAATCCACAGAAGACTGTTTATTCCTATGCAGTCTTGGCCATTTGTACACCCTGCATGCTTGGTTTTCGATCTGCGAAAGTCAGTTTATACAAGATCAACAAATCAACATTATGTGCTTATGAATGCGTCCCATTTCAAATTGATATTGTACAGGTTCAGGCTACATTAAAGAAATTGAAGAAAAACTAACAATCAGCACCCAGGCAAGTGAAAACAGATGCTGTTCATGAATTCGAGGAAATACAATCAATAAACACATTATGCATTGGACTGAGAGCCAGAGACCGCTAAATGAAGAGAGACGAGGTAAGTCGGTGGACTTCTTCATCGAGCCAGATGGTGGCTTCAGCTTTCCATGGATAGAATATTGTATCGAGGGGCCTATGCTCATCCTCAGAGCCACACCTCAATTAGTCCCAGTGCTTGAGGAGAATATTAGTTAGGTAGTGCAAAGGTTGCTCATATAACTGCTTAATGGATTTGCCTAATCCTACCCATGAGGTAAATGGAAGAACAGAACCAAGTTGTGTGGGGATTGGAAGCTCCCTCACGTATCCCTGATACATTTCTGCCCTTTTGAACAACAAATCTAGATCAAAACATATTCACAACAGGGAGTCATCATCAGAGAGCATGCTGAATCTAAAAAACTCTGATAGCTATCCCATGCTAAAGCAAGGAATTAATCAACTGAACCTAAAGCACGAAGAATGAGAAACTATACAAGTTATCTGTAGAGCTTAGGAAACTTTAATAATGCAAACACAGTTAGCTTATCAGCCAAAGAAACTACATGTGAGATTTTGTCTAGCAAGAAACTTAGTAGAAGCAAGAACTACTTCGACAACATCTATGATCCACTGAACAATTTTCTTCAACTAGGCCAGGACTCGGTATGCCTAAAAATTCATGCTCCTCTTTGATTGGCCTGTAGGAAACTTTTTCAACAAAACACATGCTTTGCTCATGATACCAATGACACAAGACAATCAGCCTTTTCTATAAAGAAAAATTAATGCGATTCTCAATAATCAAATCTCAAAAAAATTATGAAAAATACAAAAACAAAATTAGGAATATTTAAACTAAATTTGAACTTTAAATATACTGCAATTCAAATGACATCTTGCAGCCACGAATTTTGGTATAATATTCAAAGAAAAGTAAGAATCTTAGACCCATAAACGTGTTTTAAAAAGAAATTTAACATATAATAAATTGAACGCGCTATAAGAAAAATTATTTTTGATAAATTTAATTTATTCTCAAAGAACAAATAAACTCATAAAAATGTATTTTTTGTAATTAATCATCCATTTCCTCTTTTAAATTTTATAAACATATTTATATGATACTTTAACACAAATAAAGTAAATCCTAATAACTTAACTAAAATAGATTAAGTCTTTACTTGCTTAAATCTAATTTAATAAACTAATTAAATTAAAACATACTTAATTCAAGCTTAATAAGAATGTTTTTATAAAAAATATAATAAATTTTATTTGAAATAAGAAGGGTGAGTAGGAACATGTTAGCTCGTTAGCCATTCCTTGTAAGAATATCAGCAAGCAAAATTGCACACTGATAATTCTCATTACTGACATTCCACTGAAACCAATAGACTATTAAAACCCCTTTAAAGAAAGAAAGGATGACATTCTTACATAACATTTCAAAACAACATATCTCTCAGTACAAGGAGATGCTGTGTGCAACACAGATTACAACAAGGCCTAATCTAAGGCTATACCCACGTTTATCACTTGAAGTGACATACCAACAGAACTTAAGTTCATGGATTCCTACTTATACAACATGTATAAAGTACAAAAAAAAACAAGAAATCTGGGCGGCCCGTATGAAAACATTATAGAGGCTATAGTGTAAATACTCCAAAGGGAATCCAAGTGATCTAAGAAATCTTGGTAGACATTAGAGGAGACATATGGGTTAGTTTTTACGTCTCCTGCATAAAGATTTTCATTTTATTTCATGACTCCTGCAGAAATCGTTGAGGGGGTCATTAGCTCGTTAGAACATAATCATATGCTCAGTGACTTTTCAATGATCTAAATTGAAGAAACATTGATCAGAAGATGCAAAACTAAGGACCCATATCTCAATATGACTACCTACAGATGTTATTTCTTTGGTAGGTTGATCAGTTGTAAAATCACTGCTTGACTGTAGACCATCAAAACCGTAGTCAACATCTACATCTGATACCTCTGTTAGACTCCATTCAATCACATGCAAAGTGAGAAAAGATGAAGAAGACTTACATCGACGGGGCAGGAGAAGGTTGGCTGAATTACCAAAGCCTAAGACTGTTATTGGTGAAGAAAGTTGAATCGCATACAGAGAAGTGCACTCAGTTCGATTTCAACCTGAATCACCAGCAGAGGTTAAACCCACAACTAAGTTAGGTGGACTCCATGATGTGTGCATACATAAGCATACATACATACATATAGAGACAGATTAAACTGTTAGTTCTTGGATTGATTGATGTACTTTGACCCGATTACAACATTTTAGTTCAAAGAACTTTTATGGAATTAAACTCCCTCATTATTGCAAGAATTAACTACAAATTAAACCTTCAAAATTTTTATAATAACTTTTTCTTGATTTAAACTCGATTTAACTTTAAATAATATAATATATATATATTTTAATAAATGATTTTGTTCCGAAAAGAAACATGTTCTTGAAAAGAATAGAACATTTAAACAAAACCCAAGTAGTTGTATGGTTGAGAACCGAACCGGGCGAACCCCTGTCCAATAAATTCAGGGCAAAGTCGGGGTCTTTTTTCTTCTTCCTGGAGCAGCCAAAACTGTCTTAACTCCGCTTTTTGATCATCCGAATATGCTCCCAAAACACAACATCTTGAAGCTATTGTCATGGAAACAGCACAAAGTCTATCCTTCGCGTTACTTATTCTGGAATCCTCTTTGCACCAAGAATGAGTCGCCCAGCGCGACCGAGACACCCGAGCTACCGAGTTGGCTTAAATTCTTTGATTCCCAAAATTCAGAGGAGAATTTTGTAATACCCTCACTTGCCAGTTGGGTTGAGAGTAACAAACTTCATGGTCATAGTAGAATTACCAGCCCCGTTTTAGGTGAGAAACCGGACACCGATGTTGATAAAATCAGTGAAATCCTTAACAAGCAGCGGTACCCATCATCTGATGAAGTTGTTCGGGCTCTAAATGGGTGTGATGTCATCGTTTCAAACAGTGTGGCTGAGCAGATGTTGAGGAGATTCAGCAATGACTGGATTCCAGCTTTTGGGTTTTTCACTTGGGCAAAAACACATACAGGCTATCGGCACACACCGGCAATATATAACGCAATGGTTGATATATTAGGGAAATCAAAGAAGTTTTGTCTTATGTGGGAGTTAGTTAAAGAGATGTATAAGTTAAATGATGGGTATGTTACATTGGCTACAATGAGTAAGGTGATGAGGAGGTTAGCAAGAGGTGGCAAGTATGATGATGCTGTTGAAGCATTTAGAGATATAGAGAGGTATGGTGTGAAAAAAGATGAAGCGGCAATGAACATATTAATGGATGCATTGGCTAAAGAGAACAGTGTTGAGCATGCTTATGAAGTGCTTCTTGAATTCAAGGAGTGCATACCTTTAAGTTCACAGAATTTCAATGTCTTGATACATGGGTGGTGCAAGGCTAGGAAATTAGAGGATGCTCAGAAAGCTATGGATGAGATGAAGAATCATGGGTTTAGCCCAGATGTCGTTTCTTATACTAGTTTCATTGAGCATTATTGTCGCGAAAAGGATTTTCGTAAAGTTGATGATATTTTGAAAGAGATGAAAGAAAAGGGTTGCAACCCAAGTGTCGTGACTTACACTATTGTTATGCATGCATTAGGGAAAGCAAAGCAGATAAATGAAGCATTGGATGTCTATGAGAAGATGAAGAGCAGTGATTGTTTACCCGATACTTCATTTTATAATTCGTTGATTTTCATTTTGAGTCAATCAGGAAGGCTTAAGGATGCTAATGAGATATTCCAGGATATGAAAAAGCAGGGAGTTATGCCCGATGTTATGACATATAATACCATGATTGCTTCTGCTTGTGTACATTCACAAGAAGAGACAGCATTAAAATTGCTTCAAAAGATGGATGAGGATTCGTGCAAGCCCGATCTTAAGACTTATGCGCCGTTATTGAAGATGTGCTGCAGCAAGAAGAGAATGAAAGTGCTAAACTTTTTGTTAAGACACATGTTTAAGAATGATATCAGTATAGAAGTTGGCACTTATGCTCTGTTAGTGCGCGGGCTGTGTAAGAGCGGCAAACTTGAACTGGCTTGCTTATTCTTCGAAGAAATGTCGTCAAAGGGAATGGCTCCCAAGGATAGCACTTACAAGATGTTGGTGGAAGAACTTGAGGCCAAGGGATTAGCAAAAGCGAAGGAACATATTAAGATGTTGATGGCAGAGGTCAAAGAGAAAGAAAGAGTTTAGCAGTTCTTTCGGAATTGGCATTTGAGGTTCAGGATGATAACTTGTGTGATCAATCTGTTCTCATTGTTATTTGTTCTTCAATGCATTAACTATTCGATTTCAATGTGTGGGCTCTTAAAGAGTGATGCCAAAAGCACCTCTCTAATGTTCCGGTAACACCCATTGCAGTGCTTTGAGGATTAAGACTCAGTAGTAGTGAATCTGGAGGCCCAATGGGAATGAGATTTAACGTATGCATTTGAGTTTTTCAGGCCTTTAAAGTAGGCTCATTGGGTATCATCCTACATTTCAGCAATATGATTGTGAAACTTTCTTAGCAATGTTTTGCACAATACCCTCTCTCATTTTCTCACTATCCAAACACATTATAAAGCCCCAAAAGAAAAACATTTATATTTACTCAGTGATGACAACAAACTACAATGGTTGGACAGGTGGAATTAATTAGTCCTCCTCCTACACCTTTACTTTTCCAAGAGGATATGGATATGATTTGCTTTAAATTTTTCTACAGTGAAATTGACACACACAAACCATTAAAATCTCATAAAGTTCGGTGCAAATTATAATGAGATTGCGACATGATGCATAACAAATTGAGTCCCAAATATCAATCTTTATCAATAATTGCTCCCTTGCTAGTGAGCTTCTAGGAGGACAAGACTAGTTTTGATTTGATTTGATGGGCAATATGGAAGTTGTATGATCACCAAACTTTTGTTAATAAAATGGTTAGAGAAAAGAAAATTGAGTGACCAATACATGCAATCTATACATTTCAAAACCAATGAGTGATTGGTGAGTGGATTTTCTTCACCTATTTGTTAATTAGAGTTTTATATTATATATTTTAAATTTTATATTAAAAATACAAAATATTCTTAATCAAATTGATCAAGATGGTAATTTAGATGTCATTGAATATTATATTAACTCTCTCTATTCACATTTAAAAATAGTAATCTTAACTCCAAACATTCTCTTAACTCTTGACAACTTATTATTAAAGGCATGGTTATTGACCCTCTCTTCTCTTGGTGGGTGGAAATTAAAAATTGGGTAAAAATTGACAATGAGGAATTGACATCAATTGGTGGCTAAACCCTTAAAAAAAATTTTAAAAAACCTGAGTACAAAATCATTAAATAATGAAAACACCATCATTTGGTGATTTGGTCCAACATTGTTTTATTGTGTAAAAGGGATGTTCACATGATAAGTAAACACCCTTTAATTAATTTTTAAAATTTTTTTTTGTAAAATCATAAAATTAATTGATTTCATTATTGTCCTGACTTCAAAATAAGGGTAAAAGTACATTTACAGTTTTCTTTTACTTTTCAATGTCTTCACAAGAAATGCAAGAGGGGCAGTACAAATGTGGGACAAGTCTCCTGGTAGATAAATACATGGAGTACTATAATTTATACTGTAAAAGGGTAAAAATAACAAGTTGATTCTGAAGACAGTGACAAGTGAAAAGAGTCTCAGCACAACCCAAACCCACATTTTCAAAAACCAAAACAAACACATGCCTCAGAATGTATAAATATAAAGCAAAAATAATAATAATATTGAAGATGGTGATGGGTCTCTTTCTCTTTGAAATCTTAATCTTCAAGCCCAGAAAGCAAAGGAGTTAAAAACTTATGGGTCCCGGAATTTTAATAATTTCTCAAAGACATCATTATGTATTAATTTATATCAAATTTATCTTGCAGTGTCAAGTTCTTCATGTTCTTAGTCTTGTATTAGAATGGCCAAATTCATTAGTATGAAGTAATTTTTAATTTTGTTGTTGATAGAGTAAGGAACTTATGTGTCGTATATGAGTAAATTATACCCTAACTTGAAAACTTATGAAAAATAAGGGACCTAGATGTTATTATCCAAAAGAAAGGATTTCAAAGAAAATCACCCGGCCAGTGCTACTACCATAGCGGCTGGTAACCTTTGACTGCCTCGTAAATCCTAATTGAATTAGCCTCAGATTCACCAAAAGAAAACAAGAAACCAGAAGACAAGAAGGTCTGCCGGGAAACAAACAAAAAGCAAAAGCAAAAGCAAAACAAAGCAAGGCAAAGCAAAGCCTCCTGGAATTGTTTATGGGTGTTCTCGACCTTTAATTTTGTGTATAATTTACTGGTCAAAGATTGTATTATTGAGTGATGACATAGTTAATATGTTATGTAGTAGCTTTATGACGATATGCAATCCAACTGTGAACATGGCTTTTGAACTGGATGTAATGATGGTTACATTATGGTTAGGATAGTAAGATTCATTTAGAGTATTCTTTTTAACTGTTCATAGCATGAGCATCATTAATGCTAAAGAGCTTAATGCTATTGATTGGATTCTTACCAGTGGATTTAAAATTTTAGACTAAGTGATTCATATTTGTCTTTCTTTTTGTTTTTTTTTAAATTCGTACGATTTTTTTTCTATCCTTATTTAGTTTGATTCATATGACAAGCTCTTTTGATATTAATTACTCTTGTATGTATGGAAAAGAATTTTGAGTTATGGGTATGTTTATAATTGTTGTAATTTTTACTTGTACTAAATTGAAAACAAAAAATCCTAACATTTTGTCATGTTGATACAATCATTTTGATCTAAAAATTTAACTAAAAATCGATATTTGTGTAAGGAAATATGGAGGAATAAAGAGAGGTTTTGTTTGGTTTGGTTGAAAGGGATGAAATGAAAACATAGAATTCGATCCCACTATTTTTCTTACCAATATACAGCATAGCTTGCTTTGGTCCACTTAAATCATCAATTTTTAAAGTTGTAAACCCTACCTTTGCAAGCCATCAATGATGTCTATCCAACTTACAAAATGTTACCTATAGAGCTCAATGTGTTACAATATATATAGAGGAAATCATATAGGGCAAAAAGTGACCCATGAAATTTTCTAATTACCATCTTATGTAACATTGTTTTTGGGGCTTTTGAATGAAAGGGATTGCCATCATTTTTAGTCCATACAATTGGAAGATCCACATGGTATCTTCTCTTAATATTGTTCATAGTCAACACACGCACAAAATAGGGAAATGGGGAGGCTTATTTGTTAATCTTGCTGCCTTTCATTTTGGTGAGTGAAAAGACTTCTAAGGATCAAAAATACATCATTTCTTTGTTGAATCCATAACAATGGTGTTCCCTTTAGATTCCTTCCCTCTTTGATGGATGCATGGATAGAGTTCTTTAGAAAATGGATAACTACTTTTATTTCCATCCTATATAAATTATATTAACAATTAAAAAATAATTTTAATTATTAAATAAAAGTGAAAATTTATTTAATATTATAACGATTATATATCCGTTTTAAGTATATTTTAAACACGTAATTAAAATAATTTTATAATATAAGTAACAAATAGAAATACCCACCATCTCTTTTGTTCATGCAACCTATACAAGTACTATTGACGAAGAAGAAAACATTCAAAACTAAAGCCCTTTAATTGTTCTTCCTCAAGATAGTGCACGAAGTAATGGGCATTTAAGCTTATATGCCATTCCATCGTGTTCTCGTAGAACCACAAATTGGCTGCATCTTAATTTCAACACACCATTTGTGAAATATATAGATGCATCATTGTCTTCAAAGAATAATAAAAGAAAAGAAGAGAGTGTATCTAATTGTAGGGCCACTTTGTTTTCCCTCTTTTGATACCAAATTGCTAATCATGGCCCCATTGTTCTTTAGTTTCTTTGATACAAGTCTTCACTTTACAAGTTTCTTTGTATTATTCAATGCTCGCACTGTTCTTTATTTTGTTTTCAATAAATAAATAAATCATCTCTTTATTGCTTCAAATGATTCCATGGAGACCCACATTAGAAGAAGAAAGATCAAAACTCTATATGTTGTTGTGGTTGTTGTTCTAAATTTCATACCACTTACCGTTTTTCATGTGGGTATTGATTAATTTTGATGCTGATTAGATAACCAAATGAAAGTCCCCTTGTTTTACATACCTTAAAAATTATACATAATATATTCCTTTGCAACTTGCATTTAGGATGACATAATTAATGAATTTTAATGCGAGCGGGATTCAAATACTTGAATACTCTTACCATTTTAAAAAATTTTATGTGTTGAATTGATTTTGAAGATGGGATTTTTTTAAAGTAGAGAAAAAGAAACAAGATAACATAAAAATGGGACTATTTGGGGGCTTATATTTTGGGTATTAGGGCAGCAAAGGCAACTTTAAATGAAACCTTAATCATCTCTAATTGGGACCAAGACCAAAGCAAGTCATTAACTAAGTCACTAAGATGTAGCTAGCTGCAGTTAAAATTTAGTGGTTTATGAAGATGTAAAGGGTTTCCCATTTGCATTTGTGGATTGTGGGGGGGTGCTTTGAATTTGTGCCTCCCCAACTTGGGAGTTTTCCGCCGTCAGCTCAATACACTAATTGCCCTTAAATGATTTAAAACTTGCCCACAATCAAAGGGTAAGCCCTAACAATCATCAGCATTGACAACAAGCTAAATAAATGAGACACTCTAAAACTGCTACCGTTTCTAGACCAGTGACCAGTCAATCAAGATTTCAAACTTGGGGAGGTTCATTTAGGAGCTAGCATGGGCGGCGGGACACAAGATTTGAAGCAAGAACTTGGGGAATTTTTTAGGGGATGTTTCCTCTTTGTGCTCAAAGCAGGACCTTTTTGATCATCGAACTAAGGACACTTGCCCAAGGAAAGCAACACCTAGGACACATAAATCAGTCTGACCAACCCCATACATAGTAATGTATCTACAACTGAAAGATGAACGACTCTAATATCTAATCAAAGCTGCCAGAGAGAGAACAAAGAACACCCACACCCCAAATTTTGGACAACTGCCATAGTTTCTAAAGACATAAACCCTGTATTGAGCCACAGAAACTCCAAATTGCTTGACAACACTACATTCCCTATATTTCTTGGCACCCTAATATAAGCATACGCATTGCTTCGTATTACCAAAACTAATAGTAAAGAAAGCATATACACAAATAAAGTTAACACTAAAATGAAGTTCTTTGTTCATTTTTGGGATCAATAAAAATAATACAAAAGTTCATATATGTTAAAAACACACACCAAAAATAACTTAAAGGAATGTTTTAACAAAGTTGATCAATAATGATAAATTTAAATCGTGTTGAGAAGATATTATCAACTCTTAATCAAATCTTTAACCCAGAGAATATCATATGTAAATAGAGCAGTAACATAAGAATTGGAGCTGCCACATACAAATGGAATTTACAAATCAATTAGGAAATGCAGTTTACCTCATTCAAAACACTAGAGTTTATAATTTACTCTGAATACTACATTTGATTTTGTTATGCAGTCCAAACATATATATATACAAGGGGAATTCCTTTTGCGATTGCACTATACGATGTCCAACCATTCTTGGCCAAGAAAAGAATAGGCTGAAAACTATAAAATAACAAAGAGAGTAAGAGAGAGAACAGAGCACTGCTAGAAATATACTAACATTGCCTTTATCTTTTTCCTTCTTTAACTGCTTTTACTTTGATGGAAGACCAGAAACAGAAACAAGAAACACAGCTAAAAGACCTTACTAGATCTCAACATCTACCACTTTGCCTCTTGTCGTTTAATCTTCAACAGTGCATCTAAATGACACTACCCGTTTTTGTTATCTGGGATATATTAAAAAGAAATAAACAAAAAGAAAAAAAAGAAAGAGGCACCATAAGACTGAGTCTATGTATCACTCTGCACTTTATTCTGTTCAAATTCGATACTTAGCTGTTTACTAAGAACGAGGCCTAAGCTTTGCTTTGCTTTGCTTTGCTCTTTGTTGAAACAAAGAGCAAAGAAAGAGAGAGAGAGACAACAAGCAAGCTTATAAACTTTCTCTCTCTGAAAAACTTTCTCTTTTTCACTCTCTCTCTCTTTTCCCTGAGTGTCTGCCGCATTGTCTTGTTCTACTTCAAGAATCTTTCATCTCATTTTCACGCATTCACGTCTTTGTGTTACTTTCTCATTCGAGGGTCTTTGTAGTCATATTTTTCTGGGTTCCTGCTTCTTTGTTGTTGGCTCTATCGTTTCATATACCAAATATCACTAGAAAAGCATAACAAGAAATTACCCACCGGCTGTCTTCTCTCTTCGTTTGAGTTTCCGGAGTTTATTTTACTATTGTGGTGCCTTTCAAAGATACTAAGCTTGTTTTTACGGCGAAAGTTTTTTGGAATCTTGAGTGAATGAGAAGCCCCTTGAATTTATGATATTCTTGCCGATTCTAAGTAAACTGGGAGTTGGGAAACGGTGAAAGAAGAGAGAGCTGTATATGCAGTAGAAGTGACACAATGAGAGATGGGAACTCTAAGAAAAGCAAGGTTTCTATGATCTATTTATTTTCTTTGCATTGAAATGGCTAATGGAGATGTCTCCTGTTTTTGGTTGTGAAATTTATAAACCAACTGTGAAGGTTGTTTCCTGATGAATTTTTTTGTCCTTGTTGGTGAAGCTCTCATGGTCCAAGAAAATGGTCAGGAAGTGGTTCAATATCAAGAGCAAAACTGAGGAATTTCAGGCTGATGATCTCGTTTATGGAGGTGTCTATTTTTTCCTTTGGTATTTCAGATGATTATTTGATTAGGGAATCTGGTTGGTTGCTGAGGAATGTACTTACTCTTGAATTTGATACTTCATGTTGTTTGATTTTTCAGAAATTCAATTATCTGGTTAACTATCATTAGATAGTTGACTTATGCCGTGTTAAGCTGATGTTTACGGACCTGGAATCCTTCAAAGATTCAACATTTTAAGTTCTTTCTTTTTCCCACAATTTCTTAGCAATCAAACAAAGTATCAGTGCATATTCCCTCTATTTTGCGTTTGCGGGTCCATAACATACTCTGTCTCTCAAACTTTTGCTTTCTCTTTCCTTTTTTTCTTTTAACAGATTGTCACTGTGAAAAACTGATTCAATATATGCATATCATTCTTCTTCTTTCTCCTGAGTTCCTTCTTACTTAGGGTTTTGTCACTAGTTCTGATGTGTGAACAATGATTTTCACTCTTCAGGAGTTGAGAAAGTTGAATACAGGACCAGCTTCTCAGAGAGGGAGCCTTCCACAATCAAAAAGAGTAAAACAGGTACTGTATTGTTAGATGACCCACATTTTTCTTTGAGCGAGAACCTTCCAAACCCTCCAAAATTAGGCTATTTTCTTTACAAAACGTCTCCCCAGCTTGATATTTATGACTTCTTCTGTTTTTCTTTTCTTTTTTTTGTTTTTTCTAATTTTTTTCCCCACTTTGATGCAGAGAAATTTAGCAAAAATGGGGAGCCAGTTCGTCGAAGGAGAATGAATCTTGACCACCCTCGAATTATAGATGTGGAGAACTACAGGTATCTCATTTACAAAATAAAATTCTTTCTCACAACTAATGCTTTTGCTATCATGTGCATGCGTCTGTCATGTATCAATATTAATTGCTTTTCACTTTCAATTTTGGGGCAGCGTTTTTGTTGCTTCATGGAATGTGGCTGGAAGATCACCACCAAGAAATTTGAGTCTTGAGGATTGGCTTCATGCCTCGCCGCCTGCAGACATTTATGTCCTAGGGTAAATGTCCTTAATTTTTTTTTCAAATGGCTTCCGACCAGACTCTGCAAATAACCCATTACTTACAAGAGCATTTCTGTTCCATGTTTGTTTCAGATTTCAAGAGATAGTTCCTCTAAATGCTGGTAATATTCTGGGGGCAGAAGACAATGGCCCTGCCAAAAAATGGCTGGCTCTCATTCGAAGGACACTTAACGATCTTCCAGGAACTAGTGGAAGTAGTGCTTGCTATACACCGTCTCCCATTCCTGAGCCAATTGTGGAAATGGATGCAGATTTTGAGGGATCAGTTAGGCGAAAGAACTCGTCTTTCTTCCCTCGTCTATCATTTCAGACTATGCATAGCTGGAAAATGGAAAATGATCCTTCCATTTCGCAACCAAGGCTTGATCGTCGGTATAGTGTCTGCGATAGGGTGATATTTGGTCACAGGCCAAGTAACTACGATACCAATTTTAGATGGGATCACAGGCCTAGTGATTACTCTAGACCTAGTGATTACTCGAGGCCGAGTGATTACTCAAGATGGGGTTCGTCTGATGATGATAATGGACCGGGGGATTCACCAAGTACTGTGTTATACTCACCAATGTCCTACAGTGGATCTACATCCATGGACCATGGTTATAGGATGCCAGGGAATTCAAGGTACTGTTTAGTTGCCAGCAAGCAAATGGTTGGTATATTTCTCACAGTATGGGTGAGGAGTGAATTGAGAGATCATGTTAAAAACATGAAAGTATCTTGTGTTGGCAGAGGACTGATGGGTTACCTAGGAAATAAGGTAGTTCTTCAGTAAAGCATTGTAATTATGATTTCATTTGATTTTCCAAACACTTTAATTATAATTCCCCACATAACAACAATTACTTATAATAAATCACTGTTTGCTTTTGCAGGGATCTATTGCAATCAGCATGTTGTTGCACCAAACAAGTTTTTGCTTTATCTGCAGTCACTTAACCTCCGGACAGAAGGAGGGCGATCAGCTAAGAAGGAATGCTGATGTAATGGAGATCCTAAGAAAGACAAGGTTTCCCCGAGTCAATAGGGCAGGTGATGAAAAGTCCCCAGAAACAATCCTTCAGCACGAGTAAGTTCCATTTTCAACAATCATCTATAAGCATTTACTCATATACTGGTAATCAGTAAAAAATGAAAGAAAAAGGATACCTTTTAAGAGATTAGGGAATCTGTAAATGGCATCGTAATGAAATTGTTTCTTGGACATCCGTTGATTTATATAAATGATACTGGACTTGAAAAGAAAATTATATTTTGAGATATTATAAATAAAACTCTTTAGATCCTTGCATAAGGATCTCATTTTAATTTTGCTTTCCAGGTGGCTCATGACATTTTTACCAGTAACATTTTTAACTGTATTCTAATTCAAAATTATAAATGTTTACATTTTGTTCCAGTCGAGTAATTTGGCTTGGGGACCTGAATTATCGTATTGCCCTCTCCTACCGATCTGCCAAGGCACTGGTTGAGATGCAAAACTGGAGGGCACTGTTAGAAAATGATCAAGTATGTTTACAATCCTTTCCCTGAACTCTGTCCATGTCATTTTTCTTTTTGAGATTACTGCTTCATCACTTGGTTTACTTATTGATGATTTTCTTGCAGTTAAGGATAGAGCAGAGGCAGGGTCGTGTTTTTGTGGGATGGAATGAAGGAAAGATTTATTTCCCACCAACATACAAGTATTCAACTAATTCAGACAGATATGCAGGGGATGATATGCACCCAAAGGAGAAACGTAGGACACCTGCTTGGTAAGAACAAGTCTCTTACCAAAATGCATGAGAACATGTAAGAAAGCATTACATACAAACAGGACATAACTATGACCTGATGAAACACAGTGATAAAAGTTCAAGATAGGGAGTATGCGGCTCATGCGTGGGCATATTTATAAATGTTCACTAGCTACAGTCCTAATGTAATTAATTTTGTGTGTTTAAGGTGCGATCGTATTTTGTGGCATGGAGAAGGCCTTCAACAGTTATCTTATGTACGTGGCGAGTCTAGATTCTCTGATCATAGGCCAGTTTATGGTATTTTTTGGGCCGAGGTTGAGTCAAGTCATAGCCGATTGAAGAAGAGCATGAGTTACTCTAGTTCCAGAATTGAGGTGGAGGAACTTTTCCCATACTCGCATGGCTACACTGAACTGAACTTTTTTTGATGGAAGAAAAGACAGTTATGTCACACATTAAGGTATCCTCTCTCTCCTATAGTTATGCTGGCAATGCTTCACTTGAGCCCTTTAAGCTATCCTCTGAAGGAATAATTCGAAAGTCTATTTTAACTTGAAATTGCTTTGCCTTTCAATGAATGGATTGTTACCAGGCTCTAAATATTTTTGGAAGAAATTGCAATAGCTTTCTGCATATCGAGTGTGGCTAGGATCCTCAGTCAATTAGGTGAAAGCCCCATTAAGGTTTTCATTTACTTTATTTTATTTACCAGCTTCTTCATTACGGTTGGCTGCAAGCACATATGGATTGTGATGAAGGTCCTTTATCATGGGTGTCCTCAGGCTGAACCCTTAGTATTTTATAAAATCTTGAACATGCAATAGTTGCTCCCCCCATTTTTTGGGAACAAACTGAATCATGCCTCTTCTAGTTATTCAGCGAGTGCGTTATGTTAGTCTATCCATGTATCAAAACAAAGCCCAAGATAGGATATGTATTTATGCATATTGTCAAAAAGAGTTTCGTATTTACAATCTCTTTTCCCTTTGTAAGTTATCATGAGAAGATTTTTTTCTTATTGCCACACTCATGTAGAATTTGGTCCCCATTTGCAGGCGGGAATCACTTCAAAGAACTTCATCCTTGAAGGGTGATGGAGACATTCCATTGCCCACTAACCAAAAAAGGTTGGTCAGCCAGCTTCCTTCCCTGTTCTTTTCTTTGATTGGCCAGGATTTCTTTCCTTTGCCTAATCTCATCTTTACTTTTCCCTGATCAGATGTAAATTTTGTATTTTGACTGGATGACTTACTCCACAGATAGCCAACTGAGCATACCTTTGATCATCATATATTGTTAGTAGATTAACCAACACCTACCCTCTTGGCATTCAAAAGTTTCAATTCGCTTTTGCAGTCGAGCACAATGAATAGGTATTTTACTTTTGAAACTTTGTGGTTTATCTTTAGATGTAAGTTAATGATAACTTGCCCATCTTATAATGATCAAGGCTTGCTTCTTTTTCTTTTTTTTTGTTTTTGTTTTGCAGGATGAACTCACATTTTAGAAGCCAAGTGGGTAGATGATGATTATTTTGTTCATGATTCTTTTGTTAGTTTAGGACGTATTTCTGATGACTTGAGGAAGATGAAAAGGGGGTCGATTAATCATTTGTGTACTTACCTTTCGTTTTAAATGCAAAGTGAAGAACAAAGGTTCCGTGTACACTCAATTACCAAAGCAATAGCAAAGAAAGCATAAAAATATTGCAGTTAATGATTGAATCAGGATGCCCCATGCTCTCTTTCTCTATTGCTGCTAATGATTTTCCTGAAACAGTTGGTTTTCTTGACAATCTCACATGTTTACTGCCATGTGCTTTTCCTTTTACTGTGGTGTGAGTAACAAACTGGAAAAGCAAAAGACAGAATTCACAGGTTTTGCGGGCATATTTGGGAGCCATGAATCAGAGGCTCCTCTTTTGGAGAGAGTAATCTATTCTGCATTCACATTTGTCTTTCGCTGTTGCATTCTTGTATTATTTGTTTTCTTTCTATATGGGCCATGGAGAAAACAGAGAGAGCAGAGAGATAGCGTGGCATAGATAAAGAACGCAAAAACATGGAAATGGGACTGATTTATACTTTTCAAGAGCTATAATTAGTAAGGGGTATTTGCACGTTTATTGATGCATGAGCAGTAGTGAGCTTTCTCTCGCATGCATTAATAATCTTTCACGGGGAACAAAGGACGCACGATTTTCTTGGTTTTGAGACTGTCCTTTCTTTATTAATTTTCTTTCTTATTGGAGTTGGCCAAACATAATGAGAACAAAACATGACATCGCAGATTGGCATCAGAACAGGTCATGAATCCATCTTCCACTAGCTTTTATCTTAATCTATGATGATGCCAAAGTTACTCTTTCTCTCTCTCACACACAGACAAATACACTCAAAAAGAATATTAAAGTACCCAGAGGAACCAGCATGAAAGCTACTAATAAGGCCAATTTCTTGTCATTTGCTTTAAGTTTGAAGGACATGGGACCAGACAGGGCTACATTGTCTCCGGCTCTTTAGCTAAAGCACGGCGTTTAATTCTAGGGCTTTTCACGAAAGCAAAAAACCACTCGGGCAACATGAATTAATCCTGCAGAGAAAAGGATAAGGCTAAGGGCTGCCGTAGTCTCTTGCAACTCTTCCCTATCTAGAATTCTCAGAGTAGTGGAGAAGAAAGTAGAGATAACAAATTTAAAACTAGGATAAAATTTCTAAGGAAAAGGAAAGATCTTTTCATTTGAGCTTTGAACTAGGCTTCTCAGATCAAACCCTCCTGGGAAAACTGGCTGACTTTTGACTTAACCAGTTAACTGAGTAATCAAACCCTATATGGGTATTAAAAGCATATCTTAACCTGGCCTTTCACTATTATTGGCAAAGTTGAATGCATAGTCACTGGCGACAAATTGTCATCTATTATTACCTTCTGCAACAAGCATCATCAAAGTAGATCAAACAAATATAATTTAACCATTCTATAAATATTTCACCATTTCTCCAATCAACAGCAGAGCAGAACAGAATCAGTAAACGTTTTTGGTTTTCTACTAAGCTCAGACAGGTCTCAACTAATTATTGATTGAATTCAGAAGAGCAAAAATTGACAAACCAAGATGCTGTGTCCCACTTTTTTTATCCAAGTTCAACAAATACATACTAGCTTGTTTCCACGTGCCTTTGTTATTGGTCCCCGCTTGCAGGCGGGAATGGTTTCAAAAGAACTAAACGCTGCTGGGTGATTGAGACTTGCGAGTTGCTGCCGTGCCCCGATGGAAGAAGCTTGGTCCTGGTTCTGTGTTTTTTCTTGGTTCTGCTGTTATTATTCATTGACAATGCTATTTTTGTCATTTTCTTTGACTTTGAACTGTTATATCATGACTAATATCATCCTCTGATTTTCCCACTTCGTCAATTGAACCAATTAGCATCTACAGATTGGGGAGAGTTATTTTTTTTTGTTTAACAACAAAAGATGATTGTCTCTTAAAGAATGTGGAAAGGTGACAAAAGAGTATCACTCTAAATTCTTCTCAAGATTTCTTTAAAAAAGAAGAGGTAGATCTTCTGTTGGTGGGTACTCTGCATATATTGCAGGAGAGTTCATAACAGAGGCATGCTCTGTTTTCTACAGCTGCTGCTTTACTGATTAAAGTTGCAGCTTGGGCCTTCTTTTCCAGTGAGGACCTGAGGTGAACAACCAAATTAAAAGCACATGATAGATTACTCGTCTGACAGTTACCATGGAAAGTTACGAGCTTTCTGTGGACTATTTCCCTTTTTAATTTTTGCAGTCATATTTGCTGTTTGTTAAACTGACTAGCTTTGGGATTCATGAAAAATTGAATGATAAATGCACTTAGAGTGAAAAGAAACAAACAGGAAAACTAAATCATCGACAGTAGCAAATGAGATCAAATACATAATCACAGATCAGGCTGTTTCATTTTTTATCGTGGGCACTTGTTTTCATATCTGTATTGGTCGGAAATTATCGGGCCATATTTTCTTTCCCTACAGACATCAATATTAGAGCTGCCTATGTTATCAGTATACTTTTGTTAGTGGTAAGTGAAAGCAACATTGCCTAGATAAATGGTAAAAATGGACATAGCTGTGCCTTTTGTCTCTACAGTGCAGACCATACCAATGGTGTGGTCTTATTCTCTGCTGCAAGTAAAAATGCCTTTACCCTTTTGACAGTTTCCCTCTGCTATAATTTCTTCCCAAACCAAATGAAATTTATCCATTATGTGTGACAGTTTCCCTCCGCTATAATTTCTTCCCAAACCAAATGAATATTTATCCATTATGTGTGACAGTTTCCCTCCGCTATAATTTCTTCCCAAACCAAATGAATATTTATCCATTATGTGCCAAATAAAATGGTCTAGTTACAAGATATTAACCTGTATGCTTTGATCATGAAACCGATTTGCTAGCTGATCATCCTTACTAGGATTGAAATTAGGATCAGGGTTACAATTATAGACGAAATTAGGATCATTCTGAAACATTATGGGACTACTTAAGAATTAGAACTTGTCAAATATTCCCATTCCAAACAACACAGGTACTGAAAACTTTCAAAGTTCTAATGTACTTCCATTTTGATTTCCTTTTTTGGGTCAGGTTCACAATTGATCAACAAAATGCAGGCCATTAACAAACGTTCATGTCACATTTTTTGGCTTCACACATCATAAACTAAAGCATAAATCTCAATAGTTGCAACATTGAAAATTGGAATAAACTGTACTCTGAAACCAATCAAACACTTGAACTCTGCAGAACAAATCAACATGTCAACTGTGAAAAAATCCAGTGTGACATAGCCGTCCTTGCAGAAGAGCAAAGCTGAATGCAAAAAATAAACAGCTCTGCATATGATCTGGTTAACAAATAAACTCTCAGTGAACTACTTAAATCTTCTAGCGCCAAACGCTTGCCTGTCTTTTATTGCAAGCATTCCACCCATTGCCATTTTTGTTTGTTCTTTAGAAACTTCTTTATCAAATCCATCCAAAGCAATCTGATCATCTCGGCATTCAGCAGAGCAAAATGCACCTAGGTAACTGCAAAAGCATAGTTTATATGATCAGTATAAGCTGCACAAACATGAACACTCGCAGTCCAAATACAAGGGCATTCTTTATATAAAGTACATGGAAAATCAGGGGGAGAGCTTCTTCCTCTGACTTGTTGATTCTAGTTTATATTTTCTGTATTAAGTTTGAAAAAATCAGTAGTAGCAGTATTTCCGGGGCATTAAGGACATAGAACAATCTAAAATTCTAAGGTTCCAGAGACATTGTAGGACATGAAGAAAGAAGTTTCAGTTTATATTTCTTAATTCATCTTCTCCATTGAGGCGATGATCCCAAGAGTTGAAATTTTATCATGTTGTATTTAATTTTCCTAAGCTCAGACTAAAACAACTAAACATTAGATAACAAAATTGATCGAGTCAAAAGGAGAATAAAGAATACAACACTCACCCATACATGTAAACATCTGCATTCTCCTTCAACTTCTTCTTGCACAAAGAGCAAGCCTTAAGAAACCCGCAAAACCTCTCATCCACCTTCTTCTTGTTGGACTCCAAATCATCCTTGTCAGATAACCCTAACGTCCATGTAACCCGGCGAGGAGTTTGCTGCCGCACGCTTGGCTTCACATTGTTGACCAAAGTCGGACGTTTCTTGATCTCGAAAAAACCCACCGGGGACTCAATCTCCCGAATCTGGCTGAAAACTCTCAACTCCCCCTGGCTCGAAGATCTAATAGATCGACGCCTTGCAGACATTAGGGTTCGGGATTTCGAGCCAACGTTTCTTGAGACGAAAGAAAAAGACAAACGTGGGATCTTTGCGCGTTTCTTGAAAAAGTGAAGTTAGGGTTTTAGCAGATAAAGAACAGAGAATCAAACAATAAATGAGGTTCTGGTGATTCTTGAAAACTTTTAAAAGAAGAAAGGGAATTTGTTGTAGGATTTCTGCTAGTGAGTAGAATCGGCGAAGGAGTTTGGGTTTGACTCAAAGTTGAGTTAGTTAAGATGCGGATTTGAGTTACGCGCCCTTTACGGATTTGATTTATATGTTTCCGTTATGAGACACACTTCTGATTCGATTTGGATTCCGTGGAGCCCACTTTAGTTGTTGATTGAAGGCCTTTGGCATAATAACATCCAGGTCCCTATATTGTTAAAGTTTTACATAAAAATATATAATTTATCTATTTGTAACAAAACAGCTTTATAAAATTCTTCAAATATTGATATATATTTAAAAGTAGGAGTAGGAACTAATAATATGTTAAAATTCGAATCTCGCTAGTATTTAAAATAAAAAAAGACATACTTTTTACTTTATATGTTTAAAAATTAAAAAAAAATTAACAATTTTCTGTTTATAAAATGTGACAAAAATGGTGGTGATCTGTTATGTTTTCATTGGCATGCATGGAACACTTGTCACCTCGCATGGAAATCGTATAGGATTTCAGGCCAAATGTAGCATGCAAGCATCGCTTGCTGCAGCTTCTATATACTCATCTGGATAAAATAATGATCACAGCCATGGCGATGATCAGAACCAGATCTCCTTTGTTTTTCCACTTCTTTTTCTCTCTCTCTGCCTATCGTCTTCCTTGCTCTCCTCCGGGTTTCGGGTGCCTAAACTGGGAACGGACCTGGAACGATGTATAGATGAATGCCGTGACGTAGGGGAGGAGTTTTCTGGCTTGTTTTCTTGTGGGTCTCGTTGCGAGAGGAAATATGCTGGATGGGAACCGGAGACTTCTCCGCGGGAAGTGCAGCAACAGAGGTATAATCCTTACTACTTCCACGCACAGAGATTCCGGTATCGATTGAGGTCCCAAGAAGGTCATATGAGGGTTTTACAGAGGTTCAGCGAGAAATCTCATCTTCTCCGTGGCATTGACAACTAAAGGTTGGCCATCGTGGAGGCGAATCCTAGCACCTTAGTTGTCCCCCATCATTCTGACGCTGAAATTATCTTGGTTGTCGTTAAGGGTGAATAAACTCGCTCTCTCTCTCTCCTTATGAGAACTTTCGTCATCATGTTTCCTGTGTATAATCATGGTTATTTGTTAATTATTTTTACAGGAAGAGGAACCATTGCGATTGGGCCACAAGAAAGATGGGAATCCTTCAACATGGAGCATGGAGATGTACTTAGAATTCCAGCAGGGACTACTTTCTACCTGATTAACCAAGATAATGTTGACAGGTGCCAAGTAGCCAAGCTAATCCGGCCTGTTAATACTCTTGGTCAATTCAGGGTATATAATTAACAATGCCTTTTCTTCGTTATTCTTCTCTGAATGATGTTTTGCATTTTTATTTTGATCTTCTTCTGTTGCAGGAATACTTTGCTGCTGGAAGTGGAAATCCAGAGTCATATTACGAAGTCTTCAACCATGAAATCCTTGCTCTAAATGTAGGGTTCCTTTCTTCATTACTCCCTTTACTTTATTATTAATAACTTAGTTATCATTACTTGTTCTGATTGTATGACTTCTGGTTTTGTTTATTTACCAGACACCAAGTGAGCTGCTAGACAGGCTCTTTGAAGGGCAGCGGAGGCAGCATGGTACAATCAGAAAAGCCACACAAGAGCAGCTCAAAGCATTAAGCCAGCATGTTTCTTCACCAAAGCGGCGAGGCAAGGAACCCAGGGATCCGTTCATTCTGCTTAGCAGAAAACCTCTATATTACAACAATTTTGGGCGGTTCTTTGAAGCAACTCCCAACGATTACAAGCAACTACAGGAAATAGACTCCTCTGTCACTTTTGTCGAAATCAACCAAGTAATCGAACTCTTCTCCCGATCGTATGCGCATGGTATTTTGCTCGAGTTTCTAATAACTCTGATGTATCATGTAATTTATACTAATCGCATTTTGCGGGAAGCAACGATGGTGCCACACTACAATTCAAAGACCACAACGGTTGTTCTGGTAGTAGAAGGAAAGGGGCGCTTTGAAATGGGTTGTCCGCATATTTCACGGCAGAGCCTAGAATCTGAAGGAGAAAGAGTGAAGAAGATTAGCGCAAACCTGTCACCTGGTGATGTATTCATAATCCCCGAGGGTCAGCCAATTGCTTTGATTGCTTCCCATGACGAGAAGTTGCATGCAGATAGCAACCAATGCCCTTAACAACCAGAGAAACTTTCTTGCAGGTACATAGACCAAGATTAATTATTTAATTGTGTTATGGATCAAAAATAGCTCCGAATCTCACTTATTAGCTTTGTTGTGAAGGGAAAATTAACATAATGAACCAAGTGGAAAGAGAAGACCTGGAGATCGCATTTAACGTACCAGCAAGATTTGGATCTGAACTAGCCGAGCCTGAAGAGGAAGGGAGAAATTATCCGTTGCCATCAATTTGGACCTCAGTGGAAAAGAAATTAGCCTAGAAGAGGCTATGTTATACATTCATGTAATGTATGTATGTAGGTATAAATATAGCCCAGGAGTGAGGTTTTGTATGCATGTTAGCTGCTATGACTACATAAAAAGTGCCATTTAATTTCATTTTTCTAGTTACTAATCTAACATCTTCTATATCAATCCATAGCCTGTAAGAGCCATGCATCATCCATGTCAAGACATTTCTGCAGACCAGTCTATATCTTCAAAGCTAGCTAATTTTCTAGCCGTACCTGTGAAGAATGGAGATTGGCAAATCCTCTTTCTGTTTTCACTCACTTTTTGGTCATCCTTGTGCTTGCTTCAGGTAAACTGTGGTGTCACCTCCTGTATGCAAGCTACAATCGGTGGTGGCTGTCCTGATGTCGTGCCTGGAAGTATGCGGTCCATGTTACCGGATAATTGGGCAGATAACTGCATTTTTACGTGTTGCCGGTGAGGAGTCCCCGTTGATCAATGTGTTTGCTCATTTAAACGTGTGGCTTCCCTTGCAATCCATCAGCTCCGTCCTAGATGTCCTGGAAGATGGCCGCCAGCTGATGGGATTAGTGTTAATGGAACTATCGACTGTTAAAGCCTGTAAGTGGATAAAGAAATTTAATATCAAGTTTGACAGGGCCGTGATTTCTGAAGTGGTAACTGATAACATCACAGAAACACTTAACCGAGTTTATTTATTCTCATCTTGCATTACTGATTAAGAACTAATCTATGCAGATGGCCAAACTCTCAGTTTCCCTTTCGTTTCTCCTTGTCCTCTCTATAGTCACTTCAGGTTTTGTTCAACATGCAGTGAATTAGCCAGCCAGCCAGCTTAATTTCTTGTAAATTTGTTGCGAATGCCTTTGCTGACATTGACTGTACATGTTTGTTTTGGATAATTTCTGCTGCTAAAGCATGTGAACAAGCCGTATCTGGAGGTGGATGCCCCAATGTCAAAGCGTGCCTGGAAGTGTGCCGGCCGTGTTACCGATGAGTTGGTCGGATAACTGCATTTTGTCGCCCTGCCGGCGGAGGAGTTCCCTTCGATGAATGTGTCTGTTCTTTTAGTAAAGGCGCTCCTTGCAATCCAGTTGGTCCTCCCAGGTGTCCGGGGCCGTGACCACCAGCAACAGCTGTGATTAGTTTCAATCAAACTCATGTTTAATATTAACTTGAACCAGCTGATTAGATACAACAGCTTATAGCTTCAAACTCCATGGACGAATAATAAATAATACGATCGAGTTCAGTTAACTTGATCCATGAACCAAATTTCAAGTTGTTTCTCGAATATTTAGTTGTTAATCTTGAAAGCAGATGTGTCACCTATTCACGTACGCATTCATGCAGTATATACACAAAAGAAGAAAGCATTGGAAGTATGGAGAGTCATAGGTAGACGACGAGGAAAGTAGGTTGGTTAATTAATCAATTATTACACACACGAATGAATCTGTTAATGATATATCCATTATAATATAGACTGCACTCATGAATCAGTCGGAATGCCATCCACAAATGTGGCCTTGCATATTCAATTAAGATCGATTTTCAGCTTTGCTGCAAACCAAAAATCCATAAAAGGACAGTGTAAGTATCCATACACAAAAAGAAAACTGTAGAACAGTGAAGAGTCAAAACAGAAAATGAATAATAAACATTACAGGCAACGTCTTTGTTGAAACAATCTGTGTCGCACTGCATTTCACAGGTGGTGTAGCCATTTCCTTTTTCCATGCATCCCTTCTCGCAGTCTTCGAAACAGCGTGCGCATTCAGACTTAGCGGCGACTGTGGTTGGCTGGTGAACCAGCAACCATAGCAAGGCACATTACCAACATTGCCGCAACCTTGCTTGCCATATCTGCTTTTCAATGGCTTTTGATCTCTTTTGCAGCACTGTTGGTAAGTTTTTGTGTCTGTTTGCTCCTTTGATTAGAGAATGAGTTGGCAGGATCATGTATTTACAGGGCTTCGCAAGGTCAAATGCATGAATGATCTATACATACATAGGGGCTTGTTGACCGACTCTTTCTAACAAAAGGAGGAAAACCGTTGACTTTTGACCAATTTGTTCTTTACAGTGCACTGATTGTTTAAGTTTCCATCCGAAACCAGTGCGGGATAATCCTTTTTACTATCCGCTTATCCAAATAGGGTGATTGCTTATAACTACAATGACAAAATTACCCCTACTCTGAACAAAATGCCCGACTCTTTCTTGCTCCTCAAGACGCTTACTGCTAAACTCTCTATTAACCCGAAGCTCTACTCTCACGAGAAATCAAATCGGAGACAGAAACAGATCCAATAAAAACGGTAACAGCAGATCGGCAGAGTAATGGAGTGCGTCTTTGGACTAGTTGGTAACGGCTTCGCTATCTTGGTGGCCGACACGTCGGCCGTGCACAGCATTCTTGTCCATAAATCTAACGAGGACAAGATCATGGTCCTCGATTCCCACAAGCTCATCGCCGCCAGCGGCGAATCGGGTGACAGGTAAACTTATATATGTATATGTATGTATGTACGATGTTAAATGTTTTTGCGTATTTGTTTGTGTATTATGCAATTGGACACTTTATTGTTTTGTAAATTTTTTGTTACAGAGTTCAGTTTACGGAGTTTATACAGAAGAATGTGGCGTTGTACCAGTTCCGCAACGGAATTCCTTTGACTACAGCTGCGGCGGCAAATTTTACGCGAGGAGAGCTCGCTACTGCTTTAAGAAAGGTAATTTTTGTTAAAAATAAATGTTCATTTTTGGGGATTTTCTTCTGGTTCAGTGGTGGTGTAGTCTTAGGGTTTTGATGAAGTTGTAATGGATTGTACTGGAAACCTAAATTTTGAAGACAATTTGGCTACTATTTTAGTCTTAAAACTTGCATTCAATTATTGCGTAATGGGTAACAAGTCATAGGAAGTTGATAAATCAGCGAGGCATTTGATGCTCACTATGGCTACCTCTGGTGTCTTTCAATTGATGTAAGTAGGCCCTTGATGGAGTCTATACTTTTTTATATTAAAATTGGGTTAGGGTCTTGGGTTAGGGTCTTGGACTAGTGGACTCTCATGTTTCATATCATTCAAGGGTTAACCTGCTGTTTCAAGCAATAGTTTTCTCTTTGCTTGCATGACCATTTAAGGTCTCTAGTGCATATTAGGGCGTTGTTTGTTCAAAATAATGAAATACTTCTACGGTATTGTGGTGCTTACTGGTTGGGATATTTATGAAAGCAGGTGCTGTTTCTTTTCAATTATGTCTTCTGTTACGTACTGGTTTCATTCTTTTAGGTTCATGTATACTTTTGCTTTGTATGTTTTTGTTAAATGGTAGATGTCCATTGACTACATGGATTGTGTCATCCGACTTTTTATTTTGAAAAAGTTGAAAATTGCAAGCCAAAAGAAATAGGTAGCCATGCCTTTCCTGGGAAGCTGTTTTTCCTGTGGAATATGCTAATGGTTACTTGATGAGTTACATCTATGGGCATTGCAACCTGTAAGTGATTGCCTGGGAAAAAGTAAGCATGTTTTTTTTGGAATTTGGGCTAGCCTAGGAAGTGGGTTTAGAGAAATTTTGCAATTACAATAAAAATACTCTTGTGTTTGCATTATCAAGTGTCACCAGAGAAGTCCTACCAGAGTCCATTGATTTCCTATGACTTAAATTTCTTTTCCCACGGCCTTGTATGAAAATACTCATGTTTGCAGTATCTGGTACGGCCTAGAGAAGTCTTAGCTAGGCCAATTGGTTTCCCATGACTAAAATTTCTTTGTTCCATTTGAATTACTCTCTTTATAAGTGCTTATTCATCTTATGTTCTTTGAGGAGATGTGCGTTTTCTCCTTTCCCTTCCTTTTCAAAGTGAGTTTGATTTACTATCTTCATTTGAACATGAGAATAACATGTGATGTTGGTGGTTTATATCTCAATTAATTATGTGATGTTGATGGTAGAGTTCTTCTTGGTTTGATTGACTCCAAATGATGACTAATATGGAATTTTCTGCTAGATTTAATGTTTCTGGACATTTTGAAATCTGATCCATCAAATGTTATTGTAATCATTAACTTTCTTTCACCCCCATTCTTTCCATAGATTATATAGAATGCACTGTGCTTGTGTGGCTCATACTTCATATTCTTGTTTAAAATTCTTTTGATAATTTTCATATTCATTGATTTCTTCTAGTTGACTAATGTTTTATTGCAGGGGTGAGTTGAACCTTAACATCATTAAAACAGTCAAGAGTTATAGAGCTGGTGATTGTGGTGAAGGCAACCAATTTGGAGAAATTAAACTAACTTTAGATGAGAGACCATAAGCATGTGCAATGTTGTTTTGTTGTAGACAATGGTACATGCCTTTTAGGTTTTATAGACAAGCTTAAATACAATTAGCCATAGCTCAACTGATTACCAATAGTATCTCAACTGAATATAGTTTTAAAAAGGTGACTGGGAGAGTGCACTTTTTTTAAGGCTTACTCGTTTTCTGTGATCCTGAAACACAGGCTCAGGTTGTTGGACATGCCAACTCTTAAGCTTCTGGACACATGTTCATATGTGTGCATCTTTGTACGTTCGTAGTATTGAACATACAAACTAAATAATATGATTGTCAATTGTTTGCTTTGTGATAACATGGAGAGAAATTATTATCAAGTTTGCAATGCATATCATCCTTGAATTGTCACTTATATGTCAGGCAAACTAAGCTGTGTTTTTTTATTCCTCTTCTTGTTCCTGTGATTGCCTAGGAAATGAGTGTTCTATCATCAACTGCATTACATCTTTATTTAGATATGAGAAGTGTTACCAGTCATTCCCTATATCAGTTGATGCATATGCTGACTTGGGGGCTCAAATTTTCTGCTTGCCGTTTATACTTGTTTTGTGATTGTCAGTTGATTCTGCCTCTTCTTTTAGCTAGTAGCTAGAACTATTTTGATAATATGAGTTGGCTAATCGTAGTATCCAATTTTCCAGAGCCCATACATGGTTAACATCCTTCTGGCTGGCTACGACAAGGAGACAGGACCAGCTCTTTACTATATTGACTACATTGCTTCCCTTCACAAGGTTGATAAGGGATCATTTGGTTACGGGTCCTATTTCTCACTCTCCATGATGGACAGACACTACCACAGTGGCATGTCATTAGAAGAAGCTATAGATCTGGTTGACAAGTGCATAATGGAGATTCGATCCAGGCTGGTCGTGGCACCACCAAACTTTGTGATCAAGATCGTTGACAGGGATGGAGCAAGGGAGTATGCCTGGCGTGAATCTGTTAAGGACACCCTGGCTCTTGCATCAGCATGAGGGTCTTCTGAGATTGGTAGAATGCTGTGTTTGACTGCCTGAAAATTAGTTTCAAATTATTGGCTGGTATCCTATTCTTGTTTGAACTGCTGATATTTTAGGATAGTGAATGTTTGGAACTTTGAATTCCTGCCTGTCACTTGAGTCTGGAAAGGACTATTCACCTTGCCCATCCTTATATTTTCCACGGCTCACGTACGGGAAAACGAAAATTTGCTACAATTATTGGTACGGGTTTCCATAGATATCCGACTGATGATGTCAGTATTCCTATTGGGCCTTCTGTTGACTTGTCTTCGTTATCTCACATTGAAAGTGAAATGCCAAGGGATGTGACTGCCACTAAACTGAACATGGGTGGCGGTAATTGGAACATTCTGGTTGGGAAAAGGTAAAATTATGGTATTCCAATTTCTCGGATACATCTTTCTATTATTATTATTATTACTTGGGGTTGATTTTTTTAATATGCAGACAGACAAATCGATGTCGTTGCTCCTCCGAGGAAAATGATTGAAAGTACCCACTACTTTAGAGGTGTGCATGTAAATTCTTTATATTTATAGGCTTTGAGGGCCCACCAAATGGGTCAGTGAGTCAACTTTCCTTATGGCATGATTCACCGGAGAAACGGCCATGTCTTCCGGATTCCACTTAACAATGAATGTATAGCATGCTTTTCAAAATATCTCCGTGTGAATGAAGATTGAAAATCAGTTTTGATGTGATTTCTTAAATATTTATGAATAATAAATAAAATTTAAAAAATATTTATTAATACTAATAAAATTATTTAATTAATAATTAAAAAAAAGAAATTGTACACGTTGGTTATTCTAAAATATAAGCTATTTAAAACTTTGTTGGAATCCAAAGGAAGAGAGACTCATGTGAAGGCTTCCTCGTATGCGTGCGTCATAGTCCAGAGAATAAAAATAAATCCATTAATTGATTATTTTTCAATTACAAGGATAAAACTGATTTGTCGGATGTGCCTCGTGATTAAGAGGGAGGAAGGTCCATGATAATATGAACCTGAATAGTCATATACCGAGTATTCTTTGTAGTCCAGGCTAGGCTTGACTCCCCTCTGCAAAACTGAAACTCGCACAATCTGCGAGAGAGAGGAGAGAGAATGAATGGACTAATGAAATTTTGCCACGTTAGGAAACTCCTTGGCATAGCCTAGTACAGTAAAGCAAAGCAAAGCATACCATTTCTGTGAATGGTAGAGATCGGACTGTTTCTTTTTGATACACGACACCCACAGACAAAGTTGTTACAGTAGAGCAATCAAACAAGTGAACACATTTTTTCTCCATTAGTGTCTTTTCTTTCTATCATAGTTGAACCCTTTTCTTTTTTCAGTCTCAAGGTTCTCTTTTTATCATCAGTCGCCGTCGTCGTCAAAGGTTAGTTGTTTCCATTAGTGTCACTGGAAGCTTTCCCATCTGCACAGACGTGTGTATACCATGGTTTATTCATATACACCAGTAATAATAATAATAATGTACGTATATCTTTTACTGGGCATTTCATTTGGTTGGATGAGATTATTCCTAGTCTGTTTGTGCAATAATAATAATATTATTGCCTAGCTTTTGTTGTGGTTTAGTATCACTTGATCTTTTAAAGTGTTTCTGATTAGTTATTGTAAGGCACGTAGAAAGTTTAATTAACAATTTGTACATAAAAGTATTATTTCTGATTATGTTTCTGGCTTAGAGGATGTGCTTTTGCTGCAATGTAGCGATGGGTTTCTTTATTTTTTATTTTTTTAATGTTTCTGATGTATATTATTCTGTTTGGACTTGGTTGTGTGTGAAAATTCATTATATTGATTGTTTGTTGTTGAAACTCAGATAAGTTTTCGTATACTTTCTGTTTGGCGATGGGTACTACTGTTGGTGATAACTGGGATGATGAATGCTCTGTCACTGGGGAAAAGAGAGAGATTAGTTTTATTGATTTTGAGGATTATAAATCGGTATGCAGTGACAATCCAAGTGGCGAGGGTCCTATTGTGATTTCTTACCCATTCCCTTTTGTAAACGGAAAGCCCGACTCTGTATTTGTTGGGGAAACGGCTGTAGATTCAATCACCATAAAAAACACCACCGGTGAACCCGTTGATCTTTGGACTAATATTTACGCCTCAACTCCTGAGAACACTTTCACACTCTCTTTGATGGAACCTCCATCAGCAGACTCAGATGCAAATGCTCGCCAAGGCTTTTTAGAGTCGTTTAAATTGGAGGACAGGATGCTTCAGCCTGGTAAGAGTTTAACTATTTGGTTATCTTGCAAACCCAAGGGAATTGGCCTGCACACTTCGGTTCTGGAATTTGATGTGGACGGAGATAGGGTGGAGCGAGTAGTTTTTCTATTGGCTGAAGACAAGATCTCTCAGTCTTTGGCTTCAACAAAGCCTTATTCAAGGAGTGCAAGGAAAAAGCAATTTTCTGTGGATACATTCGTTGTGGGTTCACGTCCTGCAAGGTTGACAGGCAAAGCTGTTTATCAAAATAGGCTTCCTAGATATGACATTCCAAAGAATATTAGAGAATTGATTGAGAGTAAGCAGATCCCAGATACCATTTTAGAAGGTCTAACACCAGAGAATTATGCTTCTTTTTTCAAAACGTTATTGATCATGGAAGAAATACAACTGGCGGTAATTTTTTGATAGTAAAATACAATTAATATTAATGCTGATATGAAATCTGTTGGTTTGATTTTTTGCTGAAATTGGTAAATTGTTGCTCCAGGAAGACATGAGGGCTCATGACATGGAGAATGTTACCATGTGGAGAAAGGGACAATTTTTGTCTCTTGTGGTCCCAGGGCTTGCTGAGAGAAGGCCCTCACTTGTCCACGGAGATTATATTTTTGCCATGCCTGTCTATGAAGATGCAAAAGAGGGGACATCTCCTTATCAGGTTCATACCTGCTCATGGAAACAATCAATTGTTTAGTTAATTCTTGAAGCATTTGCCATAGTGTATAACTAGTAAAGAAATGATACTTCACCGAAGTTGCTCTATATTTCATCTGATATGAACTATTTGCTGTCTAAACTATAATTAAAAAATACGTGTACTTTGTTCTCAAAATCATGTCCTGCTACTTTGAGATGCTTATTGGAGTAAAGGTCGGTTCAATGACTTGATATTCTGTATCACTGTTAGCATATGTGACCTTCTTGTTGTCTGGCATCATACATTATTGTTCCAAAAAGCAAAAAATCAGTTATCATTATCAAAAATTTCAACCCATCCTATGACTGGATTTCATCTTTTGTGATATGGAGCACTTGGATGTTATTATCCTCCCAAGATGCATTTCATGTTTGGAAGAGTACATGCATGTCAAAACATGAGTAGTTATGATGGTTCATGTGCCATCAACTTAAAGAATAAAAGATGCATCCATTTATGGTTATATGATGTGTTGCTTCTTCCCATTTTACCTGCCAATTCACATGAGTAATTTGAGTTTCTTTTATCTATTTTTCTTTTCTTTTTTTTTGCTTTTTTATTTTTTCACTTAAATGGGTCATGCGTTTAGTGTTTTGAATGGTCCCATGTTTATAAGGAATGCACTGTTCCACAGGGTTTCATCCATCGTGTTGAGGCAGATGAAGTGTATTTGAAGTTTCATTCGGATTTTCACTTTAACCACACAGATGGGAATCTCTATAATGTACAATTCACATACAATCGAATCAACATGAGAAGGCAATATCAAGCAATTGATGCTGCACAGATGTTAGACATGGAGTTTCTTTTTCCATCTGAGTCCTTTGAAATGAGATTGATTGAATTGACTCCATTGGTACCTATTTCCTATACTCTTAATGAGGAGCAGATGTGTTCAGTTGAGAAGATCCTTGGCTTGAAAGGAGCGCCACCTTACCTGATTCACGGACCTCCAGGTACAGGGAAGACTATGATGCTAGTTGAAGTAATCCTTCAGCTCTATACAACTCGAGAGGATGCTCGGCTTCTTGTCTGTGCACCTTCAAATAGTGCAGCAGATCACTTACTGGAGAAAATCCTCAGTGAGAAGGCTGTTGAAATTCAGGAGAATGAGATATTCAGGCTCAATGCAACTTCTCGTCCGTACGAGGATGTCAAGCCTGATCATATTCGCTTTTGCTTCTTTGACGAGCAAGTCTTCAAGTGTCCTCCACTTGTTGCTCTCACTCGCTACAAGATCATCATATCAACTTATATGAGTGCCTCTCTTCTTTATGCTGAAGGTGTTGATTGTGGTCACTTCTCTCATATTTTCTTGGATGAGGCTGGCCAAGCTTCTGAGCCAGAAAGCATGATTCCACTATCCTTCCTCTGCAAAAAGGAGACTGTTGTTGTTCTTGCTGGAGACCCGATGCAATTAGGTCCGGTAATATACTCAAAAGAAGCTGAATCACATGGATTGGGGAAATCATACTTGGAAAGGCTGTTTGAATGTGAATCTTATTATAGCGGGAATGAAAATTATGTCACAAAATTGGTTAGAAACTACCGATCCCACCCAGAAATTTTGTATCTCCCTTCAAAGTTGTTCTATGAAGAGGAATTGATTGCATGTAATGACAACACTAGTCCCTTCACGAATTTGGCAGATTTTCTTCCAAACAAGGATTTCCCTGTTCTTTTCTTTGGTATTCGAGGCTGTGATGAGAGAGAAGGCAGTAATCCTTCATGGTTCAATCGGTTTGAAGTCAGCAAGGTTGTAGAGGTCATCAAGAGACTGACAGCAAGTGGAAACATTGGTGAGGAAGATATTGGAGTTATAACACCTTACAGACAGCAGGTATTGAAGCTAAACAAGGCCTTTGAAAGCTTAAATATGCCTGATATAAAGGTTGGCAGTGTTGAACAATTCCAAGGACAAGAAAGACATGTCATTATTGTATCTACTGTCCGATCAACTGTCAAACACAATGATTTTGACCGAAAACACTGTTTGGGATTTCTGAGCAATCCAAGAAGGTTTAATGTGGCTATTACCCGCGCAATATCTTTGCTTGTCATTATTGGGAATCCACATATTGTCTGCAAGGTATTACTAATTGCTTATGATTCAATCTTAACTCTAGTAAATCAGGGAAAAATTCCTTTGAAATGGTACTAAAAAGAGAATGATAGTAAATGGCATTGATATTTTCTCCAAAAGGTTGCATCTGAATGTGATAAAATCTATACTTCCATGCACATGCATGCTTGTATTGTAAGATATACATCATTCATTGCTAAGTAGCACCAGATGTCCATTGTCCCACTGCTTGAATTCTAAAGGCTTAAGCAATCACCCAATACTAGCATCACGTTATATTAGTCTATTTTATACTATAATCAAGGTTTCCTTTATGATTTCAAGAGGGAACATGGTATTGGGACGTGGAGCTGAAAATGAGAAGAAAACAAGAGAAAGAAAAAGAAAAGGGAAAAATGAGTTTGATGAGCATTGTGGATCTTCATATACTGTTTTACTAGACATTTCATCACAAGTTTTCTGTGTCTTTGCATATGTTTTCTGGAAAGGTTTAGGATGAAAATGTTTACTTTCTTATTCTATCTAGTCTTGTCTTTAGATTATCATTTTTAGTTTAAGTTATTGGACTAATTTCCTTTAATTTGAACTATATATCAGTACAGTCAAAAAAGCTGGATAGTACGTGATTCAACATGTTTTTGTGTGACATTACGATCACAAGTGTGTTAATTCTATCTCTTATTTTCTATCATTTAGTTGCTGCTTTGTATTTTTGGCCACCAACCACCGGTTCTTGGGTCTTTCTAGTATTTCCTATCTTTTTAAATCTGAAAATGACTTGTGATTACCCTAGCGAAAACACAAGCTGTCCTTGTTGAAAAATAAATTATAATTTAACCCGTGCAGCCAAATGAAGAAAAGAAAAGGTATTCAACAATTTTTTTGGACAAAAAAATTGAGGGTAGTTAAGAGAATGATTTAAAAGACTAAAAGCTAAGAGTTCAGTTCTTTAAATCACTGCTGACTTCTTGTTTGTTTGCATTTGGCAGGACACATACTGGCATAAGCTTCTATGGTATTGTTCAGACAACAACTCTTATCAGGGTTGTGCTCTTCCGGAACGGGAGTATGTTGATGAATATCCTACACAAACTGATTGCTGGAACAATGAAGAAGAAGAAATTCCTCAACCCTTTCAACAAGTTGAATGGAGTCAAGAGTCCTTTCAAGCAGAACTTCCTAGACCTGTTAAAGATGAAGATGAGTGGTCTGAAGGCTGGCGTTGAAGTTTACTTAGCATCTGTGAACTCGAAGCAGCTGGGAAGTTTATCTTATTTTGAACCTTACCCCTTTGTTTTGAACCTTGCCCTTCATTGCCATCCAAAAGTGCTAGATATGTTAGAAATTCTTGTTCATTTCTTGGACAGAGGATAGAGTATATCAGAGAATGAATTTGGCGGGCATGTTACCTCAGTTACATACTTTCAATGGCAGATCGAGACTAAGAAATTCGCTTATTATATGATTTGAAGAATTTAGCATGTAATTAAAGACATCAAAAATCAAAACTGGCAGTCCAAATGATATATCATTGGGGGTGGGCGCGATTTGGTTTGGCTTGGGATTATCCCAAACTCACTCAAAAAAATCTGGGTCCTCTCTAGCATTTTTTCAGGTAAAGGTTTTGCAGTGAATCAGATAAGATTAAACCTACACTTCACCACAAGACGGTGGCAGATTATGACACATCATTTTGTAGTTTAGGAAGCTAAAAGCAGAAGATTAAGCTAATAAAATACAACAATGAAGAGCCAAGGAGAGGAGCGAACTTATTCGCAACAATATTTTGGTTCCATCTTTCCCATTTGATGATGACTCATTCCCATCCTTTGACACGCTAAATGTGGGAACAGGGCATTCAATTGAGTGCGGCTGCGTTGCAACAGTTGTACTGTTGTCATCGTTGGTCGTGTTCAAAGGAATCTGCATTGCATTTGGAGGTGAAGGCACAACCACATTTTGAGATGGTGCAGAAGGTTGTATTATAAGCTCCTTTGGGCTCGCCGGCGGAAGCAGTACCGGCATTGGAGCTAGAACTTCATGTGGTGGTAAAGAAAATTGAAGAAGAAAGCCAAATAAGACAGTTTATTAGTAATTAAGTTCAAGAAGATAGGAAAAACAAGTACAAATTATTGAAGAAAAGAGGGGTTTAAATTCATCACTACCTCGACAAAGAGTAAGAGGAGGAACAAATATGTCGCAATTCGAAAATGGCAATGAAAGTGGAGTGCTTAAAACAGGAATGGATGCTGCTAACAAAGAACACAAGCAGCTATACCCAACTTGGACGACTTGATTGAGAGTTTTGCAGCATCTATCAATGGAAGAGCTGTTACCTTGATTCAAGCACTGTGACAGGTCGATACCCTGGATAGAGCAGCCTTGGATTTGGCTATTGATCAAAGGGGTTAAAACGCAGAGCTCAAAGATTAGTACACACTTAAGTCTAACGGAAACTAGTCTTCTTAAATTCATGATGCAGATGCAACGAAGGGAATGCATGTTGGGTTAAAATCACTGCCAATTTTATACTCTATGCCCTCTGCAATAGTGTGCGCTCCTCTGCTTGCCTGAAACTATTCACATCTTTCTTACGAAACCCTTATGCTTTTTGTGGTAATCCTTTACAGGGATTATTCCGGCCGAAGAATCAGAAGTTAGCCAAATTCTTAAATGAGATTTGTTCTGTATCACATTTATCATCTCAGTCACTACTCACCAAGAACATGAGAGTTTGGGTTGGTGAATTGGGATCAGTCATGCCGATTGTGAGCTGTCATAAAACTGTGAAGGTGAATCAATCACAAATTCTTAACAAACTAGAAGGCCTGAATTTGATGACTGGGGCATGAGTGAAGCATGAACATGGAGTGAAATGGAAATGGAAATGGAAATGGTTGAATCTCCATCGACTCGGTTCGGTAGTTCAATGAGCTTGTTTCAGGATCCTGCGTAAGATGTATTTACAGTACTTTTCATACACCTTCATTTTTGGTAAAATTCCCAATATCTTGAGGAGAACATGGATATTCATCATATGCATCCACAATCTATCACTAGCAGGAAAGAAAATCTTTTATAAAAACATAACTGAATAATTATTTTCAAGGATACTTGTACGTTGACAAAATAGAAATTTATTCAATAAATAATCACCCAATGTGGGTGTCAATGATCTGAACAATCCCAAAACAATAGTCACACACCCCAATAATAAGTACATGAATAGAGGTAGAAAAGAAGAGACCTAGTAGTACTTCAAAGCTAAAATTCCTAGTGCAAAGAGCAGAAGAGATGGTGAGGAAGTATAAGAGGCCATGGCTGCTGAAGGTGGAGTCAGAACAGGGCGGCTGCCTGGAGTCGCGGTAGGAACTCCAGAATCCACATTCGGATATGTTGGAGTTAACACTGGTGTTGTGTCTGATTCTGGTGCTGTGCCAGATGGCGTCGGCTCAGGAACAACAGTACCTGCTCAAAAGATAAAAAGAATGGAAGTTTAGGAATGGTAGACACTCGAAAACGCTATACCCATCCCCATGCAGGTGCAATTTACCTGCTGGACTTGCAGTTGGCGATGCTGCAGGAGAAAGGGTTGGCCCAAGCGAGGAAGGACCTGGAGCAGGAATAGGTGCACCAGAGGCTGCAGATAAAGAAAATAACAGATTAGCGATTCGATTGTACGACTAAATTAGGATTTGAAACAGAGTTACCAAAAATTCGAGTATACAAAATTTTACCTTTGCATTGAGCAGGCACCCCAGGCATGTTACAAGCACGAGGCAGAGAGATGGCCAAGCTCCGGTTAATCGGTATCTGAAACGGAACACGTCCAGTTACAATGAGACACAAACAATCCATGCTATTGCTTGTAAGGTTCCTGAGTGAACTGCAGCAACCCCGGGTGGGCGAAGCTCCATTGCCGCTGCTATTTGTAAGGAAATTCAAGCAAGGGGTAACACTTGTAAGCGTCGAGGCTGTGCATGGGGTGTTAATCTGGCCATAAGCCGGCAATACCAAGACCACCAAAGCTAAGGCCAAAAATGGCATCAGGCGCTGAACAGTCAAGAAAGTCTGCATATTGGAATGCAAGATCTTGAGAACTGAAGACGTTATACGCTGCTGAAGAAATGAAGACCCAACTGAATTTTGGAATTTGATGATTGGAACTGAGAGAATTGTGAAGGAATTTATAGAAGAAGGGTGTTTAGGTAAGAGAGATGGAGGGAAATACAGCTGGATATTGAGGTGGTTTTGAAGCTCAACTACCTTAACTAATTTTTGTGAAACAGAGGAGGATGAATTAGACACATGGCCAATCACCTGGACCCCAATTTGACTTGCACCCAGAATGATTATTGAAGTGTGATTATTTGATTGGCTGGAATCTGGGATCAGGAGGCTTTCGATGATTCGACCAATAATGGTCAGTTCTCTCTTTGGCTAATGTATTCTTTCAAGAGGTTGAAGCATACAGGCTATTGACTTATTGTATGAACCATTCACATGACTGCCACAAATCATTAGAAATCATATTTTAATTGCTTGTATTAATTAGATACGGCTTTAGCTCTGAAGTTAGGTTACTGACTCCATATTCACAAGTGTGTTAGCACTCATTCGTACCACATGCATGAACCCTGCTGCAAATCTTATCTCATAGGGTCTGTAATAGTTTACCAAATAAGCCTTCGATTCTGAAGAGACCCACCACTCAATAAATGCCAACGAGACCATTCCATGCAAGTCAATCGCCAAAACTGCAACACAAGCAACTATAAAATGGCTTCAGGAATGAAGGTGGGGTCTTGCTCTGGTCCCAGTGACTCTGCTCCGTGGAAAAACCATGCTCAATTGGATTGCACCAATGTGCTGATTGGCATGGCTCCATGCCTCAGCTATGTGAGTGGCAGCTTCTCAACTCCACCCGCTTCATGCTGCTCACAACTTGCTACTGTTGTTAGATCACATCCGCGGTGTCTCTGCACGGTCGTTAACGGTGGTGGTGCGTCGTTGGAAGTTTAGATCAACGAGACGCTAGCGTTAGCGCTCCCGCTGCTTGCAATGTGCAGACTTCGCCCGCCAGTTAGCCTGTGCAATGGTCAAGATAACATGTACAGGATTGTTAATTAGCATTAAGCTGTTCGAGCTAGCATTTGATGCTTCAATTTTTGGCTGATGCTGCTGATGGACCTGCTATGTCTCCTTTTGATTCTCCAGAAGCCCCACCAGGCGATTCGTCAGCAGGTAAAATGTTGTCGCACAATTTGCAATGATGATCGACTTAATTTCTGCTCATAGTAACAACATTTCCCATTATTTTTTTCCTGGTAATTAATAGAAAAAAAAATACAGCAATCCATACATACTCTAATTAGATAATAGTAATCAATTAATTAACAAGTTGGCGAGTGATGAATGGATGCAGAAACTTGATCAGAGATTGTCCCATCAACAGCAAAACGATAAACAAGCCAACTCAACTGGTCCTGATCTCCTCTCTGTTCATGGCTGCATCCACAAATAATTGTTAACAATATGAGCTGGTAGTAACAAATTTAAACAAAATGCCTGATGTTGTCTTATAAGTTGGATATCATTATTCCGAGCAAAGAGAGAATTTCTCAATCCGGTTAATAACATTGCAGTCGAGAATTCATTATCGAGTAGAGAGAGTTTTTACACGACGGAGAAGTTAAGGTAAAGAATTCTAGACCTGGTCTTACCGTACTTGATTTCAACTTTCCCTCATTGTTCTTTGTTTTCTCAAAGTTAAAAAAGATTTGTGGGTTACTGGATGAACGACTTGCGTCCATTCGTGCGTATTTCTAAATTGATCCCCAGTGGATGTAAGAAAAATTCCTGTGTAATGCGTATTTCTAAATTGATCCCCAGTGGATGTAAGAAAAATTCCTGTGTAATCTATTCTCCGAGAGAGAATCAGTCATACCGTCCGGCGAAAGAAAGCACCGTGGCCCCCCACCAGGGTGCAGTCACCTTAAATTTTCTAGGGAATTTTCTGCTTTCTGAACTAGTTTCAGATTCTCAAAGGGAAAAATTAAAAAGCCAAACTATGCAGAAAGCTTGAGTCAGAAACAAGCAATGCTTTCTCCTAGCAAGTCTCTATATTCAGTTTCCAAGCTCAAACCAGTCAATAAGTAGCAGTTGGCCAGCCAGATAGTCGACTTGCAAAATCTCCTGATATAAGCCATTGAACAAGTTTCCAAGTCTCCAGGTTGGAACTCAATACAATATTCATAATATAGTTGTTCGTTAAGCGTAGGTAAGTTGATCGCACACATTTTGCCACTCTGTTTTTTCTCTTCTTCTGTCATCTCTTCTTATGTCATCTCTCCATATAAACCGACATTCAGAATTCTGAGATCTACAGTTCTGCAGGCAATTCCAGCACGAAACCAAGAGGTAGAATGGCACAAAGAAGTATTGTGACAGGTCTGATCCTGGCCATGGTGACCATGTTCTGGGCAGGAGCTGCAACACAGTCAAGTTGTACTAATGTGTTAATCAGCATGTCACCATGCCTCAATTACATTACAGGGAATTCCTCAAAGCCATCTTCACAGTGCTGTTTGCAGCTTGCCAGTGTAGTCCGATCATCACCACAGTGCTTGTGTGAGGTTCTCAATGATGGTGGCTCGTCATTTGGGATTGATGTCAACCAGACCCAGGCTCTAGCTTTACCCGGTACTTGCAAAGTTCAGACTCCACCCATCAGCCGCTGCAATGGTAAGAATGAAATTAAAGATTCTCACTCCTATCTCAATCTGATGTAAATATGCTCATCAAAACAGATTGTGTAGCCTTGAGATCAGATGCACACAGTGACAACTAAGGAAACATCTTTGAAATGAAAATAAGATGCTTATACCTTTTTAAGAGGGTAGATTGCATTTTACACGATAGCCATATTGATCTACCACTAACCAAAACCATTTCTTTGTACCAGCTGACTCTCCAGCCAACTCTCCAGTAGGAACACCAGAAACTCACAGCACAATTCCAGGTATTACAGTCCACAAATTGCTAAAGAAGTAAAACTACTGCCTTGCATCTGTATGGAATCTACTTGTATTATTTTAATTACACGGAGATCAACTATAATATAAATATAAGACCGTAGTTGGTCAAGGAACAAAATATTTCTATATTTACTCAACAGCAAGCTTCAAGATTTTGATATCTTTGCTACTCTGTACTTTGGTCTAAATTATTCATGCTCATGCTTTCATTGACGTAGGAACTGGATCCAAAACTGTACCTTCAATTGAAGGAGAACCATCGTCAGACGGAAGCTCTATCAAGTTGTTGTTCTCTCTGCTCGTCTTACTGCTCTTTGCAGCATCCTATAGTTCAATCTTCACAATGTACTGATTTTCTCATCAGTTAGCCTACCTTCCATTGCCCCAACACTATTAGACACTTGGGTGATTGTCAGTTAGCCTACCTTCCATTGCCCCAACACTATTAGACACCTGGGTGATTGTTAGTATTGTATTCTCCATCTCTTACTATTTTCTTTTGATTGAGCTTGTATGTTGTAATTGTTTTTCACAACCCCTCGGTTGGTATATAGTTTTGTATGACTGAAGAGACTTCTGGCTCTCTTCTTTTCTCAATAAAAATATTAATACTCTTAATAATCTAACATATGAAGTACTTATAGACATATATCATTCCCAGGTCAAATAAAAGCCAATTCAGCCATTCTACAATACTACATTAACTAAATGAAAAGACAAGTATAACATATAAATATAAGCATTTGTCTTTACACTGCCTATGTAGCCCTTGACAATCAGATTTACTATACACACATTGCATACATGAAAATTGTTATCATATTATTTCATGGTCATAACTTTATCATAAATATATAAGAAAAGCATTCATATGGTCTAAACTGAGACTTTTATGTAAATGAGAATTAATCTCTGAAGGCAGGCAGCATTCAAAAACTAAAATTGGATACAGAAAACAGGCTAACTAATGACCAACAAAAAATCATCTGTCCACAGTCAGCTAACTCTCTCTTTCATTCACACAGACAAAAGCATATAAAACACCTCTGAACTAAGTTACAAAAAAATTGATTATGATAAACAAGTGAAAATTTTCTAACTTCAACAAAATGTTGGTATGATGACACATCAATCAAATGCTATTGTAGACAGTACATTAGTGACCAAAATAAAGTAGGACATTTGATTTATTAGAACAGATTTGCCATACAATGATTTCTATAATAAAACAGCACACCACTCCCAAATTTCCCAATTTTAGGAGTTGATTTGACTCCATGATTTCTACCTCACAACCCTCATATCTTGTCCTATAGACAAAATATTATCCCAACCTCTGCTTGCAAACATTAGATGACTTCTCAGGAATTCAGGAGGAAATGTTGCCACACCATATGAGGTACTCAAAACACTTGGGCACCTGACAGTCAGGGCCCTCAGGGCCCGGCTTTGCGTAACATGATCTGTTAAGTTTTTCTCTTCAAGATTGATTCTTAATGTTGATTGTTTTGATTAAAAACTTGTGTTAACAAGTTAACAACAAAGTTAAGCATTGACTCAAAGCTAGCTTGTTCACATATCATCCCAAAACATAAACTCCCATTTAGATAATACAAACACCAAACTAATGAACCAATTCTTAGGGGATTAAGCCTGGACCAAAAAGAGGACATGGGCAAAAACATAGCATCCATTCTTTGTCTAAATTCATTATAAGATAAAACAAAATCAAAAGAATCATTATTAAGTCGGGTCCAAACAGTTTAAGATCAGATGTAATTCCATTCTTTGCTGTCTTACCACAAACACATGACATCTTATATTCCATTATCACCTTTTCAATGATCAGACTCAATTAACAGGGACAGCAGATTACAAGAAAGATTAAAATAAAAATCTTCATTAACTGTATGGCTTTACTCCAGACTAACAGAGTACCAATGGAGCACCTTCTAAACAAACTAAATAAATCTTTTAAAAAGATTTAACAAATTCCAAGTTACATCAAAAACCATATATCAGAATTCAGAAATTCTGTAGAAACACACATACAAATATTCTTTGATAGTCTGCACAATTCAGGAACATGACTGAAAGCACAAAGTCTTCTAGTCTGTCCCATACTTCCAGTGCCATAGTCATGTCTTGGTGTCGCTTGTTCTTGCTAATCTGCACATTTGAGGTGTATTTTAACCCGTGGAAGCTAGATATTTGTAGGATAAGAAGCACTGACTGATAACTCAATTCCACCAAAAATGCAAAACCTTATGAATTAGAATCAGGCATTGAAGCAGCCAAAGGGTGAAAAATTACTCACCGAAATGATTTTTACATTCCACTGTTTCACAATCTTTGCAGACTCTAAACTGTCATCTTCAAACCGCATGAAGAATCCAATAACTGCATGATATTAAAATATCAAATTAGCTCATATAAGGCTCCAAAAATATATCAAAGCATGAAACATATAATTATCTCAGTTCTCTTTTCTCAATCCAAATAAAATCAATTCTACCATCCTCCTAGGACAAGAAATGCAAATCAATGGACTCCACTAAAGCATAAAACCACTCAAACTTCTTTCACCACCAATAAAACTTCACTCGACCTCAAACTGAATTAAAATTCTAAAACTACACAATGATCGGCATATGCGTCATTCTGGTGAGGCCAAAACAGAAAATCCAAATAAAATACGAACTTTTATTGATATCTCAAAGTCACATTTCCTAATGCAAATAAAACAAATTCTGTCACCGTTCCAAACTGCGATTAACAAATATCACCCTACTCAAAATCAGAAAACAATGCAACCCCACTTCAAAAAGCAAACAACCCAAAACATTTTCAAAACAACTCAAAATTCAAACTCTATACCAACCCATATTTAGCTCAGAATTCACACTAATCTACACACCATTTCAGTTAAGCTCAAATTTCAACATACTTCCGTTAAAAATCTCAACATGATCCTTGAATGGCCAATCCTTAAACTGTCATTCCTTCCCCAACGCAAATACAGCCACAACTCTATCCCAATCCTCGGCCTTCAATGCAGACGGCTTGTCCCTGACTTCGTACGCTTTTACCACCCGGTCTCTACCCTGCTGAACTTCTTCTGCACTGTCACGCACTCCGGCCTTGCCCCATTCATGCTCTTCACTTTCACATCGGTAGGTATAAACACCCCGTCTTCCAAGAACTCCTTCACGTTATAAATCGTTATCAAAGTCCGAAACGCACTGGGCACCAGAATTATTGGCACCCTTTCACCAATTTTCCCACCTTTCGGCTGTAACATCTTCGGCTTCGGCGCAGCATCGAAACCATCATCACCACCGTACCCCAGTGCCCTCTCGTCAACTCCCATTAGTCCATTCTTGGCTACCAAACCGTCCTTCCGCTGTTGCGACTCAATTCTCTGCCTCTCTTCTTCACGTTTCGTTGACGAAACAAGAACGCTGTAAAAATCAATATTTTTACACTCCAATAAAGCCTCTCTACCTTTCAACGGTCTCTCACCCGCTTTTATGAAGCTTATGAAATCAAGATTATCTACAATCTCACCAATCTTTCCGCCCTCATCAGTCCTCACGCTTTCGTTATTGTCATGATTATTCAACATAAGATCACCAACAGAAACTGTTTCGTTGCGGGACGTATGGATTGCAGTATTAGGGTTCTGGGGGAGATGGAACTCAATCTGGTCAACAGAATCGATTTTACCCGTGAGATATTCGAAGAGAGGTTTTCGGTCAGGAAGGGTAAGGCAGGCATACGGTGGGAGCGGGCGCTCTGCATGTACTCAGTGTGCTTAAGGCTGTAATTCTTGATGAAATAAACGAGGGTTTGGAGAGTATAGAGATTCCCTTGCTTGGAACGGTAAGCGGTTTCGATTGAGCACGGGAAAGCGTAATCTATGCCGAAATGGACTTCATTGCCCGTTTGCGTGACTTGATCCAGCTCTCCCCGGATTATGAAGTTCCGCAGCGCAGATAGAGGATCCATTGCGACGATTATAGGATTGGAAATCGTAAGTTGATGCGAAGAATTATGAAATAGAAAGGCGGAAAAGGAACCGAGAGCCCCAGTCAAGTCCAGCAAGTAAACGAGGGAAGATTATGTTAGCAGCAGCTGCTACAGCACTTGACGGTCCCTTCTGCACAGTCGCTGCGTCCCAATTTTTGCTTTTCTTTAACCCTAAATCTTATGAATCCAAAAAGAGATTTTGGAAATTTTAATAATAATTAAATAGTACAATATTATCAAATTAAAGTTAAAATTACATTATCTTTAACTATGGGATTGAGAAGACAGATTACATATCATCAACTATGGCAAGGAAACACGGCAACGTCAAACTCTGGGATCAGTGGAGAGAAGACTGAACATGACAGCATCTGTGGTTTTACCCTTCAGTATATAATACTTGCGCAGAACACCTTCTTGCGTGAATCCAGCCTTCAGCAGCACCTTCTGTGAGCCAACGTTTTCAACAGATACCACTGCTTCAAGCCTCTCCAAGTGCGGCCACTCGGTAAATATAGTGTCAATCACCATCTTCACAGCCCTAGTTGCAATCCCTTTGCCCCAGTACTCTGAGGCTATGACATACCCAAGCTCGCCCCTGCATTTGTCATTCCCCTCGTTTTCTGAGACTGAAATAGCACCGATTGGCCTGTTATTAAGGCAAATTGCCATGAACCACGGGTGGGGTATGACAATGTTTTGGATATACTGTATGCCTTCTTCTTTGGTGGTGTAAGGACCATAACTGCAAAAACGAGTCACTTCATCATCACTAGCCCACGCCATGAAATCGTCGACGTCTGAAATACCCATCGGCCTAAGAGAGATATCAGAGAATTCACCGTCACCTTCTTTTGCTTTAGATTTAGAAGAATTATCATCCATGTAGGGTTTGCTGAAACAGCTAAACAGTCTAAAATTCTAAAGCTTTTAGCTTTGGAATAAAATAATATAAAATCAAAACGGAATGGGCAAAGTTGCAGAGTGCTGGACTTCATATACTAACATATGACAAGAAGGAACTGCCTGGAGCTAAAGGTGAAATCCAATAAATAAATAAATAAAAGATTAGTTTGATTGGTAAGCAAGAAATTTTATGGCTGCTCTGTCTTTCTAACTACTTCAAGAGTTGAACGTGTCCCGGTGGTGGGATCATGTCTGAAAGATTCCTTAGGGGACCGTAAGTTCTTTGACAAAGATTGCTAGACTGAGTACAAATTTGGCGACTTCAGTCATCTGATCTGATCAATTTGCCAACGACTATTCGCGCATGATCATGGTAATTAATTTGCCACTTTTTTTTATTTCCTGGTGTCGGTGACAGCATAGATCACGTAGGAAACAAAAGCTCGGCAATATAGAGAAACACTTTTTCCAATTGAGAGTAACCTTCTCAACAGAACCACCACACATAGGAACACTTTGCATCTTTTTGCTGCCAATATTGATAGCAACATTTTATCAAAAAGCGAGAAGGTCATTATGTTAATTAACTATTACTAGACAGTTTGTCATGAATGCAAGATGATGCAGAACCCACATTCTGTATATTCAAATGATGTGATTTATTTGCGTGAACTTGAAGAATTCTCGGCAACATGATATAAATACAATAACAACGGGAAGAGTACGATGGATATTTTACAGTTTCTAGGTAAATAAAACTTTTTTGTTGCAGATGATCATGTTTTAGGATCAATGGATAGAAAACCGAACGTGGCTATATCTCTAGTGCTGCGCTTCATAGTGAAATAATTCCCGAGAACACCTTCCCTCTTGAATCCAACCTTCTCCAGCACTCTTTGTGAGCCAACATTCTCTGCATCTACTAAATGTTTAATGTTTAATGTTTTTTGCGGTCTAAGAATTCTTTTAAAGATGCATCGCTTCTGTGTGAATAGAATTTTAGAGCTTCTCTTCCCTATTATTGATGAAAATGTGAATCCTGATAGTAATTAATTGTAAGAATTGATCTAGTGAATAACATTATTTGATTGAATACAATAGATAGGATATATACAATTAAGAAGTAGAAATAGCATTAACTAATACAAATTTACAAGTGATCAGATTCTGGGATCAGTGGAAAGAAGACTAAGCATGACCATATCTCTGTTGCTTCCTTTCTAAATGATGTACTTTCTAAGAATAGCTTCCCTTTTGAATCCAGCATTCTCCAATACCATCTGCAAGGCGACATTTTGACAAGCACGAAAGCCTCGAGTTCTCCAAATGTGGCCATTCGTCAAATATAGTGCTAGCCACCATCTTCACAGCCTGCTTAGCAATCCTGATGCCCCTGTACTTAGCAGCTAAAATATAGCCAGGTTCAATTCTACATTTATCATTCCCCGCATTGCATTTGGTGTCATTGATGTAGTTTATATCATCTTCTTTACTGGTGCAAGATTCAGGTGAACTAAATTAGGCCATATCGCCAGTGCTTTGACTTACTATAAGAGAATCACCAAGAGAAATTTCCCGGAAGAAAGAGGGATTTTAGTATTTGGGATTATCAGTAACGAACGTCAGCTTTTAGGAGTCAGCTTTGCTTGGCGTGGAGAGCAAGGAGATTTGTTTGTTTTTATGTTGGTTCATTACAATTTAAAAAACGACAATTACGAGCTATGGCCGCCTTAGTTGACTACTTCGCCAAGGAAAGCGTTTTTCTTTTCGTATGGTTTTTTTTTAGCCTGTTTCAATGGACCCGTCGAGAATTTCCCTCCGTTCGTTCAAGCTTTCCGATGCTGATGACTTTCTGAAGTGGGCTGGTGACGATCGAGTAACGCGTTATTTTAGATGGAACACTATTACTTCCAGGGAAGAGGCATTAACATACCTTGAAAAGGTTGCTATACCCCAGAATCAGGTGATGATAGCTGCAGAGCCCGCGTAGGATATGCTGTGTCTGCAGAGTACCGGGGTCAGGGGATAGTCATGTCGTCGTTGAAAATGGCTGTTTCCAATGTGTTTGATGAAATGCCAGATTTGATAAGGTTGCATGCTTTGGTAGAGGTGGAGAATAACGCCTCCCGGAGTGTTAGAGAAAGTTGGATTCTTAAAAGCAGGTCTGCTTAGGAGGTTTGGATTCTGTAAAGGCGAAATTTTAGACGTGTCTGTTTACAGCTTCCTTTCCACCGATAAGATTCTGTGACCAGGGCAGCTTCTTTTGCTCCTGCTTTTGGTATCTCTGCTAAGTTTCCGATGTAAGATTAAGAAATTAGATCATGCCATGCATGTCAGGCGACCCCAAGGCAACGCTTGTTCCACAGGCACCCCACCTTCAGCAGCCACCAAAATTAAACCAAGTCCACAGATTTAAGCGAGCTGGGCCACCATATATGTTACTGTACCAGATCTTATTCTGGTATTTATCAGAAAAATGGGCCACCAGCCACATCTATCACCATAAGATCAAATAAATATGATGTGAACATCAATATTGAATGGTTATGGTTGTGACTTGAGTCTCATTGAACTGAACTTTTGTTTCCAACGCTGGACCAATTAATGTTTACTACTTATTACTATTTGCTACAGTCCTTCTTAACATCAATTTTGATCATGATCAACGCCTGCAACATTATGCCAAGTTGCCGATACTGTGCCAAAATGGAAATGGCTGAGATCAGAACCAGATCACTGGATTTTGGCTAATTTCTATCTCAATCAGATCAATTGACGTCACTTCCGGATAATGAGAGCTTGCAAGGCAACTAGTGGGCTATGCCTGTGAAATGGCAGTTTCTTTCAGTAAAGGCTCTAGCGCATGGTCCAACAACAATAGGGACTTCAATTTGGGAATCAAGAACAAATACAGAGACCGTTCAACCTACAATTCCTGTTTCTTCTTCTTTAATTTTTAGGTGAAAAGAAAAGTTTCGTGTGTCTGATTGAATAAGAATTACCACAAACGGAATAATGATCTGTTGACAAATCTCACACCATGCTTGCTTGCCGGCTTGCCCATGTAGCTGAGCTATCACCTTTGCTTTCTTGTTGATTCTTGACAAACTAGACTCCCTGCAAACCGTTCGGGAACCTTATATTTGAAGTAAGATACATTCAATCATTTTTAAAAAAACTTATATTATATTTTTTTAATTTAACATTCTAAATTTTATATTAACAAAATATATTTTAACTAAATTCTACTACAAATAACAATAATAACATTACACAATAAAAATTTATATAAAAAAAATCATAATACAATACAACCAGACACGAACTAGATACGACCCAAGATCAAAATTTTAGAAATGTTGAAGGAGAAAAAGGCTAGCTTTTTTCTTTTAGTTAAATGCAATGCATGTAATACGCGACAAATGAATAGAGTTGTATCGATTGATTTGGTCAATAAAATTAGAAAAGGAGTAAGCATATCATATCATATCTAGCTACAACTCCCTTAATTTTTTGGACTAATCTATGAATATACATACATCGATTGCTCTCTCATTCTTTGTAATTTTACTATAAATATTATTAATTGTATCGCATTGAGCCAAACCCAATTGCATATGGGTCTAAAATTGACAACTCAACAAGTTATATCATATCATCTATGTAAAGTTATTAGAGTTGTATTTGTAATTATAATATTTTAATTTAGTACGAAACATATAATAATTAAACATTTCATAAATACCCATTTTTTGAATCTATTCATTAAAAAAAATAAAATATAAAAATAATTCAATTATTTTTATTTTATTTATTGAATTAAGAAATATGTATATATATATATATATTTTTATTTTTACTTTTTATTTATATACTATAACTATATTATGGAATCGTAATATCATGGACTAATTTAATATTTAAATATTAATAATTTATATAAATTAAAAATTACGATTATTTAATTTAAATATTCTTTGAATTAATTAGAATTTTACCTGTATAATTAATAAGTAAAATTAATAAGTAAAATTGTTAACTAAAATATGATCAAGAAGATCAACACAATCCATTATTTTTCCGAATCTAATCTCACTTGAAGATTACTTATACTTTAATTGAAACTCAAGGTGAGAATTAAGGACTTGATTGCATAGAGATTATTTTAATAAAGTGGATTCTAATCTTGAGTCATGTCAAAGAGCAAAGAGTCATAAACATCATATATTACAATTGGGCAATCAGGGTCCCATTGTGAGTGTGCCACACCTTATTCTTGGGTGCAAGAATATACTTTTATTTGTAAAAATATAAAAATACGGGGACCCAAATGTTATTATCCCCCCCTGTGAAAATTAAGAGACTTCAGCACCTTTTTACCAAGTCCTCTTGAAGTGACACAGAGCATTGTTATGAAAAGGGTTTTGGTTACGTCAATTTAGATTGTGAATTCCATGTTTCAAATCACAAAAGTCCCATCCCTTCCACTCAATGACAAAGATGAGAGAGGAGTGTAATTAATTGTGGGTCCTTTTGATCTCAATCTTGAATCATGGTTGGCGTTGTTATAATCATAAGAATCTATGGTCCATGATTGTTTGCTCCAAACTAGGGTTACATCTTGAACAAAGTTTGAAGTTATTCCCCTTGATCCAATTAGGGTTAGGGTTTTGGGCAACATGATGTCGACATTATACACACCATTAATGTCCCTTGTATAATAAAAAAAAGGAAACAAAAGCTCGATGTGCCAACCCTACTAGTTAGCTTTACCTCTTCTTTACTTTGGTGAAAATGCACTAACAAGAGTATCGATTAACAATAAATTCATAAACAAAGCATAGGAATTGGAACCCTATTCTAAAAGCATGCATGCATGCATGCTACATGCACATCTATGTCAAGACAACCATCCCATCGATTTGATTCACCAATTCAAAGCTTTGATGGGTTGCATTATTTTATGCAAGTATGTAAAATAACTCCAAGTTATTTTATTTTTTTTTAATTATATATTTTAAAAATTGTTTATCTTTTATTATATATATATATATATTTTTTGAAATGTAATAGCACTCTAAGGTACAATATGTTAATGCAAAAGGCTAAGGATAGGACTCTAATTTCTATAAGAAAAGCTATAACTTAAGAGGAATGATTACCATTTTTTGTTCCTAAGATGTGTATAGGACTATGTGATGATGGGTTTGGTTTGTAAATTATATGGGTTGTCGTCTTGAATTATAGGGTAATTATCGAATTAGTCCTTGTAATTTTTGAAAATAATAAACTTTTAAAGTCTTTTTGTTTTTACAAACTACGAGGACTAATATGATAATAATGAGATAGATCTATGGGCCATTTGGTTCTCTGGCTGTAACCATTTGGTTGAACCTGGGTCCGGGTTGGGCCCTCGTCATTTAAACTGGGGCCCACCAGATTCTCTACTTTCCAAATTCCCAATAAAACCCTTATTTCAAGTTTATTGCACGAGTGCATCCAACGAGAATACTTCGGTCTTTTCCGCAAGGTTGATAATGTCATTAATCCAAACCATAGCTGAGACGACGAGAAAAGGACAAGATGGAGTCCAGAGAGGCCCGGGAAAGAGAGGTGGGTCCGGATCGGACTAGGAGTGCTCGCTGGGTTTTTATGCCTGGAGATAAAGGTGGGACCCGATATTGAAGTTTACGTAGCCAAAGAGTTCGGGTCGGGGCGCGTGTTGCTCGATGATGGCGTGAGTTTAAACTAGCGCTCGAAGCGGAGAGCCACGGAGAGGAAGGCTGGATGAGATACAGTAAAAGAGGTGCTTGATTGTAAACTCTGACTCTGCGTTTCAGTTGGCCAGTCTGGTCAGCTTTTGACTGTGCATGTTTTTTAATATTCGCAGATCGCAATCAGTCACTGAGAAATAAAGTCATGGTGATCGAAAATTCTGCTGATTAAGCAGGACACCAGTTGTGAGAGAGAGAAAACCCTGACGGGAATAAACTTCCATTTTTGTGCCGTGGGTGGTTTTGTCAAAACCACTGATTCTCATGCATACGCGTCTCTATAATCATCCCCCAACAACCCCTCAATTCCACGAGCTTGCCCTTTCTCTCTCCCACATCAGTCACTTTCTCTCTTTCTCCCTCAATTGCATCTTCTCAGCAAGTTCATGGCGATATTCCAGGACCGTCGATGGAAAAACACACTGAATTGAAGTAGTGGGGTTCGGATATAAAGAGCTAAAAAGCATTATATAAACTTGATCCACTAAGAAAAAACAGAGACATTGATAATTCATGACTGTTCATCAGTCTTTCGATTTATTTATTTTTTGTTGGGTTTTAATTTTTCGGGTTTTTGTTATTGTGTTGTATGGATTTTGTCTGCATACAAGGCTTGAATCATTTCGGTGATATGATCCAGTTTGTTTTTGTTTGGGGCGCATGAAAATATTAGCAGCGAAAGGACACAAGGAAAAGATAGAGAAGAGTTGGAAAGCAAAGGCCAAAAGAGAGAGCTTTTCCAAAACTACAAAACCTTCTTGGTTTCTGCTGTCTCCTCGTGCTCTCTTTGCTTCTGCACTTGCACGTCTGGTCTCTCGATCACTACTTGTGAGTTTCTCTGCATGTCGGTTTTGTACCCGAGTAATTCTTGCTGACAAAGTTCGGGAACAAAGATCGAGAAAGTCGAGGACAAGCAAAAGCTTTTCCAGTTTTATTACTTTTCTCGGAATAATTTTTCTTAGTCTTCAGAAAAATGGTGATTGCCGAAATATAGCAGAGGAATAGAGAGTCAAATAGAGTTATCAGCGGATCCAAGTTTGGGTTCTTTGTTTTCTGAGTTTTTATTTTGGCTGTACTACTACCCACTTAGCATGAAACTTTAAAAAATAAATCCCAACTTCCTTTTATTTACGTATTGATTCTTTAAGGTGGTTTTGTTGTTAGTTACAAGAATCCATGGCTGTTTCTGGTTAACAACTCCAATCTTTGAGGTAACTATCTCTTCTTCTCTCTATCACTAGCATTAAAGAAATAAATAACTCTCTAATTATTTGGTGAAATATAATTTTTGTGTTGCAGTGGAACTGTGAGAGTTGATTTCTGTTGAGGAATAGATCTACTGATCTAGTGTAACAACTACGAGAAGAAGCAAGTTGACAATCAAGTGTTAATGGCAGAAAATGGCTCTCTTCCATCTCCCGTCTGTCAGAATAGAAAGACGTCTTCATTTCCAAGATTGTTCACTGGTTTAATAACCTTAAAGGGTTTCCCTGATATTGAGGTTCCTGTGGCGAGCCCAACTTCGATTCTTGATATAAGCAAACCATTCTCTGTTCTCAAAAGTCCCTTTTGGTCTGAACCAAACACACACTCTCCCAGAAACCCAGAACCTGAAACCAGGCACAAATTGGAATCCAAAGGTATTGGCCTCGGTATTGTTGACGTCCTCAAAGATGATAATCCAGACGCCAAAGAATCAAAACCCGAAGCAAGAATGGTTATTTTCGGATCACAGCTGAAACTCCAAATCCCTCCTCAGGTTACCTCTGTTGTTTCTCCGCAAGATTCACCCAAATCTCCACAGGAGTTTGGTATCAAAACAAGAAATCAACTGGCTTCATTTTCCCCCGTGTTATCTCCGTTACATGCCCAAAAACCAACTCTTAGCTCGGCTAATTCCGGTCTGGAGACGCCGAATTCTCCTCAGATATTCACGGGTTATCTTTCTGCCAGTGAGATGGAGCTCTCTGAGGAGTACACTTGTGTCGTTTCTCATGGTCCAAATCCAAAAACCACTCATATTTTTGATAATTGCATCGTTGAAAGCTGTTGTGGTGTTGTTCCTTTCTCTTCTTTGAGAAAGGAAAGTAATGGGTTTATGGTTAATCATCAATTAACTTACCCATCAGAGAGTTTCCTCAGCTTTTGTTACGCTTGCAAGAAGAATCTTGGCCAGGGAAAGGATATTTTCATGTACAGGTTCGTTCAAATTTTCCTTGAAAGGAAATTATACCTAACCTATGCAGATTGCAGTAGTATCTTTAGAAATTGTTCATCAAAATTCACTTCCACGCAGTTCAAATGAATTGATTGTTAATTGGGTATTTTCCAGGGGAGAGAAAGCATTTTGCAGCCGGGAGTGCCGTTTCCAGCAGATGACGATTGAGGAAGAAGGAATTGATAAATGGGATCCTGATGATGTTTATGGCGCGTGCTCATGATACTCACAGTTCTCTCAAATCTCTCAAAAGTCTTCCGAATCCTGCAGCTTATTTCGATTATGAAATAACCATTGAAGAAAATTACCAGATTCTTCACAAGGGTAACCATTAGAATCATGAATTTTACTGCATCAATTAAAGGCAAAAACATTAGTAGATGAAATGAAGATGATTGTATATCGAATATCCTGGACAATTCAATCTGGTTCTGTTTGGATTTCATACTTTTCTAGTACTCTTCCCTGTAGAGTTAGAGGAACAGAAAGGCTCATACTTGTAGAGTTTATAAATCTGTTCAAGTGATAATTCTGGGATTGGAGGGTTTAAGTTTTCCAAAGATTTTGTCTTTCAAACACATTGTACTGTAAAATTTAAAATAAATTTTAAAATATAATTAAAATAAAAATTAAAAAATAAATATATGAAAAAATAGAAGCTATTACCTTTTAACTGTGAGTAGATTTATTTGCTTTTCTAACGTGAGTTATTTTTGTTCATCTAATCATAACCATTCATATTGTGAAGCTCTTCTGAGCAGATCATGGAGTCAGTTGAATGATTTAATAGCCACACAAACTGATGTTAGATAGATTATTTTAAGGAGAACAGATTTGGGAATGATTCACGGGAATAATTATGCATGATAGTTGCCCTCTGAATTATAACAAGGCATGTATAAAATAGGCAAGAAGCTTGTCATAGATACAGACACACACCCAGCCAGCACTCAGCTTTCATTTCTCCCAACCAAAAGGCTAAAATTCTAAGAAAAGGTGTATCACTCAAGTGGGTGTTAGTGTTAGATGAAGTAGGGATTTTTTTTTGTTATGACAGTCTAATTTTATATTTATAGGTGTCGTTGAGAACATAGTTTAAAGGGATTGGTGAGTGAACTCGAGCAATTCTTGTAGGTTTCAGGTAACAGCAAATCTTAAGAGAGGTTACTGGCATAATTTTCTATTTGGTTGTTCTAGCATATCATATGATGAAGGAAAGAATTGAAGTAAGGTGTATGCATTGAGTGATTGACCCATAAGTTAGCAGGACAATGCCCGGCAAGGCAGACTTGTGGATCCTGCGTGATCCTGACAAAGGGTTCCTGCCGTAAAGACAGTCTCATTCCCGTCAGTCCTGCAGGAACTCACAAATCTCACATGAAGCAACACCAAATCTAGGACCACTTGCCTTTCATTCCCTCCCTCCCACCCCACCCCCTTTTTTTTTAATTTTCCTTTAGTTTGCTTTGTGGGTAATGCGTGGCTGCTGCCGGCCTATTCCTTTTCGGACAAAGTCCTGAAAAATTCCGAACACATGGCGGTGTTGTGAAGCTGTCTGTCCGAATATTTTAAGTTAAAACGAAGAGCACGTAGGAATACCAACCCCTTGTCCGAACATAATAACATTAGCATCACCGTCAGCCGGGTCGGCGATTTATTTAATTTGTTAACACTGCTTAATTAATAATTAATTTTCTCTGTTTGCATAATGATTAGTCCTCATTTCTAATGACATTTGCCTAACGCCAATGTTGACTATTACTTTTAACTATTGATGATTGCATGTTGAAATTATTAAGCCAGGTGTTAACATTTGAGTTTTGAAATTAATTATTATTATAATATCATTAAACTTTATGGTACATTTCTATGGGATTTTACTAAAGTACCCCTCCATCAGATTATTACAAAAGAGGGGGTTATTTTTCCGTACTTTTTTAAAAATTTGTTAAAATCACGTATAAAAAATATAACATGGTTATTTGTTACATTAAAAAAAAATTAATTACAAGTTTGAGAAATACTTTTTGTTATTTTACATGAAAATATTAATATTTATTAAATATAAAAAATATTATTTTTATTATTTTAATTAATTAATGATTAAATATAATAATTTAATTATATATTTATTAAATTTTAAATTTATGTTTGTTTATAATTTTATTAAATAAATATTTTTTTTATTAAAAATAATATTTTTATTTACTTTTGGATTATTTTGAATAACAAATCAAATAACTCCAAATTAATGTCAATTTAAGTACAAGAGGGTGTTGCCGGTGGTGTATATAGAAAAGTTTAGGATGCGTTTAGTAAATTGGATTAGTCAAGGGGAGACTAGCAAGCTTGAATGGGCCTAAATTAACTAGTCGGGCCGTGGGCTGATCCATAGCGGCTTCCGGATCCTCTCGGGGGTCATGTGTTTGGATACTTGCATACACTACGCGCTGGTTGGCTAAAGGGTAAAGACTGCGGAGGGATATTTACGTCATTTTATTGCCGTAACATTCCATCTTCGTGGCTGGCTCTCAAAACTTCAACCCAATATTTTAGGAATGGCCTCACTAACCATTTCCTCAATCTCAATCTTACCCTCGCACTATTAAATTTTCTTCTTCGTCTTCCTCGCTCTCCTTCTCTGTGATATTCACCGGAGACCACTCGTGCAAGAGAAAGGACATATCTGTTGACGTTACCATGGCTGCGCCCTCTCACCGGCGTGACAAAAGCGATAAGCCGCTTCTCGATCATGGAAACAGTAGGTTTCTGGTTTCTCTTCATTGCCGGTTACTGTCAGCGTAAACTTTTTGGTTTGTTGAGATGAAACTTTTAAATTTCGTCTGATGTTATTTTTGCCCCGATTTGATTTGTGATAAACTGATAATGTAGAAATGAAATTCTGGAATTTGGAGATACTGATGCTGATTATGATGCACACGACGAGTGTTAGTAGATCAATGGAAATTTAGGATGACAATGTTGTTTGTGAAGAGAAAGTGAGTACTAGAATTTAGCTCTTGACTTAAAGTTGTTAGCAAACAAGAGGGAAAAAATGTGAGGTTTGAAGTTTGCTGATTGATAGCAACCGTAATTGGTGGTGGTAAAAGCTCAGTTGAGTTGCGGAATGAGGATAATTACTGATTTGGACATGGCAGAATGGCGCTGAAGCATTCCTCTAATCAGGTCTCTTAGTTCAAATGATTTGTGATAAGTCTTTGGCAATGCGGTAAATTACGGAAATATATAAATTTTTCAGTAGATTTACTGTTTGAACTTTCTACATTATTAAATGACATTTTGGATATCCACCCATATGAAGAGTTTTGGTTGTATATTCTTGTAGACGCTTACATTTTTGGTTTCTTTAGTTGCATGATATTCATGCATCATAGAGGAGACTTGTGAAGAAACATTGCATGAATTAGTAACTTGTTCCTCCATTATTGCATGAATCAGAGTTTATATTTTTCAATATAGGTAATTTTTGTCTTTTTGAATTGTGCACGTAATGGGGTAACTTGAGAACATGGTCTCGCACTTAATGTTTTTCCTTTCTCTCCCTCTCCCCCTCTCTTTCTCATCTTCCCTTGGTGCTCAATTTCTCACATTGTATATTGATGCTTGATCCAGATGCTGGAAAAGGGGACATGTTAAGAACAGATGTGGAAGGACAAATGACCTCTCCTAGTAAATGTATTCCACATGAAAGCAGACATCTTAGTAGTGGAGTCAAATTATTTGGGGTGGATTTGTCTCCAGATAATTTTGCAGTTGCTATGGTATACTTTGTGCAAGGTGTTTTAGGCCTTGCAAGGCTTGCTGTCAATTTTTACTTGAAAGATGATCTGCATTTAGATCCAGCAGAGGTATGCTTCCTTAGTTTTTCTTTGATGAGAAAGGTCATGATATTTATTCAGTTTCATGCCTAATGCCAATTTTGTGGAGAGTTATTATGTGAACCTTTTTCTAATAATATTTTTTTCTAATACTGTTATACAGCAAATGAAGGCTATTTACAGTATTCCTTTTATTATGGGTTGATTTAGTTGTTTCTCAAAATATCGAAGTAAAATTAATTGTAAGAGAGGAAAGTTGTACTCGTTGTTGATGAGTATTGAAAGGACATTTTTGGATGCATCTTAAATTTTTTGAGGACTGACAAATTATACATGTTTGACTAGACAGCTGTGATTTCTGGGTTTTCTGCATTACCTTGGCTTATTAAACCCCTTTATGGGTTTATCAGGTACGAATTCGTTCACCATTGGTGTCTTTTGGTTGTTGGATTTCCTTCCGAATAATTGTTTGGTTATTGCAGTGATTCTCTCCCACTTTTTGGTTACCGAAGGAGGTCGTACTTGGTTCTGTCAGGGCTACTTGGTGCTCTCTCTTGGAGTTTGATGGCAACTTTTGTTGACGGCAAGTACAGTGCTGTGTTCAGTATACTTCTTGGTTCTCTTTCTGTTGCTTTCTCTGATGTTGTAAGTTTCTTCTGCTTCATGAATCCTTAAGCTCTGCTTTACCATAGATGTTAATCATTGTTATTGGATGGGTAGTTAATTGCTGCAGAAGTTTCTGTGGAAGTAATTTTTGTACTTCAAATGTGGTATTGCTAGAAATTAGTGGTCTAATTTGAGTTTACAGATGTTAATTATTGGCATTGGATGGTCAATTGTAACAGAAGGTTTTTTGGTTGTAATTTTTGCATTTCAAATTGTTAACCACCAGAAAATAAAGACAAAATTGTTTTGGTTTTTTTCTTTTCACTTTTGTAGGTTGTAGATTCCATGGTTGTGGAAAGGGCTCGTGGTGAGTCACAAAGCGTGTCGGGATCTCTTCAGTCCCTATGTTGGGGATCCGCTGCATTTGGTGGAATTGTGAGCGCCTACTTTAGTGGCTCATTGGTAGATGCTTATGGTGTTAGGTACCTAGACAGTTTTTTGAGGAGTTTAATTTTCCAAAACGTGTCTTGTTTCATACTCTTTATTCAGTGACGTCTATAATGTCACAGGTTTGTTTTTGGTGTCACGGCATTGCTACCACTAATAACATCTGGAGTTGCTGTTCTTGTAAAAGAACAGTGTGTACTTGGTCCAGCAAGCAGGCAGACTCTTCCTTTAGGAGGTCCTACCTTCCTTGAAAGCTCAAAGCAAAATGTGATTCAGTTATGGAATGCTGTGAAGCAGCCTAACGTTTTTCTACCAACTTTATTTGTTTTCCTGTGGCAGGCTACACCACATTCAGAATCTGCCATGTTTTACTTCACGTATGGACAGTTCATGACCTTATGGTCATGTTCATTACACTTTGTTTTTTGCTATTTGTTTCTTGACTACCATGGATTCTATCTCGTTTAAGAATTGCATCAAGTACTTCAAATCTGTGACCAAAAAACTTGCTTGGTTTCAGCACAAATAAACTTGGTTTCACCCCTGAATTTCTAGGACGTGTCAAGCTTGTTACATCGGTGGCTTCATTGCTCGGTGTTGGACTGTATAATGGATTTCTGAAAAATGTTCCGTTGCGAAGGATTTTTCTTGGAACAACCATTACTGGTACAGCACTTGGGATGACTCAGGTTTGTTTCAATTGGCATTCCTCTTAAGTCTTTCTATGATCTACTTTTGGATTTAAAGTGGTTTGTCAGATTTCATAATTATGCTGCAATTGTTATTTTGTTGAGGTCATCCTTGTTACTGGATTAAACCGGAAGCTTGGCATCAGTGATGAGTGGTTTTCAATTGGAGATTCTTTGATACTAACAGTTCTTAGTCAGGTGGTGCAAACTTCTTTTACCATTTTAATTCTAAACATATGGTAGAAACATGAGTAGTTATTGGCACTTGCAATAGCTCATCAGTAATTAAATGTTTGTGATTGCAGCTTCACTGATACTCCATTAGTACAGGAGGCAGAAGTTAGCACAAGGACTGGGAATTGTAGAGAGCTTCCCATCTATTCTTTGCTTTGAAAAATCTAGGACTTTGTTTTTACCAGCTAAGACGAGAATTTATAAGAAACAAATTTTTGTTAGGGTTTTCAAATTAAAATGCAAATTTTTAGTCTTTCTCATCATAAATTTAAATTCCCGAGATGGGGGAGAAAACAAAATCTATCCCAATTTGCTTCTCATGAGTATAATGTTGAACACATTCATGATAAAAGCTTTCTTTCTTCCTTGGTGTTAAATTTCATGACTCAACTACTTGGATTATGCTTTTGCTCAAAATTGATTTTGGTAGTGACTTGGACAATGTTAACAATCAATTTTTGTACAGGCTTCTTTTATGCCCGTGCTTGTGCTAGCGGCAAGACTATGTCCAGAGGGCATGGAAGCAACACTATTTGCCACTCTCATGTCTATATCAAACGGAGGTAGTGTTCTTGGGGGGCTGATTGGTGCTGGTCTGACGCAGCTCTTTGGGGTCACCAAGGATAGATATGATAACTTGGCAGCTTTGATAATCCTCTGCAACCTCAGCTCATTGTTGCCGTTACCCCTCCTCGGCCTTCTGCCCCCAGATAGTTCTGATTCCGATTCTTCTTCGGAGAGTGAAGACATTGAGATGAAATCTAATTAAATTCTGTGCAAAACCATTCAGTGATTGAGCCTTATTGTAAAATGTTCTATGTTTGCTCGATTAACATTTACAAATACAACACAAGCGGAGAGAGGGAGAGTTGTAAATATCAGGGCAATTGATACGGGGAGACGATGCCTTGAAATAATAGTCATGGTGGTCCAATGGTTTAATCAGGAATTTGTGCATACAATATATTCATTCCTTCTGTTCTGTCCTCAAATTATGCGTGCGTGCGAGCAAAAGAAGGTTATAAGCTTAATTAATTGTCGTTCAAGTTTGAGATGATTGAGAAACAGATTTTATTCATTTTCGTTCTAGTGTCAATGTTGGCCTGCAAATTTATACAATTGTACATTTTTCTGACGCAGTGGAATCAGCAAATCCTTGCAAATCCAACCTCGAACGTCCGTTTTTCTGGCTTCTATCTTTTGTCGGATTCACCGAAGATCAGTGTCTCCCATCTCTGGAGCCAGCCGGTCATCTTGCTGCAAACCGTAGGAGAAAAAGGACGTCCGTTGCCTTTCCCATGGCTGCACCCTCCTCCCACACTCGTGAAGAAAGCTATGAGCCGCTTCTCCATCGCGGAAACAGTAGGCTTCTGGCTCCGGCTTTGTGGATTGTTTAGAATGACACCTTGAGCTTTTCATTTAATATTATTTGCGGCTGTTACGCTTGGTGATAATTAGAGAATGTAGAAACAAAATTCTGGAATTTGGGATTTCTGATGCATGCACTCCAGGAGTGATTAGTCGATTAACAGAAATTTTATGGATTACGTTGTCTGAAGAGGAGGTGAATAAGAGATTTTCGCCTAAGCCTGGTTATGACAATTAGTTGTGACTAGGGCTTAGTGGAGTTGAGTTCATGTGATCAGCTCTATTTAGTTCACACTCTCTCAGTCTCTTCAGTATTTTGATGTGAGTTTGTACTTCTTACACCCAAAACACTCACGTAATGTTTACTATTTCTCAGGTTTTAAACAAGTCTATAATTGCTTGCTCTTCAGTGTTAATACAAAGCATAGTAAAAATGGCTGCTTCTTCGATCTATGTAAACTATCTTATTCATTTTCTTATATGAAATAGATAAAAATAAATGAAACTAAACGCACAATCCTCTGCTTTTGGCAAGGCCCAAAGTGGCTAGCTAGGTTTAATCGCTAATTCTGAAAAATGAGCATGATAGAGTTTTGAAATTTGCTGGAAGCAAGTGGTAACCCATAGAGCAAGGATTAAAGATTGTGTTTGAATTTTAGGCATTATGTTATGAGTAGGAACTATATTTGATAGACTGTTCGACCTATCTATACTTTTTGTTAATCCTAAAGAAGTTGAAACATTTTAGTAATCATATCCGCCCATATGCAAAGTTTTGGTTGTATTTTAGTATAGAAATGTGAACGTTTTTGCTTTCTTTAGTTGCATGATATCCTTGCATTATATAGGAGATGTGTGAAGAATCATTCATGAATTAGCAACTCAATCCTCTATTATTTTGTTTGACCATAGACACTTTAGAGTGCATCTGGTACAGTAGATACTCTGAGATTATTGAAGTTTGCATGTAACAGTGTAACCTGAGGTTAGTCCACTTGATGCTTCTCTATTTTCCTCTCTCTTGTCCTCTCTTCCCTGCACTCAAGTTCTCATAGTGTATTTGTATGTTTTATCCAGGTGATGGACAAGAGGACACATTAACAGCAGATGTGGAGGGAGATATGAGCACTACTAGTAAATCTATTCCACATGAGAGAAGATATCTTAGTGGTGGAACCAAATGCTTTGGGGTGGATTTGTCTCCTGATAATTTTGTGTTTGCTATGGTACATCTTTTGCAAGGTGTTTTAGGCCTGGCAAGGCTTGCTGTCAATTTTTATTTGAAAGATGATCTGCATCTAGATCCTACAGAGGTATGCTTCCTTAGTTTCCTCCTTCTACCACTTACAAGAGAGGTCATGGTATGCGTACAATTTCATGCCTGATGCCAGTTTGTAGAGTTTCATAATTTGACCCTTTTTTTAATTGCGTTATACAGCAAAATGAAGACAATTTAGATTATTGCTTTTATTATTGACTGATTTAGCAGTGTTTTTAAAAAATCTCTGTCAAATTAATTGCAAGAAAGGGAAGTTTGCCTTGTTGATGAGTATTCTATGGACAATATGGATTTATCGAATATCTTGTAGGACTGAAAAATTATACATGTTTGACTAGACAGCTGTGATTTCCAGTTTTTCTTCATTACCTTGGCTTCCTAAACCGCTTTATGGTTTATTAGGTACAGATTCATTCACCGTTTGTCCCTTTCTTCCTTGCACTTACTTTGAGAGTGTCTTTAGGATGTTGAATTTCTTTCTGAATAATTGTTACACTATTGCAGTGATTTTGGTTACCGGAGGAGGTCATACTTGGTTCTATCAGGGTTGCTTGTTGCACTCTCTTGGAGTTTGATGGCAACTTTTGTTGATCGCAAGTATGGTGCAGCTTTCAACATACTTATTGCTTCACTTTCAGTTGCCCTATCAGATGTGGTAAGTTTCTTCTGCTTCATGAATTCTTAAATTGCTTAGCCATAGATACGAATTGTTGCTAGTGAATGGATGTTGCAGAAGCTATTGTTATTTTTGTATTTTAAAAGTGAAACCACTAGAAATTATTTAGTTCACAGACATTAATTATTGCTATAGGATAGTCCATTGTTACGTAAGCTTTTCTGGTTTTAATTTTTGCATTTCAAATTGTTAACCATATGAGAATAGGGACATAATTTTGTTATTTGGTTTAACTCTTCTCAGTTTGGTGTCATACTTCTCAAATCATTACATGAACTGGTATATTGTGAAGGTGTTGATTCCATGGTTGTGGAAAGGGCTAGTGGTGAGTCATAAAGCACGTCTGGATCTCTTCAGTCTTTATGTTGGGGATCCTCCGCATTTGGTGGAATTGTGAGTTCCTACTTTAGTGGCTCATTGATAGATGCTTATGGTGTAAGGTACCTAGGAGGTTTATTGACCAGTGTAATTTTCCACAACAGGTTTTATTTTATAGTCTTTTTTCAGTGACGCCTATAACGGCACAGGTTTGTTTTTGGTTTCATGGCATTGTTACCACTGATAACATCTGGAGTTGCTATTCTTGTAGAAGAACAGCCTGTTCTCGGTCCAGCAGGAGGCAAAACCTTCCTTTAGGAGATTCTGGCTCTCTTGAAAGCTCAAAACAGAACATCATTCAGTTATGCGATGCTGTGAAGCAGCGCAACATTTTTCTTCCGGCTTTATTTCTTTTCATGTGGCAGGCAACACCACAGTCAGACTCTCCCTTGTTTTACTTTGCGTATGGACAGTTCATGACTATGTTTATTATCCTTTATTTTCTGTAATCTACTAAGGATTCTATCTAGTTTTGAATATTGTATCAAGTACTTTGAATCCTTAAACAAAAGACTTTGTTTCAGCACAAATAAACTTGGTTTCACCCCAGAATTTCTAGGTTGTGTCAAGCTTGTTACTGCAGTGGCTTCATTGCTTGGTGTTGGACTGTATAATGGATTTCTGAAAATTGTTCCATTGCGAAAGATTTTTCTTGCCACAAACATTATTGGTACAGCTCTTGGGCTGACTCAGGTTTGTATCAATTGACATTCCTTAAGCCCTTTCTAAAATGTAATTTTGGATTTTTTGTGCTTCTTCAGATGTCATATATTGCAATTTTTATTTTGTTCAGGTTTTCCTTGTTACTAGATTGAACTGGAAGTTTGGCATCAGTGATGAATGGTTTGCAATTGAAGATTCTTTGATACTAACTGCTCTTAGTCAGGTTGTGCAAACTTCTTTTACTTTTTCACTTCAAATCATGGGTAGAAACCTGAGCTATGGATTATTGCAGTAGTTCATCTGTAATTAAATGTTTGTGATTATCCTTCACTTGTACATTTCGTTTCCCCGCTTAGTACGGAAGTCAGAATCTTTAAAGCACGAAAACTCAAGAGTTTGTAGGGAGATTCCCATCTGTTCTTTGCAGCGAAGCTCTGTCATTTGCTTCCTTGGATGAATTAAAGAATCCGTTTTTAACGGCTAGAAGAAGGGAATAAATAAGAAACAAATTGTTTCAGAGTATGGAAATTGATTATAAAAGCTTTATTCTTCATTGGTTTTAAGTTAGACGACTCAACTACTGCATTTCTGGTTTTGCACAAAATTGATCTTGTAAATGACTGATAAAATGTTAACAATTAGTTTTACTACAAGATTCTTTATTGCCGGTGCTTGTGCTAGCAGCAAGACTATGTCCAGAGGGCATGGAAGCAACACCTTTTGCAACTCTCATGTCTGTTCAAATAGAGGTATTACTCTTGGGTGGCTGACAGGTGCTGGTCTGACGCAGCTCTTTGGTGTTACCAAGGACAGAGTCGATAACTTGGCAGCTTTAATAATCCTGTGCAACCTCAGCTCATTGTTGCCATTACTACTCCTTGGCCTTCTTCCCCAGAATAGTTCTGACTCAGTTTCTTCCGAGTGTGAAGATACTTGGCTGAACTCTTATTAAATTCTCTGTGCATCGCAATTCAGTGATTGAAGCCTTACTGTAAACATATAGCATCAGGTCGATGGATATAGAGAGTTGAAACCAGTACCGTACTAACAAACTGCTGAGCTCATTTAACTGATGAATGTGATCAAAGTTCTCAATTTAAGTGTCTGAAACATCAGTTGGTTTTTCTTAACGAAGTCTTTCTGGTTTGAACCTGTATTTGGTTTGGTCATGTGGGATAAGCTTGATACCATGTGAGTAGTTAGTAATTAGCAGCTTCGTTAAATTGAAACGCGGGGCAATGCATGTATGATGTGTGAATCCTGCTGCAAAGGTGTGGGCATCTGTCAGTAATCAGTCAGCTGCAATACCAAATTCGGGGCCTAATCTTTCTGGAAAACTGTTGCAAGTAAAAATTTACGCAGCAGAAATGTGTGATATTGCTACACGATAGACATTTAACTCCTTACGCCATTAATGTCCACGTCTCTCCGGTGCAATATGCTAGGCATGAAGGTGTACGGATGTGAGCCACCATAAATTATATATGGCTAGTCTGAGACCAAATGTTGAGTATTGGAGGCATGGCATCGTTTTCCCATTTGCAGGAGTCTTCATAATTTAAGATAAAGAAAGAGACATCCATGACAATTGAAGTGAATTCATTGATCAAAGTTCTGAGAGCCTCCCTCTTCTTTCATGTCCATTCAATGACATGGCATGACTGATTGTGCAATGCACGTGGGTGGGTCCTAATGATGAATGATATGGATTGATCAAGTTCTTGTAGTGGGTAGATCCTTGACCATTGGTACAACCATGTGACTTGAATCATATGTATGATAGTAGCAGTGGTGGACTTGGAAATAAGAGTGACAATGATAATTAGTTGGTAATTAGTTAGGTGCTCTCAAAATTTGGTCTAAAATTAAACTCTTTAAATTTAAAATTAATTATATAATATTATTTATTTTTTAATTTAATATTATATTTGACAGACGCTATCTAACAGTTCTAATGTTGGTTGTACTTTGAACCACCACTGAATTTAGGTGCGTCCTAATTACTTTGAATATCATCATAGTTTATCAAAATTAGTAGAGAAGAACAATGATGATGAATCAAAGAGCTAGGATATGGATATCTGAGTAATAAGAGGTTCTAAGCAAAAGCAAGCAACTAGTAAAAGACACATAAACTTATCATAAATTCTCTCACAATATCATTATCTCATAACAAAGTAGACACAAATTTTTCAAGAATGAAATCATTTAATTGAGGTTGAATCATTGCAAGTGCCAAATGATTGATCAATATTAAAGTGGGCAATGAGCGATTGTTTGAAAGGAAAAAGAAGAATCCTGGGCTCCCTTGAGGGCATGCAAGAGAGAATTGAATAGTTTAGAATGGATTGCATGTGGGTTGCCATGTGAAGAGCATTAAATTTTGAACTAACTCAACCTCCCACTGAAAATTTAATCCACTTGCATATGATAATTACAGGTAAAGAACAAGATCCTATGTGAGCAATGGATATGGAGCTGGAACCGACACATATGCATATATCTACGAATGATTGTGCATCAGAAGGTGATAAACCTAACAGTTTATTAAATAAATGTTAAAATATTTGGTGGAGCTAACTAAACCCATTATTAAAAACAAGATGATGATACAAGATTCACGAGACAAAGGGTTCCAAACTTTGTTAATTGAATAGAACAATGAATTTTGTTTTTGTTTGTTTTGTTCTTACATCTTTCCAAATGGCTTGGCTGTGAAACTTAGCCTGAATCCTTGAGCCAAGTCTTAGCTGATCGAAAAAGTCAGATTTATACATGTATTCTCTGACGCAATGAATGGAATAATGAAAAACTCACGAATCCAATGGAATGCTTGACCACTTATGAGAGGAAGAACCTACACTTTCCAATAAATAATTCAGTAGGGGAATCATATCATTTTGGTGATCTTGTTGTGGGCACCAGCATTTCCATGCATGAATGAAGTTACAGTAGGCCATATGTATTCTACGAATGAACTTAGTTGACCATGCTCAAGAGGAAAAAGAGAAGAGCTGAGTATCAATTTTCATGGCTGCAATTGGTTAAAGCTTTACCCTTCTTTGTTCATTCGTATTTCATACATAGTTTCAGAATACTAATCCAATGACCCAGCTTTATTTTGACCTTTGGGACATTGATAGGGAACTCTATAGTGACCACTGGAATTGCCGGACATCTACCGAAAAAATGACCGCAATGTTCAAATTTTATCCTCGAACTATTGATACTTGGTTATATGTTTGTGTGGGGCTGAAAGCTCTCAGGCTTAATCAGGCTGAACTTGTCATCTATGCAAAGAGCAACCCCACATGCTTGGTCACGGCTTGTCTCTATGTCTCTCCCCTCTGTGGACCTGTAATTTCCAGACAGTCTTTTTCTCCATTAACGACAATACTTAACTACAGTTCTTGAGCTCAAATGCCAAGACAATTTATATAGCTTCACAAAACTTGGTCTTAACTAATCTGCTAATTAATTGCTTGCTCTTCACACTAATCAGATTGGTGGGAAACCAAAAGATCTTGATTATAATTTGTCTACTATAAAAAAATGGATGTCTTTATGTGCAAGGTTTTAGCCATGAAATTAGGGTTTGAGTGGAGCGGCAGACCAAGCCTAATCAGCCCCAACCATATACGTTAAAATTAGTCTGTAGTCGCCACCGAAGTACAGTTTCTCCCACAGGGAGAGTAAAACGTGAACTCTCTTTCACACAGAGACACAGCCTAAGCCCTAAAAGCCTACTTATGATTGAACTTGTCTCATGATTCTTAAACCAATGCATGGTTAGGGTTTGCTTAGATTGCATTGAATTTTGGCTTATTATCTACTACTTACCTGACAGATCAAGTCTATTCTAGATTAACAGCGGATGCTCATCCAATCCAAATGCATGATTGCACGTCAGATTAGCAGTACTACTGTGCTATACTATTTCAAAGTATTACTTTGTAAAAAAGCAAGTGTTGCATGCAAAGTAAAGACGTGCAAAAGATGATTATTGATGAATATGAAAGGGGCCACAATGTACAGTAAGAATCATGTCTTGCCATGATCATCCATCTATTCTAATAAATTATTGCTGCCCTATCATGTACTAGCAGAGTTGCACTCGATTCACTCACCTCATAATTCATCCATTTACTTGTGTTTATACATTATGGATATAAAGTCTAAGCAAAGCAAAGCAAAGCAAAGCCATGATCTCCCTTCATCACCATCGCTTTGGCTTCCTATTAGAATGAACTATGAATATTTCCTTTTAATGAATTTGTCAGTCTCCCTACATTAGCTGCCTCAATTATTTGAATCATTGAGATGAGTCAAGAATGATCAAGTGCATTTGTGCAATAAACCAATGATCACTTTGACTCTTGGATTGATTTAATGTTCTAATAATCAATAGATGGACCATTTTTCTCAAGTGAAAGTCTTCTTCCAAATCAAAGTAAGTGTTGCAATTGATTAGCTTCATAATTATATTATATTGTACATGCTTAGTTGGTTGACTTCTCATAATTATGAACATTAATTACAAATAAACAATATTCCTTTCAATGAAGGCAACATTCCTAATTACATCAACCCAATAATTTAACTTTAATTATTACAAATTTGATGCCATAGATAAACTACCATTTAATTAAATAAAATATTTAGTTTGAATATAATGTACGATATATCTAAATTTTTTAATTCTTATTTTAATTAATTTGAATTTACGTTTCGTATTTTAAATTTTATATTACAAAATATAAAATTTTCAAAATTACTTTGAAAAAAAAAGATGAATGAAAGATAATGATGACAACAAGTTAAGTGCTACTAAATACCCAATCCTCAACTTAACTAATGAAACCGACCAATTATAGCAGGACACATGGCCTAATTAGGGAAGTATCATACAAAAACTATGTCAACATAATCAGCAACCCTAATAGTTAAATTGGGGGTGAGTGAAAGAAGCCCTCCTCTCCACCAACCCTAATAGTTAAATTGTGTATAGTCTCTGTTAGTGTCATTCTTCAATGATTGATGGCTTCCCTTTTAATCGTTTAATGGTTGAAATCTACTGAGTTGTATAGATAGATGCATGAAAGAATGGCGATGAAACTATTGAAACATGTACAATAATGATGGTGCAATTGGCCAAAACAAGGGGCATCACACACTGGATTTTGATTAGAAAACATTGACTTTACCTTCTCCATTGAAAACCAATGTTCAATTGTTCAAGTCAAGCCGAAGAGTTGTTAAAATTATTGCACAAACACATTGAATGCAAGCTCTTCCATATCCTTCTTTGTCAAATTCTTCTGTGTTGTGTCACATTCAACTACCAATGACTAAGGAAATATTGTTTAATGTGGTGCTTTGTGATATTATTAAAACAGAATGCATGAAATTAATTGAATTGAATAAAATGACGACAAATAACACATTTAATAATAAACGATTTAAATTATATTTTAAAATTTTTAATTTATATAATAAAATATAAAATTAATTTATTACTATCTTATTAATAATTTATTATAATTCAATGAATCAAAGTCTGTTGAACCACTCAAGAATGCTGAGTCAACAATGGTTTGCTGTGATGTTGACTGTGTTGCTCTAGGAAGTTGATACGGAATATGGAAAGGTTAATAAATAATCACCATGTACAAAGAATAGGAACAATCAAACGAAGAAAGCCAAAGTTCTTAGCCCTGAGCAGAAGACTCGAGCTTGCAGCCATAGCCAGTTTGTTCAGCCAGGAGAGGGAGAGAGTAGCCATTTCTCCTACAGTGCCAACCGAAAGTAACTGTCAATCAAATGGGAGAAAAATAAGCTAGCATAAAATAAGAAGTGACAATGCAAATAACAAGTAAAAGAGGGTGAAAAACCCAAAAAGCTCCCTAAGGTAATATGTTTTAAATACTAGAAAGGGTCAAGAGTTGAGGCCCCCTCCGACCAGCTTGTCTCAAATTTCACTGCCCATGTCCCTTGTAACATGGAGGAAATTATGGAAGTTTTCTGTATTCTATGCTATCTTTCTCTCTCAGACCAACCATAAAAGCTCTCATGCAACACCAAACAAAACACTTGGCTAGTTCTTGTACCAACAAAAACCATCGATCCCAAGAGAGAAACCGCTTGTTTTTTTTTCCTTTCTTACTATAATTTGTAGTCAAATAAAGCAGCCATAACACAAAACACTTTGCCGATCCCTTCTCTTCTAAGCCTTAGAAAGTAAGTTCTCCTCCACTCCATATATATCCTCTATTAAAACCCTCTTTCAAGAGGTGAAGTTTCAAAAGCAGAAGAAAATTAATGGACATTGAATCAGTTAAGTGCGAGTGTTGTGGATTGAAAGAGGATTGTACTCAAGATTATATAAGCGAAATCAAGGCCAAATTTGACGGGAAATGGCTATGTGGGTTGTGCTCGGAGGCTGTTAGAGATGAAGTAAGTAGAGGGAAAAAGCCTTCTTGTATGGAAGAAGCCGTGAAAGCTCACATGTCATTTTGTGGTAAATCCAATTCAAATCCTGCTATTCGAGTAGCTGATGGTATGAGACAGATGCTGAGAAGAAGATCAGGAGATTTGTCTTCATCACCATCTACTTCTAAGAAGTTTACAAGATCGGCAAGCACTAAATTGTATTAATCATCAGCCAACAGAATTAGGAGAGAGATCTAATCCTTCCCTTGTTGGCTGCAGCAATAATATCAATTAATACATGGCTACCCGCCTGCCCTCATGGCTAAGTCTTATCTTCTCTTTGTACAGAGGATTTTATTTTCAAAAGATGGCTTTCTTCCCAGTTTTGTTTCTCTTTTCCCCCCCTCTTACTATATGATTATGTTTTCCTCTCTTCCCTGGCTAAAGAGAAGAGAAAATTTTCCTGGGAAAATCTTATTCAACTCTTCAAAACCAGCAAGCTGCCCAAAAATTCCTGAAGATTCAAAAGGAAGAGAGAAACCTCACAGATCCGTTTCTTATTCTTTGGCACATCTCAGTTTTCCTGCCTGGTGGCTTAGTTGGTTTTAGAATCAAGAAAATGAGGAACAAATCTGAGATTCTATACATTAAAATACAGCAGTATTAGCCAACTTCCCACCCCAACAATAAAGGACTAAATGAACAGATGATTATGCCATAAGCCAGCAGCAATTGTTTAACCTAAAAACATAATTTCCTTTTCCACTGTAAGTAGTGGATGATAATGGAACTAATTAATTAATCAAAATTTGTTTTTGTGTTAGTATCCATAGCTTTCTAATTACAAGATTTGCAAGTCATCATCAGCTGCATTCATTATTTTCCATTTGATCCATACTATTAATTTAGACGATTATGGTTATGGGATCATCCGACGGCCATTACCAGATAGATTTTTTCTATAGAACCAACTGGTGAACAACCTTTAGACATTACACATAAATATTAAATTAAATTCCAAATGGGGATTAGTTAATTAATTAAGATTTAAGATGCTAATTATCCAGAGGCCAATGTGGCAGTTGATGATCTTCTCGTGTCGTGGCATCCTGAATCTGATTGTAAGATTATATACATTGTGAGCGAGGCTTCCATTGAAAGGGAATTTTTCCAGAGTACTTGCCGTTACGAGTTTAACTGGTAAATATATCGGATGCCTTGTCTGGAAGGAATTCGGACAAAGACAATGTGTTCCTGTTGGGAGATTCTGTGGACTAAGCGATACAAAGTTTTCATCTTATCTTCTTGTGCTGGTTAACTGCTGTAGCATTTTGAAGTGGGGCTATTTAGGTCTTTTCCCTTCTAAGATATACCGGTTACTCTTTGTAAGGACATATCTTACCCTGACCTTGTCGCGCAGTTCGACCGTTGGGTTTTCAAATTTGAAAGCAATTTTCCTTCGCGTAAAGATACTAAATAAGCAAAAGCAAGCAACGAATCTGCACAAACTCAGAAGAGAATCCATGAAAACGATAACACTATCTTCTTGAGTGAAGTCACGCACCACTATTACCACCATGGAAGAGAACCAGAGCGAAGCTCGAGACAGCTGCTACTACCCCGGATGCAGAAAAGGTGCAAATTGCAACTGTGGAATTTGCTTAGCCAGCATCAATGCCACTCTTGATCTCATACCTTACAGTATCCAGAAAACCTCGCTCAAAAAAATGTGCGGATCTCGGCCTAATGATGTTCAAAGCACTCCAATCTCTTTTGATGCTTCCGTAGTGTCCACACCCAGATCGAGTTCTTGCAAAAAAATGGAGTCTCCAGCTTTGAAACCAACTACAAGGATGAGGGTGAAGGAACTAGAGAAGAGAGATACTGGGAAGGATTTTGGCTTGTGGGGTGTAATTTCGAAGTTGGTTTTGGTTTTGAGCTTGTTTTTTGCAGTTGAATTTGGGTTTTCATGGATGGTTTCTGGGATTTTGAGGACCGGGTTGACGCCTGATATTGTGAGGAAAGTTGGTGAAAGGTCTTCGGTTGTTCATGATTTGAATGGGAGATTGAGGTTCTTGCAGAATGATTTCGATAGTATTGTTGACGGTAAGATCTCAAATTGTAGCTGCAGTGACTCTAAATGGGAAATTAATCAGGTACCGATTGATTCTCGTAATTCTTAATCTTTCTCGCATAATTCATTTTACTTTGATCCTTTTAGATGAGATGATCGAATGAGATACTAATTATAACAGCAATGCTGAATTAATGCTAGGATGGTCTGTTGAATTCACGTTGTGTATTTTACAAATCTGCAATGGAGGAGCTGAGCATATGGGGATGGCCTGTGCAGACAGCCGGACTGCTCACAGCTGGATTTTCTTCTCGATCATTAACTATATTATCTGGCCGAGTGACTGAGGTATAACCCAGAAAATTCTTTCTTATTATAATCTTAATCACACTAATGCAAGTCGGAACAATCTGATCTGTAAAGAAATATTTTCTTAAGGCATAATTAAATGCTATTTTCCTACTTGGTTGCATATTATATTTCCTTTTTGTCTTTTGGTCCAAAAGTGGTCCAATGGAAAGGCTGGATTCTCAACTCGAAAGGCGAACACTTCCTGGGTGCACAAGAAATGGGGCGCCTCTGTCATGCAACTAGATTCTAATACATGGATTCTGGAGTATCGCCGGAATTCAATACTGGAAAACTCAAGATTGTTTACAGCAGCATTCGAGCTCTGGAAATACAAGGTGTCAGTTACGATAGGCAGGTTGAATGAAGAGCTTTGGCAGTTTTCTGCATTTCAAAACCAATACAGGGCATTTATGGCGAAAGATCATATCAAGACACCAACTTAAAAAGAATCATGCATTTTGGTGGCACAATCCGCAAATGTTTAATTCTCATCTCTTATGAGAAGTAAATAGTTAGCTTGTACTTCCGTTTCTATTTGGTTAATGGAAATCATTCAATTGAATCTTCATTTAGTTCTCTTATGTGTAGTTTCAGGTACGATTAGATTTAGGCAGAAATAGGATTTTTGTGCTCTGTATTGTTAATTGCTGATGTTCCGAAACTTAACTGCATATGATTAAAAACTGCTGCAATATTGCGATTTAACTCAATGGTCCAGAAACTGATATTTATCCTTCTCTTTGAGTAGATTACATGTTTAATGAAGCCTGCTTCTTGTTTAAGTGGTTCAGATTAATCTTTACAAGAACTTCAATACGGTTAGACAAACTAATACAGAGTTTCCATTTGTAAAAATATCACCAATAATCTTTACAAGAACACACGCCATTTTTGTGATGGTGAAAGCTAGTCCTATCTCTGACTATAATCTCCTTTGCATACACCTTTGATTTTATAAAGGTATGACAGTCGTCACAGAACCAAGTATGAGAATGCATGATTCTTTTTCAGCATTCATCAGCCCATCACAAAGTGCCAACTTCTCACTGTGCCATAGAACCACTTCCCGCTTTTCTTTGTCCTCTAAATCAAAAAATACAGTATGAATATTAGGAACATAGCCAGCCGGCTTCGACTCACTAGCCACCTCATTTAGCTTCTAATAGATCTGGTCTGTACCATACATAGATCTCTTTCTTTCATTAATTTTATTACCTCTCCAACAATCTTCCCACCTTCTGTCTTTTGCATAAATGTTCGATAATAGCAAAAGGGCCCCAACGTGATCTGGCTCTAGCCGGAGAAGCTGTTTAGCAGCAAACTCTGCTAATTCAATCTCACCATGAACCCGGCAAGCAGCCATCATTGATCCGCAAATGACAGCATTTGGTGACAAAGCATTGTCTCTACAAGCTTGAGAGATTCGCTCAAGAGATCAGCTCGGCCAAAGAGGTCTACCATGCCAACATAGTGCTCATCAACTAGCCCTGCATGGCCACAAGCACAAAGAACACCCACAGACATCTCTCATTTCGTGGAAGAAGTTTAATGCATCACGAGCACCCCTGCAAAGGCATTGATCATACAAGTCCAAGATATCACATTTCTTCTTCTCATCTTCTCGAGCACCTCTCTTGAACTTTCCTAACTACCGCATTTGCATACATATTGATGATTCATTTGTTAACACGCAAGCTTTTCCGAACCCACTTTTATCAACATATAAATGGATCCATTTGGCTTGATCCAAGGCACCAAGATGAGCACAAGCTGAGATAACACAAGCATAGTAACCTGATCAGGTTCCATTCCCAAGACTTGCATTTCCTTAAACAACTTAAGGGCAGACCTAGTACTTTTCCACCACTAGGTCAAAAATCGTGCGAGCATCTTCAACCTGTCTAGTTCTTGAATACCCAGAAACCATAGCAGTTGACAGAGCTAAATTTTTTGGTGACATTTTATCAAACAATTCCTTTGCCGTGTCCATGCAACCACAATTAGCACACATCGCAACAAGTGCACTCTGCAAATGGGCCTTTAACAAAAATTAGATTGGGCCGGGCTTAACCCGTTGGGTCGTTGGCAGAGCGATTTGGTCCCTGCACAGTGTATGAATATCATAGCCATGATCGCACCGCTTCACTTCATCTTCGAGCTTGGTTTGAAGAAACAGCTGCTGTGTCTGAAGAGTAATGGGTGAAGTGTTGTTTGAACTTGAACAAGTTCTCAGGGCAAAACAGGTCGCAATTTCTCCATGTTTGCGTTTATCTTTGTGCCTATTTTTGGGGTTTTCAGAATCTTGCCAATGCTGCCTAAGCTATAAACCCTCAATTGCAGAACTTCAAGTTATAATCTAAGTCTTGGAAAACTAAGAATTTTAAAATGGGTCTGTTCAAAATCAATCAAGTTCGAAGCTTTTCTTATGTGTTTCAGTTTATTAGGCTGAACTTAGTTACTAGAAGCATATTTGCTAATGCTTCTTTTTGCTTAAGGAGAAAAGGGAGCACTTGTTTTGGCTCCTCTAAAGTGAACAGTGCGTTGGAGTGCTCAAAAGGCTATGCCTAGTGATCAAGATATCGAAATCATGATTCGTAGCAAATGTTACTTTATATTTTCTTTCTGATTTTTGGGGAAATATAAATGTCCGTTGCAGTTTTTGTTGCTGCACTGTAGTCTGAAAACTTGCCATTTTTGTAGGAGAGGTTGGCTCATGGAGAAGGAAAGTTTCTTTTGGCATGCAAGTCTAAGGCAGCAAGGGAGTTTATGACGGGTGCTCTTGCTGGATCTGGTGTTACATGGATGGGTATGCTTTTTAATTCGCCTTGAGTTATGTGTGACAGACCCGCAATGACTTGCCAGAGCTGCATTATAATGCTTATCTTTAATTCACAACCACTAATGTGCTTCAATTTAAGTGATTTCCAGTTTTAGTGCTTCTAATTTTCTGATTGAAGGTTCATTTTAATCAGCTTATTTCTAATTTTCTGATTGAAGGTTCATTTTAATCAGCTTACTTGGGTACCACATTAAGCTTTGTTTTTCCAACTTGAAGATTCTATCTCCTTGCTAAGCATTGCGTATTTTGGTATAATTACTGTTGTTCTTGCTTTGTTGGGTTTACAGGAAAAGGTACATAGGAAGTTTTAAGCATGAGAATTAATTCATTTTGCCACCTGAAAGTAATTTGAGGGAGCACAATTTTCCTTTTTTACATAAATGGACCTGTTAGCATATCTCTGACTGGATCTTTTACGGTTCCTATACATCTTCGTAGGCTTATTCCAACTAACCTAGTGGGATCTATTATTTCTGGCTTAATCATTCAAGAAAACAGAAACCATAGATACATCACCAATAAGTAGACCAGTAGATATTAAAATTTTTGAAGAACAAGAAAATTTTCATTAGCCTTAACATGTTCTATTTTACATTCTACTCCTGTTATTTTTAAATAATCTATAAATTTTACCCATGGATTGGCTGATCAGATCAATGAATTCTATGCTGATGGTTTTGTAATTTGGTCAGGCGCATGAATCCCAGAATAAAATTATATATGTGATCTTAGTATTAATACCAAAGATTATGATTTTATGGTATAGATTGCAGTTCCACTGTTGTGATGGATTAAAAAGATATCATCGTATAAACCTACAATATAGTTCTACTGCACATTCAACCATATTAGTAATGACCCTTATGGAGCTTATTAAATTATGCAAGTAGGCATTCCCATGTCTATTTGGATGAAAAGGAGAAAGAATATAATGTGTGTTAGACAATCAAACTTAATGGTGCAATGAATAAATCTGTGAGTTTTTGTTGGGTCAACTGACAGTTTTTGTTCATCATATTGTGTGTAGATAGATGGTGATGTAACTGCTGCTGCAGTTATTGCTTATTCTAGTGTTATTATGGCCCTTCTTTTGTTTCCTTTCTTTGAGCATCAACACAGTCTCAAAACTCAAATCTTTTCTCACAAATGGAAACTTTTACTTCAGATTTTCTGATAATTCTTAGGCCTCTCTTGCAGCATCATGGAGACTGAACAAGTTTCTTCGACTCAATCTTTCAGGAGGTAAGAGACGCCTTCTCTCCCTCAAGTTACATAACTTTGAATTATTTTGCTGCAAATATGCTTTTGCTTGTATTTTTAATCTTATCATCTGCCGTTCTTTCAAAAAATGGATAAATATTATCATTTGCCATGTTTAGTGAGTCCTTCCTTCTTGCAGGAGCTGCTGTTGTCCTTGGATTGTGGAGATTCAGTAGGTCTCTGGAGTCATGTGTTGATCATATTCTTGAAATGGATGGAAGTGTGCTTCAGAAGGAGCTAGCAAATATGTAGGCTTCCTTCTTTTGAACGCTAATTGGTGCTAAGCTTTACCAGCTTGTGTGATTTTATTGTCATATGAAGATCTATAGTTGCAAAATATTTTGTGAATTCAACAGTCTTTTATGTACTTCTGGTCGTCCAGTAGAACTCGATTGTGCAAGATTTTTTCTATGATAGCTAAAGTTTTTTATCATTCTAAAAAACTTGTGGTTCTGTTGTGTATTCACTGCTGTTCATTTGTATAATTTTTGTGCTCAAGCTGCATTTACAATTTGGAAAGAATCTGCATTGCTTGAAAATGTACCTGTACTGAATCATGTTTCATTAACACTTTCTGTATTTAAGAATGCAAGAAAACTATACTTCTGGCACTCACCAATATTTCCTCTTCTGTTTTGTTGATCACTCTTATATTCATGTTTATGAACAATGTTTAAAATGACAGAATTGTAACCAAATACCGGAATGATCCTTGGAGAATGCAGCTTATCTCTAAACATTTTTATTTGGAGAAAGTTTATGATGATTCAGCCTCGGATCTGCCAAAAATTAGGTGGCGTTACAAGAACTATTTCGGTGATAATGTTGCTTATGGTCAAAGAGCACATGAAAGTGACTCTTATGGTGAATCCCACACTGGCTCCCAGAGCAATTCCCAGACTGAGTCCCAGAATGACACCTGCAGTAACATCCACAATGACCCTATTCACAAAAAGAATGATTTGGGTTCCAACCAAGTTCCTGTGAGTATACTTGATGAACTTGTTCATTTTCTGTGAACAGGCAGTTATTTTCAGAATTATTCTACTGGTGATGATGAAACAACAGAACAAAGTTTTTTAAATAATATAGTTTCAACTTATCTGAACACCTTCTTTTTCCAGCTTTTGAGGCATTTTTTCAAATGATTTTGTTTTTAGAGTTTAGAGTAATTGTGTTCCAATATTTTAAAGTTTCCTAACTTTGCTTTTTCCATGCATCATTCATGTGACAGAACTTTTAGTCGGAATAATATGGTTTACTAATAATGATAGAAGCCAGTCATATCTCTTTTTCAATTGCCCAGATTGCAATTATCATATTAGTCAATTTGGTATGTAGCTTAAGACAAAGACAACTGTATCCACACTCAGCGGGTGAAACTAAATTTGCATGAAATGAAGTAAAATGAAAAGAATATCTGTGCAAGGAACAAAGTTAACTCATTCAATTCAAACCAATTTAACAAAATTTTATTCAGGCTGGCCACTCCTATTAACTAGTAAAGTGACTGTGTGTTTGTGTTAGGAACTTCTAAAATGCTGTGCTAATGCCTTGTTATAAGCGTTGGACTGGTAGGTTGTCCTCAAAAATGATTCTGAGTGAGAAACCAATTGCTTCGTTGGGATATGTAATTGCTAAAGGACATTCTTTCAGTGATCATAAAGTATGCAAGAATCTTTCAGGTAGGCTTATGCATGCTGAGCAGGTGCATGATCAAACTAAGAAAATGGTACATGGCTTTTTAAAACTGAGGTTGATAGAGCTCATGTTATATGTTGGCCTCTTTTACAAGGAATGAATGCCTGATTCAGGTGCCAGTTTCATCTGATGCTAATGATTAGATATGCTGATCTCTGTTGATCTTTGATCACTGTTGTTCTGTATTCTCTGAGGACAAAGAAAAATAGATTCTCACTGATTTGCCATAGCTTGGAAGTTGCAACCAGCTTTTCAACTCATCAATACCAGCATATCTAGGATTTTTGTGAATGAACGTGATGTGGACCTAGTGGATAAGACTATATGGAATTTCTAAGGGGTAATGTTCAGCTTCTGATACCTTGGTCTACTAGTTGATCCTCAGGAGTGTTGTGGTGATGCAATTGGATGTTGATAATTGGGATGTTTAAGTACATACATCCAATGATAGAGCTGTTATGGTCTTTTAGAACAGCCTTTCTATATGAACATCAGAAAAAGGTTCTAAATAGTTACTGATGACTTTCAAAGAAATTGTGCTAGGGGGTATCTATTCTGCAAAGAATAAATAATAGCATAACATCTCTTCTCAACATTTTTCAAGAGAAGTCTCCTTTATTTTTCTTTTATTTTCTTTATACATACTTCTCGATCATGGTAATGAAACTTCTCATGCCAGTTTTCTATCCTTCTCTTCCTCCCTTAGTGGAGGCATATTCCAGTCCTTGATGGTAGTTTTTCTGTTTTAACTTCAGGATGGAATTCATAGTTTCTTGTCATAAGCATCAAATGCATAATATTGTCATGCATACATTAGCCAGTGAGGAATACTCAAATATTCCATGAAAATGAAATCTATTGATTTATGCAAATATCATTTGACAGAAATGCAGTGCTTTATGTTGCATTTAAATTTGCTTACTATTAGCTAACTTATCTTCTTCTTCTTCCAGGTGAACCCGACTGTTGATGTGATGGCAGACCCCCTAGATTGTCTTTTTGGTCTTACAGCAACCGCAGAGGAGATTCGTCATCCTAGTACATCAAGTACGTCATCCGGCTTACATACCCACAGTCATAAAAGATCTGACCGAAGGCGTCGAATGCACCGTCATGCTAATTCCCTGGACCCTCAACTTGCATGAGTATAGCAGTTTGACTGTTGGTGGTGAAGAGACATATGACTCAAGACTGTGAGGGTTTTATCTGCTAGTTCTAAAGCCAAACCTTTTACAGGTACAATATTATCAATAAGGTCATTCTCCTGACTGTATATACATCAGGTTCTGTATGCACTATTTGGTTATGTTGCTTTTATTAACACCGGTGAGTGAGCAAGAAAAACCATATAGTAATTGCAACTTGTTGATTAGCAATGCAAATATAACATTTGACTGAAAACAATGGAAGGATGTTAGTTCTAATCCAGGCATTTGGTGTAGAATTAGTTGGCTCATTGCAGGGATAGTGAGCAAGTTGGTCTCAGGTCTGGAGCACTTCTTTCTTCTGCTGCCATAATCAAATAAGCCAGGTGTTAAAACTGTTAATTCCATTTAACTCTGGGTTGTGGTTGAGAGATTGACCAGCTTCCCAAGAATACCACAGAAATGTTGCAGAAACTACAGCCCTGCTCGGGACCCTCCACACGCGGCTTTAGACCAAAAGTAGATAAAAAAGAGTTTTTGGCTCTCTTCATCATTTCTGGGAAGCTTCATTGGCTCACTGTCTCATCTCATTGCATGCACCTTATTTCCTTGTCTTCACTGGGAAAATGATGTCCAATTTCCTGGAAACAAGAAACAAACATGTAAAGATTTCAAAAGGAATTCATCCGAACGCGGTTGCTTGACAAACAACAAACCCATGTAAATACATTTCCTTTTCAATCATTGTAAAACATTAAAGTAAAAGTTGAAAGCCTTGGGTAGGCGAATTCTGATGGGATTATTTACTAATATTATATTTTAAAAATTATTATTATTATTACGGTTTATAAATTTAAAATAAATATACGTAATATAATTTTATTAGATAATTAAATAAATTATAAAATTAAATTATGTAAATACTTATCTAATTATTTTCGAGGTATTATAGAATAATTATAAATATTATATTTTTAACAGAATTTAAATTATTATTTAATTTATTTTATAATATATTTTAAATTATTATAATATTAAAAATTTGAAAGAAATTATACGTATAATCAACCAAATACAATTCATTCTACGTATTGTTGTGCAACGGTGGGCACTGCGGCCCGCTATTATTGGCACGGACGTTCAGAACAGTAGAATGGCATGTAGGAAATTTCGTGAAACCACAGGGGCAATATACAGTTATCATCTTCTTTTTTTTTATCTGCTCTGTGATTCCCTTGGCCCTGAGAAGGAGATATCATTTCATTAAGATTTGCCATCCCTCTTTCCTTTCCATTCTCTCTCGTTCAATTCCCCAATTAAAATATTTATAGCGTACGATATTACACAAGAAATAATATAAATGTAATAATCCGTTCATCTCTTCTTCAATCTTGTTGGGTTTCATGCGCCATTCCTTTATGATTTTACCTTTTTCCGTTAGAATTTTGATTCCTATCCACAATTCTTCACCTCTCTTTACAAGAAGAGCATCTGTGGTGGTATTTTATCTCTTTCTTTGTCTGTCATTCTTATTTTCGTTCTACCTTCTCAGAGAAAACAAGGAAGCCAAAATAACCATGAGGGTTCATCCTGTGCCAACGAAGAAGAGAAACAACCTAGCCCTTCAGTATTATGATCTGAATACGAATAATAATCGTAATTATTCGAGAAACCCACAAAATCTTTCAATCGGGAATCACAAGAAGCTCCGTCGCTTGCCTCATATCTTCACTCGGGTCTTGGAGCTTCCTTTCAGGTCGGACGCTGATGTGGCCGTCGAGGAGAGCTCCGATTGCTTCAAGTTCGTGGCTGAAACGGACGGTATTGGTGAAGTGAGGGCCCACATGATCCAAATCCATCCTGGGGTTACGAAGATTGTTGTTAGGCCAAATGGGTTTGTGGAATTATCTTCGTTGGACGAGCTGGAGCTGGATATGTGGCGTTTCAGGTTACCGGAGTCTACCCGACCCGAATTGGCGAGTGCTGTTTATGAAGATGGGGAGCTGATTGTGATAGTGCCTAAAGGTGCGGACTTGGATACTTTGGAGCAGAGGGATGGCGGTGGTGGTGATGGTGTTGGTGGCGGTGAAAACGGAGAGTTTAGAGGAGGTATGGGAAATAATAGGCTTGTGCTTGTACAGTGAAGTATGCTATTTTATATTTACACTTATGTTCGTTACTCTTTAATGTGGAACTTTACTCTGCAAGTTTAGTTTTTGAGGCTCCTTTTTTAAGGTTAATTTTGCTTCTATGTATCACGAAATGTTTCCTTTGTTGCATGATTATGGCAATGGTATTCAAGATGGTTCTGCATTAGTTTTTGATATGCTACGGTGACCCTTTTGGCTATTTTTTCTCAGTAATTGATGGTTGATTTGTGAATATGAGGGGTTTTGTTGTGCTATGGGTGTTTTGGAGAAGAAAGCCCTTAGAACATGCCTTTCATTTGGTTTTTCGTAGGAGACAAAAGGAATCCGAATATTGTTATGAATATCATGTCTAAAGTTGCTTGTAACTTGAAATTCTTTCAACTTAGTTAAATGTCTCAATAGTGTAGAGATTTGTGATCTTGATGTCCCCAATTATCAGTTGTATAAGATTCCAAATGTTTAGTCGTATTCTTTCCTTTCCTTTTCCTTTCCTCAGCAATTGAATAGAGCCTTATATTTGAATCCAATTTACATGGCCTTGCATCTTTGTGATCTGGTGTTTTTGACCTAGCCCTAGTGATTCATAGGATGCAAAGTTTCTTTATTGTGTAATCTTGGATTTAGAAGTGTTTCATAGGCCATTTGCTTTTGGTGCATAAAATATTTCTTGCTTTGGTAGATAATATAAAGAATGTTGTCTTTGAAGTCTTCTTGGTACCATTTGTTTATTTCATTTAGTAGTCGATCTTTTTCTTTGTCGTCTTTTTCCTTTTGGAATTAATATTTCCCTTTCTCCTCCTTGTGCTCCTGATTGATTTGGTGATACACCCCACTTGGCTTTCTTTGGTTTTTACTTTTCGCTTGACATTTGTGAAATCTAGTCATTAGAAAAACATTCGTTTTTATGACATTTCATTGTTGGAAGAGTTTTTTAACTGTTCCATTAACTTTCTGAATTTATTCTCAAATTATCTTGTGATGCTAAATATGGGTTATGATTCTGCTTCCAAATCCTGTTTTGGGCATATATTTTTCTCTCACAAAGGGATATAATACTATTTATTATTCTGATTTATCCCTTTTGAACTTCTCCAGAAATGGCGGACACTGATTAATCGTACACCTGGTATAATCTGCCAAAATCTTCAAACACCGGACCACTTGCATTTATTCTCTCCCCTTATTTAAAAAAGTTGCCCTGTATTGTATTTTAGGCACCACTTCTCCCTTTTCCTTAACCAAGTATCCTGTCAAAAAGAAACTCCAATTTGATTCCAAAATTCATCACTGGTTTACACCTGTTTGAGCATTTCCATTGCACAAGTCAATTCATTGCAATGAGTTGTGGAAACCACGAGCTTGCTAGTTGTAGACAAGGATGGTTTGACAGTTAAAGTGCTTAAATGATACCAGAAAATTATATGCCAACATCCTTGCCTATTACCTTCAAATTCAAATATGATGCCTGCAAGATCTGGGGTTCACTATGATATTTGATTCGTTACATTTTTTGTCTTCAATTGCCGTTGCCTACACATACCAAATGTACGGTGGTAATTGTTATTAGAAAGTCAAGGCACTTTAATCTAAAGCACATCCTAATATAATGAAAAATTAAGGTAGACAAAATTGGCTAATGCTCTTGTTGCTTTTCTGTACAAGAAACAAAGTTCCTGTACAAAATGTGAATCTCTGACATATTGTTACAAGCTAAATCAAACTTTAGTTCAGCATATTGTCATGTTTTCCACGGTTGGCATAGCTAATGAAAAGAAAAGAAATGTTTTAAGACAGCGAAATTTGTTGATCTCAGATGGAAAATTCAAACCATCAGAAGAAGTTGGTTTTTTAGTCTTCAATTTCTGAACCGAAGTATACCTTAAGAATCCTTTTAGAGGTCCTTCCAAATCCATTGGCCACTTCTTCCATTTCCTTGAGTTTCAAGACTTCCTGTTTTATCTGATCCTCCCGGTTCAGGAGAGCATTCGGTAGTGCATCAGGGTCAACATTTGATGTGCAGCATGCCAATTCGGCCCTCTCCTTGTCCAGTTGCTGGTACAGGGTCTGGAGATAATTCTTCTGTGCATGAAGCCTTTCCTCTGCAAGTTTGTATTCAGACTCCTGTGAATTTCTCAGCGCTTGGAGAACCTGATCAATCTCTTCCTCAAGTTTTTGAGATTTTTGTAGGTAATCAGAGTATGTTGACGTTGTGGGCTCGAAGCTTGTTCTACCATCATGATTTGTAACTCCAAGTTTGGCATGTTCATTGTCAGAGATACCTGCTTATAAACAAAACAAAAACAATGTTTGCAAATAATCATTTATGTAAACATCATTCAATGAAATGACAATTAATGAAACTAACTTTCATGTCTCTTACAAATCAGCCCAAATCCCAAATATGCCTTCACATCCCTGGTCAAACTCCCCATGTAATGATCCGATTCTTAAAGACAGTTGGGTCCATAATTTGGTGAGCACCCAACATTTTCTCATTTCTTTCTTTTTAATAAGAACAAGAAAATATTTTTGCTTCAATGAAAATAATTACAGCAAGGGTACAGACTGTCATCTGTATTGCTATAAATGAACCAATACCAGGCACTCTGAAAGAATAATATGGTATGCTCGCCCAATTCCTATAATCACCAAAGTAATTAAACAATTGGATCCATCACCTTCACTTAGTCAATCTATAATCAAAGTATACTCACACAATTCCTATTATTTCCAGTCCCTATGTTTCAAAAACCACTCTTGTCTAGCGTCCTCTTGTATCAAATATCTATTACATGTCATGAAAGATTTGTCAGCTTATTTATATATCATCAACGCGAAAATAACAAATATGCATTACAGACAATTTTCTAACTACGCTAGAGTATAAATGACATATCTAAAGTGATAACTCAAAAGTAATGAAAAAAATGAAATACAAATCCTCGCTTGAGCATTAGATTTAGACAAAGAATTAGACTATTGTTTTGTTTAGTTGTGTGACAATCTGCTGAACAAAATTGCTGGAAATTTACCTGTAGAAATAGCCAAATCAGTGTCTTCAACTTTCCAGATATCTTCAAGAGAAGCCCCAGAATTAAGCTGATATTAAATATTACATATCAACTGGTCATGTGGCTGGTTTGAAAACTGAATAGGGGAGGAAGACAAAGCAAGAGAGCATATGTTCTTCAACCAAATATTTGTCAGCATTACCTTTTCAGTGGCCGCTTCAACACAGCTCAGCAACTCCTTTGCACTGTTTTTCTTTGAACCACGCAAAATACAGACACCGAGATTTAAAATTTTCTTGACATCAACTGGTGAATCAACGGATTTACAGACTTCTACAGATTTCATAACATGTGAAACCAGATCTGTCTTCGCATCACAGCGGCGGCAATAGTATTCAGCATCCAATCCAATGCTTCCTCCAATAGACCCAGCCATATAACATTGGAGTGCACAGTCCATGTGAGCAACGTGTCCACATATATAACCCTCACCAACTTTTGCTTCACATATGATGTAACTGTAGCCTCTGTGGCTCAAATTTATAGTCTTACTACAGAGAATACAGCAACAATCACGACAGAACCGGGGTTCACTGCAACAAATGTCACAAGGCATGACAGTGAAAGATGAGTTTTCTGCCTGCACAAATAAACTGTTGCACATCTTATTTCCAGCCTTACAACCCATGCCTTCAGACTGGGAATCAGAACCAGAGTATTCTGGTGTCTCTTCAAGAAACGGAGGAAAAGAAGTGCATCCCTCCACATTACCTGTGCTAGAGAAAAAAAAATTGAAGATGTAAACTCAAACGCGTATAAGTTGTATCAATGAAATACAGAATCAATCAAATACACAAGTATGCAGAACAGGGTGTGCAATACAAGAAGAGTGTCCAAAATTTTAAAAATTGATATGAAAGAAAAGAGTGGAAGAGAGGAAGAAAAAGCAATTTTGGACAATTATAACCCATGATGAGCATCTGTTGTGCATGATTCTGATCATTCAGGTCTAGATGCTAACAGTTGAAAATAGTTGATAATAGTACAACACAAATCTTTATGGACAGTGAAGATGCATTATAATGCAGGGCATTTTGAGGGTTTTCTAGGTTGAGCAGACTTTTTCTTCCCCAAAGTCCAGTGGTGGGTAGCACAAAGATGGTTAACCCTCTTCTATCCAATAAAGCATCCATCTCTGATGAAGGGAAATTGAAGTTTATTTTAGTGAATGCATCAATTCCTAACTTTCATGATATATATCTCTCATTAAACTTCCATCATATCACAGGACTCACATTTGACAACATAGAAAACTACAAAACTGCAATTAGCACTTGCACAATATGGCCAAAAAGACAATAGTAATTAGAGCTGACCATTTTTCGATAACTGCTTTACTGAGGGTATCTTCCAACTGAATGAAGCGAAAAAAGCATCAATGTCTGCATCAGGAAATGCTGTTCGAATATACCGTTCAACTGAAAGCTTACTTGCAAACGAAGAACCACGTTTCTTACCCACCAAGTTGTCAAGACGGGGAAGGTGCCTTGGAGGATACAGGTACCTATCCAGATAATGGCCAGTGATGGCAACTCTCCTCCCTACCTTCCAGCTCCAGGTATCACCAGGATTGGGCCAATTAATAGGAGCATAGGGCAAACCTTCACCAGATGCCTCAGGTGAAACGGGCCTAAGATTTAGACCCCGTCCACTTATTCTAGGTGTGCTTTCACTTTTTCCATTAGCATTTTCGCTCTCCACCAACTCAATTTCCATTTCCAACTGACACATAGTTGGGCACAGATAAGCTGTAATCAATTCCATTTCATTAATCATTAGAAATTAATGATATGATCTTCAACCACAAAACCATCTTTCGCTGTTGGTTTCATTCATAATTCATAAAAATCAAAACCTAGTTAAATTTCTTTCCATAAATAACATTATATTGCTGATTTGTATGCAAAGTAACCTTAAATGCTAGACCTTGATACTATCTTTCAGCCCTTAACTAGAAACTTAAATTTTCGAAATTAATGGCTATTCAGCATGGTATTAGCACCTATTTGACCAAGCAGCCGCAGCTTAACATTTTAAAGGTACCTCAATTGTTAATTAAGGTACAACACAAAACAAAATCAGTCATATGTTTGGATTGACAAGACGACAAGCTATTGAATATATCCAACCATACACTTGAGAGGATCTGTACCTTAAGTCAATTGTTGAGCAATTATTTATAAGCTTAAGCTTTTGGCTCTAATGGTGTTTCACCACCTATGTTCTTTTATACCATGTTTGATAGAATGGAATCTGCTCTTCCAAATATAAAATTAATAGAACTGTAATCTGCATTCTCTAAATTTTCTGAGGAAGACAGCCTCCAATTCCAGCCCGTTTTAATTTCACAGCTGAAATCTATACCACCAAACATAGACTGACAAAATATTCGCTGTAGTAATCTCATTTTCAACAATAAAGCTGCACAAACCAGTAATCAATAAAACAAAAAGGTTCCTATAAACTTGTTTATGCAAGTTATTAAACAGCCTAATCTAATTATAATTAACGTAGATTCTTTCGGATTTGTAAAATAAGAATCACGAAAATTCTTCATGAACTCATTAAACAGCGAAAATGTCAACCTCGATTAAATTCCCATTTTGGACTAAAAGAACTCAAGTATACCATGATCAAACAAAGGAAACAAAATTCACCTGAAAGAAGCTTTGTCCTTCAAACTCAAGATTCGGATTGCAAACAACAGAGAAGTTAGGGTTTCGATCGAGAGGAAGCAACCTCTTTTATCACCTGTGAAAACATGATCAAATTTCACATATAAAAGTAACAAAGAAAACGATTCTGATGTTTCACCAAACGCTTCTTGAAAACACTTCAAACTTTATTTCGACAGATTCTGAATTTACAAGAACAAATTGTGACGAAGATGAGAAGAAACTAAAAATAAAATTAAACCTGATAAAACCACGACGACACAGATAGAGTGAAGAACAGACGACAGCGAGGAACAGACGTCTCATCCGCATTGCTCGCTGTACTCGGACATCTCAGATTTACATACCGGAAATGGGAGGAGTGCTGCAATGACGATTTTGGCCCTGATTCTACCGATTCGCTGCCGTTTTTGCATTTGGAAAAAAATAAAATTTCAGCGTGATCCTACTTTAAACTTTATTTACAAAAATGACCACTTTTAATTCAATTTTATTATATTAATTAGTTTTATTATTATAAACGGGCAATTTTCTAGTGCCGATATCGTTCATTAGGTGCATCGCATCGAAACAAAGTTTCCATCAAGGATGGGCAGAGCTGTAGCATCCTCAGAAAGCCATAATGTCAGTCCGAGTTGCAGAAGCGTGCCACATTTGCTTGGGGTTGTTTAAAGGGAAAATCTTTTTAAAAGGGCCAAATCTAGCAAGAATTTCAGCCTCACACTTGGCTGTATTTTCCTTCTTCAGCTCCCATTCAGCCATTTTTGGAGTTTGCAAGCTGGACTTGGTGCACCATTTTTTGGATCACATTAGCCGCCTTCTGCCGGTCATTGGTCAGCTTAGTCAGAATCGTCTTCTTCTTAATCTGAACTTTTTTTTCATGAGTTCTATTCGTTGAGATTTAAGCTTGTCGATCTGATCATCAATTTCTTTGAAGGCCAATAGGTTGAGTGAGATAACCTCGTTCTTCTTGTCCTCGAGTATTGCAAAGAAATGTTTAGCTTGTTCAGTCATTCCCTGGTTCTCTAGAAAACCCTTCCCATATGATGGGATTTCCTCAATCAACTTTAACTTAAGAAGTTTTTCAGTATTAAGGTTGGGGATCCTTTCGAAGGTTTGAAGCAAGATGTACAAGTTCATAAATGTTTTTAGAACTGACCAGTGAAGGAAAATTCATATCAAGAAGAACAGACAGCTTACTTTGAGTCTCAGACATTTCATCTTCATGGGTGGGAGTATCCATGGTTGCAGCATAGGCCAGTGAAGCTTCAGAAAGAGGCTGTGCGAGAATGTCATCCAAAGACTCGATATAGCTGCCAATGTTCTCCATCTCACATTTCACAGTTGAACGATCATCTGCAATTGAGTCACTGTCAGATTCATCATCCTCAGAGTGGGATGTGCTTTTCATATCCTTGCTTGGTTTTGCTGCCTCTTCATTAAGTGAACATAAGTCAATTTTTCCATCTGTGTCTTTGGTGCTGATCGTGGCAGACTGCCTAAGAGATAGCCGAGTTCGTCGCTTTGCTGATGATGAAGCGTCAGTATGTTTCCTTTTCCATTTCACAGCAAGAGTGGTTTCGTATGTTTCCTTTTCCATTTCACAGCAATAGTGGTTTCTTCTTTCCCTCCTTCAGCCTTCTTTCGGGTAAAAGGGAGGTACCTTTCCTGCAATCAGTATCAAAAGTGAAAACTTACCAATTATTAAGGTTTTTTTTTCAAAAAAAAGAAAAGCAAAAGAACACACGATAGAGTGACCATTTCAGACATGAAATTGACAAGATTTTCAAAATCATCTACACGTAGCAATACCAGTTAACCACATATGCTGTATTGCTCTTCTTCAGGTCTCTAAATTCAGTGATGCCCATCTTCCCCAACCAAGCACAAAGGTATATGGTTTCACGTCTCTTCTCAAGATTTATGACCATCCATCAACGAATTTAACGAGCGAATCAGATAAATTTTCCAAGTAAAGCTACTCAATACCCTGAGTCGCAGTCACTGGTTTGACACAATAGTTCAGTAACAGGTTGAACAAATTGTCAATTTTCTGAGCAATGGTTGTGTCAATGCAGGCAATTAAGCCATCTAAGACACATCCGTAGACAGGACAGCAAAAATACCTAGAAAATGTTTAATGCAACAAGAACTGGAATTCTCAAAGGGACTGAGAGTAATGAGCCACAAACAGAATAAAGTTCATTAAGATCCGAGGCCATATTTAGTATGCCGAAACCAGAATCTTGTGTCATTCTGATGAGGAAAGGTATTCACAACGTTATTTTCTTCCAATATTAACGTGTACGAATTTAAGGTCATCATCAATTGTCTGGTTTGATCAGTTCAAACAGATTACTTGAAAACCAAACCAACTTAAATTTTAACATCAACATTCTAAAACTACATCTCAAGTAACAATAGTTCATAACATGCCTGCATAACACACGAAAGTTTGCACATAACAAAATGAAATTATGCTTTTCTTACTAAAACAAATATAGATATGATTTAATGGTCAAAACATGAGCTGACCTTTTTTTGAACACTGCAAGGTTGACGGGACTCTCCAGATGATGGAGGCAAAAAATGCATCAATATCTGCATTTGGGAATTCTTTTAGAATATGAAGCTCAAGTGAATAGCTGCTGGCGAAATATCTCGGACAAGTGGACTTCTGAAAGACTTCTTGGAGGAATCAAGAATCTATCAGTGTGGTATCCAGAAGAACTGATCCTCTTTCCTACTTTCCAACCCCAAGTATCACCAGCATTTGGCCAATCCGCGGGAGCATATGGAAAACCTTCACCATCATACTATGAAGGAACTGGATCAAGAAAATTATCCTCCTTTACCATTTGCCTGCTGCCAATATTCCATTGTTAATCTCACTCTCCAAAATTTAGCAGCCAAAGACATTAACAATAACCAATATATATAACAAAGGGAAAGCGCATGACTAGTTTGAACAATAGAAACATTGTTTTCTCCCATGTTTAACAGTATATTTAAGATCACTACAACATACTCACAAGCTGTTACTTGCTATTTTTATCTACAACTTCAGAGGGGAGGATACACAAGATTCCATACTTCTTTTCTCAACTCTATGTACACATACTTTTCTAATAAATCCAAACTTGAATATTAATTGCGGAAATGATTTCAGTCATGTAGCAATGGGAGAATTTTAGGTGTGACGGTTTTACTCTGTTCGTATTATTGAACTAATAAAATTATTTAATGAATAATGTAAGAGAAACACTTTTATTGGTAGTGAATGAAAAAAATTAATAAAAAATTTCACCGTTTAATTAATATGATAAAAATATAATTTTTTTACACTTATTAATAAACGTATTTATCTGAAATAATTGATTGAATAGCCTCATTATATCAATAAGACTCTATCCAAAAATAATATAAACTTTATAGAACATTAATGAAAAATACCAACTTGATTCTCTAAGTTACAACACTAGTAGATAACATTTTCCTTGGATAACACATATGCACATTCTTAGAGCCATTTTTCCAGAACCTCACAGTTTTAACCAAGAACTGTTGTGATGTTGATCTGGCGGCAATTTCCAGATTATCATTCACATTAGTTCTAAAATATTTTCTGTCATTGGCGTGTGTGATGTCATGATAAACTTGCATTGCATGCTCCATTTCCTGACTTAAAGGAATCAAGAGAATAAAAGACTTACCCAGGGTAAGCTGTTGAACTCGGGCCCACTGTTTGCACTTATTAGGCAGGCAGGGTCGTAGCAACACTACATAACAATTTTAGGACAATGTACTGCATTTTATACGACTAAGGAATGTAAAATACAGGGGAATACGGTCTGAGTACTCTCATATCTTCTTACAATTACAGGTCTTTAACAGTTGAAACTAAGAGATTGTAAGTGTTACATGCAAGTGTTTAGGAATCATTAATATGAAAGAGTTTTGTTTCGCTTTACCAGGACATTAAGAAGCTTGATATGGGTTGTGTTTTCACAGATTAGTTTAAAGAGAATGCCATTGAAAAATTCAAAGAAAAGAGGAAATTAATTAACCTCCCTCAATCTGTGTGTTGAAAGTTAAGTAGCATACTTTCATCCAGCAAAGTTTCCAAGTCTTCAACATAAAGCGGTGCTTCAAATCAACAAATGTGAACCGGAAAATTTTAGAAATTACGTTTTGATTGGGAGAACCAAGAAAGGATACAGCAGCTAGCAGGTGGGATTTCTGGAGGGAGTCACGGCCACCCCACTGACTCTGCACCGCCATTTGGAGGCCATTCCATCGAGAAAGATGCAAAGCGATTCCTTCCTTTAGATGAGAAACTGACTCTGTCGTCTTTGGATTTTTGTGGGTGAAACGGTTGGTCCCAACGGTGGTGTCCATTAATATTGCTTGATTAGCTTCCTTTGAAGATTCTGATGCCTCCGTGCTCTCGTCTCCTCGAGGAATCACACATGGGAGAAGAGAAGAGGAAGAGAACACGATTTCTGGTTTCGGTTCTTTATTAAGAATGCGAGACGTGGGGAAGCGAACGAGAAGTTGGGATTGGAAGACAAAGACTCGGGGCCCGGAACGGGAAAGTCGAGTGCTCGAGAAAACGAAAGTCGGAAGCTTTACCCGCCATTTTCCAAGTAAAATAAAATATATTTCATTTAAAATAATTTTAATAATAATAATAATACTGATAAAGACTGTATCCGATTTCTTGAACCGCAAACTGAACACACCCGCGTCCAAACCCATTGATGTTTGCATTTTGGCGCCACCGCCGCCAACCATGACCAGAATCCTCCACCCATGCCCTTCCACACACCCAACTCGCTTGCCACCTTACTCGAAACGGCCGTGTCAATTCACTCATCGTCACTCGGACGAGTCATTCACGCTTACATCATCAAAACCGTGGCCAAACCTGTCCCTTGCTTCCTCTCCAACCACCTCATCAACATGTACTCCAAGCTCGACCTTCCCAACTCAGCCGAACTCGTCCTTCAATTCACCCCGGTCCAATCCCGCACGGTTGTCACCTGGACTGCCTTGATCTCCGGTCATGTCCAAAACGGCCATTTCACGTCCGCATTCCTCCAGTTCGCTAACATGCGCCGTGAGTGCATTCATCCTAATGATTTCACTTTCCCTTGTTTATTTAAGGCCTTGGCTTCACTTCACATGCCCGTTTCTGGGAAACAAGTCCATGCACTCGCTCTGAAATCCGGGCAGATACATGATGTCTTCGTGGGGTGCAGTGCGTTTGATATGTACTCGAAAACCGGGCTAAAAGACGCAGCTAAGAAAATGTTCGATGAAATGCCCGAGAGAAATCTTGCTACGTGGAATGCATACATTTCTAATGCAGTGCTTGGTGGGCAGCCGAGAAATGCGATTGATGCGTTTATAAAGTTTCGTCGCGCTGGTGGGGAGCCAAATTCGATCACGTTTTGTGCGTTTTTAAACGCTTGCTCCGATTGTTCATTGCTGGAACTAGGGAGACAATTACATGGATTTGTGGTCAGGAGTGGGTTTGACGGGAATGTGTCGGTGTGTAACGGGTTTATTGATTTTTACGGGAAGTGTAATGAGGTTGGTTCTGCGAAGATGGTTTTTGATGGGATTAGAGACAAAAATGATGTTTCTTGGTGCTCAATTCTGGCTGTTTATTTACAAAATGACGAGGAAGAGAAGGCTTGTCAGATGTTTCTAAAGGCAAGGAGAGAAGGGATAGAACCGAAGGATTTTATGGTTTCAATTGTGCTAAGTGCTTGTGCGGGAATTGCGGGTCTTGAATTGGGTAGGTCAGTTCATGGAGTTGCTGTGAAGGCATGTGTTGAGGGGAATATCTTTGTTGGGAGTGCACTGGTTGATATGTATGGAAAATGTGGAAGCATAGAGGATGCTGAGAGTGCATTTAATGAGATGCCTGATAGAAACTTAGTTTGTTGGAATGCAATGATAGGTGGGTATGCACACCAGGGGCTTGCTGACATCGCGGTGGCGCTGTTTGAAGAAATGACAACAAGGAGGTGTGAGGTGGTGCCGAATTATGTGACCTTGGTGTGTGTATTATCAGCTTGTAGTAGGGCAGGGGCTGTGCAAAAGGGAATGGAGATTTTTGAGTCAATGAGAGTAAACTATTGCATTGAGCCAGGGGTAGAGCATTATGCTTGCATTGTGGATTTGTTGGGGCGAGCTGGGATGGTGGAGCGTGCTTACGAGTTTATCAAGGAAATGCCAATTCGTCCAACCATTTCAGTTTGGGGGGCCCTTTTAAATGCTTGTAGGGTGTATGGGAAGCCAGATTTGGGGAAGATATCAGCTGATAACTTATTTGAACTTGATCCAAAAGACTCAGGGAACCACATTCTCTTGTCAAATATGTTTGCAGCTGCTGGCAGGTAAGGACATTCTCAAAACTAATTTTATTACTTATTATTGCATTTATATTTCAAGTATTGCCTCAAGTTTAACCTAACAAAAATTCCAACTTATTTTGCTTGCTAAAAATTCTTTGGTGTTCGTCTCTTCTATTCTGTCTCTTTTAGGTCCACGTTCTCAACTGGACTGAACGTAGTAATTGGATTTACTTGTGGCTATTTAAGCATCATTTTGCACTTTTATAGAGTTCTACTGGCACGGTGATTGATGTGGGTGCTGCTCCTTCTTAACTATACTCGATATCTAAAATCCAGAGCAAAGGAGGGGAAAAAATTATCCTTGTGTGGGGTACGTAGAATGTGAAGTTAGTGTTGGAGTTGAAAAGATAATGATATTGTTGGTGATCGCATCACTGTTACTCAATTCTTAGCCAGGTGTTATAATTCCATGGTAGGTCGTGTGTCAATAATCATAGCAAACATCTTTGCTACTTGGTTGAAGACCTAAATTCTGAGACGGAATTGTATCATTTCTTTCGTTGTCACTTGGGCACACAGCATCATGGTTGACAGAAGACGATAGTCCATATGTCTTTGCTTAAATACAGAAACCTTATTAACCTTTCATGATGTTGTGCGGAGGCCATAATTCTAAGCCTCCTGAAAAGGGGTCCATGTTTCATACCTCACCCTTGTATGTGCAGCCCATCAACTTTACAAGCAAGTAGCTACTTCCCATAGATTACATTAGAGGAACTGATTTTTGTTGTGCTGCTCTGGCATTGATGTCAAATTATTGATTTATTGAAATTGATGCAAATAATGTCCCGGTTTATCTTCTTTGCTCTAAACAACACAAATGTTATTTTGGTTTTGCCTGTATGCTGACTGTTTTAGAGTAATGCAGGTGGGAAGAAGCTGACCTTGTGAGAAAGGAGATGAAGATTGTTGGGATCAAAAAGGGTGCTGGTTGCAGTTGGATATCGGTAAAGAATAGAGTCCACATCTTCCAAGCAAAGGATACTTTCCATGAAAGGAATTCCGAGATTCAGGCAATGCTAGCTAAGCTGAGGGAGGAAATGAAGGCAGTTGGCTACATACCAGACACCAATTTTGCCCTCTACGATTTAGAAGAAGAAGAGAAAATAACAGAAGTAGGATACCACAGTGAGAAGATTGCTCTTGCATTTGGCCTCATAGCCATCCCTCCTGGAGTTCCCATACGAATCACAAAGAATCTTAGAATCTGCGGAGACTGCCACAGTGCCTTCAAGGTTATATCGGGCATCGTTGGTAGAGAAATTGTTGTGAGAGATAACAACCGGTTTCATCGATTTAGGGAAGGGCACTGCTCTTGTAGAGACTATTGGTGATAGCTCTCCAACGGAAAGGAAAAGATCCCTGAGGTGTACAGCTGATAATTTGTTCTGAATACACCTGATCGCCACCTTATTGGATAATATTATTTTTGTATTAAATAAAATGTTTTAAATTAATTCATATGTTAAATTAGAGGGAAGAACCTATTGCTGCGTCAACACGGTCCAAGCCAAGTGTCTCCGTTGGCCGTCAGATTCGTCAACAGTTGGTTGACCAACGGCCACGCGTACTCTTTAAATCTCGGTGTAGGGACACGTGTATCACTACTAGGCAAAGAAATCTACTTATTTGTTTGACACGTTTATGCAGTTCCATTGGAACGCATGGAAGTTTATACAGTCTACGGTTCGGGTAAGCAGTTGTGGCCAACTTAATCACTGAAAATGAGCCAGGAACAGCCACGAAGGCCTGAAGGCCGAGATACTCGCGAATCCATTAAATACAGCGATGTTTTCAACGTATCTGGAGATCTCGCTTCAAAAACTGTTGCACCACAAGATGCTGCGTTGATGCGGACCGCTGAAACCACAGCGATTGGAGAGACGCAGAGGGGTGGACCAGCTGAAGTCGTGCAATCAGCAGCAAGAATCAACGAGCCAGCCGGTTATGTCAGTCCTGAAGATGCTAGTGATGTCGCCAGAGACCAAGGCGTTACCATCACGGTAACTGACGTTGCTGGTGGCTGCATAATCACTTAATCTATCGGTGGACAGGTACCATCTTTGATTTAGTAGTGATGTTAGCCATTTAAATTTATTACAACGCCTCCGACGATACACTTGTGTGAATTATGAGATATGATTGATTTTGTATGTTTGGTGCAAGGTTGTTGGGCAATATGTGCAAGTCGCAGCGCGGCAGAAATCCCAACAAGGTGTAGTTACAGTAGGAGAAGCACTTGAAGCTACGATTCAAGCAGTCGGGGACAAGCCAGTGGATCAAAGCGATTCCGCAGCTGTCAGAGAAGCAGAACAAAGAGCAAGAGGGGAGTAACGTTGTAATCCAAGGTGGGTACGCGGCCTTAGCTCAGTCTGCTGCAACTTACAATTCCGGAATGATCCAGACAAGATCAAGCTTAAAGATGTTTTGGCGGTAACCATATCTATATACGTCGTCTAGCTTCTTCAGTGGCTTGATGTGTACTTAGCATACGAATTATATAGAACGTTAGCACTACAAAGTCTTATTGACTGTACGTTACATGGCAGGGTGCAAGCGCAGCTTTGCCAGCAAAGGCAGTGAATCGGCAGGATGCTGAAACGGTGGCGAATGCAGAGAGGAGGAATAGCCCTACTTTGACTACCCATCCAGATGGAGTGGCGTCTGCCATGGAAACTGCCGCAAGCCTAAATGAGAGTGCTAATGTATGATACAATACTGGCCAAGTCATGTCCTCCAATAAGCTAAACCCGGCAAACTTCTAACAGTTGAGTTTGGAGTAGTGGGAATATTGGGCTTGGACAAGTTACTTGGGCCATGAAATCCATTGTTATCGTTGTTTCTTTTGAAGTTTGGGCCTTGAGTTACTACTTGTTATGGTTATTTTATAAATTTTTTTTAATTAATTAAATATAAATTTATATTTTTTTATTAATTAAATAATTTTATTATATTATATATATTAACAAAATAAAATTATTTACTTGACAGTTAGATCAGCATAAGATCGGCTATGTGTAGCGCCACCGGACATAACAAGTTTACTCGTTTACAGAACACGTGTCCGAAGAGCAATGAGTCCGACTCTCTTCCTGCTCTAATCTGCTGTGTATCTTTTCTCTGCGTTGGAATCCCGTAACGCAAGAGATTCAAGCTTTTTCTAATAATCGATTTTGCTTTTGAAAATCAGAACTTCGCTTACAACAGAGCTTGATGATGAGCCATGGCCAGCCGCGGAGGACTCTAGCCGATCCCTAAGAACCTGTCAAATATGGCGACGTGTTCATTGTGTACGGGATCTTGCAAAAAGGCCAATTGCACCAAAAGACGCTGCTATGATGCAAACGGCTGAAACCACCGTCTTTGGACATACCCAAAAGGGTGGACCTGCTGCTGTCATGCAGTCTGCCGCTTCCCAAAATGATTGTAGGTCACCGTAATGTCACGAAGATCGTCGGTGAACAAGGCGTGACTGTCACTGAAAGTGAAGTACCTGGGAGTCTCATAATCAGTTGGTGGACAAGTAAGTAACTAGTGTACATTCAAATTATGCGATAGTGTCAACTAATAGAATGTAGCAGGCTGGTCAATTGATGACAATGCTACTAGAATAGCTGAAATTGGGCCTGGAGGAACAATCCTATGTCGGCCCTTGAAAAATGATTAGTACTCTGCGACTGCATGGGCCTTTTGAGCTCACTGGCCTGTGAACAAGGCACTTTCTTCTACAGTAACTGGTGAGAGGTTTCAGATGCGAATACCTCATGCCATGCCCCGCAAGTTGTTCCTATTCACTTGCTGGTTCCAAAGCCAGTTCTATGTCACTGTGTGCATGTATTAGACTGCAATCAATGGAGATAGACTTAGTGCATGGTTAAATTATTACTATTATTTTATTTTATATTAATTTGTATATGAAGTGGGGAGTTAAATCCTATTTAATGGAACAGGGAAACAAAATAAAATGGTACGTGCAGTCGTACACTGAGTGGTCAAAGTCTATTACTATAACAAGGAGGGAGACAAGACAATGAAAGCTTCAACAGAAAATGAAACTTGTAATAAATGATGGACTCGCAACTCCCGAGGCAACTCAGATCAGACGAGATGTATTGATCGTAGGCTTCATCAATGGAAGAGAGTGAAGGAAGGAGGAGGAGGAGGACATGGTTACTCGTGAGTCTTTTCGTACGTGCTTGTTTGAACTTTGAAGGATAACAATCAATCGATCGTGTGTACAAACTTTCACAAACTGCAAACAGCTGACGCTGAAACCCACCCGCCATAAAGCAAACAATTTTTTTGCCCATAAATTTTGTCTTTCGCCATTATACATGCAGATGATGGATGAGGTTTTCAGTAGACTTATGCTGTGCCCTTGTTTCTTTTACAGTAGACCCTACTTTCCTCTTACTTTGGAATAGACAATTTTACAGCTGCAGACGGCTGATACATCACAGAATCATGCATGAAAACGAACGGTCATGATTTTGTATCAGAACTATTATTCATTGCTTTGAAATTGACTGTGGGTCCAATTCATGAACCATCTAAGTTTCCAGGACTCACGGTCCAATTCATGAACTGTGGGTCCAATTCATGAACCACCAACTTGGTTTACAGGATCACATGAGACTATGTTCAAAAGTTCTCCAGGTAACAGGAATTCTGGTGATTGAAGGACGGACTCCTGTTGATCACTGAAATGGAAGTCTCTGGGAAATATAGCTTGTAGGGCATGTGTAGTATTAATTGAAACTTGAAAATTGTCATTATTATACATAAAGACAGTTGCTATTGCCCCTGATCATCTGTCATTTTCTTTCTTCTATTTTGGTGTTTAGATTGTTTGTGTTACTGTTAATCATTTTTGACTTGGCTGAATTTCTCAGGTAAAAACAAGGTACATACATAACGTGAAGGAAGAACATGCACACGATGCTGTCTTCTCATCGAGCATAGATGTAGACACGATACACTCAACTTCATACACATGGTATTTGATCGATCATTTTCACCATTTTACTGCCAGCAGGTTGTGGTGGTTATTCCAAAGTAACCACTCCACCATTATGTTTCATAAGAAGATAAAACATCTCTCTCTTCTCCATGCAAGCACAGAAGTCGATAAAACTTATAAAGAAACAAACCAGAAACACTTTAACAAATCTCTCTCTCTCTCTCTCTCTCTCTCAAACTTTTAAACTCACTCCAACGTAGCCTTTGAGACTTGAATAATACATTGTACACGGCACTCTCACCACATAAAGCTCTCTGCATCTCCTGGACAGCATCATCACCTTCTTGGTCTCTCTCAAAATGTCTAACATCTTTCGGAAGCACTTTCACAATTGCTTCTCAAGTCTCAAATGCCTACCTGCTCTAACCCCATCTCCTCAATCACCTTCAAAACAAGAACAAAATCAGTCTTCACCCACCAGCACATCACTTTTCTTCAAGAACTTTAACTCTATCTATGATCTTTCCTCAGAGTTTTCCACCTCAAAATCGCTGACTCATTCAGCTAATGACGACTACTTCTCCACCTCCACTTACTCTGACACAGACTCTGAGGCCATCTCCTCGCCAGATTTTGCAACAATTTTTGCCTCTCAACGCTTATTTTTCTCCTCTCCAGGTCGTTCCAACTCCATCATCGAGTCACCAGATAGTACCAGACCAGACACTCAAGAAATTACACTCAACGGAGGCGTCGCCGTCAAAAAGTACTCACCAGACCCTTACAGTGATTTTCGTCGCTCAATGCAAGAAATGATTGACGCAAGAAACCTAAGTGACGTGATGGCCGATTGGGATTTCTTGCATGAGTTGCTCCTTTGTTATCTTACATTAAACCCAAAGCAGACCCACCAGATTATCATTAGCGCTTTCGCAGACATCCTCATTTCCCTTTTGTCGTCACAAGATTCTGACAGTCACCGGAAATTTTAAGGCCACCGGAGGTGATGTCTTATTAACCTTTTAGCTAATGATGACAAGAAAAACAGGAAGAAATATTGGCGGTCGTTTCTTCTTTGCTTTTTTTTTATATTTATTTATTTTAAATATTTTTGATTGTTGCATGGAAATTACTTTGTCTTCAGTGAAAAAGGGATGTTGTCATGTTGCATTATGAGAAGACAAATTAAGGGTTAAAGTATCAGAGAAGCAAGGGAAGCTTAGGATGTTAATGTCTCCATGCATGTTGTATATGCATATTTAATGTATTATGGAAAGTGTGTTGGCAAAGCATGCATGTGTTCTCTTGTTATGTGTTCCTTGATTGATTGGCAATTTATAGATTTCAAAAGCAAATATCATTTATTGTCCTGGAACCTGTTGTGGTCCTGCAAGAATCCTGGGTGCCACAAAATTTAAGTAGCAAGACATAAACACGAGACTCGTTTTATAGGAGCAAACCTAGCTAGGGCATATGCATAATTGCATGGTCAAATTATTGTCGTTACATCAACCTTGTTCAGCTAGGTATGGTAAATTTCCTCCTCCTTTTGCATCGGAAAGTTTGCATCCCAAGCTGTGTTTATATTCAGTCACTGGATGGCACATTTCTGTCATTGATATGTGTGATTTGGAACGTCTGAATACACATATCTCTAAACGTGTTAAGCAGAAGAAAGTTTACATCTACAGCGAGAATCAATGCAAATGAAGTTCTGAAAATGTCACTGAAAAGATGTGTGTCCAACCAAAAGGGAGTCCTCTAAGCCTATGGAGTTGATCCTTACAGTGTCCTGAAATTGGACTGTAGTAAATCAAACAGAACAGCATTGTTCGAAACAAGGAGCAAAGAGCATTGAAAATCCCAAATTTGCTTAGAAAGAGAGCAAGGCATGGGAATATTAATTAGAATTAAGTAAATTTACCAAAAACGCAGTTGGGTTTTCACTCTTTTTGCATATTTTATACATCACAGAAGAAGAGAGGATCCAAAGAGATATTATAAACTACTGCCAGAAGAATACATATGAGATGCTTTTGGAATTTTATACTTAGTTTATATTTATTGTAAAGTTAGTTGGTTTAGGTAAGGTTACAGCACCAGAACATTTGTCTTCCATGCTTATTAAATCAAATCCCATACCTCTTTATTTGGGTTACAAGTAAGCATATTTGGTGGGATTAAAGAGTTCTAGTGGCTGTTTTCACTAACCAACAACCAGACAGTTCCATTGGATTTTCTTCTTCGAATTTGCATGAATGAATACTCCTGAGAAAAAATGATGAAGCCTGAAAGGATGATTAGTGAATATTGACTGGAAGATATAAAGCCAAAAGAAAAATGGATACTGATAAATGTGGAATGATGTGAGGCCAAATGCACAGGTTTGACACATTGCCACAAACGAATAGGCCCTGGTATGTATAAAACACAGAAACATTATTCAAATAAAGAATCATAATGGTACATGTAGTAATCTTTTGCTTTTCGATAGAGAGCAACAATTTGGACCAAAAGCATATGTAGCAGGAATAAAGCCAAGCACTTCATCGAACATAGCATGCACATTTCTTATTACCTTCCTAGTCATGCGGTTTTTCTTTTTTGGTAGAATATATATGCACGCATGCATGCGCTTATGCATATGTAAAATATAATTTCAATTATTTAAATAAAATTAATTTAATAATATATACATAATTAAAGAATTAATTATGATAAGACATAAGAAATGTTATCTAATTGATTCAAAATTTTTAATTTCATTTACTAGGAAATGTTATAGATTTGAGCTGTTCATCTCTTGAGATAAGCGTTGTGAACATAACATGCATCAAGACTTGCTTATTTAAAACTCTAACACACACTAATCAATTGCATTATCCAAAAAAAAGTAATATTTAAAGCTATTACATCCCACAATACAATACTAATGGATGAGTTTCGATTCTAACTTAAAGATTGTCCTCTTAACGGCAGCATATTGTAGTTAGCATAGTCTAACCGAGTCTTGAAATTTGATCTCAGATTTCCTGCAATAAAGTCGAATTAGCAACAATCTTTAACAACAATGACATCTTGTCCGGTTGATTAGCATTGGAGGAAACAGTTATTGCAACAATTGGAGTATGGAGGAGCAGGTTATGAACCCAAATAATTGAGAAATAATTAAAGAGATCAGAGGAAGCAGCATAAAACACGACCAGAATTGAATTTGCTTTGTCAGGTTACTGCATACAGGGTTCATCTCGATCAACTCCAAACTGATGTCTTGGACCCAGCCATCTTCTCTTTTTCGGTCCCATCAAAACCCTGCTGCAGATATGCATCATGCATGCAACACTTTATGTAAACCACACAGTATGGGCATTGTACACCCCCCATTTTCACTGCATGCATGCAATGATAAGAGATTCAAAAATGAGAGAGAGAGAGCGAGAGAGAGACCAGATTTGGTTGGTGAAGACTGAAGAATGCTGGATTGCTGGTGTCTCCTTCCTGGAAAAAACTTCCAAGGATTCTGACATTGTTGTTTGCTTATGCAGATTTGCTGCTTGCAGTGTGTTAATGGCTGGTTTATCGCCACGCTTCCAGTTTCACAGTTGTAGCTCTTCTGGACCTCGGCCCAATTATTGAGCGAACAATGTAGTAAAGCTGGATCTAGCCCATTTATCGGCCCAATTGGGCCCATGATCCAGCCCACAAATTTGAAACACTAGCTTCTGCAAGGCCGAATCGACTTCGCAGTTCCCAAATACAATCCGAACTCAACACTCTCCTCTTCCCACGGTCGCAGAAAATGGCGCTTTCCCTCCGACTGCCGGTGGCATCCATCTTGCCAAAAACGTCCGTACAATCGAAACCGCTACCTGCCAATCACCGCTATTCTTTCCACCAGCCTAAACTAAACCGGACCGCTGGTTGCAGGATAAACCGATCCATTGTTAAAGCACTTGAAGAAAGCCAAGAAAGCGCTGAAAAGACTGAGACCACGAATGAACCGGTGCCTGAACCTGTGAGTGATACCAGGAGTGCTGAGTTGAGCGACTTGGGATCGGAAATAAAGCAAGCTTTGAAGGAGAGGAAAGAGGAGATAGAGGGAGATTTGTGGAGTGGGGTTGCGGAAGAGATTAGGGAGATCGAGTGGCCGGCGTTTGGTAAGGTTCTGGGGACGACGGGTGTCGTGCTGGGAGTGATTGCTGGGTCCAGTGTCGTTTTGCTCACGGTGAATTTCGTTTTGGCGGAATTGTCCGATCGGGTTTTTGCTGGTAGAGGCGTGCAAGATTTCTTCGGCTAAGAAACATCAAGCGATGCCATGCTCGACGGCCAATAGAACCAGGAATTTAGCTGCATTGCTGTAAAAACACCATTTTTTTTCCCCTTCTGTTTTACAGTTTCTGCAAGGCATTGTTTGTAATAACACTAGAATTTGTTGCCATAAAGCATATTCAATGGATATTAAATGATTCTCAAGGTAGATTCACAGGATCCATGGCAATTTTCTTGTACATGGTCATTTTAATGGTCAATATGCAGCACTCAGATTTCTTTTTGCGGGACTTCGCCACAAAATTCATACTTGCAAACATAGATTCCTTCTCTCATTCAGAAAGCTCAAGCAGAAATTAGCATACAGCAATACTTGTTCAGTCTATTATCCTGGCCAACCAGAAACCGAATTCTCTAACAGCAAGTATGTCGTGACAAAAATCTAAGAAACTATTATCCGGGAAGCTCAAGAAATCATGGTGATATAGGAATACAACACTTATCATTCACTTGAACTAGCAGGACCAACAAGGACTACTTGAGCAGAGCCTTCCTTTCTGCTACTATCATCCTTCACACTGCTGTCAGGCTTTTGTATCCTAATTTTGTATTTGGCTTCAAACTCAGCGATTCCTTTCTTCTTCTTTTCCAAGGCCTCGTTAAGCCTTGCAATTACCTCTTCTATTCCCTCTTTATTGCGCTGGACAGCAGGAAGAACCTCCTTGATTGTTCTCTCAACCAGCACGCCACCAATCATCCAGTAGCGCTGTCTAGAAGGGTCAAGTGGCTGAATAGCATTAATGACCAACAAGTGTTCACTTGCTTCCATCTCCAGTTCAGTAATTTTTTAGTAGATTTGATTCAGTTCTCATAGATGCATACATATTTGCAACTATTTGTTCATTTGCTGGTTTCCTGCGATCAGTTTCAGCTTGGGTGGCCACGATTCTCTGCAAAGGAAAAGAAGACGTTGGAGAAAGTGCAGCACTCACAAAATCACATTCTAGCGAATGAATCAACATAGGGACCTAGAGTCGAAAGTGTTCTGACAAGTAATTGAATTTCCAGCTGACACATAGGTTACATTTCCAAAAACAGCAACCAAAATAATTATACATGCATGATGACGCACCTGTTTGGGAATTGGACGGGTGTAATACAAAACAAATTTGATTAAGATGAGAACAAGATTTTTTATGATGTAGAATTCATTTCCCATAAACATTGGGATGTGAAGAAAACATTGGAAGTGAAAAAATATATGTATATTGAGGCACTTATTACAAACAGCAGCAAATAAAGAAATGCCTACACAAGCAAAAGCAATGAATTGCAACAAATCTCTATATAGCAGCTAGGATGACGCACATTAGAGCAGGTTATTACACCCCGTTCTGAAAGGAGTGTTCTGGTCCTTGGATTCAACCATTGACACTAACTTGCGCATACCCAAAATCTTCTTTTAAGACTACTAACATAAAATTTCAACACAAGTTCAATCCCTCCAAACCTTAAAAATAACAGTTGCATCAATCAATCCAGTTGCCATATACATGATAAGTGAATAGTTTACAAATCAGTTCACATTGTTTTAATAATTTACAAATTAGTTCATATTGTTTGAAGTGCCATACACATCTCCATGCCCCATGTCCAAAAAGAAAACTTTACCAACCAAAAAACAAAAAGCAAAAACATGGCAGCAGATATTATAAGCACTATGCACAGATAAAATCGAACGCTTAAAGGAACTAAATGTAACGACAGCAACAGCAAATTCATAAATACTAAGATATATTAACTAAAATTAATGGAAATAACAAACTCGGTGATGAAAAAGTAAGCATATAACTTCCTTCTTCAAGTATTAAGCTTTTCATTCATACTTCTTGTCCTTTCAAAACTCAGGAATCAAAAAGCAGGTTACCCATAAGTAGAAAGATGAAACTAGAAGAACTTCTTCTAAGTTATTCTTCTAAGTTTTCTTGTATCTAGAAGAAGATAAAAGCTTAGAGCATACCTGACGGTGAGGTCGTAAACCCTAGCCCTAGAATTGTACAAGTCAGATCGCCTGACCAGAAAGAGAAAAAACCAAAACTGAACAGTGGGAGAGAGCAGACTGAAGAAGGCGCAGAAAAACGGCAACGTCTGGATTCGATAAACCTAGGTTCCGTACGCACGCTGACGTTGGGGTTGGGGATTTATTTACTGTTATTATTAGAGGATAGTTGAAATTAATTAACAAAAATTTATATTTATTCAATATAAAATTTATTTATTTTTTCTTAATTTATTACTAAAAAATAATTAAATTATCATTAAATAACTCAGAATATATTTTCTTAATTCCAATTCTAACCTTTTATTGAAAAGAAAATTATAAAAAAAATCATTTAAGTGAATGATATTTTTGTTTCCACTGACTGTTATGAAACGTGTCAAATATAAACAGAACAAACGGATAAAATAATGGTGTCTTTCAGGTCACAGCAAATTCATTATGCCAAGCACTAACCAATAGATTTCAGCAGCAGGTCAAGGCTCGAATGTCATGGCTTCTGCCACTTCCCTTGCTGATTCAAACAGCACGGAACATAAGATAACCTCTCTCCAAAGCTGGGAAATATCGCCTGCACAAGTTAATATACGAATAAACAGGTGATTAAAGTAGGCTGAATCAAGGTGTTCAAGAGCGCAATATTGAAATTAAGAGAGAAGAGAGTGTGGAATGACAATTAATTGGGTGAATAATAGAATATGCAAGTTAATGCTTAAAGCGAGTATGACATTGCAATGCCCATCATGTGTAGAAATTAGTTCCCTGTTTTTTCCTGCCATGGATCCGAAGGAATGTTTGCAAATGCATTTCAGTTGTCATTAGCAATCCATTTAATCACTTTGGAAGTTTAGACACAGCAAAAAAGGAAGGAGGGAGATGTGTCCACATCCGGGTCTTTTGTCTTGCAACTTGGATAACAGTTTAACATCAAGGAAATAGAAGAGCTCTCTTGCCCAGAAAGTGTAGCTCGATCACATTCTAGAGAACAAACTGCTGTTCTACCCAGAATATTGATTTGCTTTTAATATCAGCAATTGGGCCGGAAGGAATGACAAAGGAGATCAAAACAACACTAGTATGACAAAGAAAGACTTTGAGTAGCCATGGATATTACTGAAGCTTTCCATATATCAAAAGGAAATGCAAAACCAAAATCACTTTATATGTCATTACAGAACTAAACATCTCTAATATGCTCAGCTGACTACTAAATAACAAAGAAACTAAAAGGAGATTATTAAACTTACGACAACAAGTTTTCCAGCATTCTCTGATCTCTTTGCAATCTTAATTGCAGCAGCCGCTGATGATATTCCCACCTGCTGTAGAAGCCCCGACAACTAGGGGTAAAACGGGGAACTAGGCAACTGCATTAACACAATTAGAAATAAACAAGATTGAAACACACAATTACAGTTTTCAGAAAAGCAAAAAACTTACAAGTAAGCCTTCTTTCAGTGCAAGAAGCTTTGCAGTTTCAATTGCCTCGTCACTTGATAACTGCTAGATTATACCAAAGTCAAATGTAGCAATAGGACAACAGCAGTTGCCATCTGAGGTGATACAGACAAAACTTGCACCAGCCATGGTCACTGGAAGAGGTTAATGAACTTCTCTATCAAACAACATATGATAATGTATTACATGGACAGATATTCATGTTACATTTCGGTTTCCAAACATTTTGAAACTTGCAAACTTTCTGTTTCCATTACAAGCTGTAGATATTTCAATTTTGGATAACTAAACTAGCCTCTAAAATAGAATTTAGTAAGAGCGGGCAGTCACTTGCAGAGGAAATGGCTGGAATCATGCGGGATAAACCTGACCTCGTCTGGTACAATTAATTTGAGCATTAAATATGAAGCTTTATTAACCCTTTTATGTCATTATTCAATTACAGTGTTTGTGCAGCAAAGCCAACATAAAAATTTAAAAGAATGCTAGAGAACATGAAGTTGATAATTCACATTGCATAATTTCATGCATCTGTGGAAAGATACGTGGTTCTTACTTGAACAACTACATCAATGATATTGAGTTCCAAAACACCAGGGACAAAAGTGGCACCTATTCCTTGGATCTTATGTGGACCTTCACATTCATACAAACAATATGCATCAAGTTAGGCATAGATATAAGTATATGTGAACACAGATACATGAGCTTTCATGTGTTGAAACTAAATATACATAAGCCTACCCAAAGAGACTAGAATGGACTCTACATGACTAAATTGGCCAGCTAAAAGTCCAAAAGTTTTAAAAAAAAATTGTAAAGGAACATATAATATTGAAGAGAATACAAGATCATTACACAATGGGGCATTGCTAACACTTAAAAGATCAGAGGTTATCAACTTAAACCATTAAGCATATACAAGGGAACTATGTGAGAAGGAAGCAATCAGGTCGATTGTGTCCTAATACAAACTTTACATTTGCAGTAAGAAAAATGAAAGAGAACCGCCACAATAAAGAAAAAGAAAACTGTTTTTGGAACTTTTTCTTTATCAATTTTTACAGCCAGACCAAACGTTTTGTTTCAATGGAAATAAGAAAGGTTATGTCCTTGCTCTTCTTCTGAACAAAAACACAACCATCTTCAAACAGAAAAAAGAACTGAAAATTTGTTTTAAGAAGCACAAACAACATACACAATGACCATTTATGCATGCTTAGCTGGCCAGAATATCATGGCCAAAGCCCCGGTCCATAGGCATATCCAGGATGTAATGCATCTTGCAGAATGCAGTTTTAATCTTAAAATAGAGTCTCTTTTAAGACGTCAAATGATTTACCGGATTTCAGCAATTGCAATTCATCTATTATAGGGATTCTTCCTTGTAGACAATTGATTCAATGCCAAAAACCATAAGTTGCATGGTTCATTCTATGACCAATACCTATGCATCTTGATTATTGACTATGAAGAGAGAAAAGATCATCCATTTGTAGGCATCAAAGCTAACTCACCAGGCTTTCATCCAGACAGAATAGCACTTTCAGCCGGTTCTATGCCATAGAGCTAATCAGAGAAAGGACAAATAATCAGATATCAATGACTATACGTTGAGGAAAGATTTACAGCAGACAAGAATTAACATTTTATTCTTTTCTTCAAAAATACTCGAAATTAAGATTTACTTTTCGATTGATATTTATGGTATACCATTAATCATACCTTTATGTTGGGGTTCTGCTCTTTGAGAAATTTCCCTGCATCTGTTATTGTGCCACCAGTAACAATTCCTGAAACAAATGCATCAATTTTTCCTCCAGGCCCTTTCCATATCTCTGGTCCAGTAGTTTCATAATGGATCTGCACTAACAACGTGGACACTTAAAAACCGCCAACAGCATCCACTTGATTATGATTATTTTATTAAGAAAATACCTTTGGATTGGCAGGATTTTCAAATTGCTGGAGCATGTAAGCATTGGGGGTCTTAGCAAGAATCTCCTCTGCCTTCTGAACAGCCCCCCTTCATCACCTTGGCAGGGTCAGTGAGAACCAGTTCAGCTCCAAAAACGCGAAGAATGATTCTTCTTTCAATACTCATTGAAGCCATGGCATTGTAACGATAAACCTATAATACTTTGCTGTAGCCATGAACGCCAAACCTATCCCAGTATTTCCACTTGTAGGTTCAACGAAGACACCCTTCAATGAGCATCCAAAAACACAATTGACATCATGAATAATTCAACAGAATATATCTTTGCTGATGACTGAATTTTTTGGAATGTGTTAGTTGTTGAATTGAGAGTCCTGAATTTGCGAACCGGGTGTTATGTTTATAATGGGGATGCTGAATAGAATGTATCTTTGCTTGCTGCATATGTTTGACAATAACATAGTTCCCATTACCGTGAGAACATTATCTCATTTGCAGACAGTAATCATATTCAATTTGGGCAGAAGACTTCTTGATTTACATTGATATGTTCACATATAACGGTATATTCCAAGATTGGCAACTTGTGATGCTATTGAATATACACTAGAATTAACAAGAACTAAATTGAATAACTTATTCACTCTAATAACACCAGAAGCATAAGCCATTGGGACACATCCCAGAGAACCTTCGCTGCTCACATCACAAACACTTTGCCTTGCACAATGGAGCCATTCCTGGTAGTAGTTAGTTGCTTTCCACCATAACTGAGTAGAGGTGAAGCCAAGACACATGCAATAGATTAATATTAAATCTTGCAACTGAGTAGCCTTGAACAGGGTAGGGTAGTTCAAAGGGAAGTGCTTTCTATCAGAAAACCACTCCTGATAAAACAGCAAAATGGGTAGCAATATTCCTAGACGGCATCCAGATAGCCAGCCTTCTTGGCTTTTCTCTGCTTAAGCTTCACCCTGACATTAACACCATTATCAATAATAGCCTCAAGCACAATCTGAAGCTTTCCCTCCAACTTCTCTCCTTTCCTTGGGGTGTAAACCACGTCATGAATGTCATCATCTAATGCTCTTTGAGCCAGAATACCTCCGACTGCGGCACAGGCACTTGCATTCCTAGTTGAACCCAGGTCAAATTTCATATCCTTAGATATCGAATGGGCCACAACCACCACTTTGCTGGTAACCCGGTGAATAATGCAGGCACGAACAGAGGCTTTCGATATGTAGATATCCAGGCAAAATGGTTCATGGTAAGGAGCTGTAAGCTCATTAAAAGTAGGGTTCCTAACCTTCTTTTCTTCCACACAAAATCTCTCCCTGTTGCTTAGACTTTCAATCACCGTATCTTGGTTAATTTCTTCACAACCAGAGGCTAAATTTCGACTTCGGTTCTCCTTTTTGCTTTCTTTAACATCACTCTTTCTCTTTGAAACTTCTTTCTTTGGAAATTCTTTAAGATCACTCTTTGTCTTTAAAGCTTCCTTGTTTTTACTGTACTTTGTCTCGTCTTTTATCTTTGAAGACTTCCTTCTATGAAAATCGAAACTGTACTCCTCAAACTCTTTGGAGTCCTTATCAAGTTTATAGAAAAGATCACCACGAATTCTCATATTATCAATCTCATCAAAATCCGAGTCACCCTCGAAAGATGAAGCGTCATCATCAACTGCATTTATAGTAGATTTTGGTTCCATGTCCTCGTCTGGACCTCGCCAAGCGTGTGCTAAACCCGCTGAAACTTGCCAAGTATCATCGTCCACAAGCTCAATATTATAACCATCAAGACGAGGTCTCCTGTCGCTGAACAATGGTGACAGATGAATCCTAGTAGAGTAATTAGTCGAGGTAGTTTGCCTCTCATTTTCATCATGAACATTGGTCGAGGCTCTCGAGCAAAAGCTAGCGACTCTAGAGAGAAAATGAGAGTTCACCACCAGTGACCTAAGAGTAGTACTTCTCCTCAAAAACGTAATTGTCATTTTCAGTTCTGGGCAGGCGTCACTTTACAATCGATATGGTATATTGATAACAGCTATGGATATATCAGTTAGAAACGTAGAGTTTCAATGAAGCAAAACAACAAACACTTGGCGTTCGAAGTGATTTACCACTTTTGCGCCCACCAGACACCACGCGATTGAAATCTTTAGTATTACTCAAAGTAAGGACTACTAAACGATCAAAGTGAGGTCGTTTTGATCTTCTTCATCCAGCCTTCGGCAAGTAATTAAGCATGATTCTTGCGTACTACTTACTGGATGGTCTGACACCTCCACTTGGGTCTTGAGAAATTGCCATTCCTATTAATTAGTAGGGCAACAATATTTAAGACTTTAAATTTTATAAATTTAAATTAATATAAAATAATATAATTATTAATTATGTCAAATTTATAAATTTATAACACAACACAATTAATTATTTCTATAAATTTTTATTTTAAAATATATATTTATTTTATTTAAAATATTAATTTATTAATACATAAAAATATATATTAAAATTAAAAAAGCTAACAGTATTGTTATACATTTAAACATTTATCAATGTGTGCGGTGATTTAAAATTTATACCTTTTACTATAATTATTTAATAAATTAAATTATAATTAACATCTTTTGACAAGACACAGTACCAACAAATAACCCTAAATTGCCACCCTGCCTACTGCCAATGGGAACCTAAAATACAAAACTGCTCTTAATACATGCGGAGATGGCTGTCTTGATTTACAGAACGAGCTGGGAGTATCTGTTGCTGTACCGCCGTAGCTACTGGGAAAAAAACGTGTGGCTGTCGGAGTTTGATTCATTCCCCACTCGAGGACGAGACAGGAACACAAGACATTGGATATTAAATTCCTGTCCTTGTTGTCGTGTACAACGAGGGAGACTAAAATAATGTTACCCCTCAATCACTAATATATGCTTGGCATCATACATGCCTGTACCAATGTGTAGGGCTGGTATCGGCGGAAAATGGCATGGCACGCAGCCAACCGCAGCAAAAGCGGCCTGTATACAGAGATGGAAACTAATTGCTGCATGAACACGACCATGAAAAGTTGGGGGTCCATGTTTCGAATGACAATCAATGATCAAATAAGACGATCGTTGAAAAATATCGAGCCACCTAACCCTTTCTGCAGAGTTGAATGCATGTGAATTTGTACCAAATCAAACCCATAATTTCAAGAAATAGGAGACAGGGCAACAGCTACACAAAACAGCAAGATACAGTTTTTCTACAACTAATCTACAAACATAAGTAGTACCGGGTTTTGAACATTATCATTTTCAATCATGATTACTTTCAACAAACACCTAGGACTAAAGTTTGATCAATATTAGAAATACTTCTCACCGAGTGAAAGTAAGAAGCACGATAACAGTTATAATTAACACAAAGCCATCGCTACCATTAAAACAGTTAGTGATTACAAACCATTTAGAAAGCAACTGAGGTTGGGTCATCAAATCAGTGGTTACCATCTTCAAAGAGTAGTCATGTCTATCGGTAGTAAGCCTGCTGATAAGCTGGTGCCAAACTGTTGCCATAGCCCCCGTATGCAGGATAGCTCATGGGAGCTCCTGGGTATGATCCGGTAAGGGCAGGAGGAGCTGCTTCAGGTGAGTAAGCATAGGGAGGGCTCCTGCTACCATACATGGCGGGTGGAGATGGGTATGCTGTGACCCCAGCAGGGTATTGAGGGTGTGAAGGAGACCTAACAAAAGTAGGAGGTGCTGGAAAGGATGATACATACGCATTGGTCGAACGGCCAGCTTTGGCTGGAGGCATTGGACCACCATTGCTGGCCCTTGTACGCTTAGTGGCAGGGACAGCAGCTGGTTTCTTCTTCTCAGTCTTGGTCTTCTCCAGCTGCTCAAGACGCTTCTTGAGGTTTTCTGGCGGAAACTCGGCTTCAAGTTTGTACTCTTCAATGCACTTGATGACAGCCCGGAGAGCTGACTGCTCTTTACGTGCAGCAAGGTGCTGTAAAATTGGTATTTAAACCCCCAAAAAAAATACTGATTAGTTGGAAGCAAGGACTTATACATTCACTAACCATAAGAGAGTACAACGTTACCCAATTCTGGAGCCTCCACTTTCCAACTAGTCAAGCAGAGTTACAGAAGTAAATCAAAGACAGTTTATGATATATCAAAGTATTAGCAATATTGTAATACAAACCCTCATTCAGGCATTCATTGCTAACCAGGCAACAGAATACAAATAAAATATTTGAGCTCTAATGCAATACTTCTCTGAATAGCATGTAGTATGGTTGTCACATAAAAAAACAGAAGGGAGGAAAAAAAAACCCAACCAAATTACAACTGTATCATCTGACAAGCCTTTCATTGATCGCAAATCAGCTTTATCATCTCAATGAACATTTCACTTGAAAAACTTACTTCTGACAGAACACAACCAAATACAGGGCTATTCCTATATAAATCACTTGGAAGTAAAACAAGCGACTCACTACTTGGCAGGAACTTAACAAGAGGTTAATTAGCATCAGATGTCCAATATAATGAGTAAGGGAAAAGATGTACCGCAGCTCGGCCAGCATTATTGGGATCCTCCAAAATTGATGCAGCAGCCTTCTTTGCATCCTTCAAAAAAGCCTTAAGCAGAGGAACTGGGGGGAACTTGCCCACAAGGCCAACTTCATAAGTAAAATGAACCGCATCAAGCTGTTGTCCCCTACTTATTAATTCTTCAATCATCTCTGTACAAATAAGCAACAAAGGCCAACGATCATTAGCAGTTAAAGGGTAGTATCTCCAGCTACAAATTGTGGATCACATCCAAGTATACATGATAAAGACCCACAGGATTTAGGACAAGTACAACAATCCAAAACTACCAGTGTACATCAAAAGTGTTATTAACATACTTTTAGATTAAATAAGTTTCACAGCCATGAAGGTGGTTCTGCCACTTACCTCTTCATTGCCAAGAAATTATTGGCATCACAGATACAGTAATTTTCACAGCATGAATGAAATTATGGAATAACTAAATATTGCAATTGTCAATTCTAAAAATATCCATCTGTCTGGGCAGAACATCAGATTCTATGAGTCAGATGTTACGAATTCAATATGACATTAATCTAAAATAGCAGCTACATTCATTGAACAAGCAAAATGTCCAAAAGCCAATACTATATGTAGCATATTGATGGTACTGCCAGTATTTACCCTCAACCCACAGAGAACATACTATTTCTATCCTTCCATTTTCACTGGTAACAACAAAAATGCAACCCCAAATCCACAGTTTAGTTAAATCCAAGCTAAAAATAACTCCTGAGAAAGTTGAAAGCAACACAACACACCACATTTGCTGTAAAACCAAGCCTAAAAAGTGGGAACAAACTATAAGATGTACTAATTCCTTGCTTGCATTACAGGGAACAAACTTATTGTAAAATATCCAAGACCAAATGCTGGCCAGATATCAAATGCGCCATTGCCCTCACCACACATACAAGCTAATATAATCAGCCAAAACTCACCAAAACATTACTCAACAATGCCAGTCCTAGTTAATCAGTAAGCTCTGACTCTAAACAAAGATTCAAGTGTGTACATCCAAATAAAACTGTGAATGACCTTTTTCCAAAACACAATCATGGCCAAATTAACTCTTAAATTTCAAAGGCGTCTCATTCATGTAATTTCTCCAAAACATAGGTTAGACATAAACCTTAACATCCGACATCCATTGTGTTTAAATACTTCTACTTAAAATTGAACCTTCCCGTACTTATCAATCTAGTTCACTCAATTTTATCATTCAATTCATTTTCAAATTCGTAACAGAAGCTGAATAAATAGAAAAAAAATCCACATACCAGGCATCTTATCACCCAAACCAAGAGAAACTGCAAGCTTAGGCATCTGCTTCCGCCATGCTGAACCCACCACGAGCTTCCAATACAAGTCCACATCTTGCTCCTTAACAATACCAAACGTGACCAGATGCTGCAAGAAGGTGTGCACGTCAGGTGTCTTCACGTTCTCAATACCTCCTCTCTCTTCCAAACTCGCCTTCCAAATCTCAGCGATCACCTCTGCTTTCTCCTTGATGCTCGGCGTCATCAACAACCTTGATTTCCCTATCAACGGGTCTACCATCACTGGTATCAGACTCTCCAACGCCAACACACAAGCCCAGCCCAAGTCATTGTTACTCTTCTCTCTTCTCTTATCCACCGGAAAAACCTCTGATATTGCTTCCATGACAAACTTCGCGGGATCCACGCATTCAGCTAAAGCAACCGGTAACTGATTCCGCAACTCGTCAATTTCTTTCTTCTTAGTTGTGACAAACCTCCAGAACTCTCTGGCGTTCATTTTCAAGCAATAATTTCTCAAAATCGTCAGTAATGCGTCAACGTCATCTACCTCACCGTCAGGATCACCGAGTTCTTGCTGCTGCGAGAGAGCTTTGAGAGCAGCCTCAGCGCGGTCTTCGAGTTTCTCTAATGCTATCTCCACGCTGCCGTCAATGGTCACCTCGCGCTTCTTTAGAACGTCTAAGGATGCTTTAGTTTCGCGGTCCAAGGTCTCGATTTTGCGTTTGAGAGCAGCTGACTTATTCTGAAGATTCTGTTCGAGAGAAGTGAAGTGATCGGAGAGTTCCTTCCAGAGAAGAGTACAGCTTGTCATCAGCGAGGTTTGCCGCTGAAATTCGTCGAAACTCGGCGGAGTCAACTCGGTTAACTCGCCTGGATCGGGGATCGACCCCATGGTTGAGTCGGTTGATTTCTCCCGTGAGGTAACTCAGTAGCCTAGTTAAGAACTACCAAGAAGCAAAGAATTGAACCCTAGACACGAAAAAGAGACAGCAGTGAAAGAGAGGATAAGAGCCGATTAGAAAACAAAAACAGATTGCTGACGTGGGCGGCATTTAGAACAACACGTGTAAAAGAGTCTGCGAGAATGTGGTCGTGACAGATTGTAGAATGCACCAGGGGGTGCGCAGGCTAAAACTGCTAACATGCACGAGAGGGGTGAGGTTTGCGTAGGTTAAAGAAAGGTGAAGGTGGGTATGATGATGATGTAAGATAAGGGTGTGTTTGGACGGGCGTGAAGTACTTTCCCGGAAACCGAAGAGAGATGGTAAAAAGTATTAGAAACGAGAGGGAGGAAGGGAGGGAAAGCTGGAAAAGCAGAGTGAGTGTGAAGCCAGGGAGGCCCCACTGCGACCAACACATGGGTAGAGTCAGATAAAAGTAAAAGACAATGACGGACCAAGATAACACAAGCACTAAAATAAGCAAGAAAAAAACAGTTTTTAAAAAAAAACTGTGCATTGAACAGCAGGTGCATGAATGCGAAGACTGCCCAGCACAGAATCGATCAGGCATGCGCACCCCTTTTCAGCATTAAGATGGAGATGTAATTATTAATGCTTTGCATAGGTTTAATTTTTTCAAAAAGACAAAAGGCTAAAATGGCCGAATAGATAGTGCCCAAAATGGGCAAATTCATGCAAAGCAAAGAGGGTCCAGTTGCTAGTTGATGTTTTTACATGAATCCTGGAAACTATGCACACGAGTGATTGCTTTGGGTTTGATTGTTGGCCAATTCAACGACGAGATTAAGAATAAATTTCAGCTCTTGTTTTAATGGGGTTCTAAATTTTATGTGAAAAAAATTTAAGATACGTGAGATGTTTCTTAACTTCGAGACCAAGTTCAAGGTTAAGCAAACACTGTTCACTAGTAGAAAGAAGAAAATTTTCAAATTCGGCATGGAGTCCAATGGCTCGGATCAGTGAAACAAGTCATCCAAAGTTGTATGCCAGTGTAATGAATTAACAATAAGAATAGGATCAGAAAAAGACTACCACAGGGCTTGGATTGACAAAAGACAAAACTAAAACTTGTAAAGATGATCATTTTAGAACAGGTAAAAGATGAACAAATAATTCAGTCGGCAGCATTACCTGTACCTGTCTCCTGTTTTCAGAAATTCCAGTGCGATCTGGTACATTACCAAATGTGATTTTATCTGTTGTCCAAAGGGAAAGGGCATCGTTTCATTCCCGTCATCCAGGTAGAATAAAAGTTCCTGTCCTAGAATCCATTATGCTTGCCTTAGGCTCCCTCTATAGGCTCGACCGTTCTAACCAGCCCTCTAACTTAAGACACAGTTCCTCGATCGAAAGTGAAGAAAAGATTTATGCTATCAGACTTCTTGTACCCAAGCCATACGACATTACAGAAGTCAACCACTATTTCTAACATATGCAGCACTTAGTTTCTAGTTAATTATGAGCTCCATAGGAGCAAACGCATGGGGCCTGCTCGCCAAACTCGAGCTTATGTGTAAACACTGCCCAATGGCCAAAACAGGGAAAGGGAAATAAAAGAGAGAAAGATGTTGGCACATAAAATAAGACCAAGCAGCTAGGAATATGTGATCGAACCAATATGGCCCGAAGCAAATTGAAGTTGCAACGAAAACATTATAACATTATCAATAGTAGAAGAGATCCACCTCTTCACCTCAAAGAACGTTAGCAATCAAACAACATGAGTCTCCCATGGTCTTCCACTCTACTTGGAGGCTTTGATTCCCCTCTGGCTCTCAATCGTAACCTTCTTCCTTGTCTCAAAATCAACTTTGTCCAGATCAGTAGCAGTTCCAAGATAGCCGTACAAGATCCTTTTTTTCTCACCAGTCCTCTGATCCACTGTCACAAGACTTGGGTTCTTCTCATCATCCTTGCCTAACGTCAAGGGCTGTATGCGGGCCCAAGCCTTGCGCCCGCAATTATCTTTCTCGAAGTACTCTGCCAAGTGCACAGCATCCTTCAATCCTGATTGGTCACCTGCAAACTTTACTAGAGTGACTCCCAGATGACCTTCTCTCCCATACAATGATTTTGATTTGCCACTCCCAAAACCAAGATCTGAGGATCCAAAAAAAGAGAGCGATCAACTCTGCTGTTTGAAATTGAAAACAAAATAAAGAGCATTGGGATTATCATGGCTAGACATGTATCTATAAGCTTCCACATAATGCATTATACCATGACAACTAATTGGGCCAAAGGATCATCTTCAGTATTTACCAGAGAGAAGTCAGACCCTCATCAAAAGAAATGCCCCATCCACCGCAACCATCAGAGGATCCAGTGAAAATAAACACAGTTCCAGTGTTTAGAATCAGTAAAAGAAAAATGAGAGAGAGAGATCCGACAATTGTAGTTAAATTACACAGTGACATGCAAATATCCTACTATTCTCATTAGGGTTTGAGATTTAAAATTCCACAACAAAAAGGAATTAGAACTCATCATATGGAAGTTGGGGATAACTTTATGAATAATACAAGATTATAAAAACCATAGAAGAATCAACAATTTATAATGCAGACCCACATAATCCACTTAATAATTTGCAGGAACTTGATGTCAGATATAAAAGACAATACCACCATTAGACACGAAAAAAAGCTTAACAACAAAGATAATGTATCTTGACAAACAACTTCCCATCCGTATTGCCAAAAAATAAACCAGTCAGTTAAGTGGCACTTCAAATTGTGGTTCTGTCAGCTCCTAAAAAAGAATGTATATCAGGTCATCATTTGCGTGCACCTCTGTTTTTTTCGTATATATCAAACTCTAATTCTCTCAGATTGGTATACTATGAGAAAACAAAAAAAAAGCATTCGGGACAGGCTAACAGGCTAGTTTCCCAAACTCCAATGCAGATCCATGACACTGCTAAGGAACTTAAGCATAATACTGACAAAAATCAACTCATTATACTTGTTCAGGGAATGAAAAAAGATGCTCACCAGGTATTGTATATCATAGGACCAAATAAATTTAAGAAGTATTTGTAGTTCCAAATAACCTTTAGAATTAATAACTATTTTCAAGGAAAGAGATTCAGGTAATCAACAAAATCCATTCAATTATCTTTTGTGCGAAAAAATTATTAATGCATGTTTACTCCTGAAAAAACAATTGTGCTTGATCAGATGAATTAGAAATTAGTGTTAAAACTATGCATTAAAGATTTGACACAGTTTAGATAATTACTGCCTACCAAATATCTAAACCAACAAGATGCATATTCACCATCACTCTTCTACACCAAGGCATTTCAAGCATAAACTGGAGCCATCATCACATAAATCAGCATTCTCACGCCTATATTCTAGGCTACACTATCCATTTGAAAAGCATCCATTCTTTGAAGATTAACTTGCTCGTGTCTATCCATGACAATAAAAATATGGACTACACAAAATGGTTTCAGCACCATAAACAGCTCTCAGTCCAAAGATAATGTAAATCAATTGTAACTATACCTAGAGCAAAACCAGAAGAGGGGGAAATGGGAGGAAGAAAAAGCATGATCCAGCAAAGATTTTCATTTGAGAACCCCAATTGCGAGCAATCATCACCAAAGATCAGGGAAAAGAGACTTGAAGCACCAACAGAAAGTCAAATTAATATATTAAGCCAACTCATGCATTCACATCAACTATTTAGTGTAGTCAACAAAAATGACTGATGAGTGGTGATAATTTTTGGTTATCTTCAGAACTCAAAAATGGCATTGGTATTCCAAAATCTAGCTAGTTTCCCCCTCATTTGAATACCTCGTAGCATAGAGGCAAAACATGGCATATATCAAGAAACTCCAAAAGCCCCTGAATATTTGTGTAGTTTTGGATAAATACAGTGAGCCAAAAACTTTATAGTGGCTAAGCCTGCCAAAAAATGATGGGGTTGGTTTAGGTTGGCTGTTAACCAGTACAAGCCCTGCAGAGTTGAAACTGAGATACAATTGCAACAGCACTGATACCTCGCTACTGGCTGAATTCATCTATTTAAGAGTTGACAGAGGTAAGGTATGAAAAATTAGAACCACCATGATGTACCTAAGAGGCTGAGAATGAATCAGCCTGAACCAGCATGTCTCAAACACATATTTCAGACTTTCTTTTGCAAGGAATTAAAAGGTCAACGGGAATTTGATATAAGAAAACAGAAAGCATGAAATCTCAAAATTGACACTGCAGTGATTTTTGACATACCCTTGCTTTGCACTCACCACTATTTTCATCAACCATGTAGTTCTAGGACCTAGAGTTTCTAAATGCTTCTTTGTTTTAAAAATGTTGGCTACATGAAAACATTTACATCACAGTCTCTGATTAAAACTGAAAGAAAATTTAAAGAAGGGGCAGCGAGGAGCAGTTTAAATGACTGCAATAGGAAGAAAACATATAAACAGAAAAACAAGCTGTGACATGAAAACTTGATCCCTCATCATTAGGTACAGAGAGCTCGGGAACTTATTAGTCACTCTATTTTAGAGCTGCACCCTATTAGGACATTTGTAAATACAACCATAACGATCAGATAAACAAGCAAGCAAATAAAAGAATGAATATAGGCAGTAAATAGTATTCAACAGCTGTGTGAGCAATAAAAGTGCCACAAAAGATCATTTGTAAACAACGGCCTAGCTCCCCACATGCACCAAAAAAGTTTGACATCCAACTGAGTCTATGAACAGTGATGGTCAACCCTGGATCAACCACTCAAATTTGGACACAACCTACACTTAAGTACAACCTGGAGCATTAACACCTCCAGTTACACATAAAAGTACAGTAAGTGCATGCCTGCAGCCAGCAACCTGACACAACCCCACCTTCCCTTTTCCCCTTTTCTGCGTCCTTTCTCAATCAAACATCCCATGACAGAACCAAGCAAAAATTCTTGCCTTTGCTTTCATCACTTATTCCCACTGTGATTCAAAGTTCATGGACCTTCCCAGAAAGTTGACTATGAGTTCAGAAATCTCCTATCGTCAAACTAAAGACTATTGCACTTATTAATTAATAAACGAAAAAAAAATCTGAAACAAATCAAAACTGGCATTCATACCACTCATCACTTGGTTACTCTATCATACATCATTAACCTATCTCTTATGAGTAGTGTGTCATTACCAAGTGAAAGAAGTTATGAGTTGGAAAAGCTATTCAAAATGATATTTAATCATGTTTGTCAAAAGAGATAGCACATATACTATCAAAATGCAAGTTATACCAATATGGGCTGGCTTGATACCTGTATGGATGAGAATCAAAATCTGCTGTCTTGTGAAAATAAAGCACAACCTAAAGACAGGGGGACCTAAAACTAATAAATGAAAATGTGGTATTACAGAGCATCATAGACAAAAAAAATAAAGGGGCACATTATACCTCTTATTGTTTTATCCATTGCTTTGTTTCCCAATCCTTCCATGCGTCCTTCTTTACCTTTTCCTGTAATTGTATTATGGATTATCACCATGGGTGGCCACATAATCAGATCATCCTGATTTGCTGCTACTTCATCAGGAGGTAAAAACCGATAGGCTTTTGAGTTATCAGGAGGCTTGGAGTAGTTCCAACCCATTAATACACAAAGAGCTTTGTGCAAGCCCAAGTGATCTACAAGCAAGTCAGCATTATCTGAGTTGTAGGTGTGCATTATCATGCCATGCATATCAGGAAATTCTTTAGAAGACCTGTAATTGTGCATATCAAAGGCATTGAAGATGATGATTAAGGATTTCTCATACACCACTTTCAGCCTACATTTTGGCACTAAATAGGCAATAAGGACAAACCATATACCAGTTTGAGGGAAAAATCAAGATATATATGGATAGGAAAGACATAATAGGTGCATTACAGACACCTGGAAATCAAAGATGATCATCACACTAGAACAGAAAGCATAAACTCTACAAGTTATATAAAGACTATCCATAGGAAAGACATAATAGGTGCATTAAAGACACCTAGAAATCAAAGGTGATCATCACACTAGAACAGAAAGCATCAACTCTATAAGTGGCTAACCATAGGAAAGACATAATAGGTGCATTAAAGACACCTAGAAATCAAAGGTGATCATCATACTAGAACAGAAAGCATCAACTCCACAATTGGCAATAAAGACTAACTTAAATTATTGCATCAAATGATCCTGTTGTGGGGTGTTTAAACAAGACCATATTTCATCTAAGGCATTTGAAGGTAAACCCACTGAGTTTAATAGAGTCAAGATTTGCAAATCACCTCATCCTGAAAGACCAGTAAAGCTATATTTCTCCTGGTAATAATAAAGTAATAGGCAAAGTAAGATCTATAAGGAGATACCATGGCCTAAACAAACAAACAAAAAAAGGCAACAAATTTAATAAATGCCTCCAGATTTGTCCAATGCAGCAAATGTGCATTGTTGGTTTTTAAAGTAGCATACAAGTGCTAAACACATTCAATCATGAAGTAACTTTCAAAGTCAGCACTATGATAAAGAAAAAGGGCACACTTCAGGCGTTAGTCTGCAGACATCTAGAAAATGTAATATAAATGTTTTCAAGATAGCAATAACTTTATCGAGCAACTGGGTTTCATGTCTGGTTTTGCTGTTTTCAAAGGGAAAGCATAAAACTCAATAAGAAAGTGGAACCCTGTTGTGGTGATAAAATATTAATATCTGTAAGAGGCTATAATTGATTTCAAAGAGAAGAAAAGGAACGTTAAACAAATTGAACAAGCACAAATATTTCAGTTGGACAATAAAGAAAAATGACCAGAGTTTGCCAGGCAATCACATCCAATAAGCAACATTGAAAAGCAGAAAAACAAATACTACAAAATGTCCATCATCAACATAGAAAATCTGTTCGTTTAAAAGTAAAAGTAACTTAAGAAAAAAAGGCAAAAGAGCAAACTTGAATATGTTCCTGTAGATCAATAACTGTAGTAAAAAAACAAAACTGTGCCGTGATATTCGTAGCTGCAACTATGAGAACCAAAAATAGAATAAAATTATGAAAAGCAAACCACTATATAATTACAGTATCACACTAGTGAAAGCCATGGAACATTCCCAGTTGTAAGAGCATGCTATGAACAACAAAAATAGGTCTACACAGCAACAAATCCCCAGTGGCATAGCGAGCTATGATCTCTAAATAAGTTATTGAGCTTTTCCTTCTCAGAATCATGACCCATGTCCTTCTTGGCTGTAACTATTTTCTTGCCCTGCTGCCAAGAATAAGTTATGTTTTCCATAGTGGTGCAACTATTGGACTTCATTGCATATGAAGAAACCTTATTATAAACTTTGGAGTAAGCTCACTCCACACTACTCTAAATCTGATTCCCCAAAAATAATAATTCCGAATAGCAGCCTTGGATACTTTAAGTGCAGCCAAATTTCACTATCAACTTATTCTACTCTTTAATCAATCTTTTCTCTATAACTCAACAAAGAGTCAATGAGAAAAATAATTAGTGTTTCTCATAACACCATTTAAGGTAACACTGTACACAAATTAGTATAAAACAAACAGGCCACACTGATGGATATATACAACAGCTAAAAATAAGCATATGAAAAATCAAGTTGAACTTCTAAACCCATTTAAGCTGCAAGAGACCCTCCCATATCAGCTCAAAACCATTTAGACAATTTTGATAATGAGTTAAGCTGTTAATCTAGCCCTTTGCCGCTGGTCGCCAGCAAGTGAAATAAGTATATCACATTAAAATAAAAAGAGACAAATAAAAGGGGAACATAGTCATAGAAATCAAATATTAGCACACTGTACATTTACTCAATGACCATGGTTACTCTAGTTCAAAATATTGAACAGTGAATGTGTTGTGAATTATAGCGCCCCCATAAGCCACAGCAGCTAAATGAAATAAGAAGAAAGGTCACTCCAGAAATTTACAGCACAATAAAAATAAAACAAAATTTCATTCCCCATATTTAAGTTTATTTCACAACAAAATCAAATATCCACAATCTAGCAAAACTAACTATAAAGGTTGTTCAGTGAAAGGGCCATCAGTAACAGAATATCCAGAAAGAACCTTAAATATATGCATCTGACATACTAACATACTTTTAGAGGCAAAAAAGAAAAGCACTAGTTAAGTATGCAGCATGATTAATAATCTCAAAGTTTTGGGCATGATCTAGGTCATGATACTATCTGACAGGGTTTGCAAGAAAGTTCAAAAGGGAACAACACTTCCTTTAACTAGCCAAGCATATATAGTAAACTAGTCCAGAACTTAGAAGACACCAACTGCATACAGTTAGTGCTCAGTAATAACTGAAAATGGCATGAAAATTGGAAAATCTCTTGAAAAAGAAAAGGAGAAGAAGGGGGGAAGAGATGATTTATAATGCATAGAAATAGCAAAACATTATACACATCAGAAAAAGCTAATGCACAAGATGAAAAAGAAAACATCTGCAAAACAACATTGCAAATAGAACACAAAGACCTTAACCATAATACGTCAGAACATATTCACAATGGCATGTCAAGCATGACAACCTAACATGCCACAAAACAGCTTTCTAAATTCTATGAAACTATCTGACACATGGACTAGCCTCTTCTCCTAGAAAGCCCTCATCATGTCCAAATAAATCATGCCCTAGAATACACAATCTTAACTGAGCCCAAGACACTGAGTATCAAAGAATCAAGCACAAAAGATTTGGTCCTCAGTCTGCATATACTGAGTTCTGTTCAAATTCAACCTAAATCCACACTGTAAAACCAAGAAATTGAGACATTGGACAATTGGCTGGCAAACAAATAGTTGCATTTGACTTTTTGACAATGAAATTAGGTTAGCACTGGTACGAGACTTACAAAATCAAAATATCAAGCAAAATACAACAAAATTAGTTCTGGTTGACAAAGATAAAAACATCAACATGTACTGAACACACAGGAACTGAACTACAGTTTGAAAACTAAACAATTGTCAAAGAAAATAAGGCAGTAGCACACAGGAAACACCTCAAAGCCAACATACAGAAGGACAACAGTATATGGCCGAGATGAAGACCTGGATGTTAAAAAAAACAATTGAAGAAATCCACTACAAATGTCTGTTTCATATTCCTAATTGATTCAACCAGTGAACAGTATATGTGCCCGGCCCATGAATCAACTACCACTTCCATTGTTAGCTACATGATACATATTTGGTATACTTTGGTGGAATAACTATACAGGTGAACAAAGATATCCAAGGTATGCAAGGTCATAATGATCACAAAACACAGTGTAGGTTATGGGTATCAGCCACTCTTAATTTCTTTAAGGCTAAATTGGATTTAATAGAGACATCAAAAACCCAAAAAATTTGATTTACCAGACAGAAAAATGAAATACCATCTCAGAAGTTGCACAGCCCCTATCAGAAGACACTTGCTTCTGGAATAAAATAATATTGTAGCTCACAATCAAGTGATCCATTTCACAATTATTAAAAGTTGCATCTATTTTCCATGCAAATTTTCAACATTACTCATATTTGCTCAACCATACAATCTAAGAATGGAAAATAGGACCTTGCATAAAAAGGTTTAATAATGAAAAAGCACAAGTAGATCCAATGGATATGTCCAAGCAATTTTTACCTTCTTTTAGAGATATAGATTACAATTTAATATGTAGAAACCAGACACATACAACCAATTTTTCCTCATTATTTGTATTACTTCCTACTATGCAAACAATAGGAGCTAAGAAGAGAATGACGTGAAAAGATAAGCTGCCACAGTTGCCAAACAAAGAAGTGGCACTAACATTCACATCAATGTAATAGGCCACTTATTCTGTGATAAAAGTTTTCATTCTAAGAGTAAAACAAGCATCCTAGCTTGTGTATGTGTGCATGGCCAACAGGACTATCATACATGAAATCTTTCTTACAATGCCTTACCATCATGTATAATTTTTATCTCATATAAGACCTTGAATAAAGGAGAACCTATTGATGGAAGAAGAGTCAAAGAAAATTAAAAGACAGTTGAAAGAAAAGCAATCCTCTGGTGAATTCCACATTGTAAAAATCAAATTGGAAGTCTGCCACTCACCATGAAACTTAGCCACTTACAGTGCTAACATGAAACTTGCAGAAAAAAGCAGAAACTACCAACACACTCTAATTCTAAGAGAGTACGCATGATTTCTACCCAAACTCCATTTAGGGAAAAAGACGTCAATGTTTCTTGTGCAAGAAAGCAATTTAAACTCAAACTATAACAAAAAGCAAAACACAAGTGGCAGACAGTCTTTGATTACCCTCATATATATTACCAACTTGACTCAATCTCAACTGAAGGCTTAAGAAGAACCGAGTAAACAGTGTCCTAATGTATGAGTTTCAAAAACTACATCACTCATGAGACTTGGGAATAATAGCCAATGCTCAATTGGACAAAGTTTTCATTGTATTATGTCAGAAAAGCATGTAGTAGCTACTTAGCTCAATAAATAATACAAAATTATCAAACACGTCCTGATATACAAAACAAATTCAACCCCACCCCCTTTTGGATTCTCTTTACCTTAGGCAATGTACATCTAAAACAGTGTCATATGAATACTTTGGAAACATATAGTAGTCAATAGACATGTACAAAAACGCAAATCACCTTCAAACTATGAACAAAAACACTGGACTTCTTTGATTATAAAGAGAAACACTATGTCTCTGTAAAAATTTCTCATTTTGTTTCATACTTCTATCTTTCTATATATAAAAACATGCTTTAATGACAATAATACCAGCAGTTATCATCCTCAAAAAATAAAAGTAAAAAAGAACTACACTTTCTCAAAATAGAGAGAACTAAAATGCTCTACAAACTAAACAATATACCTTCCTCGTTAAAAATCCATACTTAATGACTGCAAACAAGATAAGCACTCCATCTGACACGCGTTATCAATTCTATTAAAGTGCGTGCTAAAAAAGAAATAATCAAGGACCCAATTTTCTACTTTTGAAAAAGCATGCCCAAGACAAAACAAAAGGAAATGAGCAAATCCAAATATGTAATACCATATTTGACACAGATCTGCAACCCATTCACCTCTGTCACAAAATCTATAGGCCTGCCACCACTCAGCTAAGAAAAGGTACTAATTTTTTTGCCACAACGCAGCCTTTGTCATGCCAAAAGAAAAAACACTACTTTCTTTTTTGTCCGTTAAACCCATATTGATACATATGAAAAATATGTAGTAATTTGCAAGGTGCTAGCATTTTGCTTGCAAATATATCCAAATTGGTGACCATAAGAGAGTAATCAAAGAATTACTTTAGGCCATAGTAGTCAAACCTGCGACAAGCAATACACTGAAGCCGACCTTGCTTCCCGTCCTCCAAGTAACTCTTCCTCTGCACCGCATTCTCATTAATGACCTTCACGTAATGCAAAAACGCCTTCTTCAACGCACTCTGATCAACTTCATCATAATGATGCTTCACCACACTCTGAGCACCAGCACCAGCACCGCCTGTCCTCATATACTTCACCGCCCTTATTTCTTCTTCAAACGGCCCACTGGTTCCCGCCAACCGGTCTCTGCTCGAGTGGGCATATGGCATAAGGAGACGCCTTTCCTTGTCCTCATCCACGCCGTACTTTCTCTTCATGGGCCCGGGCCCGTCCGGCCCACCAATAGGTTTGTTCCAATACTCTCGATTTTCACGGAACCCTGCCGTTTCAGGACTGAACCGCATTGGGAAACGGTTGTCGAATTCAGTGCGTAAAAAGCTGTGGCGGGGGGTGAAGTCGTAATCAGGTGGCAGGGCAAAGTAAGAGCGAACGCTTCCGTCGGCTAGGACAATCGTACGGCGGTCCAGCATGTGGAAACCGTAGGCGGGCGGTGGCGGTGGTTCAGAAAAGGGGAACGTAAGTCCTGGCGAAGGGAATGGACAGTGCGCCGAGTCGGGTTGCGGTTTGGCGTGGGCCGGGCTTGGCTGCTGAGGAGAGGGTTTAGGTTTGGGTTTTTGATCAGCAGTTAGGTTCCTGGGCGATTCCCAGCGGGATTTGCGATGGGAAGAAGCGGCGGAGGAAGATGGAGCTTTATGAGCTGAGGCTTTGTGCTGGTTGCCACCGGCCATCCTACGGGGATCAGGTACAATTACGGCTCGGATGCAGAAAAACTCTCAATTTGCTTAGTGAATTTAGAACTTCCTAAAAACGCCGTCGTTCCCTTGGGCGAGTGAAATTCCGTTTCAGTGCCTCTGTCCTTTTTATTTCTGTCTTTATTCTTTTGCCCCTCCTCCTAAAAATCCCACTTTCTCTCAGTAAAATATCATTAAAACCCTTGTTCTTTGGCTTAAATGTCTTTAGACCTGATCTAATATTTGGTAGTGCATTATTACCCATTACAAATTTTAACGTAACAAGGAATTTCTGTAACTCTGTCAAATTCCCGCTCCTTGAGGAATAACATGTATGCGACGATGGAAATTATTGATCTTTCTAAAGGAATTCTTACAGCGTATAGACATCAAGTAACCATCAACTGGCTTCAACTAAGCAGCATGCAAGTTTCTTCTTTTAATGTTTCCAGCACTGCAGCACTGAGCTGTTGAAGCAACGCATTGAAGACACAAGTTTCAAGCAGACCATCTCATTGTGTCATCTCTTTATAATTGTATCTGTCGACCAACAAAACGGCCAACACAGAAATGAACAAGGAGAAACCAAGAAGAAAACATTATCATAATCGATTAAACATATGAATTCATTACGTTGTCACATACCAAATCCCTCTCAAATAGACATTACAGTCAAAGGAAGATATAAAAGACAACTGGGTAGATGGAAAAATTTATCAAAACAATTCATCCCAGGAGACAAAAATGAACCCAAGCAAAACTAATAGTATAAATGTAGACAAAACTTGACCCTTGAAAACAACATCCCATGATAGGAGACACCAAACTCAACGCTTTTTTGAGACACCAACAGTCTTTCCCCTTCGTCCAGTTGTCTTGGTGTGCTGACCACGGACCCGAAGACCCCAGTAGTGTCGCAGACCACGGTGGTTTCTGCCCATCGAAAACAAAGGTCATTTTTACAGACGTGAAAGAGAACCACACCGACACCACAATTGAAGAGCCCGAATGCAAGAATAAGTTATGATTGTTAAGATGTGCACAATATGGAATTGAGATCACAATTGTGATGGAAGGTTCTTAAGATTCCATAATAATGCAACATCCAAGTTAAGGAAAGAGAAAACATAGTAACCTTACATTAGAAAACTGCACTTAATACTCGTTACCAGTACACAATCATAATAAGTTTGGTCAAATGACATTCAAATGAAAATCTGGAATCAAGGTAAAAACTTTAGAAAACTGTTGCACTCATCACAATCATAAGAAATGTTCCAGCCAAAATGTCATTATTCTTAAAACTTAAAACTTCAGCTTTTTAAAACTAACCTCAGTCATAAAGTAATTAATATTATGTTCACTAACAATAACACCACAACAGGTTATCAAGTTCAAAAACAGGCCAATAAAATCATCTGATATCCATATCAAGTATAGCATGAACTATAAAGTCATATTAAGTCTTGTTCCAACAAAATGCCAATATTCTAACCTCAAATTTTAGAAACAGCCAACCCGAGTCATAGATATTAATGAGCACAACTATGATTTTAATAAACAAACAATCAAGTAGGTATACAGGCAAGTTAAGACATCTAAACTCCACATAATTACAAACAGGAATGGGCACTTAGAAAATATGAAAAATTACTGAGTAAACTCCACACAATTAAAACAATAACAATCAAGTTATACCTGATCTTCTTCAAACGTTCAAGATCATCCCTAAGCTTCATGTCCAATGCATTGGACACAACCTGGGAGTATCTACCATCCTTATAATCCTTCTGCCTATTCAGAAACCAGTCTGGGATCTTAAACTGGCGGGGATTTGCCACAATTACCATCAATTGGTCAAGCTCAGCAGCAGATAGCTCACCAGCTCTAGCGAATTTACATCAAAATTTAGCAAAACCCAAGTGCACAATAAAAACATATTAAATAAAAAAAATAAAATAATTTATGTTTCAACTGATTCCCATAAACATAAACAAATAAATAAGCAAAATCGACAACTAATTGCAGGGAAAAACAGTAGCAATATCATAACACTTACAAGGTTTAACTCATTGAAGAAAAAAAAACAAACTAACTGCTTATGAAGATAAACTAAGAAGAAAAAAGGTCTAACCTTAATGAACATTATTCCAAATCAAGATATACGTATACCTATTTAAGATCCAATTTGTTCAGCTAAAGTTGAACCAAAAAGAAAATATTAAGATTCCCAGAACGATTTTTATCAACATACTCTTATCATTAAAAGCACCAGCGCAGATATATCACCAAATAAATCCATTAACCGAACGCCAAAAACCATTCAAAAACCATTAACCCATCAACCAAATAAACTTTCACTCAACTATACCATTTATCACAGCAATGGACTTAACCAAGGAAAAAAAAAGGAAGGAAATAAAGAGAAATTTTAAGAACCTTTTGTTCATGTCGACATCAGCTTTCTTGCAGACAATGTTGGCGAAACGACGACCAATACCTTTGATGGATGTGAGAGCGAACATGATCTTCTGTTTTCCATCTACGTTCGTGTTCAAAACACGAAGAATGTGTTGAAAGTCCTCGTTCGCTACCAGAGACTGCACAAATCCATAACCAAAACATAAACAACTCTATAAAAAAACAAACAAATCCAGAGCAAAGAAATCAAAAGAATTTCAGTTGGGATTCTGATATGTGTACTAAGCACTCACCATGGCTGGAATTTTTCTTTTCTTTTCGGTGTGTGTCCTTCCTCCTTTTGGCGAGTATGCGCCTTGGCTTGTGGGAGAGTGAGAAGGGAGATAACTAGAGTTATAAAGGGTTGGTTCCACAGAGCAAAACCCTAGCGTGCGCGCAGGAATTTGTTGTAGCACGTGTCATCTGTGTGAGAGGTGGGTGCGGTCGATTCTATGACAAATTCTTGAGTGGATATCGTCGACCGTCCGATTTAAGTAATCGCTCCTTTGCTTATGATTGTGATTTGTGCTTTATTTACGACTAATTTTATAAAGAAAAATCAAGAGGGAAATTTTAGAAAAGGACAAATATACCCTTCAATTTTAAACCAAATTACTCATGTGTCCATTTGGATGACACAAAACGAACCCCTTCTTCAGAAACTTTCTGGCAGCAACAAAGTTGAGGCAGAGATTGCATTGCGGAGAAGAAACTCAACAAGCCTTGTAGTGAAATCGCAGAGTTCGCTGAATGCTTACGGGTTCTAATGCTTTGCGAAAGATTCAGGAGATTGTGGCTATTTCTTTGAAAGCAGTTGGATATTTCGGCTAATTAAACTACAAGCAAGAACGACAATGGCTATCATTCTTGCAGCAAAGATACACCCCCTTAGTGTTTCCAGTAGCAGGGAGAAAATTCCGAAAGCTAATGCTGACTGTAAGTTCAAATTTTTCTGAACTTCTTTGTTTGGGTTTGGCTGCTGATTTCATATTTTTATGCTGCTTAACACAAGAGGCATTGTTTCAGTTGCCTCGTTTGTTGCCTGTTCACACATCATCATATGAACAAATTGAGGTTGCCCCAGTTTCATTTTAGCCAATGGGTTTGTTGTTTCTTGTCTTGTGCTGTGTATGGAATCCGAACTCAATTTGGTTTTTACTTAGCCTTGTATGAACTTCTGCCAGAGAACCAATTAGAAAGGAAGTGAACAACAAGAACAGCAAGAAGACCTTGAAATTAGAAGAGGAATAATAAAATCAATAAACTGTTGATTGATTGAGAGTAGAGAGCATTGTAATGATGACCTATAATCCTGGACATTTTGATCTGAATTTTGGTTTTGGCTTTGTCTTCCAATAACATAAGCAATTGTTTTGTTTTCCTGAATCCATTACAGATAAACTGCATTCCAGGAATCATGCTGTGCTGCGATCTCAAGAAACTGCATCAAGTCGGCGGCATGCCATATTGTGTAGCAGTGCTTCATTGGCTGCTATTCTTACTTTCAACTGTGGCTTAACTCCATTAGCAGTTCAGGCAGAAGATAAATCAAATGGCCAAGATGAAAAGGATGATGGAGTTGTTGGAGCTATCAAGTCACTTTTTGATCCAAATGAGAAAACAAAGTCCGGGAAAGTATTGCCGAAGGCTTACTTGAAGTCTGCAAGAGAGTTGGTGAAGACACTGCGGGAGTCATTGAAAGAAGATCCTAAAGACATGGCAAAATTTAGGCGCAATGCAGATGCAGCAAAGGAATCTATTCGAGACTACTTGAGCAATTGGAGAGGACAACAGACAGTGGCTAGAGAGGTATGTATATTTGTCTAATTTGGACGGATTCAGAGCACCTGGAATTGTGTTTTGTTGGTGGGGCTGATTCCATTCATCTTGTAACTCATTTGCAGGAATCATATGTTGAGCTAGAGAAAGCAATCCGATCCTTGGCCAGCTTCTATTCAAAGGCAGGCCCATCTGCTCGACTTCCAGAAGAGGTTAAGTCTGAAATACTAAATGATTTAGATGCAGCTGAAGAATTTTTGTAGTAGCTTACCATCACACCAAGTTGTGTTCAATTCAATTTGTTTGTACCTGTATATTTCAGAACAATAAATCCAGGGTCTTTTTCTGTTATGCTTCTTTTTTTCATAACTGAATTGAAGCCTTATATGGCCTTCCAATAGATTTGTATGAGCAACCACAGAAATTCATAACAGTTTAATAAATAATTCTTCTAACATCATCTCATTTGAAGCATTAGCAGAAAATAAGAGTACAAGATGTTCAAGTTTTGAATTCACAGAAGAGCACGTGGCAGTTGCCACATTCATCTAATTTAGCAAGGACTAGTGACGCCATTTAGAGTTTTACAGTTCTATTGTATATCAAAAACCATCTTCATTGGAGGTACCTTTGACACACCAAAAAGCTTCAGCAATTCCACAAATGGCAAATAACACTTAAAACGATCCCCATTGCTTAGAGAAAACAATGAAATAATTTATTTTTGATAATAAGACTGTTTTGATTCCAAATCAAAGGACAAGATTGCCTTAATCTTCAAGGTTCAAAAGACAAACTAAATATAGAAGTAGCTGTCTTCCCTTAATATTTGTAGATGTTGAGCACTGCTAACCAGAATGTCCTAAACAGACCAGAAGATTTTATCAGTCTTTCCTGTTCAACCGAAACAGCCCCCCAACAGGTGATAACAAGTGCAAGCCACATGAAATCAACATAATACTTTTAAATGCATATTGTTGAAGACAGTGATCCTTATCCAGGATCACATTAAGGCCACCCAAACAGGCCCTTCCTGCTTCCAGGAAGCCCATGAAGTATTAAGATCGTAGCAGAACCCCTTTTGAGCTGCACAGCAAATGTTGAATCAACTTTAGACTTGAGTGTGACATGTGATGTTATGAAAATCTTAACCTGAATGAATATAATAATTTGACGCCATGAAAATTTTGAAAATTTCTGATACAACCTTCATCCTGTCAATAATTAAGCAAGTATCTAATAATAAAAAAGCATATTTGAAAATCTGAAGTGAGAAACAGAGAAAATGACTTTCAGAAAGCAACTATCTATGACATCAACCCCTTGAATTTATAAGTAATAAGACTGACAATCAAACTGCAGCAATTTCTAATCAAATTCAGGAGATGTTTATAAGGGAAAGCCTATGCATTCAAAAATTGATGCAACTTTATTTTAGGAGTATAACAAACCTAGGTATAGTCCCACGGTAACGTGAGTCAAACTCAGCTGCTTGTCAAAGAGCCCTAGCAAAAGCTTTAAAGGTTGCCTCAATTATATGATGAGAATTTTTTCCAGCAAGCTGTGTGCAAACAATATTAGTGTACTCTTATAAATTAAGAGGAGCAAAACACAAAAAATTTAAAATTATTTGCAGCAAATTATTATTGGAAAAGATAACAGATGTAATTTACCGAAACTAAGAAAATCCTATAAATTACATAGAAATTCATACAAAATGCTGAAATAAAGTTTAGGTTTTAGATAGCAAAATAAATTCCACTTAAGAGAATAATAACTTGATCCCAGTACACTGAGCATAAAGTTAGTTGTTTAACTACAATTATTTTTTTGTTATGAACAAACATAAATATATGTTTAGCTAAAATTACAAAGCTGTCAGCAATGTTACCTGGCGGATGTGAAGTGTCATTCCAGAAGTGTTCACCAAAGACTGGAAAAAAGTGCTCCACCAACTACATATAAGAAAGTTCAAAAATATGCTGGTAAAACAGCAGCAAGATAAAATAGAATGAAAGAGAAGCAACAACTTAAATTATAACATCATTTACGAACTCTTGAAGTGCACAGAGTATAATATTAAGTTACATAACTGTAAAAGATATTTTAAGAACTCTTTAAAGAACAACTAATTGAAAAATGTACAAGTGAAAGGATGGAAGTAAAAGAACAGAGAGGTACTTGAGTGTCATACGTCCCAACTCTTTCAGTAGGAATTTGCAAATGGTAACTTAAATGTGGCCTTCCAGATAAATCCTGAAACAAAACAATATCTTGAGAATACATTTTAATTTTGCAAAAGAAACTAGTAAAAGTTTCAATCAGAACTAAATCTTCAAAACCTAGTAAAAAAAGAAAGGGTACAAGTTCAACTAATGTCTCCAAAAAAAAACACTCAAAAGACCTCAACTCTCGTGAAGCCTTGAGCCTCTCCAATTGTTTGAGAAGTTAACCTCATACATCTTTTGAAAGCAGGTTCACATTAGTAGAACCAAGTCTCTGAATCATCTTCTTTCCATTTCAAATTTTTATATTGTACTAATATCCCTAATGGAGAGTTTGTTGTATTATAACTTCAAAATCACCAAATCAACAAATTATCAATAGCTCCAGGTGACAATTTGAAAGTTCAGGACAACAAATTGTTACTTTAACTTGGTGTGATTAGCCTCCCTCTGATAAATTTGAATCAGACTATCAAATTTATTTATCAATAGTCATATAAATAGAACTACTGATGTTCATCACAAATCTTTTCAATCCTCAGCCAAGTACTAGAATAAGAAACAATCATACCAATGAAATGTGTATCAAAGCTTCATCAAGAGGAGCAGAAAATCACCAAACCGGTTAATTCCTTTCCTATCACCAAGTGCCTGCAGCAACGCCTGCACATAAAATTACAAAAGAACACCCATTATCCACAATTTCACAAAGAAATTTCATCAGACATAATAATCGAAACTACTTAAATTGTTACCGTTCCAATGGCAAGTGCAACATCTTCGTTGGTATGATGATCATCAATATGAATGCCTCCGGTTGCCCTCACGTGCACGTCAAATAGCCCGTGCGAAGCCAGTTGCTAACAACAATTAACAAACAAACATAACAAAAAAGAACAAAATCAATACAGAAGCAAACTTAAACAAATATTTTACTAAAACAACAAAGGGAGAAGCAAAATACATCTAGCATGTGATCTAAAAAGGGAATGCCAGTAGTAGAATCTGCAACGCCGGAACCATCTACGTTAATCTCGACAAAAACATTGGTCTCTTTTGTAACTCTTGTCACTTCACCAATTCGGCCTAAACAAAAGGAATCATCTTTTTAAATAATATTCCGAAACTAATGAATCAAAATTAATCGACCGAAATTAGAAGCAGAGGCCAGGAATTAACCAGAACCGACAATTGAAGAAGTTAAAGCGGAGCCATCACTGTTGTTCTCTTCGTCTTCTGGCTTCTTTAGAGAGGCGCGAGCGGTAAGGGAGTTCATGCGGTGAGTTCAAGAGAGGGTTGAGGGAAGAAACTGTGTTGCGATGGGAAAGAGTGGTCTACAAGGGAGATTAGTTTCTGGTTTAAATAGCAGTCGAGGCGAGATGAAGGAGGAGAGGTGTTGAAGACGACCAGAGGACTCCATTACCGAGAATCTTGACCCCGCTTTGTTTATTTGTGAAGAAAATAAAGACAATATAAATAATATTTAAATATTATTAAAAATAATATTTAAACTGAAATTTTATTAAATAATAATAATAATAACAAAGTAAGAGTAACCGAATACTAAACGACATTGAACTTGGAAAAGTACAAGAATGTGTGTCCTCGAATAAAGCATACTGGCTTGACACGAGTTCCAAAATGTGCTCACGTGCATGGCACGTGTCATGCATGTTTTGAGCTCGTGAGACAGATCAACAACGAATGGCTACATAAAAATGAAGTAATAAGCGCTCGGAACAAGTAGAGAAGCTATCACCTTCTACACTCAAAACTGATTCAATTATTTACATTTACACTATTGAACTGTATGCAGCTCAGCAGACCCGCCTTCCCCCTGCTCAGAGTGAAAATGTGCTTGACAGCGGCAGCTCCTCAACCAAGTCCTTGCAGAAAAAGCACTTTGCATGAAGGGTTCCTACTCGGAATCATTAAGCTTTATTACCACAAAAATCTCAGTTTAAGTATAAATGTTTGCACCAGAACCCCCAAACTTGTGGATGAGAAGTGCAATTTGGCATCGAGAGGGAAGTAGCATGACACTGAGTGTGAAAGCTATCATGCAGAACTAGATTCGGTTTTCCCTCCTGGGACATCAAAGTGGATGCTATCACTGCACGGATGTAGACTACTTTCTTCACAATGCACTGCTTCAGAACTGGATTCTGAAGAGGCGTCTGACTTTTGTCCCTTCACACATGAAATCTGACAATTTAAATCAGAGTTAACTTGCATGGAAGAACACACATCAGCGCCACCAAACCCAGCCGGAGGGGCGATTGGGATTTCATGGGCAGCCTCTTTAGTGTTTTCCCCAGTAATTTCCCTTGGAGAAGGGGTACCTTGGGAATGCACAAAATTGTCATCCGAATCACACGCTTTACAAGATGGAGAATTGTCTTCAGAAATGGATGATGGTTGATGTTTTACTTGTATCTTATCATGAATCGTTTCAGAGGTAAGACACTCCTTCTCAACAGATTCAGTTGACTTGTTCCCCAACTTCGAATCCGCAATTGCACTCCCAGAAACAGTAATGTGAGTTTCAGGCTTGTCAGATGGATCAGCTTTCTTATCTAATGCATAGGCATTATCCACATTACTCTCTCCGTGTGACTGAACACCATCTTTAAATAACTTGTCCCTGGATGGAAATTCAGCAGATTTTAGCCCTTCAACTGAGACTGGCTTTGTAACTTCATGAGAACAGGCATCTCCCATATCAGTCTCTCTGCAAGAATCAATGTTATCTTCAACTTGTGAAACTGGAACTGGTTTAACTTCCATCTCTATTGCATCATTTCCCATGCCCTGAACAGAAAGACAATTAATCCCAGAAGAATATTTAACTGGCTTGTCCTCTGACTGAGAAGAAGGGATGTCCTCAATTGAGCCAGCAGTTTTAACTTCATGAGAAGTAAAAATTGTCAGAGCCACATCTCCAGCATCATCCTTATCACACTCTGTAGCTAAATGAGTGTTTCCTTCCACTGGTGAATCTGAATCTGAATAATTACATTTCTCCAGTGCATCATGACTCCTATCACCAGTAAATGGACATTTATGGTGCAAAACAGATTCAACTAACTTGTCCCCCGATTGAGGATCAGGACCTACAGTTTCCTCAGCAGAAACAGGAATTTCGACTTCAAGGGAAGCAGCAACATTAACATCAATGATGTGACCAACATCCATGTCACCCTCTTTACGAGACAGGGATGTATCTGCCTCAGTAGAATCCAACGCCGGTTTAATTTCTGTCTCTAATGCATCATGACTTGTGTCTGCATTAGAAATACATTTACTGCCTGGAGCAGATTCAACCAACTTGTCCCCAAACTGGGGATCAACAAATGTCCCCTCAAATGAGACATGAGCTAGCGAAGAACCACTCAGCATAGAGGTACTGTTTGAGGAAACATCTGCACACTTGGAATCAAAATCTGCAGCAGCAACTATTCCATTTCTCACATTATGACAAAGCGAATCACTACCAGCAGACTTGTGAGAATCATACTCGGTGGAGGAATCTATATCAGATTTACTTGCCACGTCACATGTCATAACATGCTTGACCTTTTTTTCCATTTGTCCGGAACCTGTGGTTTGAAAGAAGGCTTACTAAAAAACAGAAGATTAAAAAAAAAGAGAAAGTCAACAGAAAAAGAGAACGCATTGCATGAACTAAAACCTGGGTTAGCTCTCATGTTCTCCTTGATGTTTTCTTGCTCCAGTAGCAATTTCTGTAGCAAGTCTATGCCAGGGAACACCAACATATTCAAGGACCTCATTTCTCGCTTAAGTGAGGCCCCAAGAGGAATGAAACCAAAAACCGTTGTCCATGTATGCATAAGTTCAGCAACCGCAGGGATAATCAGTTTCTCAACCTTGAGAGAGCAGAGAGCCTTTGGATGAGATAAAAGCAAGATAAGATCAGTCTGATCCAAGGACCAAAACAAAGAAAAGGCAAAAGCATATAACAAACAGATGCAAAATCAGATAATTTGAGAATTCATTTCAACACATGCAATAACATAATAGTTTTGACAGCTTACAGATTCAAGGGCACCAAGAAGTCGACGGCACATTCCCTGACGCCTATATATATGACGGGTTCCAATGAATGGCATCTCTGCTAACCGGGTCCCATGGAACCTAACCAGGCAGTGCCAATAAAATAATAAGAATATCTGCATAATTTTCCCATACATAATGTAGATCTCAAGGCCATCTTAAACTAAAACTATTGAGTAAGTGAAAAGGGAAAAAAAAACACAATGCAAGGATAAGATTGTAAGCACATTTTAGCAAGGAAAAGCAAATCTCAACAACCCCGTACTGCTCATTCAAATCAAAACTTGGATTAACAACAATGCCCTCATCACTACACAGAATTTGAAAAGGGAATAGTAAATTTTTAAAAATTTATCAATGTCTAAATTGAAATTCCAATAACCTTCTCAGGAAATGTAATTCCAATGGAATCTCCAATTCCAAAAAAAATGGTAATTATTTTGACAAATATTCCAAGCAAAACAACAATTGAAGGAAGGTGATAAACCACATCAATTAGGGTATAAATGACCAAGAGTTAAATAAGCATGGTACCTGATAGATGCTGCAGAAATGATTTCATCTCCCCTCTCCAGAATAGCAGCGTAGAAGCCACTATAATTCAGCCGATTGAAGTTTGATCTTAAAAAATAGAAAGCAAATTAGGCAATTTTTTAGGACATTGAATTTAAACATGATTGTGGAAAAATTATGTTGGCATACAATAAAAGGATTGCAATAACACTGAAAAAACAACTCGCAGAAACACACAAGGGGAAGTTTTAAGTACCAACATTCTTTTAACGCACAGACAGTGGAACTAAGAAGCTTGCCCATTCTTTAAATTTGATCAATGTGCTAGGCCATCTTTCTAGACAGTCGGGAATAGGACTCATTGTAATTAATCCCCTAAATAAAATAATCAATGAAATTCAAATGTATCTACTAACATATAATAGTCTTTCTTACAACCAATATTTGACTGTGGTTGCAAGGGCAGTCACTAACAAAAATGAGAGGGCAAAGAAGATTTCACAAAAATCAAATATCAGAAGTATGAAAAATACGTAATCCATGCAATATTGGTCAAAGCCCAAACCCCCAACTTAAGAGTAGACATACAATTCCTGTTTTAATTTAGTAGGGTAAGGATGCATGGAGAACAATAAATGTTTAACAATCTAAACTTTTGGGGCACAGCTCCCTACCAACACTTGGCCATTGGATATCAGCTCTAATTCCTTTAAGCTATGAATACTATCTATCAGTACACACTTAGACAAAGGCTTGATAAATTGTCTTTTAAAAAGATCTAAAGAGTTCAGCCGAACATATAAACCTCAAGCATGCCTATTAAATCTAATAAACATTGTCCAAAGACATAAACCAAGGCAAAAAAGATATTCAAATCTATTTACATATTAACTACATAGCATCATGTTCAATACAGTCACTACTACATAAATAACAAGCTGTAAGAATGAACATGTTGCATTATCTTTGTGTGCATGCTTAGAAATGAACATTAACAGCCACGCTAATGTGGTATCAACTAGAGTAATGTTTCAAGATCATAAGAAAACCAATTAACAAAATATTTCCATGCTTACCCTGAATTATAGAGAACATTATGAATTAAATTGATACCACTTCGCCTGTCAACAATTGGTAAAAAGCATTCATCCATAACAGTCAGTGCAACAGCCAGCTTAGAATTGCTTCCCACCCTTTGAGGAAGTCCTCGGAGACAGGTGTCTGAATCTTCATTGGTTCTATGGATAAGAGACCATGAAAATCCTGCTTCCAGTTCATGTTTGACCCCAAGATATTTCTGCAAATGCTCAAACAGCTGTAGAGGTAGCAAAAGACATTACTCAACACATTGCCTTAACAGGACAAGTTAATTAGAAACATGAACAGCAACTAATGTCTTTTGCTCCAAAATATGGAGAGTGAATCAGACCATAACTACGAATATTGGATAACAAAAACATTAAAGCATTAGGGTAGGGTAGGGTAGGGTAGAAAGGGGAAGAAATTCCAAGGTGCATATTCTGTATTGAGTAAAACCTTCATAGATAACTTAAATATTACAAAATATAGAAATTTTCTGTGTATCTCAAACTTCATACAGGAGAAGTGAATGCATCTCATACATAAAGACAAAGTTGCAGTATAACACATCATTACCAATTTAGCCAGATTCAATGTTGAAAGTATCATAGACGCTTAAAAGTTAATAAAGATATGTACAAAATTACGAGTTTTCCAAACCAGCTACACTCTGACTAATGGTGAAACAAAACTAAATCTCATGCTGGAGTCCAATTTGCAAAATTCACAAGACCGTCATCCCTTGTGTACAGCTTAATGTTACAACAGCCAAATACCCGGTGACGAATATGGGACATTAAAGGCCATCCAAGCAAAATTTCTAACAATAGATCTAGTGTCTCGCACATAACAATTGCTAAAAGAATAACCAAAAGATTGTTTCTAAAAACAACAACCCTAAATAACAGCACAAAGTGTTATCAACTATAGGAGAAGGAATGCTACATAATCCAAGAATTGTGAAATTCTCACATTCAAGCAGAATTATTTTGCATAAAACAGAAGGGAGAAAAAGAAAAAAATAATAACAAAAATGTAGAAGATTAAAGATAAAGAGCGAGAGCGAAAGAAGACTAGATAAGGCTAGTCTTGGCATGAAATGATGTAATGCAACAACCACCATAGTAACAATTGGCATACTGAATATATAACCAAGTATAAACAAATAAGAATAGAATCCTTCAAAATTAAAAAATAAATGAACTAACAAGTTTAAACACTATAAGGAAAGCAAGAAATAGAGATACTTCTTTGCATTTCTGCCCGCAAAAAGAAAGGATTGGAACGGTTGAATTGACAGTAAGTGCATCCATCTCCTGCATGCACATTTTGTGATCTATAGAGGTGGAAATGTAAATTACAATTAGAAAATTAGGAATACTAAGAAATTCTACAAACAAACAAACAAGAGACACAAACCAATTATGACACAGAGAGAGTACATTTTTTCTCACACATGCGGCAAGAAAGTAATGTGCGGGTGGTTGTATCACCTCCTCGCATAATATCCCCACCAGCTACCCCACAAAACTTACAAGCACAATTGGGACAATGCCAATCACCAGGAGGAAGCATCTGCAATATAATGAGAGACATTAGTACTGTAAAGTACTTGAGTAGAGATTGAAGTAAAGCAATTCCATACACATTCACAGCAACTACATAAACCTATCCCACAAGCACACATTGATACAAAAACTGGTTTAGTTTGCTTTCAAGAGTAAGATAAAACAAATCTGTTCCCCAGCCTCTATGGAGGAAACCTCTTCCAACAAACACTAAAGTCTAGTTGAGATCAGTAATTGAGTGTATAATTTGTCAATGACAAAACTACATCACAAGTGGTCAAGCATTTGGGCAAGCTAATTGACCTACTGCATACTGACTATATTGAAAATCCAAAAAATCATAGCAGCACTTAGAAAACAGTCCACGCATGAGGATGAACACTCAGGCAGAGTAGAATGGGTCAAAAAGTGTGTCTAAGGAAGTTTGAAGCTCCCTAATTATTGCAAATAGAAAGAACTTGCATCTTTTCCTTGAGAGTCTCCAACTATCACCTTGACTATATTTTCAGGGTTATGTTTCTTATATTACATAACTTTGTACTTAATAAAGAATATCCTATCAACCAAGTTAGAATAATTTGAATCATCTAAACCTCCTTCCTCAAGTTTCATCTATCTGCTCAAACACTAAAAGTTTTTAACTTCCACAATCATCACAACAGTGTTGCCAGAGAAAAAGAAACAGAGTCATTAAAGGGCATCCCATACCATAACATTCAACTAACAAATGTTATTTCTCCACAAGTTCCCCTCAATTATCAAAACACATTTTAAAGTCTCTCCTTTCTTCATTAACCTTAATTAAAATTAAGAAGGAGCCAAGCACCCACAGCGGAATACTGAGTAAAACTAACTAAAAACAATATTTTAAAATGAATGTAGACATACCTGAATATCCAGGCAGCTCTGATGAAATGTTGATGGACAACCATCACAACAGATCAAATCCCCACCATCTCCACATATGCCACAAGTATCATCATTTGGGTCATCCCCCTCAATGTCTACTGGGTCGTAAGTAATCCTCTCAGAATCTTCCAATCTATTCCATGCATCTATTTGGCATTGCAGAAGGGAAACCCCAGAGTCCAGATAGATGTTTTGGAACGGTTGACGCAATTTGCTTCCAGCATGAATCTCAAACTTTGAAACTGTGAGGATTTTACTGCAACAACCACAATGAATGCCATCTCTCGTAATCCAACCCTCCAACATAACTTTTGTCCGTCGACGATTCATATACTGCACTTTTTGGCTCAATTGCACAGTCCCAGAATCAATCAACCAGGACAGTAATGTCCGCTTTCCAGCATATGGAACAAAGCCATCAGTCTCTGAATTTGGCCCATCATTAGAACTGCGAACCAACAAAGTACACCTTCCAAGTTTTCTACTTTTCCTTCCATGCAGCATATGAGAATTGGATGCAGAAGATGGTTTTGCATCATTGTCATGCAAACAGCTGACAACACCATTCTCATTCATTCTACTCTTACATGATTTGCCGCCCTGCTTTAAGAAAGAACTCAGTTTCTCTTCATGGTTATCACTGCCCGTACTGTCCTCATCATGTACTGCATTCACAGTTCTTGCAGCAGCTTCTCTAGTTCTCAAACTGTGACTTCCACCTATTTGCTTTTTCTTCATTTCTTTCCCAATAATCTTTCGAGTTTTTCTAGTCAATTGGCTAAGTACCTCATCAGATAATGGAGTGAACGGAGAACCTTCAGCAATTGCCTTCACCTCTTCTTCTTCATCATTTAATTGCTTCAAAAGTGCATCATATGCCTTGATGATAGACCAGTAAGCTGTTCCAGCAGGATTAATGTATACTGCATCAAGGTAGTCTCTGTTCCTTCTAGGTCTGTAATCAATTGTCCAGCCTGCGTTCACAAGCATCCCCCTTATCCGTTCACGTAGTTTTTGCTTTTCTGTACCACTACCACGCCTAACTTTACCTTCTTTTATTCTGGTTAACATGAGCTTTCCACCAGGTGTTTTTTCACTTTCAGAACTAACCTCTTTCACAGAATTACAAGATTGCATTCTCTTCTGCCCCAGCTTCAGTGCAGTGTCACTATCATCCGAACTAGACTCATCATCCTTAATCTTCTTAGTTGATTGTGATTTTAGTGAATTACACCGATTTTTCTCCGTCCGAAGAACTGAGCCAGGTTTCTCCAAAACTTCTGTTGCTGCGTAAGATGATCGAAAGGGAACACTTCCCTGGACATTATCTCCAATTCTGGAACTACTACGATTTTCCTCAGAATCCACATGATCATAAATTTTAACAGGCTCACCCACCTTCTTCTTTTTGTTCACCATCACCTTTAGAACTCCATTTTTCCCCTGAAGCCTAACAGGTTCTGAATCCCCCATAAATTTATCTCTCGACAAGGGTATAGAGATCCGACCAGTGTCCCTATCCATCCCAAACCTATTCACGCCTCCCTGATTAAAGCTACTCGTCCTCTCAAAGAACAAATTCTTTTTCTTATCAACAGCTTGTATACTAGAACCTATCTCAAATTCACTCTCAATCCCACCTCTTTCCAAAGCCATTGACCCCAAAAACCTCCCCCCAATATCCAATCTTGTATCACCCAAGCGTTTCTGCCTCATCATCATTTCCCCATCAAGGCCATCAATTCCATCATACTCATCAAATTCAAATACATCTAACCTATTTCTTTTCATATCAATCTGTCCCCCAGTTCTGCCAAACAAACCATCTTCTTTTGGCTTAATACGTCTGACCTTATCCCTATCTCTCTTCCTACCAAAATCACTCTCTTCCACAACAACCTTATCTAAAACACTCAAACCATTAGGAATCCTGGTCGTCTCAGTGCTCACCCTCCTCTGCGGAGGCATTAACAGCTCATCACTCGAACCAGAGTCGCTCAAAACCATTCTAGGCCTCTTGTTCTGTATTTTTGACTCATAAACCTTTTGAGACCGAGAAGAACCAGCAACTTTAACATCCTCCCTCTTCTTTCTAACAATTAAACAACCTGAAGAGCTCCTATTCTTCACAACAATCCCGGATTGATCACCAGATCTCCTACTCTCCGCCATAAATACCAATTAATCGAAAACAAAACACTAAATTTTGAATAATTAGTCCGTAAGCATCCTAAATTCACCATAAACACCAAACCAAACCCTACCCTAAATTCAAGACTCTCGTTTATAATTCATACTCGAAACAAATTATTTACCAAAATAAAAAAAGAAAAACAGAGAAATTACAAACCCCAAATCTCTCGATCAAGCTCTTGAACCAAAACCCACCAGATCTGACGTAAAACTAAAACCACAAAATTCAAAAAGAAAACACAAAAAGAAATGATAAAACGCTTCTGTCTTTCACATTAAACGAAACACCGCTGTAGCCGTAAATCACAAATAACAATACCTCGCCGGAAAGACTTATGATACCGTTAAGGACAATTTAGCGGCCGCCTATCTCTGACGAATATTTTCCGGCGAAGAAAACGAGAGATAGTTGTATGTCGGGCTTGGTTTTTATTGCTTTATAAAGAAACCAAAATCATCGTGCTCTTTTACTATAACTTGTTGGTTTCCGCTCCGTCTCTTGTCTTTTCTTTCCTAATATTTATTTATTTTTAATTTCAATTTTTATTGTTTTGCAGTAATTACCATTTGCAGATTTCCCTCCAAATCTCGTTTCACGAGACCAAGCTGGACAGTACGTACCCGTAAAGATCTTGCCACGTAATGCGGGGGGTTCGTACGCTTGCTGATGTGGCATGATCTGGGAGTGCTACAGTTTCATTTGCTGTCTGTTTACACGGTTTAACTGTAATTACCACTCCGGTGTCAAGGTGGGGATCCAAGAGGAAAGTTGCAGTGCAGTCGCGGAAGGGAGCGCGTTTTCAGATAATGCCATCCGAAGTGGATTTTAGGTGAAGAAATCCGCGGCGGTGTTGCCCGTGATAAGATCAGGCGCGTCGTCACTCTGGATTTCAAATCCGATTCGCTGTTTTGTTTAAAAATAAAGCCAGGTTTTCAGTTTTTACATTTTTACCAAGCCCATGAGACGACTTGATGGATGTCTTTAGTTGTACCGTACGCTGTTTCGTTTTGTTTGCAACGTTCCGGTTTGACATCATTATTTAAGATGCACCGGGCCGGCCGGCTTGTCTGATTCGGCTCATTTATTTTGCGCATGGGTCCGTTGCCCGGCTTAGCCCAGCCCGCCCTCAAGCGAACCGCCCACATTAACAAATAAATTATGGATATTTCAAATTTATTAAATCTTGATTTTTAAGTTAAATAATTAAAATTTATTTATCCCAAAAGTATTTGTAAATTTAATTTTTTAAAAAAATTTAGTTAGAATTTAAAATTTAGAATTGTGTTATTTAAACATATTTAGAATAAATTTAATTAATATTTATTTAAAATAATATTAAAAAAATTTAATTAGATAAACATTAATTAGTAGAATACCGGATAAACTAAGCAATAAACCAGCATTAATAATAATAATTTGTTGGGAGTGACCGCAAGCAGTGAACTGAAAGCCTCTGAGGTTTGGCTTCACCTCTTCTTGTTGCCCTTGGCATCTCCAGCCTTGGCCTGCGCAAGGATATTGTCAGCTGATGACAGAAATCTAACAGTAGGAGGATGTAATTAGCAAAAGGAAACAGGAGCTTGAGATTTGATTACCTTGTGTATTCCGCGGACTTTCTTAGCCCTGTTTTTCCTTTCCTTCAACTGCTTTCGAGACTTTTCCACCTTGGTAGCCAGTCCATTCTACCCATCATAAAGAACATGCAGCACTAATTCAGTATCGGGACAGTACTTAAACCCATATGTATCGTCTTTGTAAACCAATGATCTCCGGAAAAGGCAAGAAATTGGCAAATGGGGTATGCAGCATGGTATGAGACAAATCTAGCTCCAGCAATTGGTCATCAAACCACAAACAATTCCCAGTTTGTCAATATTCTCTGTTGATTTGATGGAACGGGATCTACTAATTGTAAATCAAGCATAAGCAGTCAATTAGAATGAGCACAGAAATGCAAGGCATGTGATTGAACATTCAACGAGGAGCAGTGCAGAAAGATTGACACTTGAAACAAACAACTGAAACTAAGTTTGCCAAAACATAATCCATTTGCATTTGATGATCGAGAGTGTTGAAGATTTGTAATTACCCTGATTAGCCTGTAATTCGGCTCAAACTTCTTGGCACTCTCAACTGATTCGTAAATCAGTCCAGACCCAGATGATTTCCCACCTCCAAACTGGGTACGAAACTTGAACACAAAGATGGAATTTAGATCTCTCACGTCATACATCCTGGCTAATTTCTCCCTCACCTCACCCTTCATAATAAGCAAAATTTAAACACCCGATGTAATAACAAACAAACTAGAAAAGAGAACAAGTATTGCTAAAAACTAATGAATACCCTTGAAAGAGGGGGTCTTCCAGGATGCAGAACATCAACGACCTGTGCCACACCAAACAAGATTAACATAAAAATCAAAGTAAACCCACATTCCAATGGAGTGTATTACATCAATCCCAGGTTTTGAATAACCAAAACCAACATTTTCTCTAGCGACATTTTCTCAACAACCAAACACAATGGATCGCATAACTCACAAATTGTTCCCTCGACAGAAGTCTGTTGGTCATGAACTTCCTCGTTCGGATAGTCACAGCCTTGTTATCAGCCATTTCTCTGCAGAATTCAACTCCCTTGTTATACGATTACCAATGTATGATATGTAATAGACGTCGTTTATGAATTTATTCAAACCGAAACCTTACTTTCCCATGAATCAACGTTGCGTAACTCCCGGAATTAGTTCGATTGAAGTGGATAAACTCAAAATGGAGCAAAACTCCTAACGTATCTTCCAAAAACTACATTCCCTGACAAACAACAATAAGAACTCAATTTTGGACCCGGGCCCTTTTCGGAGAAACCATGAGTTAAGGTCTTTGCTTCGCTAAGAACAGTACTAATGGCTAACAGCACGTCACTAATTTCTAGATGACACAAGAAATTCAGATTGGGTCGGTGTACTAAGAAAATACAACGGATGCGATTGAAGACTGCTGTTCGTACGGAAAGTGTGCTTTTTCTGGAACCTGATGCGACGTGAGAAAAGTAAAAGTTGGTTTGTAAAGACCCTTTTAGAAGAGGGTAATAAAAAGGAATCTCTCTACGTGTTTATCATTTTGGAAAACTGCTGCTCTTTCTTCGGCCTGAGTTTTCCATGTCTAGTACGCAGCCTTGGTTGCAAACTTATGTCTATTTGATCAATCAATAAAGTGTTAAAGAGTTATATTTCATCATCACAACATTAATTAAATGTGGCTATGCTTGAAAGTGCTTACCAAAAGCGCTTTTACACAGAAGCATCCGATGACATTTTTATATTAATATTTGTCATCTGTGTTTCTTCATAAAGCAGCAAAGCACTTTTGACAAAACTAAACCTTGTACGAGCTGCGTTATCTTGCATACCCTTGAAATATCGAAGGAAAGTCGCAACTTGGGCACACATGAACCACACAGCGCCGCAGTTAGGTTTATGATGCATTCTTGTTTAACCACCAAATCCATTCATTTTCATGGGACCATTTTAGTGCTTCTTATTTATGGCGAGGCGTATGGCATAGCAGCCGATGACTTGTGCGCCATAGGTGAAAAGAACAAATGTGGCAGACTTGGCAGTAGCAGTAAATATTAAATGGTGTGCGCAGGTTGATAAATTCTTATTCGATTATCATTCTTTTACTGGCTTCTGCATTTCTTGCAGAGACGTTGAGATGTTGCAGTTTCTGGGAAATGTGATCTGTTTCTGGAAAACTTGTTTAATTTGATCTTATAATTAGTGGCTAACGGACATGTAATAATGTACATTATTAACTCATGTTTTATCCGGGGGAAACCCCCAGGATACAGATTCTAATCTGCTCGTGCGACTGATGTCTGTCAGCTTGATTGTCATATCGATGGAGAGAAAACTCTGTTATAATTTGAAGGTCTTCAAACATCAGTTGACTGGCTTCAAACATCGACAGCGTCAACTGGAAGGGAAGTTGCCCTGTGAAGGGGGTGTGGAAGCAAATCTCCTGTGTAGTAACTCCTGGCAGTGATCATTGACTCCGGACTACAAGGCCAGTTGATCGGCTCACAACTTTGTACCCCTTGATTGGCCACATTCCCACATTTCTTATCACCATCCATTGGGAAATATGAAGTGAGATGCTTTCTAGATGATAATGATCTCTGAAGATATCTATTGTTTTTATGTTTAGGTAAAACAGAAGATGGAGAAACTTTTTCATCTGTTGCTGTTGCTTGCTTTTTGTCATCAGCAATCAATGTTTGGCTTGAAGATTTGGATTTGATACCTAGTTGTTGGTCTCTAAGCTCCCTTAACTGCATTTGATACTTTGCTTTAAGCCACCTTAGTTCTTGCCTTATTTCATTTTCGTAATCATCTAAGAGACCACAATCCACTGAAGAATTCATGGAGAAAGAATTTCTTGCATTGGTTTCACTTTGATTGTTCATATTTATAATCCTCTCCTCTGCTCCTAAGCTTGATTGGTCCAATGCTTCGTGCACCTCATCACAGTGGATATCTCTTGATACTGTTGTCCTTGACTCCGGTCCATCACGCTGAGCCAATACATTGGCATAATGAATGACATCCGATTGTCTTGATGTAGCCTGGGCAATTTCTTTAATGCAATGTTCTGCTCCATCAACTTGGTACATGATCTCTTCAAATCGGCCATGGCCAGGAGCACATCCATGTACAGAGCAATGAAGAACCTGAAGGTTCTTGGCTCCAGCACTCTCAGATGAAACATAATCTGGTAAGCAACCATCTGTACAATTGTGACCGACGCTTGTGCGATGTGGACCTTCATCTATGCCTAGTCCCCTCTCCCACTCAGGTACCAAGGTAGCAATTTCATCATCAATCATCTCTGCTATTTTTATTACATCTTGGTCAGATATATCAAGCTCAGATACCATTTCAGCGGCAACACTCAACGCTGTGTCAGTCACAATGTCAAATGGAAAGTAGATGTTCCTAATGCGGCCTGAAAAAAGGAATGCAGAACCGAAATTGGTTTGCAAGCTCTTTTGATCAGGGAAAGCACACAAAATGGGATATAAAAGTAATAGAAGAAGACAGACTGGAACTCTCACCTTCTTTATCTGCAATTCTAATCCTGAGAAAGATACCATCATCTTCTCTTCTCTTACCTTTGATTGAAATGTCAAAATCTGTCAAATGCTCATCCTCTTGACAAGTAAAGAGATCAATTTTGCTTGTTTGAAACTCAGGTGGGTGGTAATCTAAACCTTCCTCAAGATCATAACCATTGTAATTCCTGTAACCATAATTGCAAGAGCCATTGCTGGGGTAAATTCCGTATAAAGGTTCTCTCGGGAGAGGGCCTATCTCATCATAGTCACTTTGGTACCGTATTGATCTCAAGTCAGAGTCATAATCATCAATTTGGAGAAAAGGGTCCATCAAAAGCTCCCTAGCAGGAAGTCTAAAAGACACAGTTGCTAAGCATTTTTCGATGAATTGCCGCACATCAGGATCCTTTACTCTGTATAAAGCTTCTGGCTTTTTACCCTATAGAAAAATTGGTATGTAAAGGGACTGTTCAAGACAGATATCAGAAATTAAAACGTAAAATTGAGTAGTTGTAGCTCATACAGAGATAACTTTCTTGTAGATTTGAGCAGGATGGGTGCATTCACTGTATGGATATTCAAAGGTTACCATCTCCAATATGCACATTCCAAATGAGTATATGTCAACTAACTCATTGTATTTCTCTTCATACACTTCAGGGGCCATAAACTCTGGTGTTCCTGTAAAGAAGAAAGACCCCCGCAAAAAAACAGGAAGAAGCTTAATCTAAGACCGAAATCCTAAATCAATTCTGACTTTTAGACATGGTAATAATTGATAAGATTGGAGGAAATCAGGAAGAACAGCAACTTACCAACACAACGAGCAGCATGAGATTTACGGTAGATTGCAGCAAGACCAAGATCACCAATCTTGACTTCACCTTGATTTCCATTAACAAAAATGTTGTCACATTTGAGATCTCTGTGAATTACGGGCGGATCATGGCTGTGGAGATAAAGAAGCCCGGACAAAATTTGTCTACACCAATGCTTCACAGCTCTAATATTTACTCTCCTATGTTTCAGCCTATACCTACGCAGAAACAAACCCCTTTGTTTTCGAAGAATGCTCGGAGTAACAAACAAAGAGGAATTATAACAACAGAAGATAAGATTTTACTGGATTTTTAATAATGCTTACTGTCTGAGAGTACCAGAGGTGAACATTTCAGTGACAAAGTTAATATTTCTGTTGCCAGTATCGACCCAGGAACTGCAGAATTTCATGATGTTTTTGTGCTTCAAAGTCTTCAGTAGGTGAATCTCGCGGTAAAGCCTCTCAAGTTCTTCGGGACTCTGCAAGAAATCATAAAGCTTCACTTGATTCCATGCTACCTCAATTCCATCATACTCGTCGAAGGCTTTATAACTGCGACAAACAATACATAGCACAACAATCAAGAAAAATATACACAACTAAATTGAAAATTTAAGCCATACCCACAAACAAAACAGTCAAAATATTCCAAAAAAATCATGTCTTGCAGCACATTCAATAGGGAAGAAAGTCCATACACTGTCTTTGAAGCTCCTTTGCCGAGAATTTCATTGTACTGACAAACACAGCAGACTTGGTCAGAATACAACTCAAATTGATAGAATATGAAGCACAAAAATGAAAGAACCAAACATAAAAAGGCAAGAAAATTTGAGGAAATTAAGGTATCTACTCGTCCATATCTTCCAGTAGGATCAACTTCAACAAACTCAGAGCAATCCGATTCCGGGCTAATAACACCATTCATTCCTAGTTCTTTCTGTTGAAAGAGTAGAGAGAGAAGGAAAAATGATCAGAGAAATGACAGAATATAAAGATGATAAAGTAATCAAAATTTTGTGTGACGGAGAGAAGAAGCCAAGAGAGAGAAGATGGAAAATTAAAAAAAAAGAGAGTCAAGCCTAGGCAAGGTGGTTAATTACCCAACCACTCAGGTACAACGAGGAAGAGACTTCAAGAACTTGTCCACGCGGAGACAAAACCTGACAGAACACCCTCTCCCTGTCTCAACTCTCCTCCCTTTCATGTTCCTTTTCTATCTCATCACGAGCCGTGGAAACCAAACCAAGCAAAACGTTTCATTACAACTTCATACAATTACAAACACACATACACAATCCCTCTCTTTGGTCGGCCTGCAACAGCTTGCAAGACGTGGACCAGCCAAGTTTCTTATTATATTTTCCTGTAATTTTGCAGCATAAAAGCCACAAGTGGGAATATCGGAAAAGAATCAAAGACCATATTCGTGTCCCAGAAATCTCTCGCAAAATTTTTTTTTAAAAAAAAATTAATCCCAAAAATTACAAAAGAAACTTATCCTATCCGGAATTATTCGGAGCAACGTACTCTAAAATAATTTAAATTAACACGTGTCACCCAACCATACTAATTACAGTAACAATTCCAAGCAAAACTTTAGAAACGTTGAATAGTACTCGCCGTACGTGTAAGAATTGACATTAATTTACAAGATTGATTGAACGATTGAGGCAAACAACCTTTGCATACGCAGTGGTTCCAATGTTAGGGTTCAACGACGACGTACGGTACCTTTTTGGGTTGAAATAGAAACGATGCCTTCACTTCCTTTTCGTTTTGGGGTTCAGACACGAGCTCCTCCATGTGCAAAATCTCCAACTGTGTGGTCTCGGCTGGCTCCTTGGATTGACTGTCTTGTTGCATTTGTACTGTTGCGACAAGTATGGGCATATAATTCTGTGGTCTATGTCGCTTTTTACAGGATAAGACTGCAACCGCAAGCAAATGGGGAACGTACCGCCGACTGAGAAGAATTTAAATTTATTAAATAATAAAAATTAGCAGAATAATAATTATTTAAATTTATATATATAATTTTTTATTAAAATAATATTAAATTTACGTTTTATAAAAATAAAAATAAAAAAATTAAATACAAATATTTTATAAAAATATTGGCAGCACGTGACATGGACGATGGATCCAACCCACTCCAGCACTGTTCTAAAAGTCGTTGGAAACACGCAAACCAAAGCAAACTTCGACGGTGCAACAAGATAACACGTCAACTGTAGCAGTTCCGTACTGTTCACCAAAAGCAAAGCCTTTGTTTGGCATCTGGAATTATCCTGTCCTGTCTGTTAGTGGTTCACTTCCATGCCAATTCGAGGAGTTAGTACGAAACAATTTACTTTACCTGTTTAAAAATATTTAAAATTATAATATTTAATATTATCATTAAGTGGGCTGGACAACGTGGACAAAACTATCGAAATCAACGTGTATTATGATGTGTACACCGCACCTTTGTTCTAACTGCACCCCTGTTACCTTAAAGGATTAGGAACTCGGGCGTACTTGGAGGTGAAAGCCCATTGTCACGGCAAAAGAAAATGGATTAATTTTAAATTTGTAAAAATAAATAAATAATATTATTTAATAAATTAATTTTTTAAATCGAGTTTTTTTAATAAAGAAAATAAAAAATAATTTAAAAATAATCCGATTTTGCTTGGGGTTGGTGACCTTTTTTTTATTTATTTTGGTTTTGTTTGGTTAGTCTGTAGATGGTATAGTTTCTCGCCGGCTACTGGGAACTGTCTACGTCGGTGGCCGGCGGAATGGAAGGTTTTGGCATAGCTATTGTGAACTCGGAATAGAAACCAATAATCTTTATCACCAACGACGACGTAATCGATGCGCCCGGACTGCGAGCTCTTGTCCGTGTCCTCATCTCCACCAATCGCTACGCTGTCCGAGTCCGCGCTCCCGATTCGTATGTTTTTCGAACTTCGATTGCTTGTTCGGTTTTAGTTGGAACTTTTTTTTTAAAGATTATGTACTTTGATTCATTGAATTTTGACTCAAGTTGGATTATCAGCATGTGTTCTAGCTGGAAATTGCTCTTCTTCTAGTGAAGAGCGACTTTTCCTGTTAATGAGTGTCAATTTAGGCATTGTTTGGTTCGTTTTCACGTAAAAATGTGGTTTAAAAACGTTGTGTGGGGCCATTTCTTATAGATTTTTTATGGTGCAATTTTCAGGGAACAATCGGCTGTTAGTCGTAGTATAACTTGGTGTCATCCTATTTCAGCTAGATGAGCAGATTTTGATGGGGCAACAGCCTATGCAATTGCTGGTTCGTTTTAAACCTCTGTAGATATTTTGGTTCACAGCCTTCTGTATTGTTGTGTTTTAGCTACTGTTGTTACCAAGCGTTATGCTAGTTAAGAGCTCTATCATCACAGGCATTCAATCATTCTTGATACAGGGTACGTGATGTGTTGCTGGGCTGTCATTCAAATAGTTCACCTTCTTTTAAATTTCACAGCCTTGTGTGTTGTTGTGTTTTAGCTGCTGTTGTTAATAAGCATTATGCTAGTTAAGATCTCTATTATCACAGGCATTTAAGCATTCTTGATACACTGCAGGTGGTGTCCAGTTTGTGGTGCAGGGCCATCTTTCAAATAGTTTACCATCTTTTAAATTTCTTCCTTCATCGATAATATCTGATTTATGATGTACTGATGCCCAGGATGGCACTCAAGTGATTAACAGTATGCTGACATTCGCTTAGATTTTATTTTTTTACACGTGGGAATGTATTCCATCATGAATTTAGAACTCTCAAGAGTTCTATTAGCAAAATTTTTCTGTATATCATCTCGTGTGGCAAGTAACTCCTTTCTTTAAAATGACATAGATCTTCATGATGTTGAACCAAGTACGTGCTCTTCATGATTCTTCTTCATTTCTATAGGATCTCATCATTACCTGGACATATGTAGCTTCTTGGAAATATTAAATTTTTACCCTTTGGTTTAGAAACTTATCATCTCCTTATATAGCAGATGCAAACAAAATTGAGGAAAATGTGATGAGGACACAAAAGATTGAACAAATGAAGATAATACTATCTTTTAATTTTGGAATTTGCCTAAGTGACCAGATTAAACCTGTGGCATTTGTAATAATAAATAAATATGCTTATTTTTACCTTCATTTCTCAAATATTTGAGACATGGGGCTGGGATTTGACTTAGAGAAGTAAGATGTTTGACTGAGTGGCTCTTTGATTAATTCCAAGTGCCTTGAGAATATTTGGCCTTAGTTTGAATCCCGGCACAACCACTCTATGACAAGTTCTCCTCAACCCCCATGGATTAATCCCAGTATTGCTTGATAATGATGTGGGATAGGGCCTGTATGTCAGGGGGATTAATTTGGTTCTCAAAAGCTCTCAACCTGTTTGCTGAAAATAAAATATGCACATGCTTGCATGCATGTTTGAACTGTGGGGCATTTTCCACTCCTTAATGGTGAACACCGTTATTTGTCAAATTCAATTTCAACTGCCAATATATCATATATATTTTAGTAATTACTTGAAGATTTTATTTCTTGCATATATATATTGCAGGAACTCCAGCAGATTGTGCATCATTGGGTGTTTCACAAGCACTTTTTCCTTCAGTTTCTGATCTGGTGGCTCTGGCTATTATGTTTAATTAGGAAAATATTAACTGACAACATTTTAGAGAGAACTCACTCACAAGCTCAGGCCAATTTCATCTGTTATCCTTCTGTTCCACCATGTGTATTTTCCTACATAGAGGGCCTGCATAATATGACTGCTGTTTATATTTTAACCTGCTAAATGCGTTAACAAGGCCATCTTAGGATGCTTAATTTGTAATCACAAGTGAATTGAAATATTTCTATTATTCTTATCAAGGTAACCGTGTTGAAAAACCCTTAGTTGGACAAAACAGCACATACTTGTTACACAATTTATGGCCTTCTTGTCTAGAAGTTGTGGTGCATGAAGTTATTTCATTTTGCTTGTGCATAATATGTGTACTGTTTTTGCATATAGGTAATCAGCGGCATAAACATGGGTAGCAACCGTGGTTATCACACGTAAGTAATAGTTCATCTTCTTTGCCTGTTTATTATTTATCTTGCAATTGCCAAGAAAATTTTCCCCACTCTTTTCAGAATTGGAGATTTTGTGAAGGTACAGGGGAAGAGGGGAGAGGCAAGAAGCTAAAAAATGTTATCATCCAGTGCAAATATGATATTTTCTTTACTGTCTTCCTGTTGGTTAAACTAGATTAATGATCTTCTTTCTTCTTTGTTTTCACTCCTCTAAATAACTGTAATTGGGGATGAATATATCATTTGAGCTCTATCAGAATTATCACTTGGTAATTATGAATTTTTGTTTATTAGATTCATATAGTTTGGTTTCTTTCTAAGAGATCATTTATATGGTTTGAAAACATTTTGGAAGTCCATATATCTTTCTGCCTCTTTATCACATTTCTTTGGTCACCTAAGTTAATCTTCATCTAGGTTCAGTACCCTGCAAAACAAAATAAGGATTTTAAATCCAAGTGATTTGTTTCCTAGAGTAAGAAGGCATGGTGATATCACTCTATTATTTTGGGTGACTGCACTTCCTCTTGAATTCTTTAACTCTGCTGACAACTTTCAAGTTGATTTCCATGATGGCCCCATATGAATATAATACCAATGTTTGGTCAATGCCGATTTGTATTTTCCTTTAAAATTAATGATATACTCATGGAGGAATAGTATGTTTGTACAGATTTGTATGAAGAGTACAGGTAGTGACTCACTTCAAAATATTGAAATGACCTGGGAAGTATGGAGACTTGCTGTGTGAGTTAATATGTTAACAAAGATTAAATTGAAGTGTGAATACTATGAATGCTGTAAACATACAAGGAAGAGCAAGGCCTTGGGGTAGACCTTCCTTGCCTCAGCCTTGTAAATTTAGCCCTTCAGGTGATTCACAGTCTCTAATGTTTTAAGAAAAAAGAAAAAAATACTGGCAGCAAATTACCCTCAGATGCTTCCTTGCATTCTTGTAATTGGAAAATTCTTCTCAAAGAAGTGAAAAAGAATGTGTTAGTTTTTATGGCTCAGCAAGAGGCCTGACATCATCTGTTGAAGACGAGTTTCATACCTCCGATAATGTACTGTGGGGTTTTGTCAAACAACAAGTATCTGGCTCTAGTAGTTGATTGAATGCTATTCAGTGTTTTTCCCATCCGTTCTTGAGAAACAAGTGGGATATTTCTATGCTTAATTTTGTATGGTGTCCTTAAATGTGTCAAAGTGCTCAAAATGAAAACAAATGGTCAGTGTTTGTGAAGTTATTGGCTCTTAATTGAATCTTTTTTTTAAGTGGTATCAATCACGGATATGAAGCTGAAAGAGAATTAATCCTTAAAATGGATAAATTGAAAAGTTGTTGTACTCTTTACCAAGTCATTGGTTAGACAGACTTCAAATAATTTGAATTGTTCTTCAATTTACTTGAATTCTGAATGGCCGACTATTCTTGTCAACTTTATAGTTAAGGGGAGCCCACATTGCTGATCCTGATATCGACTTGCATTTTCTTCGAGAAGAATTTGTGAGTATCTCCGCTTTGATTGAACTTTTGAATTGAGCAGCTCATGATTAGCAAGCTACTTATGATGTTTATTTCAGATCACTGTAACTCCTCTTGGAACCCTCTCTATGCAGAGACGGATTGCCAAGTCTACTTCAGAGGTTGGCTGCCAAATGTTGTTCAACACGTCTTTATCAGCCTTGTAATGCTATAACATCCCTCTGGTGAGTAAAACACACAGAGCTTGCTGTAGTCAAGCAAGTGTCTTTGCATAAAGCATACATGGTTTCTCAATTTCTACGAGAAATAATGAAAATTATCTTGGCAGCTGAACTAAGTATATATGGATCTTGTTCTACATCATGTAGAACTGCATTTTTTGTCAACCATGTCTTAATTTAGACCAGGGTTTGCACTCTCTGTTATAAATTAAATTCAAAATAGCCAATGATATATAAACACCAGAAGAGTTGCATGCCATGCAGCAACTGTCTAATATATCTTTTCTGTTTCCTTGTAGCTAGCTAAATATGATGCGTACACAACCATTGCTTTAGGCTGATTGCAAAATGCCTTCAAACTGAACTATTGCTACAGAATTCTTTGTTTCTTTGATTACAGGAAGGCTGATCATTCTCCTGCCTTCGGATTGTCAGGTTTCTCATTCAACTCTCATTTGCCTACTACATATTACTTGATAAACGCAACAGTAAAACTAAAAAAAAATCAAAATTACTATGTAAATGCGAGCTTGACTTGGTTTAAAAATTTTAAGCAGAGAAAAGAGATACATAGCACCCTTCCTTAAGAAATTGGAAAGCTTGAATCATTAATGAGAATTGAAAATTGGAAGTCCATTTAAGATTACTCTTAATCAAACAGAATATTAATAAACATCACTTCCCTTTCGTTTAAGGTTTCTCTTCTGTTTGTTTGTAACAATCTACTGAGAAGTCAAATTTTTAATAGTGAAATACTTATTTAGGGAAACCCACCTTTGCCACAGGATAACAACAGGATTCATAATTTAATCAGCTTACTTCAGAGCTTAAGTCCAATTCTTAAATCTGGGTAGGACTCACTGAAGATAGATATATTGTACCTTATGAATGGTAGCTTGTCAATTTGAATTCCCTACTTAATTGCTTCAACCAAATACTATAATAAGAACCTGGCAACAGCACTATTGAGGTAGCTTAAGCTGACGATTAATGTTACAGGACAACAAATTGAAGACATGTAAATCATGGAGGTTGCCCCATCCAATCTATAGCTTTCAACAGTCAACTCTAGAAGGATATTAGAAGAAGACATTAACTTCCAACCCCAACTGCTGAAAACTGACAATGCAACTGTAACTAGTCAAATTTTTCGAGAAATATATGGATACCCTTCAACAAAATGCTTTATAATATGCATGTTGAGGGTAAATTTGTTCTACTTCTTACACTATTACTCTCTTTTCAATTCTGGTTGGAGCAAGATTTAAACGCAGCGTCCTCGTGTGTTTTGTTGCTCTGAAAGGTAATAGTGATTGATTGAATTAACACTTTGAAAAATGGGAAGAGTAGCGATAAGAAGCCGAAGTTGGGGAGAACTAACCTTGGGCAATGGTGATCATGAAGTTTTTATTTAACCTTCCAAGAAAAATGAAAAATTGAGTGAAATTAACCATTGTTCTATTGTGTAACTCAGATCACATGAACTCCAAGAGAGAACAAAAACCCTTCAAAAGGAGTATAAAAACGTCATAAATATTATATTTACATGATCGGAAAACTCTCATTTCTTAACTTATGTATTGATTCCCATAAGCCCAAGCACAAGCACAGGGCATTCATTGTTTTGGTGGAAAGGAGGAAGGTGTTGTCGTATGTGATTCTACTAGTATTGACCATAAAACATGAACATCTTCACATGGGCAAGACTTGACATCGTCGTATAGAATGTATATCCCTCTCCCTGAGAAAAGAAAATCGAATTTCAATCTTGAGTACTGTTGTGGAAACGAAAAGACGGGTATATGTACAAAGAAATGTTGTTGGAATACTGTAAAAACAATGGTGATTTGCTCCGTATTTCCAAGCACTTACAACGATGATATTCTGAATGCAGAATGCCCATGCAAAAAAACAAAGAAAGGGGAAGAGGAGAAAGAATATCAAGTATACATGGAAACGAAAACCCTTAAAATGCATGGAGTTATTCAGTACATACTGTTTTTTGGAGCCGAGTGTAGACGAAACCACAGCTTCTTCAATGGAGAGAAGAGGGATTGCAGCCACCCCATTTGGAGAAGTGGGTGTAGCTCATGAAAGAACGAGAACTTAAAACAAACAAATAAATAAGGCAATCGAGACAGGAAAAGTCTCCAGGTTTTGCTTACAAAAGAATTATGAAGTTAACTGTCACTGTTTGCATTCCCTTGCAGACCAATCATGCAAATCACAGTTGCCACATTTGGTCTCGGTGCAAGGTCGTTTTCAACAAAAAGAACCCCCCTTCCCTTGTATCAGAAGAAGCCACCCAACCAATCAGAAGTGCTTCTCACCCGCTTTTCTATCCAGAACTATTTTCCATTTCAACTTCCCTTATGCCTCAAGCCACCATTCTTTCCCCTACACTATCCTATTTGTGACTTCTCTACTCAGTTTGAGGATAGACACCAGTTTGTTTTCCATATTTGGGCCACCATTTTTGAGTATTAAGGAAAAACTTGCAATGAGTAAAGAGTCTTTTACAAGGGTTCTCCTCCCGTATGCCATCTGTCGTGCTAGGTTGTCTTAAAGGTACGTTAGGGCGTAGCTTGCTGACTTGGTAAATGGCCTCACCATCATTGAAAAGACTGCTATCAGTTGACTAAACTGCACATCAATGAGTAATACGGTGTAGCTTTTGGAGACCTTAAGCAAGTATTTAGTTATAGATTAGGGATTTGTGATACATATGATCATGGTTGATAATAATTATATTCCCTCAAAAAGCATTATTTAACTATATTTAGCCACCATAATTTTATCATAATTAAATAATTAATTTATTCTTAATTTTAGTATCTCGATTAATGTTAAAATCAGACAAATTTTGAAAGAATATATAGAATTATTTTTTATTTTTATTAATTATATAATAATTGAGAAGTTTATATAATTAAAATCCCAAATTCTATTTTCAGAGGCCGGCCAATAGGCAGAAGGTCCAAAGCCCTGACCCGTTAACAAAATACCCGACCCGCATGAAGAATTTTCCCCACCTTTTGAACTCATATTTCAATTCCACCTCCTCCGTACACGTGTCTGAATCTTACCGAGTAGTGGGAAATTGAATGAATGCATTGAAATGACTAGAACCACATGCACAACAAGTGGTGCCAAAGAGAACAAAGTGGTGGTGGACTTGGACTGTGGCCCCCCATTAGTGTACTGATTCCACAAGTGGGCCAGCCTCCTCTTAACTGTAAATCTGATCAAGTTAGCTGTAGCCGTCTGATCCCATCTGCAGAGCCAGAGAGAATACATTATTGCATACACGGGTTCGAATACCAGCAGGCCAACAATCGGGCAAGTCCAGAACTCAGTTAGATAGATACTCCCTGCTCCCAAAGTTGATTGTCTTCCGAATCTTTTCTCAGGAAGATGCTAACGTTAGCGAGATTATTTATTTCTAAATTTAAAATAATAATAATAATTTTAAAAATAAATTATTATTTTAAATAAATTTAAAAAATATTTTATTTTTAATTTAATATAATATATATATTTTTATTATATACAAATAATAATAATTATTATTATGCAATATAAAAACGTATAATTTATTATTATTTATAATTGACCTAAATTAAGATTAATTTTTTTTAATCTTAATTTAGGTCAATTATACCTTATAAGTATTTTAATTTTTTTTAAGTACGAGAAAATCTTTTAGGTACCATGAATAAAATTATAAGAGGTTAAGATCAAGTTTCTTGTTTTACTCTTGGGTGTTTAAGCAAATAATATTATATTAATTTGACTAGATTATCACATATGAATAGATCATTAACAATTCTATTTTCAATTTTATTCAATTTTTTCTCTTACTAAAAATTTGGTATTTTGAATTGAAATTTTAAAGCCAACAATCTTAATGTTCTCCCCACCACCTTTGGGTTCTTTATTTGCTTTTTGTGTTGTTGGGTGGTTCAAATTTGCAAGGGAAAAAGGCTAATCAATTACAAGCATATGGTCTAAGCACACAATCAATGACCACTGCACTGTGGCAATACACATGATTAAAGCTAGTGAATTGAAAGGAGGAAGTCTATGATAAGGAATGAGAACGGACTACTTCTGCCTTTTACTTGAATTGTTGTCTCGTTCGATTGTTACAAAGTTTTAGGTGCTCTTCCTCCTTACCAGTCTTTGCCCCAATCATTAATTTAGATTCAGTAAATGTCTGCGTTTTTGTTTTTTTTTAAAAAAAACCATTAGCTGTTGGCATGGATGGAATTAGCAGAGCTTTTGGCAATGGCAAGGCCGGGAATGGACCAGCAACGCACAAAGAGAAGGGTCCCGTGAGTGGAAGAGAACCCATGTGAGAATAATGAGGTGTGTCTGTGTGGGGTGATGTGATCAACATATGAACCTGCAAATGGGATCATCATGTTATCAGAAAGCCGCTGCTTTCAAATGCAATTCGTTTCAGTCTTTTATTATGATCACAACGGTTCCTAAAAGGGAAAAGTTAGCCACCCACAAACAAAGATTCTCGATTGTGTTCATAAAGTCTGATATCAAATCATGTTTCTTTCCACTGCCCGCAGCTTCACACACCTCAGCTGCATGCTTTACCTTTTACAACGTTAACACCATCATCTGATCACTTTTTCTTTGATTTTCTAATGTTAATTCATTAAAACTGGAAAAATTTTCTATTTCCAATCTAAATGGTCGTAGAGTAAAATTATTCGAGAATATTGAAATTATAGATTCTAAAATAAGATTATTTCCAACATCTTGATTACTTCATTGAAGCAAGATGCATGCATGCGATGAAAAGACATCAACAAAGAGCAATTTGTGCACTAAACGTCAGATCTTGAGCAATAATCTGCCTACTTTTGCTGCCTTTTATCGTTGTTATTGCATCACGAGAAAGTTACAACGAAGATTACTATTACTAACATAAATGCTGTAGTTTTCCCCCCTTCAAATGAATATATTGGCCTAGCTTCATCCACACAAGATCACCTTATTACATTTGTTTTGTTAGAAGTTAATATTACTGTTTGTTTGGACTCTTGCCTAAAAACTTAAAACTTCTTAAGTTATGTAATAACTTGACATAATATCAGAGCTCATTAACCAAGTTAACCAAGTAGTTTTGTGTTTGAATTTCTTCAAACACGACTAAAATCTTGTTTAAAAATAAAAAAAAATCTGTGAGAAGTAAACAGTCAAAAAGAGACTGTACCCACAAAACAAAATACCATCTCCCTTTTCACGTTCAGTCTTTAGGTTTTTTTATCACGAGAGAGTAAGTGCTAGAGATTAGTACAAAGAGAGGGAAAGAGAAAGCAACATAACAAAAACCCAACACACAGTATGAAATGAAAGCATTGGCTTTTTGAAATTCAGAAAGGGTAATCATAAACTGTTTTACATATGTCTGTATACAATAATAGTCAAGGGCTGGCGGTGTGTGGGGTGTGGCAGCCAGCCAGCCAGCCAACTAGCCATGCTCAATTGCCCACGCATAGCATAACATTGGCATTGCAATGCACACTCAGACACACATCGAACTCAACAAGGGAGGGAGAGGTTTAGCCATTCAAATTTTGAAATCGAATTCCATATTCTAGTACACTTAGGGCACGTGGGTGGGATGAGATACCAGGCAGCAGCAGCAATAACATCAGTTCTAGCTAGGCAAAGTCAATGGAATCTGTGTTTACTTAGGTAAAGGGAAAGAGGAGAATATATCACACATTTGAATGAAGACAAAAGGAAGAAATCTTTCACTAGATACCATCTTTTTATTATTGTTTATTAATTAAATTAATACCACGATAAAGCTTACACCTTTGCCTTCGGAAACACCAACTTCTCAGCCTAAACTACGCTAATTTGGCTTCGTCAAACTATTAATTAAATGTAATTAGGACGACTAATTTCAGGCACTGTTGAGCGTGTGAGCTGCGAAATCGTATCACTACCAGGAGCCATTGGAAGACATGAAAAAACCTGAAGCTTGTCAGGTATATTCATTTTGCCGCAGATGTGGTTTCAGTACTGAAAACCAATTTTGTCCTTGAAAATAAAAACAACAATTTCCCATTAATGCCACCCTTTTATTATTATTATTATTATTATTATTTAATTCAATTAATGATAAATCAAGTTAAATATACACGTGGAGAATGTATGTAAAAAGGTCTCCGCCGTAACGACAACGGAGTTAGACCTTCAACATTTGATATTGCAAGACAACTACCAAGGCTTTGACTTTTTGGAACTATGTGTTCGTCTTAAACACACACACATATTTTTCAATGTCCCATAGTTTAGTTAATTAAATCTCTTATCATTGCTCCACCGGTTTAGCGTTTCAGGTCCATCCTTAACGGTCATTGTCTTCAAGAATGCCTGGATTTTAAAGAATTTTAAACGAGTTTAATATTTTAAATTAAAAATTAAACAGAATGATTTACCAAAATGATGTGTGTAGTTTCCGTTCATTTCATGGCAGAGCCAAAACAAATTGTACCTTCTTCCTTCCATTGATTCGTACGCATGCCTCTCTCCAGCATTTTTGCTTTTAACCTTGCAGGTCCATTTCCCATAATTGATTGTGTACAGCTTCCAATTTTTTGCAACCCCAACTGGGAGATTTCTATAATTTAAGAAGAAATGGGGTAAAAACGGCAAGTAATTATGACTGTGTAACGGGTGGTGGGTGTTGGGGTTAAATCAGCCGACGTTTTCCATTAAGGATCGCGATTAAGGTATCCTGAATTCATGATGCGTGTTCTAATATACATAAACATAATGTCTCGTGTGTTAGGCATTGACCGAAACACACCGTAGGCGTTGAACTTGGAAACTCTTTAAATGTATTTGTCTGCTACATAACGGCGTTATCGCCGTCAGTTTGCTATAAATAGGTACCCTAGTTTAGCTTTATGCCCTCACTCTCTTTATTCGAAAACGTTTCCCAGTTTCAATATAAACTCCCTTTCCTCTTTCTCTTTCTACATCTCAGTTTCTATTTCTATTATATATCTCTGCGTGCAAATTGCAAGTGCAAGCTTTTAATGGTTGAGTGAAGAAGAAGTTTGGTATATTGGTTGTTCTGTTGAGATCATCACTTGGTATTTTTCTCGAAATGGGGAAGAAAGGAGTGCAAGATCAAAAAGGCAATGAAAGAGTTGAAGCTGTTGTCCAGCTTCTCAGAAAACAAGCTCCACTTACAGTAAAACAGGTGGGATTTTCGTTTTTGGGTTCTTCTTTTTTGTTCTTATACTGTACCTCCCAATCATTTCTTATTTTCGCTTCCTTATGTTTCACAACAGATCATAAGTAAGTTACCTGGTATTATGGTTACAGTGCTTAAACTGTAGTGGGTAGGTGAATTTTCAGGTTAAAAGTCTGTTCTTGAGATGCTTTAGACTCATAATTTCTTCTTACTACCGTTCATGATTTCTTTGTATAGGCTTTACAATGGTGTTTGTTACTTACTACTGTTACAGGAGAAGTTCTGCAACACTGCTTGCGTAGATCGGTTTCTGAGAGCAAAAGGTGATAGTGTGAAGAAGGCTGCTAAGCAGTTAAGGGCTTGCCTTTCTTGGAGAGAGAGTATCGGCATTGGTACCATTTCATTTCATTGTTCTTTCCATTTTCTTCCCCGCCATCTGTCTGCTACTAGCTTCTGTTTTTATAAGCATCCATCTTTTCTTTTTGTTTCGTTGTATATACACTGGAATCTCTTGCTTTTTTGGTCTTTTAATTAAGCCTTAAAGTAAACACCCCACTATCATTAAAGCCACGCAGCATTCAAAATAAAGAACGAAACACCTTCACTTCCTTTTACTGTCCCAATTTAAATCATTTTCATTTGTTTGCATGCAGGAAATTTCACAGCAGATGAGTTCTCAACTGAGCTTGCGGAAGGTGTTGCTTACGTGGCTGGTCATGATGAAGAATCCAGACCTGTTACTGTAATTTTCGCTCTCTCTCTCTCTCTCTCACTCACTCACTCAAGTTTCTTCTTAGGAGTTGATGAACAAAACTGTTTTCTGCTTTTCCACAGGTTTTCAGGATTCAGCAAGATTACCAGAAGTTCCATTCTCAAAAACTGTGAGTGTTCGAAGAGAAAAACAATAAACTTCTGTAAATTTCCCCCCTGATTTCAACAAGAAAGAATCTCACACCAGTATCACTTTTTGTTGGTTTCTGTATGTAAATTGTAGGTTCACTCGTCTGCTTGTTTTCACCCTAGAGGTGGCCATTGCAACAATGTCAAAAAACGTACAACGGTTTGTTCTTCTCTTCGATGCAAGTAAGTCCTTTCCTACAAAACATCCCACACCCCGCAAAAACAAACACAAAACGCCTTTTGCCAATTCGGAGTTCAATTTTTGCACGCTCGTAAAGTAGCATAGATTCTGAGAGACAAAGCTTACCAACTGTGTCAGACCATCTGCAGGTTCTGAGTGCGCTCAGACAATGTCCGGAGTGCCCCTTAGGTGTCATAGTCATTGCTTAATATTGGTCGGGTTCTGCAAAGGAGCAGGGGTATTATCGGGAATCGGAGTTCATCTATTACACTGTCCTAGAATTGGTCAATATCAATGGCCCGTGTTGCTCACCCTCCGACTTCCTTAAATTTTTTCGTTCTCACCCACTACAAACCCTCAGGATTTCCCCTTTTTGGCTTTTCCAGAACTAATTATAATAAATAAACAACGGATAAACTCCGAACCAGTCAGGCTTTAACTTACTTTAACCATAATTAACAAGACACAGTTTGAATTAATTCTGATTAATTGATTTGATTATCTTAAACACAGGCCTTTTCAGATCGGCCTCAAGTTTCATGAATCTATTGCTGACAGCACTGAAAATTGTGGCCGAATACTACCCTGGAATGCTATATAAAGCTTTTGTCATCGACCCACCTTCGCTTTTCTCATATCTATGGAAGGTAAATTTCAAATTCTACTTTCCAAGCAAATTTTGTACTTACTTTTCCTGTTCCTGGGTTAAGACATACTGTGCAAGAGTCTTAGTACTGTTGAACCTGCTAAATCTTGGGGGTCTGTTTGTCACCTAGGGCTAGCGCAGCTTGCATGGGTCAAATCATGTTAACAGTAGTTTTCTTTTTGTGTCCTGGTTGTAAACAATTCACTTTAAATGTTTTTGGTTGCAGGGTGTCCGTCCATTTGTTGAGCTTTCGACGGTCACGATGGTGGTGTCGTCACTTGACTTTGAAGAGTCACTGGAGTTCGATGACTTCGCAGCCTACCCGCGAGCGTCGTCCCTCAGATTTGACGCGTCGTCAATGCGATCAACGGCCAAGGTGGGCTCTTGCTCTTCCTCCAGATTTTCCTTCACGGTGTCCCACCACTTTGACTCACTCAAACCGTGGTACCTCACTTTAACTGACACGTCGGCAGCAAAAGTCGGCCCCACGAGTCCCTCCCCAGTGGCCATGGGACCTGCTCTCATCTCTCCACTCAACGCCCGGTCCCTCTCGTTTGCATCACCAGCTGCTAGAACGCCACGTGGAAGCATCAACGGTGGCAGTAGCTTTAGGCCCACTAGAAAAAGCCTCTTCCCATCAACACCGTTACCACAGCGAATCACAGACAACGACCCAATCAAAATCACCCATCCTCGGACACCACGCCTCTCATTCCTCCATTCACCGGCCATGTTCTTTCGCAAGGATTGCCACGTCAACATCAAGACCGAAAAGTCTCGAGAGTCGTTCATACCATTTTTAAAATTCTACAGAAGGCCGTACGACGAGATGATTTACAGGTCAAAGATGCGGCCCCCTCTCGGTGGCTTAATCTCCATCGTCTCTCCCCACCAGATGCGCCGCCACGTGTCAGTATCGCAAAGGTTTTAAACCATCAAAACCTTAAAAAAAAACACATCGAGAAACAGTACATAGGGGTCTTCCCCGTTAACAGAGTGTCAATGACACTGATGAATGCTGAAAATAGATTGATTACTTTTCCTGTTTAAAGTTATTATTTAGGTGGTGCATTGGTAATGTTATTCATAGCTAGCTGAGCTGAGCTCGTGCGGGTGATTATATTAATCAGCAAAGCCCAAGGAGAGAAATTTATGAAGGGAAACTACGTGCGAGGTGGGGTGTGAAAGATTGTGCGCCATGTCTAATTTTGAGCTTCGTGGCCGAATGTATGAAGTGTACGTTTCGGGTTTTGCATGGGATGGGAGGAAGACAACGTGGTCGAAACGGCGAACATTGCATTGGGAAATCATATTACTGTACTGTACCAGGAAAACCAAAGCGTTGAAAAAAAATTTATGCATTTGCTTCAATTCAAAGTTCATATATATATATATATATTAATATATTTTTGTCAGAGAATCCAGGAGTTGGTAAGTACTTATTGTTGTTGAACTTTTGTTTAAAATAAAGTAAGACTTAAGTTTGAAAACTTCCATTATTGTATTCATTCTTCTGTATGCATGTAGTGTTTGTTGGGTTTAGTTTTTTATCTCATCTTTTATGCTTTGGTTTCAACGATGGCAGCTGGGTTTGGTAGGAATATGTGTCGTGCTTTGTTATTTGAGAAGTCAAAAAGCAACTTCGATCTGATTCCAGTTGCGGTTTGAAGAGAGAGAGAGAGAGAGAGAGAGAAGTGAGGATTTTGTTAATATTGGGAACTGAAACTCTGGATTAATAAAAAATCTGTGCAAATACACACACGCTCAAATATCTATACGGGCTTTGTCATGTATCAGGTGTCGTTTAAGGCATCAAGGATCTGTTCATGAGAAGTGATGTTTGGAACTACTTGTGGGGAGTGGTTTCTTCTGCTTGGAATCTACTGCTTCTTCAGTAATTTAGGGCTCTGCTGTTGTCTAGCCTCCCCTCAGGCTGGTTAGGAAGTCTACAAAGTGTGTGGTGCGTACTAGCAGTTTCACCATTTGGAGTTTATTCATTGTTGTTTCTAGGGCTCTTCGGAGGAAGTAAAAGCCAGCTACAGTGCCAGGAGGAGTTGTCCTACTTAACAGTATTCAACTTGCAGCTGTTACTGATGTCGGCAGTCCTGAAAGAATTGAGCTAAGATGCTCCCTTTTCGTCCAATAGAATTCAGTATGGATGATCACTGCCTTCATGTTACAGTCACAGGTCACATAGGGCTATTCTGGCAATACCAAGTATTTTCAGTGCTAATTTATCAAAAATAGTTTGATACTTTAAATTATTAGCTAATTTTAAAAATATAATAATTTAAATTTTTATTAAATACTAATTATTTTTCTTCTTAAAAAATAATTTTTTATATTAAATATCGTGACATTCATCAAATTTTGGATAATAAACGTATTTATAAAATTAAAAATTAAAAAAAAATTCTATTAAAATTTCTAAAATATGAGCTTCTCCTAGTAGAAGTAAAAGAATTTTTTAAATTACGTCGGCTATTCTCCAATTACAATGAACAAAAAGCTTCTTTTTTTATAAAAAAAAATTAGTAAAGAAAAATAGGCAAGTTTGAAACAGTTTCTTAAGTTTGAACTCTAATAGACTGTGTTAAGCCAACCTGACTCCATTGACATTATCTCTAAGGAAATGTATAGCTAATGAAACATATTGAGGCTCCGAGAATAAGGCATAGTAAGAGCAGACAATGGTAAAAAGTGGTGACCCTACACTCTATAGAGAATGTGTGATACTTACTACTCATAATATCAGCACATTAGAAGCAAGGTGGTGACCCGGATCTGGTAGGAAATCGATGACCTGTTTCGGAGGGGAGATTGTCTCCATTCCTGCCGTGGTTGATGCAAACATCACCATTTGTGCTATTAATTGCAAGAAGATGCAACGTTTCTCTTATCATTGACACTTAAAATAATAATATCAGCCATTTCAGTTTTACTCAATTAAAGACTACGGTGGGGTGCAATGCAGCAATTGTTGACAGCACAGCCCACATAGTCGATGCAGGAGCCATCTTTATGTGTAGATTGCCTGTTCAACATTCGTTCAGAGTAAAAGCAGTACATATAAAGAAGACAAATTGTGCAAGCCTCGTAGGAAATTGGTAGAGGATAATATCCTGCCAGCATAGCTCATTGAATAACGTCCCACTTTTAGCCTTGTTCCACGAGAAAACCACATGCCATCATGGTTGATTAGGCTGAATGTAGATATGGAGTTGCGTAACGGAACTGAGGATTTCTTTTCAGTATATGCAATGGAACGTTCGGAACTGCAGCACTGAGACAACTTCCACCGTACCAAAGTTCTATCGTCTTCTTTGATGGGTTGTTCTGCAAAAGAGTTATGTTCAGACACTTTATATTTAATAAACGCAATCTATAAAATGATGTTGCTTTGTCATTTGTCATTATATGAATGGACTAACAGATGATGTAACAGTAGCACACTCGTTCCATGTCCGGCTTTCTCCCTTTATGATAAAATATGAGCAATCCTCAAACCTTGTCTTTTGTATCCTCAAAGACCCTCCGAAAACAAGTAATCTTTTCAATAACATCAGACAACCAAAAAACTCGGGGAACAAAAAAAGCAACAAAACAGTCGCTAACATGTGTTATTTCATTATGCAGTTCATTATGCCAGAGTCCACGTATATTTCCAGAGGATACAGTCTGAACGCAAACAACTCCTCTTTTTAACTGTTCAAGTCCACTTGAAAGATTAAAAAGGAGAAAGAGAGAAAAAATAAACCAGTAATCAAAGACTGTACATTACTTGACCTACTTCAAGACGTTGTTATATTTTCTTCTGCACTGTCTCCAGGTCCAGAGCAGACCCATAAGTCCTCTGTAGAGCTTCAGCACACCAGCCGTGTCCATCATCGACTGTTGGCAATCTTACTTCCATAACAGGAATTGCTGGATATTGACTTCCTGGCAGGATGACCCCAACCAAAATCCTCAACACATTTGAGGCATCAATGTCCATGCACACATTTATTTCTGGTACTCCTTTTGGGGCTGGAGGAATTCCTGTGACCTTGAAATAGCCTAGCAGATGATTCTCTTCCACTTTCTGCCCTTCCCCTTCATAGACAACAATCAGTGCCTCAGTTTGGTTGTCACGGCCAGTTGTGAAGACCAGATCTCTCCGTGCTGGCATTGTGGTGTTTCTAGGAATGATGGGTACAAAGTTAATACCATCAGCTCGTATGCCAATACCACGTGGTGTGGCTTGGATGGTTAAAAGGTCCAAGTTCCCAAAGGGATCACTGATGCCTGAAGCCACGGCTCCTTCCAAAGCTGCCCCGCAAACAGCTGCTTCGAAAGGGTTCACACCTTTGTAAAGTTCCTCCTTTTTGCATATACCCTTAACAAGGTTCCTTACTTTTGGAATATATGAGCAGCCACCCACAAGAATTACATCAGTCAGATCCTCTACCTCAACCTTGGCATCATGCAAGCACTGGGTTATGAGGCTCTCACATTTCTCAAATATTTTTTGGTTCACTCCCTCAAACTCCTCCTGAGTTACCATTTTAGATACTTTTGATCCATTTCCCAAGTCAACATTGATTTCAATGCTGGTCTGCGACGAGAGCTTGTGGATTGTGTCCTGTGTAGCAACCCGAAGTAAGGCCATTGGTTTGATCTCATTAATACTATGGCTAGAGAAAAGACTCTCTGAATTCGGCATGAGATAATGCATCATATTCTGTAGCAAGTCTTCTCCTCCAATAGGACTTCCTGCTAAGGCTTTTATCTGTGAAATTCCTCCACCTGTTGCAGTCACGGCTATATCACAGTACCCAGCACCCATATTGAAAATGAGTGCAATTTTTTCATTTCCACAGCTCAAATTCTCATACCCAGTCTGTTGCTGTTGTTGTGCATACAACAATGCTACTGCAGTTGGTTCAGGCATCAGTCTGAGGACATGAAGGCCAGCCATAGCACAAGCCCGTTCAATGCGAGTCAATTGGAACCGATTGAATGAAACTGGAATGGTTAGAACTATGTTTCTTATGGGACATTTCAACTGAGCTTCAGCCATAGCTCTTAATTCCACCAAAAATATTGCAAGAACTTCTTCAGGAGTAGTGAATCTCCAGGCATTGTTCACTAATGCTGCAATAAATGGGCGAACACCAATGTCTAAGGTTTGTACCAAAAAGGGCAGGCTTTTGCTTGTGTGGACCACAGGATCAGTGTCAACTCTGCCAATTAAGCGTTTCATATTGAAAATTGTGGCTCCAGATAACATTTCATGCTCATGAGAGAGTTGATTGCTGACTCCACCTGAAGGAATTTCATCACTGAAGGTGACATATGACTGCATCATCGTCTTGTTCCTTGTGTTCTTAATAAGCTCGACTTGGGAGCCATTCCATAATGCAATACTACATTGTGAAGTACCTATGTCAATTCCAATTGCAATTTCAGGAAAAGCAGGGTGGGGTTTTTCCTCTCCAGTAGTTTCACTATCAGACGCCACAGTGTACGCTGGTTCAGCCATTCCTGCATTTTGACAAATTCACAAGTGTGGAAGAAATTATTCAAGATTTCGTGATCATAAAAAACAGAGCACAACATATACAACTATGAGCATAGCAATTAACAGCGACAAGAAGGTGGGCTTGGGTTTTCCCCGATCTGCATTAATTTATATTGTAAAACGTATCAACAAAAGAAGATTTCAATTCCTTTCTACAATTCTTTGACCACTTCTTTCAAAATGATATACGACCATGCTTTTTAATCATGAGGGGACAAAGTAAACGATCATTCATGCAGGAATTTGGACAAACATCTTCTTTACACTCATACAAACAGATATTTTCAGATTAATAAAACTTCAAAGAAAAGAAAATCCAGCAATCTTCATCATCAGCTGAGTTTAATCAATACTAACCACCAAATTCAACAGTAAAGCGTAACTTAAAGATTAAGTTGTTTGACATTCAAATCTTTTAAAAATTAAGATCGAATGGATCAAGAAGAAAGTAAAAGATACACGATGAAAGAATAATAAAATTATACTCATCATCAAGAAACTCGTATTTAGACAATACCGCAAAAGCAGACCATCCCAGTTCCAAGAATGACAACTTCTTGGTTATTAACTCGAAAACAAGAAGCCAGTCCAAAGATTATAAACTTCATTTATTTTTTTCAAGTAATGGAGAATGTAAAGAGACAAAAAGGAGGCATTCAATTAGCAGGGCACAAAATGGAAGAGCTACATGAACCTGTTTTAGTCAAGCAAATGTGCAGAGAATTAGAGACTTACCGTTGGAGACGCAGGTAAGAGAGAACGAATGAGAGTAGGAGTAACAGAAAAGCGACTGCAGAGTGCTGAACTAGAAACTGCCAGAGCTTTTCGGTTCGAAGAAAAATGAGAGCACCCTTTAACTAATGCTAAAGGCGCTGTTGTTCTAGAGGTTCCTGGAAAGGAAAACGTTCGTTCGGGTAATGCACTTTAAATTGGGCATTAATTGACATAAAATTAAGTTATAGTACAGGAAAGACTTGCGTGGTGAAAGGGTAATGCCCAGAGACCAGAGTGACAATAATTGCTGGGCTGATCCAAGGCCCACTGTTCTCATGAAACCATTGGGCCTTCCGTCGTCTTCTTTCCCCCTTTTCTGCGGCCATGATTCGGCTTGCGGCTTGGAATTTTCTTGACAACTGTAAAATAATTTCTCCTCTGATGTTTTCTCTCTGCTTCTCCTTCATAATTTAGCGATGGATATGGATATGGCTATCCTATGCTCACTGTTGAAGATCAAGCAAATGCGAACAAGTTGGTGTTACCTTACCCACGATTTGTGGCGTCCTTTAGCAAGAGAGAGCTTGGTGTTCTTTCATGTAGGGTTCCATCACATTCATACCAAGAAGATTTCCCGGGATGCCAATGACACCTGTCGGTTTCGAGCTTCGGCCGACCAAAGCAACCCATTGCTAAGGCAGGAGAGTGCTAATACATGATACCGTAGGTAAAGAAGAAGGAATGTGCCATTGCAGGGAAAATTTATCACCACATTGATGCAGGAGATGGTTTCATCATAATTCAAAGAAAGGTGACTCGAAAACCAAACTGATTGGTTACAATACGATGCATGTAGCTTTCAGTAATTTTCTTTAATGGCGAATTCATTTCCATTCGTTTCTCTTCATGGCGGAGAGTAGGATGCTTACGGACTAATTATTCGTACTGGCGGAGGGCAGTGATTCGTACTTGTTGAGATAATTTAAAATAAAAAATATTTTAAATTAATTATTATTATCTAATAATAATAATAACAATATTTGTGATTATTATTATTATTTAATAATAATATTGTTAATAATAATAAAAAAAATGAATAAAAATAATATTAATTATTATATTTTTTTATAATAGTAAAAAATTAATTATATTTTTTAATTAAAATAAAAGACAAAATGACACTTGGGATCTCAATCAAAACCTAATTTCTTGGACGGAACGGAGGCCGGCTGGCCTTTTATTTGGGTAGGCCATACAAGCCCGTCAAGTATGATGTCATTCCGTCGCGTTGAAATTTGGTAACATTTTTGTTTCTATAGCTTGTACAAAAATATACTGAAGAGCTCTTTCACTTCTTTTACTTAATCATCAATTTCTCCTGGTTCCAATGGCTGCAGCAGCAGTGATTCTTATTTGCTCTCTTCTATTCGTTCTCTCGTTATGTTCTGTTGCCCAAATGATCACTAACAAAATCGAGCTGGGCTCTTGCATCGTTGCGGGCACTAATTCTACATGGTTATCACCGTCGGGTGATTTTGCTTTTGGTTTCTACCCTCTTGTTACTGGTCTATTTCTTGTTGGAATTTGGTTTGATAAAATTTCAGAGAGAACACTGGTTTGGTCAGCAAATCGAGATGATCCTGCTCAAGCTGGATCGTTCATCAATCTGACACTCAATGGTCAACTTGCTCTAACACATTCAAATGGGACAGAATTCTTAATCTATGATGGCACGTCCACAAGTTCAGCTTTGATGCAGAACTATGGTAATTTTGTTTTGCTCGATTCTTCCTCCGAAACCATTTGGCAGAGTTTCGGTTTTCCTGCGGACACCAATCTATTAGGCCAGGATCTGGTTACGGGCCAAAAGCTATACTCCAATACCAACGGAACAGTTGAATACTCAACGGGACGGTATATGTTGGAGCTTCAAATGGATGGCAACGTTGTTATATCTGCATTCGGATTTGCTGATCCTGGTTACTGGTACACATCAACCAAAGGGCACCAATACCTGGAGATCATCAATTCTTGAGAGTATTGGGTAGGATTCAATTGTATTACTGTTGGTCGCATTTGCTTCACTTGCATACAAAAAATACGGCAAATCATTTAAAGTTTTGGATGTCGTTTTCCTGCCAATAAAAACAAGACCCCACGTGAACATCTCAGCAAACATGGAGCTCGAAATTCAGTGGGGTTGCAACTGAGAGGACAAGCCGTATGCAACTCGTGCATGCGCAGTTCATATGTACACCACAGTGGCTACTTTGATATGGAATTTGAAAGCTGTAACCTGTAAGGGATCGCTTATTTTGCAGGTGGTGTTGCATATTTGTAAGCACTAAGAAGGCAGGCATAGGGTATTATCATTTAATTGGTATTTTTTGTAAAATAAGAATTAAGGATCGAATTGTCTGAATATACCGCCATGTCGATGGAGCCGATGCGATTGAATTCCCAATCAATTTTACGGTCATAAATAGACGGTTGACCACTGTTGCAAATGCAACCATCCATACTAGCTAGGCTCAGCTGGGCGATCCATCCGGACCATATTCCGAGGCCTCGTATGAAAAAAGTGGCACAGATGCTGGAAGGAACACTGGAATAATGCTTTGTTTGCGGGATGCAAGATGTATAAAATTATCTGCTATCACATTGACATTGTAGCCAAATACCAAATTCATTTTTCATTGATTCATAAACAAAAAGAAGAATTCAAACACAAATAGTACCAGAAGAAATTGGTTTTATTCATATCATATTATATTTTGAAGCAGACCGAAGTTGATCACTGGTGTTTGCGACTGCAATTAGGCCACCTTACGTGCTTTGGAGGAATTACTTTAAGCACAGGATTGTACTCAAAGAAATTGGTTGGTCTGAGCTCGAATCCATCACTCAATGTCGGTATCACCGGAAAATCTTCCTGGCAGGGAACAGTATGAATCCCCATGGTGTACCACAGTACTATATCCTTGTTCTCAATTTCCCTATTCCTGCACGTGGCCGAGAAAAATAAATATTTTAGAAGGCAATGTTATCAGTAGTCATGCTGAAACATTGCATCTTGCGAAGAGTTTGAAATTGAAATCAAAATTATACCTGTCGGTCCATGTCAAAAAGGTGTCATCACCACAACTTTGATCGACAAAGGTTCCTCATGAATATTTTTCGGAGTTGTTATGTGGGATGGCCCAAACGTTATAGTTGGTTAAGCCGGCTCGAATTTGTGGGTAATCATCTGCCGATAGAAGTGGACCTGCGACTAATCCTGGTAACAGGCGATAGCGACAGGGCGTCCAAGTTTAGTTTTCTTATTTGGATTTACCATGGCAAGCTCAATCAACTTCGTATTCAGTTGAAGTCGTGCTCCCAGTCCAGTCTTTACTGTTTCTCTTTCAACAGTCCAGTTACTCTTCCTTGGAGTATCAGTTTCTGTGTTGCCTTTTGTTACCAATTGGTCTTGACAAAGGAATTGTCAGAACCATCAATATCAAGATCAAGATAGCAGTTCAAGAAGTGATCGTGATAAACCCCAATAGTATTTTCTGCCACCAAAGTACCATGTTCATCCTGTTTTATCTACCAAACACCTGATAACCCAACCTGTAACATTAAAATATTATGAAAACATAAAAAAATCTGGCTGATTTATATATTTATATACAGGCAAGCAGAGAGACAAGCACAGAGTAAACAGTGTACCCGCAATTTGATGGATCCTCTTGGCTTAAACTCCCAATCAATTATACAGTCATAGTTGCCAACTGTCGCAACCATCCTCACCACCAGGCTCACCTCCGGCCTAACCTCCCTCTCCCTTATCTGCAATAACATATAATAATCCAAATCCTTCATAAGTAAATTAGAAATCTTTCAAACTGATGACAATAAAATGGGTAAAGAACTATTACATGATATCGCCGGCATGTCGTTCAAAAATGTAGACGACATTTGATGTTTTAACTGGTGTGCCATCTTGACTAGCATAATAACCATTCATGAATGCCGAATTGGGCGGGCAATCGTTCAGGGGCTCTAAAGACACTGCACTTAGGCCGAAGCCGAATTCCCCACTATCAAATAGGTTGCGCTGTACCAATCCTCACTCGGATCCTGGTATGGTACGAAGAGCTCAGATATAAACCCTTTGTACAAAACTCGACGGTATTTGTGCATATCAGGATCGTAAATTTATGCTGTTGAACTTATGACACCGACTCTAGCATCAAATCCAACGTTGAGCACCCAGTTGGCCCATCTGATCAAATATCACACATGTAAGTTTAGTCAGTATTGAAGAAGGCGATAGAAGCGTATTAATGAAAAAATTTTAACTGGGATGATCTTGTATCGATGTGGTAAGACTGATATCATTATATGAATGATGCTGACCAATAAGCTTAACAGTTATAATATGCACAATTAATTCCACCACAGTGTAGAAAAATCCCAATTATCCATGGGTGCATTGTTAAGTCCTTCTTTTGACCCAGTAGAAAAACCTAGGATGATGTTGTTCCAAAATCAAACACTAAGCTAGACTCACTTGACAATGTCTCCATCAAATTGCGTGCCAAGGTTTAGTCATATTTGTCCCGTTACCAAGCCTTTCAAAGAAGAAGTGGGTAAAGAACAATTATATTAAAATTACAGTAATTAAGACTTTTACCAAGTTATTGCACATCAATACACTTTCAAATGTCATATCAAATACTGTCACAAATCAATCTATATACCTCACATTATCTACGCACATACGCACAACGTGAATTCAAATGATTATAACATAATTAATTTATTAAAATATTAATTAGAAACTAAGCATTATAATGCCTGCGATTCAGCCATTAAGACGTGCGGCTTCAGCTTTGACAATCTGTATTCTGTTGGCTCAGCTTTCGGTATTGGTGTTATCTCGCTGTCTTTGTATTCAACTATCTTCATCTCATCAAGATCAACAACTATCGTTAACAATCCCTTCGGTGTAAAAACACGGAAAGTTCAACACTCTTCTTTCCTCCATACCAACCAACTGTCGAGGTAGAACAAACAACATCAGAGATTCTGAATCCCCTCCTCTTCATTGATGCTTTAAATGGGTCGTATGCGTCTTGTTCTTCTATGGTCGGTAAAGGGAAACCATTTCCTGTGTAAACTGTATCAGAAACAATTGAACACTTTGAGAGAATAGGAGAGATTACTAATAAGAGGGTTTTTGCTTCTAAATCATTCTGCCTTCATTGAATAACTGAAGGGTTTATATACAACTTAAAAAATAACTCATGGTTAAAATGATCATAGTTACTTTCTAAAAAAAATCTCTAGTTATTAAAAATAACCTAAACCAATGATTAAATAAAATCATGATTTACAAAAAAAAATTATAGTTAACAAAAATGACTTAACCTAAGTCAACTACCATTTCGTGGCTTTGTTTGTCGTGTCGAGCAATGACTATGGCTCGGCGAGGGGTTTTTGTATTGGAATTTGATAGCCATGAGTAAACAATTGCTTTGCTCGGCTCGTCCAAGCCTACGTACTCGAAGCTTAGGTTGGTAGGGTATGCCTTTTTTGACAATGGTTTGGACGAGAGTGAACTCGACCTGGGTTAGAGAATCCAGTGGGTGCTGCTTAGACCTAAAGGTCGATAAGCTAGCAAGGATGGAGAAGAATAAGAAGATGAACGCTCTCAACTACGAATCCATTGTTCTGCGAACAAAGCTTAAGCTCCCTGCTCCATAAATAAGCACCTACCCTACGTTGGAATCTTCAATACTAAAAAAAACAAGTCAAAAGTTAAAATATTAAAGTAAAACCTATAATGCATACGAGAAAAAAAATATTAAAAACTTTAAAATTTTATACAATTTCTTACGTTAATTTATCAATTATTAGATTAACGTATTTTTAATAAATGAAATTAAATATAATATTCACATTAATTACTTAAAATTAAATTTAATTTTAATAATTAAAAATACATTGATCCAACGATCGAAAAATTATTATAAAAAATTATATAAAATTTTAATATTCTTAATTCTTTTTTTAATATAAAATAAATAATAATTTACGCATGTCACTGCCATTAGATTCAATTAAAATTTGATAATTTTAAATATATTAATTTCAAATAAATCATATTTATAGAACACATCACACTCTTTGAATTCAGGTATTTTAATTTTAATTATATAATTATTGTGAAGTAGGGTAATTGCTGAAAATTGAATATAAATCAAAAGACTTTTGCTTTCTACTAATAATTAATATTTATTAAATATTTTTAGTATCTCCGGTGCTGAAATTATGCTACTGCATTTGTTTTGGAGGTGGAGTAGTTGTCACTTTAAGCACTGGATTGCGCTCAAAGAAGTTGGTAGGTCTGAGCTCAAAGCCAAGACTAAACCTAGGCATCACTGGCAAGGAACCCATGGTGAAAGCCCATGGTGTACCATAGCACTATGTCCTTGTTCTCTATCTCCCTATTCCTGCAAAGAAAAACCATAAACCGGATATCACTTTTGCATCAAACGACATTATTATTTTATCAGTAATTGAACACTACTATTGATTTGGCAGATGATTTGATATTATCATACTTGTTTGTCCGTGTGAACAAGGTGTCATCTCCGTGGCTTTGATCCGTGTACAGTCCTCCTGCCCATTTTTCAGACTCGTTATATGGGGTGACCCAAACATTGTAGTTTGTGAAGGAACCCCTGATTCGAGGGTAATCATCATGTTGTAGAAGTGAGCTTGAGATTAATCCTGGTATCAGGCGATAGCCAACATCGTCGCCAGTTTTGGTTTTCTTATTTGGATTCACAAATTACAAGCTCAGTTAGATTTGTGTTCAACAGAATCCGCGCATCAGACTCTGTCCTGGCTGTTTCTTTTTCGACTGTCCAATAACTCTTCCTCGGGATCCTATCATATGTGATTTGCTTTGTCACCAAATTGTTCTTCACGAAGGAGTTCTCACCACCAACATTAAGATCAAGACGGTAAGTCAGGAAGTGATCGTGACTTGTTCCAACAATATTCTCTGCTAGTAATGTGCCATAGAGATCATCTTTTATCTGCTCCGTGTGAGTGAATGTCACCGGTTTCACTTCTAAAATCCCAGATAACCCAACCTGCAACACATACAAACATCGTGAATCAAAAGCTATTAACAACGCAGACAGATTACTGTCAAAAAATACTAATTACTTGTATAAAAAAGAGAGAATTATGGTGATAATTCATATAAAATTATACCGTCATTTTGATGGAGCCACTGGGCTTGAATTCCCAATCAACAATATGGTCGTAGTTACCCACTGTTGCAACCATCCTTACTACTAGGCTCACCTCGGCTCTAGCCTCTCTTATCTGAAGAACCGTATAAACAACTTTGATCTAAAATATTGTGTATTAAAGACGTTAAGGATTAATAAACATAATTATTAAAGAAAACTCGTTTACCTCTTCTCCTGGAAAGGTTAATTCAGTGTGTCGCCACATGATATCTCCTGCATGCCTTTCAAAAATGCAAAACACGTTTGAAATCTTAACCGGGGTACCATCCTGGCCTGAAAAGTAACCATCCATGAATACTGCATTAGACGGGCAATCAGTTTGGGGCTCCAGTGAAACTGCACTTTGACCGAATCCGTATTCACCACAATCGAAAATAGTTCTGTAGAACCACCCCTCGGTTGGATCCATATATGGTACAAACAGCTCAGATATATGTCCTTTACACAATACGCTCCGGTATTTTTGCTGTTCATTGTCAAATATTGATGCTAGAGATATTACCGCACCAGCTCGAACATCAAATCCCGAGTGGAAATCTCAATTCGCTCAGCTGATCAAAATTTAAAATAATGTTAACTACATTTACGACTTGAACCTGACAATGTGCCCGTCAATCTTGAACCCTGATCCGTCCGTTTGCACGATGCTTGCAACTCTTACATCTGGACCCAAATGCGACTTCTGCTTTGATGCCCGATATTCAGTCCCCTCAGCTTTAGGTACCGGACTCTTAAACCTGTCATTGTATAGATTTATTTTCATCACGTCGGGATCAACAACTATTGTAACTCCTTCTATTGGTCTCATGAAGAAATTAGCAGTGCCATCGGCATAAAAGCATCGAATCATCTTCGCTCTTGTACCCACCGTCTCTTCTCCAAACCAACCAGCAGTGTATAGAGCACAAACAATTTCAGACATGTTTAGCCCTCTCTTGTTAATTGATTCGATAAATGGACCGTATTTTAGCGGCAATTTAATGGCAGCTTTTTGTTCATCAACGTTCACTAAAGGGTACCCAAATCCGCTGTAAAATTTATCAGAAATGATTGAATTTGTCGATAAGTCTACTACAAATTCTTGAGTGTGTTTATTAAGTCGAGAAATAACTAATGCTCGGCGAGGCAAGGTTTCAGAATTGGGATTTTCCAGCCAGGAATAAATAGCGGGTTTATCTGGCTCGTCCAAGCCTACATACTGGAAGGATAGGTTGTGATGCGAGCTTGGGTATGTGTTTTGGATTATGGTATGAATCATGGTGAGCTCGGTTGGGCTCAGAGGGTCGAGTGGATGATGTTCGTTGTCGCTCGAAATTGGCGATACAAAGAAGACGATGAAGTGTCCAAAGAATGATGATAGTTTCAGTGAAGCCATGTTTCTGCTACGAAAAAACCTGAGGCTTCGTTGGGTTTAAATTCCCGTCTTGGGGCAAAGCTCAACAGCTGAAGCCCGAAGAGAACTGTCAACTTTTGCCTACCTCCTATGCAGGCATATGACAATTCTCGAATACCAACCAATCAAAATCTTGTACAAATTGCTCAGAATTGACAAGTCAACAAAAGAAATGCATACATTTCTTACCATATTTTTCGGCTGACAAGATTTACCTAAAATTAACATAATTCGAGCTACAGGCCGCAAACTGCAACATATGTTAGGCTAATTTCCTCCCCAGGCGCCCATTTAAGCTGTTTTGCCCCAGTTTGTCACGGTTTGGTCTATCACTTCACTATCTTTAACTGAGATCCGATTATAACAAATTGGACTCGTGACTTAACTTCAATAGGGCCTTGGCTAGACGATCTTCATGTTCATCCATATGATTTTCATCGAAACAAACAATTTAATTTTCTCCCTTTTGGACTGTTGATTTGCTAAGTATAATCATAGTAAGAAAATTTGCATGTGGGCATGTGTGAATGAATGATTTAATAGTAAAGAGATAATGGTACATCAATCAATTCCTCTAGTCTAGCATATCGACCCACTCTTCTAATATCATATTCATATTTATTGGGTGATTAGGGTGATCTAAGATTTACTCATACACTATTGTTATTTTTGTGCTATAATCGAAATTACGTACGTTTATTTAGATTGCCACCTCTTGTTGTCTTCCTTGAGATATGTATTGTGGATACTTAGGACTTAATCAAGAGTTTAACACAATCTCACTTGTCCTGCAAAAATATACCCCCTCAAATCTGCTTCCTCGTTTCACCAAAAACTCACACAATGCTCCGAGGGAATTCTCATAGGCTTCTTAAAATCCTAATCTTAAGTTTGTTTCCTCTTATTTCTCCTTCTTCTTTCTCCATTTTCTTTCATTATTTTATGTAAATCTTTAGGATTCACCGCATATTTGGGATAATGAATTAGAACTGAAATAATATTGACAGGATTTCAAATATCCTTAATCGTCCGGTTCAATTGGTGTAATACAATGTTTAACTATCACATATTTTATTGGGTAGACCTTGGTAAATACAATAAAGTACATGTATTTAGCTTGAATGTCTTTCGTCTTCTCCTTCTTTGTAAATAGTGAATGGCTTTGAGAGATTTGAAAACTTGAGGATCATCATAAGTCTTAAAAAAAATGGAAGGGGTGAATCTATCATCATGATATATCACACCAGAAAGTATCGAATGATGTTACTTTGTACTCGTAATTAATCGGCCTGCGTGCAGGCATTGAAAGCCCTTGTCCACTACTCATTGATTGAGAGAGCAAATATTTTGCGACGTCATGCTGATGCTACAATTACATCACTGGTTACAAGCATGCTAAATTTGTGGGTTCCATCGCATCCCCATGATCAAGATCAACTACAAGATGGGATCACATACATTGACACGTTGCGAAACAGGTATGATACACAACCGGTGTAACTCCATAGTACACTACGGTTATATATTGTTTGTTTGTCTGTTTGTTTCAATCATGTTGAAGTAGAACATTTTTTATGTTGGATGAAGATTAATAGATGTTGCTGCTGCCGCTGATGCTTGCTTTGATGGTGATGGTGATGGTGATGGTGATGGTGATGATGAGTGCGCCTGGCATAGCACGCCCTAATTCATCTTTTGAAGCATAGAGAATATTTGATGATGGCTTCCACTGCACGCTCTATCCCCTCTCCCTCTCTCTCTCTCTCTTCAACCATGATATAAATCGAGATTTTGCACACATTTCTGAAGAAAAGCATACCAAGAATTTTCGGTACCACATCAATCATAATCTTTTTGCTTAATAATATCAATCATGGTGATGGTGAACTATCATCATGATTATCTTGCATGCCATCTGTTGTCCATACTTGCCACCACCGTCACATGCATAAATCCGAGGTGTCAAACTCTAATTGGATTACCCCTCACAACGAGTCTTACAGGATAGATTTTAGGGCACTTTCATTTTTCAAATCTACTAATTCACACTCGTAAAATCACTACTACTTCTGCCTGCGCATGCACATGGCAAAGAGAATCACGTATGTGTGTTGAAACCAAGTCCAAGATAATAATATATTTTGGATAAAAGAATGAACCCTATAAGACGGCATAAATCTAACCCACGCGACAAAATCATCCCTTGAAGTCCCGCCTTGTCTTTCTAATTTACCTTTTCTCTTATTTCTTTCAAGAATCTGTGAGGATTTCGTTGGCTCTTTTGACTCCTAAACAGTAAGCACACCAATTACGATAGATTTTGCAACTCTTCAATACCAAAACCTCATCATGATTCTTTTTCGATTACACTTCCCCTTCTCATTTAAATCGCGCACCAGCTCTTCTCCTTTCCGCGTCACTTCATCTCTCTCTTTCTTTCTTCTTGTTGGGGCAGGCAATTCGAGTTTGAGCTAAATTACAGAGAAAATGGGTGAAATCTCTTGCTCCAATGGAATTAGCCACGGCAATGGAGTTAACGATAAAAACCTTGCACTAACGGGTTATCGGAAGAGCTGCTGGTATGAAGAAGAGATTGAAGAAAATTTGAGATGGAGTTTTGCACTTAACAGGTATATACGTATCCCATTTTGATTCAAATCAAGCACATGTTCCCCATCTTTGTTGCTTCTTTCAACAATTTTTTTATGACAAGAAACATGAACAAGATCTCAAGAAAATCTTCCGGAAGGAAAAAGAAGCGGAACTTTTTAGTGATTAAGACAAACAAAGTTCTAGGCTTCTGGCTGTCCCATTTTTTAAATTAATTGTAATGGATAGAATATTCTTCCAAATAATCAGTGTCTTGACCAGAAAAAGACAGACCAGATGTGATAAACAAATATATTTTAGTCCTTGTGTTAATTACTTGTTTCAAGACCCCTTATTGTCCGATGGGAATTAATAATCATCGTGTTTTTTGGTCGCAGCATATTGCACACAGGAGAGACACGTTACCAAGACATTGCATTGCTGGACACGAAGCCCTTTGGAAAGGTTAATTTAATAAAATAAATAAATAAAACAAATCAAAATTAGGAAAAAAAGAACTAATTAAGGATTAAATTAAACAAGAAGTGTTAATTAATTCCCTTGCTTTTCATGACAGGCATTAGTGATTGATGGTAAACTTCAGAGTGCAGAGGCAGATGAATTTATCTACCACGAATCTCTTGTTCATCCAGCACTTCTTCATCATCCGAAGTAAATATTTTTTCCCTTGTTCTCTAAATTGTTTTATTTGCACTAATTGATGCAACGCTAAGCTTCCTTGTACTAATTATGAACCTATTAACCGTCTTATTTCTGTGTAATTACAGTCCAAAGTCCACTTTTATCATGGGAGGAGGTGAAGGTTCCACTGCAAGAGAAATACTCAGACATAGAACTGTAGAGAAAGTTGTCATGTGTGACATTGATGAGGTAAATTACCTTACATGAAGAGTTTATGAACCTTAACAAAAACAAGGACCAATAACATAAGCTTAATTGTTTCTATGGAGCAGGAGGTGGTAGGGTTCTGCAAGTCATACTTGCTTGTCAACAGAGAAGCATTCTCTGACCCAAGACTTGAGCTTGTAATCAATGACGCCAGGTTTCATCTTCAATCATCATGTTTTCCCAATCATAATAATTACCACAACTAGTAAAAGCATTAGCAATAATTAAATACAATATCGCAAATGTGTTCCAGGGCTGAATTAGAGAGTAGAAAAGAGTTCTTCGATGTGATAATTGGCGACCTCGCAGATCCAATTGAAGGAGGCCCATGTTATAAACTCTACACTAGATCTTTCTATGAATTTACTGTCAAGCCTAGACTAAATCCCGGCGGCCTATTTGTCACACAGGTGGATGAAATCATGAGCTGAAACCGTGCATGTGATGCATGCACGTGAATGTCTACGTATGTGTAAGAAAGAAGAAAAGAATATAACCCAGTTCTGTTCATGTCTTTTGACTTTTGCAGGCAGGACCAGCTGGAATTTTCAGCCATACAGAAGTATTTTCTTGTATTTACAACACAATAAGGCAGGTTTTCAAACGTAAGTAATTAAAGTAATCAACCTCGTGGCAAGGCTCGTTGCTTTCTTTCCCTTAATTATTAATTATTACAACCTAAGTCAACCTGTGATTATTGCACAGATGTTGTGCCTTATTCAGCTCATATTCCTTCCTTTGCTGATACTTGGGGATGGGTCATGGTACTATATCCATAACTAACACTCGAGCACTCTCTAATTTTAGACTTAATAAGCTTAATTTAGCTGAAGAAACATTGTTGAAAACTGGATGCAGGCGTCAGATTCCCCCCTTACTCTGGGTGCTGAAGAGCTAGACCTGAAAATGAAGAAGAACATCAAAGGGGAAAACAGATACCTTGATGGCAAAACAATTTCATCGTCCTCTTGCTTGAGCAAAGCAGTTCGAAAATCGTAAGGCCAATGCATTTAACCATTTTCTGAATAAATATATATATGATTCTAACTCAAGTAATTTGGTATTTGGTAGACTGGACAACGAGACCCATGTTTACACTGAGGGATCAGCAAGGTTCATATATGGATATGGCAGTGCCCTTAAACAAAATCAAGCATGATGAGGAGTGGAACACAACTAAGCACAGACATTATACCATAAGACTGAAAGTGAAATTTTCTTTTTTTGGGTCCCTCTATTATTGTTTCTAATCTTCCTATTAATCATCTATTTTACTTTTTGTTTATTCTGCTTGTGTACTTGCTTGGAAAGGAATGAATGCATCCTTGTTTGTGTTATCTCTAATCTGAGTTTGGATAACTATGTCACCTAATTTTATTTGGATTTTGTGAAAAATTCTAATTTTTTTAAATTTTTTTTTAATTTTAATCAAAATTTTATAGCGGATTTTCACTCTTGAAAAAATAAATAATATGTTAATTCAAATTTGTGCAAAATTACCCTAAAAATTTGAGCATCAATCCATCCTGTAAACTTTCCATCTTGCTTTCTAAAACATTGATTCAATTGGTAAAAGCTGTGAGCTTTAATGGGCATTGTCAACTTGTTCTTCGAAGCCTGTAATCTTGCAATGCCCTGACCTTCATTGTACAAATCCAAAATGCACCAACAGGGATAGGGCATTGGTCGTACATTTAGTTCATACTCTTGGGTCAGAGTCGGATCCACTCGGCCTAGTCAATAATTGTTACTGGTGATGTTAACAGATCAGCCCATGAGATTTCTAATCACACCCATAGCACAAGATCTGTCGTGTTACACGCAGCCTGCTGTCTGATTACCGAAGGGTTATGACAAAGAATTTTTTTCATAATACAATTAATAATAAATCATTTAATTTATATTTTAATTTTTTAAAATTTATATAATAAAATACAAAATTAATTTATTAATTTAATTAAAATATAATTTAAATTATTTATTATTAATTAAAATAAGTGTAAATATTTATTTAAAAATTTAAAAAAAAATTAGACACGAAACTGATTCCAAGTTACCACGCATTTCCTATGCGTATTTCGTAGTAGGTTCTACCTTGTAATTTTATCCACCTTTCAGATTCCGCAACTCTTAAATTACCGAGGTACCCTCAAACTATCCATTTGTATACAGTCATGTCTATTCAACGACAGCCAGGTGGCAACTACTAAGTGCTTGACACTTGTCAACATTATCCTCTGTTTTTTTTAATCACCTAAATCGGCAACCGATTGGATGGATAGCACGTGGTTTCGGTACAGACCGTAAAGGCAGTTAGGTAGCCGACGTATCTCCCTCAGAAGTGGGGGCATTTGTGTAAATTAAGATTTACGTTATTTAATACTTCATAGGAGTGCGGCCCCTGTCTATTCATCACAAGATATTTCAACTCTGAGTCAGCAAACATCACTGTCTGTCTCTCGTCTTTTTCTTAACCTGTGGGCCTATAAAACCGTCCCTTCACCTCTCTCTCCGAGCCCCCTGGGTTTTCATTGAATGCCGTTTAGCGCCTCCTTTGCATTCAGAATTCAACTCATTTAGTTTTCTCTCGTCTATTTCTTTTCTTAAGCCATGGATTCTCCCTTCAATTGCCTCATCTTCGGTATATATGTATTGCTTTCACTTTCTCACCTGAATTATTTCCAAATGTTTCTGATTGTTCTGATCATTTTGTTGAACTGGGTTTCTCTGAAACAGATTTGGACGACACTCTGTACCCATCAAAGACTGGAATAGCCCAATCTGTCAAGAGAAACATTGAGGGTTAAGAAATTTTTCTTTTTCTTCTGGGATGAATTTGAAGCTTTTCTTATCTTGTTTTGATCACTGATTGAGGAGTTATCTTCCTTATTTTCTGCAGAATTTCTTATCGAGAAATGCGGATTCTCAGAAGCAAAAGCTTCGAGTCTCAGAGTTGAGCTTTTCAAAACTTACGGCAGCACTCTCGCCGGCTTGCGTGTAATTACTCTAAAATGCTTCCAAGTTCCTTCAAACGATTTTGTTTTTCCATTTTAACTGATTAATTTGACTTGTCAGGCTTTAGGCTTCGACATAGACGCCGATGATTACCACCGTTTCGTGCACGGAAGACTGCCGTATGATTTGATCAAACCAAATACTCAACTACGTAACGTCTTAGGTAGCGTCACTCAAAGAAAGATCGTAAGTTCAGGGGAGAAAAAACAGAATTTTTAGAAACATAATCTGCATAATTAATTAGTCACTTGGCTAATTTCAAACTGTGTTCAGATTTTCACCAATTCGGACAGGAACCACGCAGTTGAGTGTCTGAAAAGGCTAGGATTAGAGGACTGTTTCGATCAAATAATCTGTTTCGAGACGATGAATCCGAATCTCCCGAAAGCAACTCGTCCCGATGAATTCCCTGTTGTTCTCAAACCCTCAATGGACGCCATGAAAATCGCCCTCGATGCTGCTCATGTTGACACTCGCCGCGCTGTAAGATCATCGTCTCTCTTTTTCTTCTTTGCTTTCAAACCTTCAATGGACGCTGTTTTTGAGAACAATTTTGCGTTGGCAGCTGTTTTTCGACGACAATGCCAAAAATGTCAATGCTGGCAAGTCTTTGGGACTACGCACCGTTTTGGTAATTCTTTTTATTTTTTATTTTTTAAAAATGAAATTAAATTCATCGAAAATAATTTAACTTACTCTTTGCTTTCTTCGTATTGAAGGTTGGGAAGACAGCAAAAATCGAAGAAGCGGATTATCTACTAGAGAACATCAACAACATCGCTCAAGCAATTCCAGAAATATGGGTCAGCCAATCAAACGGCGGTGATCAAAGGATCGGCCGCACCAGGAGTGAACTGGAATCCATTCTAACAACCACGCCTGTGGGTGCCTAATCATGACCATTCGATGCTTTGGTTCGGGCCCCAGTGGCACATATCATGTTATTCTATGTAAAAAGATTGGCTCTATGCTCAAATTATTTAGTTAATAAAAAATATTTATTTATTAATAATAAATAAAAATAAAAATTTATTTTTAATTAATATAATAAAAATTATGAATCGTATTTTTAATTTTTTATAATTAAATAAATTATGACATATAGGGATTGGTTCAATCAAGTTTTGGTAGCTTTTCATGCAGCGATTTGATAGTAAAGGAAGAAGAAATACAACCAACAAAACAGTAAACAATTACATAATCACGGGTACATGCATATCTGAACAACGGGGCACCCCAGCTTACAGATCATACACTTGTTTGCCAGTAAACTTGACCTCAATGGGACTCACATTCTTACCAATGGATCTGTAATTCTGCCCGACTCCTTGGCGACCTGGGTTCACCTTCTCAGGGTAAACTCCGTCCTTGGGGTGCAAATACTGAACCTCGCCATTCGGAAACACCCTGTAAAACTGGTACTTAATCTTGTACTTAGACCTCAGCCTTGTCCCAAGCGCCAAGCACTGCTCTTTCCTAGCTAGCTTCAGCAAGTTTGGACCTTGTCTCATAATAGCTGCACCACCTGTCGGCATTTCAAATATCTGTTCCTTCGGAGAATCCCACGTGATCACATAGAATTCTTCAACCTGAGCCTTCCGTAGCAACCCACCGGTGCTGCCTCCGAATATCGGCGATGGTGTGTTTGGGTCCAGCTCTGGTGGGGTGAACCCCACCGGAGCCTCTTTTGTGGGTGCCTCAGTTTTTTCTTCCGCTGCCATGGCCTTGATGGTTCGTGTAACATATTTTCGTGGCCTGATTGAAAACGATGATGACTGTTTCCATGGCACGGCACTGCGGTCGGCGGATTTGGTGGTGGAGAAAGTGGCCGGATTGACGAGAGAAGCTTGGGTTGCCATGGCCATTACTGATTGCTGAGTTGAATTATGAGGAGCTCAACAACATAGACAGAATGAAAGGAGCTTGTCAAATTCCAGTTGGGTGGTGGGAATCTCGGCTAATGGATAACGTGATATGGTTACAACCAATTAGAATTTGCACACCCATCAGCGACTTATCTTATTTTTATGGCATGTTTTTTGGTCAACGTCAGAAGATCTGTTAACACGCTGTCGTTTTTAGGACTTTTATAAAATAAATAAATGAATAGATCATGTGCTGTGTTGATTGAAAAATAAAATTTTGCCTTTCCTGAATTGTCGCGGCTGGTTTACGTGCCTGATCATCTTGTGTGTTCTGGTCTCAGGTAGGCCGTTCTAGCAATATAGTGGGGGTCTTGGATTTTGATGCATCAAATTTGGGGTGCTGTTTGTGCTCTTTGGACCAATGGTATTTTTAAGGTCAAGAACGAGGATTATGGGTGGAGCGAGATATCAAATTCGACAGAAGTAGAATCAGAACTGTGAAAAGAGATGTATCTATGTCTGCATTAAAGCACATTTCAGAAAATTAGGTACATCATGCTATTTTTTCGTAGCCCTACTAGGTGAACATGTTTGAGTATCTGAACAAATTCCATGCCTTCAGTACAGGATCTAGATTGAGGAAAAGACATGTTTACAGTGTTTCGTTAGTTAAACACAAAAAAGAATAGCTTTTCAGGGTCTCAGATCAAAAGCTTTAGATTGAGACACTGTTGGGAATTCCCTTCCCGGTGAGGCCACCCTCTCTAGAGTAATCTGAGGTGTTAGGATAGAGTAAGGTGTAAGGTACCTTGACAGGCCCAACTCTGTTCTTCCATCTCTTGTCATTGTTCATTTCTATAATTCTGTTTTCGATTTCTACCAGCCTCTTTCCAAATCTTTCAAATGCAGATAATGGTTCAGCATCTGAAGTCCAGTCTGGGGTGTCTCTTTGTCCAAGATAAACCTCATCCGTTGAGTGCCGTGATAAAATCTCTATGAGGGAGACACCGAGGAGAGTTTGGAGTTGGGCAGTGATTGTTTTCAGGTAGGCCAAATCAGGGTTATTCTCAAGCTCCATATACTCAGGAGTGCCTGGTTCAGGCATGAATCGGCGGCTTATGGTTGGTCTGCTGGGGAGGTAACCAGCATATGGATATTGTCCAAAATTGACGGCTGCATGGAGGGCAGAAGCAACCCATATGATAATAGTGCATGTTTGTACAAGCTCAGCTTGCGACTGCATCTCAGGCCACCACGGTTCATCTTTCTTGTCACCATGGCCAACATTACGCAGTTCTTCCCACCATGACTGGAGTTCATTGTCACATTGGATCAAGTCATCTGTGGGATAGTAGAAAGAGCAATATTCTTTGACCCATGTTTCGATTGCAGACCAGATTTCTAGCCCATCCACAGCATAGGGGTAATCCTCAATCAGCAGCCTAAGTCCGTTAGGTTGGCACTTGTCTGGCTCTGCCATTCCTCTGGAGTGAACCAAAGGTTCATTTTTTATAAGGATCAAAGTTATAGCAGCCATTTTGCATTCAAATTTTCGTTGCTCACCTTTTAAGCAGGTCTGCAGGGAGTGCCTGCTCAGTGAAAACCCAGTTCTTGTAAATGACAGCAGACATTTCCATGGCGTACTTTCCTGGGAAGACAGTATGTTCAAGTACCCCGCCGGCATTTATAAGAATCTGCCGAGCCAAGGCATTTATATTCATTGTATCACGGTAGTGGGGATGCAAAAGCTTGTATATTGGATGAAGCACACTCAACTGTCTATTGGTTGCAATCACAAATGGCTCTATTACAGCATGGGTGAACAACCTGCAAATGTTTTCCAGTAGGATACGAGTAATAATTAATTTAAATCAAGCTTCTAAATTTCGCTGCGAGGCAATAAACTCATTTGCTATGATACCAGTGGCTAATGAGCTGATGATAGCCGGAATCGTTCACTGCAACATAAGCTTTGGCCAGCTGCCACACTGAACCCTCAACACCATTTTCTTCTGGGGTGAAAACTTTGCTGACAGCACCATGATGGTTCCCTTGTGGGTGTGGCAAGCTCAACTCAATTGCCAATGGCTTTAATGTCCCATCATCTTGCAGTAAGAGGAGCGTTCTGCTGGCATAAGTCCTCGTGGTGGTGGAGTTTATTCGCCGCAGGTATGACATTAATGCATCATGATGATCTAACATAAACAGCTTTTTGCTTTCTATGGCCTGTACAAAATACAACATAGCCTAAGAAAAGAAAACGAAGTTCCATTGCAGATAAAAAACGTTATGGGTTGTGGATGTGAAATTTGTTTTGTCAATGTAGAAATAAAAGTGAAAGAGATAAAGCATGAAATATTACTTTATCCACAGTCAGTCCACTCATGTTCCTTTCTATGTCTGCTTTCGTAATTGAACTGTTCTGATTTCCATACACTTTGGGGTCTAATTTACTGGCTGGGGGAAATTCCTGCAGAGCAGTTTCAGTGAATCGTTGAATTGAAAAAACATGTAATGTAATTATCAGCCTATGTAATGGAAGTTATATTTTACTCGGACACGGCTGATGACAACCGGATTCACTCCAGCCAGCATTTCTCTTCCAAATTCTTCATCTGTCCTCCAAGCAGACTTATCCTCTGCATTGAATCAATGAAACCTCATAAAATGCATCCAGAAGTTGAGTAAAGAACAATAATAGGCTAGTAGGAATGTATTACCAAAACAAAAACTTTCCTGTACCTTTGATCACATCAGGCATTGGGAATTTAAGGAATCTTTCGCCATCATTACGTACCAGTTCCTTGAGCATCTCCCATGGCATGCGGTCCCTAATCTTATTGATAGTGGAGCCATTTGGTAGTTTGATACCCCCTTTGTAGAGGTTCAGTACATCTTCAAAAGTGTCAAATTCATTTATTGTTTTGTCGCATAATGATTTGATCTCCGGTAGCAATACCTGAACTAGAGATTTCAGAGCATAGGCAAGAAAATCTGAAAACTTCAAGTGGCCAAACCGTTCATCTCTTGGAACATAAAAATCTAGACTTAGAAGCGGCAGTCTACTCTCACTGTTGGGATCTGTTACAATGAGAAGATTGAAGTTGCCGATTGTAAGTGAACCAAAATGAATCATTCTAATAAACTTGTTAAAAGTTGTTCCAATCTTCCATTTTCATTGTTCATATTCTACGTCATTTATCTGGTTCAAGTAAGTAACTGAAAACTGTCTGTAGTCAGGTCTCTAACCAGTTTTTGTTGGTTTTCTACCCGTTCTTCCCCTTCGCGGATATGGATACTCCTTTGATCCACCAAGCACACGGCGTGCATATTCTGGACCTTTATCTGGATTTCCCAAGTCATTGTAGTAAGCATAGTCATATACCCTGTCCCACTCTTTACGCTCACCCTCTCCATTTCCACGGAGACTTACAAGTTCTTCTTCTCGATATTTCCGCAAGGGCTCTGGTGTTTGGCATGGGAGGTAAGTCTAACAAAAATCATAAAGTCATATGTTAGTCATACACTTACTATCCTAGTTCCATCTTGACCGTATAACAAATTCAGCGGCAAATTATTTTAACAGATTAGATGAAAGTTTCCACCACAAGATAAACAACTTGTGATGCTTGAAGCTCATTGCTTTCTGGCTTGAACAGAAATTGACAAAGGGACCATTTTTTTCAGCTCTCCCACATCAGAAATCGTTAGATGTGGAAACTTGATATTTTGATTCAGTGAAGGAAGGAAGAGGCTGTCTAATCTAGCTGGAAACATGAGACGCTAGGATTTTTCCACGAAAAAGCAAGTAGTATGGAGAGCTTCCACTAATTAGTTAAAGGTAGCAATCATGATGGAAATCGCTAGCTACAAGGATCAGATTGTTGTTAAAACTGAGTAATATAAAGTTATTAATGGGGTCTAAGCCTTTATTTTAGAAACCTCTTTAGAGTGACCAAAAAAGAATTGTCCTTTGACTCTGGATGATTCACAAATCAGTGGACCAGCACAAGATTATGATCAATATAGAATGAGAGATGAGCATTGTCTGAAAATCATATATGTTACTGCAGGATTTATTTTACCTTGTTTGAAAAGAACACTCGATCATGCTTGTAACAACGTGTCGGGTAGACCCAGGAATTGCAGACAAAATGTATCTGGCCACGGCCGGGAACATCTTTTAAAGTGACTGTCTTGAGGAATAGCTGGCTATGGTGATGATTTCTTATGATGAAAGCTCCAGGAACACCCATTGACTCGTCCCAGTCAAATGTAATGGTGAATTGGGTTTCTCCAGCTGTTATTGGAGTTATTTTTGTAATCCAGTTCTCCAAGTATGCCACCTTACCAAGCCTTCCCCGCAACTCATTATCTGAACACGTACAAATACAAAATTTCCCATAGCTGCATGAAACAGAGTAGCTTTTCCACTATTGCATTGAATTTACAAGATATGAGGAAACCTAGCGAGAAATGCTTTTATCAACTGAAAATATTCTTCTGTTACTTCATCTACTTAGCAAGATTAGAGAAACGGAGGGAAGATGGGGGGGAAAATGCAGAAAGATCATAGTTAATCAGAGAATTGAATTTACAGGTATGGTTAGTCAAATTATGCTCAAACATGCTCCAAATGAAGGCCATTTTGCGAAACAAGAAACAAAGAATTGAATGTTTCCAGTTTCAGTATCATCAAGCACATCTTTTTCTTTTTTCTTTTGATGAACATTATAAAAATAAGAGTTACAGCGAGTAAAGAGGATCCTTGTGGTGTTTGGTTCAAAGATCATAGTCTTAAATGCATCTACTGTACTCAGTTAATTCGAGAAAGTTTTCCAGAGACAGAAAGGCCGACCTGGGTCTGCATCAACTGCACTGATGAGCTGCATAGAAACACGTTTGCCCATGAGCTCGTAAACCCAATCCAAACATGAAGCTTTGATATCACTGAAGTCCAACACATTCTTTTTCATCAATACTACAGTACCTTTGATCTTCTTCTTGCTCCCAAAGACGATGCCTTTCATCTTTGTTTTAGGCCGCTCACAGAACTTCTTCATGACTTTCTGGAACATCTCTGAACCGGGACAATACCCCATCAAAATTCAACAAAGACAGACCAAAGATTTCGAATCTTTAGATGGTGTGTAATGTATTGAAATCGAAAGAGATGGTATGATCCACAGATGAAACAATATAGAAGACTTGGCGATGACTAAGGAAGGATCCTCACCGTGCTTTTCATCTATTGTGATTATATTTTCTCATATGTCCTTGCTCTTGACTCTCGGAAGACTAAGCCATTACTCAACGAATTAAAGGTCATTTTGATGACAACTAATGGTGGGGTCAAGGAAGATCACATTTCAAGAATTTGCTTATAACTTTTAAAAATTCATCAGGAGCACTCTTGAATTGAACCACGAACTCTTTAATCTCACTCTTTGCATTAAACTATTTGCAACGAGACAAGCCTAATTTCATAACTATGCAATCCTTATATCACTCTCCTAAGTGTGGTTTGTGACATCAAGTGTACCCGACATGTTGCAGACTACTCTATTGTCGATTATCAGAAAATGGAGTTCTGCAAACTGTAGCTCATATTAACTTACAAACTATTGCTACTTATGCTTCTGCAACCTGTATACGTTTGTTTCAAGATTCATTCTCAAATCTTCTTGTCTTGGGAAATCACTTTACTTTTGTCTTTCTGTTTTCCAAGTTGAAATCATTGTTGATATGATGTGCAGATTGAATTATAATGGAAAATATATGGTTATAATAAACAATCAACATCGATGGTACCCGACAAATAAATGCATAATCAATCAAGCACCAAACACCAAACAGTGACATCCAGGTTTGTTTTCTTGCCTTCATGACTACGTGAGACGTGACTGAGCCTGAAATGGCGACGAATTCGGCCCCATTGGAAATCTGCCATTTGCCACTGAAGAAAAGAACCAGATTCGGAAGGGATTGACTACAATGAAATGAATTTGACATGAGAATTGCTTCGAAGTAACTTATGCTTGTGTAGTTTCAAGGTAATAGATCTCTAACGAATAGAATCAGCCGTTCATTTCTTTTTTGTTGTTCATGCACGTACTCTTTCTTTTCTTGTTTGCTAAGCAAGGAATCAAGGCAAAAAGTAACAGTGTGTCCGGTTTTCTCTGGCAGCCATTGACAATGAAAAGCTTTTGTGTTAAAAACCAAGTTCTATCATGCATTGCATTGGATTACTGTTTTGTAATGACCAAAATGATCAGTTTCAGTTAGATTCTTCTATTTACACATACATACATTCATGCATGCATGCATATACATACATAACCAACCTCAAATCTTTGTTTTTTCAAATACAATGCACGTGTTTTCGCATGCATTCTAATTCGTGTGAATGACTATTCCTCCCATTTTTATTTATTAACAGAGTCCACGTGGACATTCTTCTGTTCCCTTGTACGGGCTTTGTAACTGGACCTGGCCCATTTTGGTCACGAAAGATAGTGGACCCAGACCCATAGTCTTGGTCACGTGATTACATGGTGCTTAGAGATTAAATATTTTTGTTACCAATAAAAAAATTTAAATAAAATAATTTTGTTATAATATTTTATATAAAATTTTGTCCAGATTACCGATCATGATCTCTTGCATATTCCCTTCCCAATTACACACCTCTAACCTTAATTATCAATCCATTTATTAATTAATTACAATTACATTCTCTGTCGTTAACATTATCATCTCACGTGCAAGCACGTGACCTTATTGCTGACCGTGTATTTGGCTCGTGCGTTTTGCCCGTGACACACGCTGCTCATTTTCTTACTTTAAATTACGCGTCAAAATGATACAAACTTCCGTCCGAGCAAAGACTAAAGACTAAACACACGGCGTTAGTTTTACGTTAATCGAAGATGATGGGATACTTTTTTTCCGCACATGGGATATGATTGGGACGGAGGAGCGTGCGACGAATTTTCTCCATTTTTAATTTGTTGAATATTCAATTATTATATTATAAATAATAAAATAATATTACAAATTTTGCATACTTTTTTTAAATGATTTTAAATATTATGTTTATTTAATAAAAATTAATATATTATTGTTTAAATTAAATTAATTTATTTAATAATAATAATAATAATAATAATAATAATAATAATAATAATAATATCAGTAGATTAGTTTCTTAAAAATGGGAAAAGCTTTCTCCTTCCGTCGTAGATACCTGGAAAAGATGAAACGAGAAATTAACCGATCCTAAAAGACAAGGGCAAATTAGTAATTTTAGGACCAAGGCCAATGTGGAAAAAGACAAATACTATTGGGGAAGGGAAGGGAAGGTAGGGAAAGACGTCTAATTTGGGCGGTGGTGCTGTTGAGAGAGAGGATCTCTGTCTTTTTAAGTGCCAGAGGAATAGATGCTGCATTAAAGAGGTCTTCTCGCTCATTCCAGATCTGCGGTTTTAACCAATCGGGAACAATTGATTCACGTCCATCTTCGATTGTTCACGGCCCATTCCGCGAAACAAAAGTTATTGCGGTGTAGAACAGTCAAATTATTGAAATTTTGAATTTGATTTTTTTTTAAGATTTAGCGAGAGTATGTGTGTGTAATGGGGTCTGGCAAAGGAGCGACGTCGTCTACACAAGATATGGACTTGTCGATCTCAGGCGAGTTCTTTTTATTCAGTTCTTTTGATCGATTCTTTTCGCCCCTGTTGTTTGAAAATTTTGATCTTATACTTTTACATTCAATTGAATCAAAGGAAGTTTGTCGACATGAAATGAATTTGGGTAAGAAATTTTAGTGGGAAAATGTTTCGTCTCGGATGTTTAGATCTGTTCGTGCTATTTATTTTATAGAGTTTTTAATGAAGTACAGATTAATCAAGCCAACAAATGAACTATTGTGTGATTCAAGTGAGAATATGTTGCTTTTTAATGTTATAAAAGCATTATATACTGATCAATATTGCTAGTAAATATTAACTGCTTATAAAGGAAATGAATGAATTTTTGAATCTTTTTTTAATTTTTTTTTGTCAGGCCGAAAGTTTTTGGTCGTTTGGTATGTTCAGTAACACGATTTGTAGATGGGTTTATTATTTTCATCATGATATGCCGTCATTTAGCACTATTTGAAGGCTATTATTATATTGTTGTCTGTTTCGTTGGTTTTTGCTTTGCGGTTTCTGTCATGCAGATGTAGGTGCTAGGTTGCATTTCTTTTGTTTTCCTTTGCATTGTATTCATCAAGTTTTTTGAACTCTTTTCATATGTTGTGGTTTTTATACTAAATATTAACTTAAGGAAAGAAAGGATCAGTGCCATGTCTATTTCTGTTGGCTGATAGATGATTCTTGTTGCAGTCCTTCACGAGCAGCATCAACAGGAACTGGAAGATCTTACACTAACAACACAACCTTTAAAGACTATAAAGTTTTTCATTTTGGCTGTTATTCAATATCTCAAGCGATCAACATTATATCTTTTGGCAAAAGGAGGCTGGCTCATGCTCTTAAGCACTGTAATGGCAGCCCTTGGAATTCTGCTTGTGACAATTGATGGTCCTCATGAAAAGGTATTATTCTTTCTTTATTATATTTTTGCTAAGTGACATCATGATTTTCTAAAATTGCTGATAATAGATTCTTCATGTTTGTTATTTCTTTATGTTTGCATGCTGTACTAGAACCTCTAACTTGCAGAGGCATTTCTTATTTAAAGAGAATTGAAATGACCAGTTTTAATGTTTGCTACTATCTTTTCTGTTCATAAAGCATCATTAGTTTATATTTTCTTACTGTATATAATGATTTCTGACTGGTTAATTCCTGCAATGTCATTTTTTGCAGCATATTGAGGAGCTTTCTGAATATTTCCGGTTTGGATTGTGGTGGATAGCCCTAGGTGTTGCATCTTCTATTGGTCTTGGTAAGAACTTTAATGCAACCCTGGTTCATGCAATTTCTGGTCTCTGGAGGAGCATTCCTGATAAGTTAAACAATTAGTTGTATGCAGTCTTGCTTCATGTCATAGCTATTGAGGAACAGCAATAGAAAAATCATCTTAAATCTGCCTGTTGACTAAATATTCATTAGTGTTTTCTGCACATTATGAAATGTACTATATTATAAGATAGATACAGTCAACTTGTCATGTTTTGATAATACCTTTATGCTTCTCCTATTATTTTGTTGTTATATTTTGGAGAGGCAGTCATTCTTAACACAAGATACTTCATTTGTGTGTGTATTCATGCACAAGTGTTCTTATTCATGTGTGTATTTGTAAGTGAGAGAGAAGAAATGGACTTGTGTCCCTAATATTGTTTGATTACACCTTCCTACTTCTGCCATTCTTTTGTTGTTAAATTTTGGTAAGCCATATTTTCTTGAAAGTGACACATTTCGTTTTTGTGTGTGTTTCTGTGAAAATGGGTTTGCATCCTCGTATGTGTGTGTCTAAGAGAGAGAGAGAGAGAGAGACTGAGATAGACATAGTCTCAGCAGCAATGATGCATTGATTCCAATAAGGAAGTAGGCACTTAAAAATAGACACCACTGGTCCTATGCAAGATGATTCTGTTAAACCTTTTTTATTTCTTCATGAAATAATAATAATAATAATGACAATCCAAGGGATGCCGCTCAATTCATAGAACTGTGGCTCACATAAATCTACATTGAAGCATGTCGTCCCTTTCTGTTATGGTAAAGTGGATGTGCTGGATTGTTTTTTGTCTGTTATGTATGCTGTGGGTTTGAATTTTGTTAGCTTTGTATTCTGCAACAATTTGTGCTATTTGTCTGCTGAGTGACTGGAGTTTTCTCTGCTGAGTGAGCAATTTGTTTAGAGTACCACATCCACTAGTTAGTTTTTGGTGTCTGCATTTTATGCATGTTTGGATTTTTTTGGGGGAAAACAAAATGATTGATAGACCTGACCTGCTGTTCTGAATACATTGTTGCCCTGAAATTGTGAACTTTCGTTTTTCTTTCTTATTTTCAGGTTCTGGTTTGCACACTTTTGTCCTTTATCTGGGCCCTCATATTGCACTATTCACTATAAAAGCAATGCAATGTGGCCGAGTTGATTTAAAAAGTGCTCCGTATGATACAATACAGCTGAAAAGAGGTCCCTCATGGCTTGATAAGGATTGCAGTGAATTTGGACCCCCCTTATTTTTATCATCAGAAGGTTCACGGGTTCCACTTTGGAGCATATTGCCTCAGATACAGCTTGAGGCTATTCTCTGGGGTGTTGGTACTGCACTTGGGGAGCTTCCTCCTTATTTTATCTCAAGGGCAGGTATGAACGGAAAATGATGCATTGGTACTTAGGTAACTAAGATTTGACACTAAAATCTACTAATGATAGAACATGTTGAAGGCAAGCTATTAAGGGCCTTGTAGGGAAGCAAAGAAATATTTTCCAATTATAGATTCTTGCCAACCGTTTTTGCATCAAGGTTGATCCTACTATTCTATTCTACCATACGATGCCTTGGATTCTGACTCTGCTTTGTCACAGATTGTGCTAGGGATCACCCCAGTTCCACTAATTTTAGGAATTTCTTTGGTTATTTCAACCTTTCTGAGCCTTAGTGGAGCCTAATTCACTGATAATCTTCTGAGACATGGTTGAATAAATGATGAGTTTAATATCTTGTAAAGTTGGGGTTTGATAATTTCTTTTAGCATGGTCGTAGACTAGATTTTGTTTTATGGCTACTTTAGAGTGACTGAAATATTTGAAAAAAAAATGGTACGAAACATGATAACCGGTCCACATCCGCTTTCAGTATGTCTTACTTGCTTGGTCCAAATAAAAATGGGGAAGCGATGAAAATGTTGCCTTTTAAGATGAATTTAATTGGATACCATAGATTTTCCTTGTTTACATGACTCAATGAACATCATCATCTTTGATTAAACAAGTTGCAATAACCAGAACCAACTGTGGTAGTTGGCAGGAAATTGAATAATTTGAAAATCTGGTCTTATTCTTGTGTCCTAACTGTTTGATCTGAGTCTTGCATCTTTACCCTCTTGGTCTTAACTGAGTCATGTATCCTTAAACCTAACTGATCTTTCTAATTGGAAAACTGTGTAATTATGTGTTATACCATGTTTGGTTTACTATAATCTCACATGATATTTGAACTATATGTTGAACTTGAAATTTTACATGAAAAATAACACGGTAAGTTATTGATATTGGTCAATGTTCTAGTCCCTGTGTAAGTAGTAACAAAGCATAGGAAAATTGGGCTGTTATTTAGGGATGATGACATTTCTGCGGCATGGTATTTCAAATGTAAGTACTGATTGCATGATATGATATAAAGGGAATTGGTAAGAGTCCTTTCTTTAGATCTGTATGTTGTGATTTGGCAATTATGGAACTTTGCTAGAGTTTGCCCAGTTCTGTGTGCATGACTTTCTTTGTATTTGGCTAATTTTTTGGTCTTTGGAAATGTTAAGAGTAGTGAGACTGTGATGGCTTGGATGCATGGATGTTTTTCCGTTTTATGCAATCAATTTTATATAAATAAATATGAATGATGGGCATAATTGTGTGATTACATGCATATCTTTTTCTACTTTCTCTGGCATGAAAACTGATGATATTATTAGTTTTCACTTTTCAGGATTTGGCAGATCTTACATTACGTTTACATTCTAATTTATTCTTTGTACTATTTATGCAGCACATATATCAGGTAGTAGAGTGGATGCCATGGATGAATTAGATGATTCACCAACAGAAAATGATGGATTAATAGCTGCTCGCTTAAAAAAAATCAAACACTGGTTCTTTACCCACTCTCAACACTTGAACTTCTGGACAATATTAGTGCTTGCTTCGGTTAGTCTGGATTTCAACTGCTCATTTTCTGTCTCTATTTTATGTGAAGATTGTTCTGACATTTACTTCATAAATGATACTTGTTATATGTGACATACTCCATAGTTTTTTTTTCTTACTCGTGCATATACACGTGTTTTCCACCCACTACAGACTTTTGGTTAAAGTTATTATAAAGAAAGAAAAGTAATATAAGAATTCATTTCAGAATGTTTTACATTATCTTTATGCATTTTCTTAATGTCATATGTGGTGGACCAAACTTTTTTCTTAAACCCATAAATTTTGAATTACATGAGCCGGTGAAGCTCCTTTAAAATATTTGATATCTTCCAACTTCTTCTAGTGCTTGTTTTTGTTCTGATATTTCAACTACATGCCCTTTCTTAAGTGCAATATACCATGCATGATATGTTTACTTTGAGCTTATTGTTCTAGAAGTTTTCAATAATCTGCAATTTGCTGCTTAACTTGATATCTTTCTTTTTAGGTGCCAAATCCACTCTTTGACCTTGCTGGCATTATGTGTGGTCAATTTGGGATTCCATTTTGGAAGTTCTTTCTTGCTACATTGTTCGGAAAGGCAATTATTAAAACTCACACACAGGTTTGTGGTTCAGGACTGTTACCAGTTCAGAGTTGAAATGACGTATGGTTGTTAGAAGCTTGATCCAGAGTCGTAATCTTCTGGCCCTAACTATCAGTGCTCTTTTTTATTTCTATTCTGCAGACATTTTTTATAATCTCTGTTTGTAACAACCAGCTGCTTGACTGGATAGAGAATGAGTTGATTTGGTTACTCAGCCTTCTACCTGGTTTTGCTCCTGTCCTGCTCAACCTCACAGCTAAAGTCCATAGTATCAGAGCAAGGTACCTGAAGCCCCAGCCTCCCTCAAATATCAAGGTACTCTCTCAATACATGGAACTGCATTCATCTAGTTTTTGCATGGGTTGGACAGTATAATGCCTTATTTATATGGCTTTATTTCTTTAAATCCTTCTCAGCCGAAGAAGTGGAATATCTCATTTGCTTCAGTCTGGAACACTTTTGTCTGGCTTATGCTTGTGAACTTCTTTGTGAAGATTGTGACTGCAACTGCTCAGAGATATCTCAAGAAACAGCAGGAGAGAGACATGGCAGCATTGACTAACAATTCGTGAGGCTGGAAGACATTCAATCCAGGAGGAGGTTCACCAAATCCCTTGATACACTCATTCATCACTATGTCAAGTCTTCTTTTTTTTTCCCTCCTCTTTCTCTCTCTTAGAAGTCTTTTTTTTTACTCTTCTTTCTCTCTGTTATAAGGTAGGTAAGGTGGTTAAAAGTGCGTGTTACCCGAATATCTTCAGTAAGTCCCTAATAGAAGCCTTTGTACAGAAGTAGAAACACGCTGGTAACGGAAGTCACAGGTATATTTATCTTATGTATGGTTGGAGTAAGGCTGCATGGTGTAGGCTATTGTTTTACACATATAGTACTGTCCAAATTGATATCGGAAGTTGCTCATTTGTCAACTACTGTTGAAACTGGAAAATTGGAGAATCCTCGTCATTCTTTACAATGCAAGACAGATTATTGCCCTATTTGTCCTTCCTGAGCTTATAAATTGTCTGGTATTGTGATCATATCATTTGGATGTAGAATTATGATTGGCCATGCAGATGCAAACCTTGATTTCGAAATTACCCCCACTTGGCCACACCAATTCTTCCCCCCAAGGGGAGCGTTTTCAGCTAATGTTGAGGGAAGTTGCTTGTTTCTAAACAGGATTTCAGCCAAGGGTTCCCCTCTTATAGACATACCAATTATTTCCCCTTGGTGAACAGTGAATGGGATTACTATATAGGATTAAGATATGAAAAACATTAGTGGCAGTCAGCTTGTGTTGGTTTATTGGAGATTGAATCCAATCCACATGGCTTAGATCATGATCTGATTCTAATCTAACAATATTATCCTTGAGCCCTAGAATAATTAATTTCCCCCAAAACGAAACAACTTTCAAATTTAATTATAAGAAGCGACTGGCTTTCTAGTGTTTTGCTCCGAGTGATATATTTAATTAAACAATAATTAATCTGTTAAGCAATGTTTTGGCCCCCATGTTCATAGAACAATCATTTAATTAGATATTATCTGATTGGGTTTTTCATGTCTCTCAATTAATTAACTAACTATTAATGTCATGGATTCATGCCCACTACTTCTGATCGTACCAAATAAGGTATTTGGTTTGCGAAGAACCTTTCAATTTGAATAATGAATCATTATCACATAATGCCTTGGAATGGGCATTATATTGTGATATCAATTATCTTATTAATTAATGTCAATTATGCAGACACAAGATCTTTGAATGGACCGGACCGCATTCAATGTAAGCTTTTCAAAGCTGTTGATTAATTATTAATCTCTTGGATGACGTGGCATGGGATAAGTTGGCACGATCGTTATCCAATCCATCCCTGCTATTCCGGGGTAGAATGGAGAACCGTGTCGAATTTCAAAAAACCGGCGCTGTTACAAGAATACCCTCTTAAACTTGCGCCGAGCCTAACACTCGCTTCACGTCACGTCGCATCACGACACGTCAAATCAGATCAAAAGAAATGAAAGGCTTAGATTTCTCTGTCTCAATCTTTGAACTTTGCACGGTTCGGACAGAATTACAGCCCCTCTATAAGCCTACGGGGTCGGTCAGTCAGTCAGCTACAATCACGAGCCTGTCACGTTTCAACAAAATTTTAAATTCAAAAAATATAGTTACATAAATCCTTAGTCTTTATTGATGAGACGAGAGGGAGGACGGTACACAAGATTAAGCAGATCCAACAGTGGGTCCTATTAAGCTTCTTTCCTGATTGGTAGGTGGTAGACTTTTGCGTTTAACCTGACCGACTGTGTCTGTGACTGCGTCAAAGACATGGTACTTTAATCTACGGCTCCCACAACATTTTAGGATTTTAGATAAAAACTCCTCTTCCTTCGGACATTCACAGTTCTCTGTGATTACATGTTTTGACATGCATTCCTTTCTTTGACCATGGAGGGCAGGATCTATCCGAAAGAACTCATCAATATTACAAGTTCTGATCAAAAGATCTTTGGTGGGTAGGCGATTGTTAGGAGTCAAGGGGATTGCATTATGAACCCAAGTGATAAAGGGTTGTGCACAAATGGAAAGAGAACCCTGATCCCAAGGTCTACTTTGAGCAATAAATTTGGTTACTGGTAATGGTCAATCACGGTGCGTGTTGGGGGAGGAGGGGTGGGTACATATTGTTTTCAGCCAATTACTATAAACAACATGGAGCCCTGTGTCAATGTCAAGCATAAACAACTCCCTGAATTACACGTTTGGTGGGTAATTTTACATATTTGAACATTATGAAATCATGAGGATGATTAGATGAGCAGAGTAAAAGGAAAGGGCCTTGCTTGGTGTTGAAGATGACTTAATTAAGAAAAAAAAATAATTAAAATGAATTAAAAACGAATGAATAATGGGCACAAAGACAACAAAGGGGCCCTCCCTCCAATTAGGTCACCTACTGTTGTGCTATGCTATGCTATGCTTTGCTTCCTGTTGTTATTGGTGTTGGTTTGTTTCCCTCCCTTTGCATGTTTGTTGATGCCCATGACAACAAAACTAACACTGGCAGATCACTTATATTCAAGAATTAAATTTTATTTTATTTTTTTATACCTGATATTTTCTACCAAAACACATGCACGTTCAAATCCTATTATTAACGAAAAATTTTTATGTCTCTCTCCTTAAATTTTAAATAATTAAAATTAAATTATTTATTTTAAATAATATCTATTTATCTACTATCAATTTAATTAATTAATTAATATACAATAATTTTATAAATACATATATATATATTTAATTACTTACCAACACGTAACAGAGCACAAAGCATCGTATATTTAATTCGATCTAAGAACTTACCTTTATTTTTTGAACTCATTCTATGTGTGCATAAAATACGATAAAGGTCAATATTATAAAGGCAATAAGTCCATTATTAGGACAAAGAATAACACTTGGGTTCCAATTAATATATACATATATATTAGGAGTTATACATAGTTTATAATTCAAATTTCAATTACATATGCAACTGGTGTGATGACCTAATCTTGAGATAGTGCCGTGGATTCCTTTTTCTTTCCATTTTGTTGATTCCTATTGTAGGTCCCCTCATCCGACCTCTTCTACCAAAGACAAAAGTCTCAGAAACCAAGTGCTACATCTCAGAAACCTCCAAATATATATTCCCCGTGTTACGTTATTACCCACAAATCTTGTAAATATTACCGACACACTAAAAGGCAGCAATAATATTTTATACATATATATATATATATATATATATATTTTTAGTGGGCCAGGCCCCTTTAGCACTTCTGTCTAGGCTCCAACACAATATCTATGTTATCTCACCACCAACTCCAGAACAAGACACATCTCTCTCTCCATTATCAGATTCGCTACCAAACAAGGCAATCAATCAAAGACATGGGCATTAAATAACAATTTAGAAATTAAATGGGGTACTTGTTAAATCTTACACGTGCCATCACATATACATGTACACGTACACCCCAGCTGCCCAGCCCAATGCCAAAATGAGACAGATGCTCTTTACTGCTCTCTCTGCATAACAAAAATGCAAAAGGCAGAGAAGTTTTGGTAAAAGAACCAGGTTAAAAGAAAATTTAGAGAAACCGCCATCACGCTCCCTAAAGCAAGGAAAAAAGAGGGGTCTCCTACTCTTCCCTTTCCTCTTTTCGCCCGGCGGAATATTACCCCTTCTTTTTTTTCCTTTTTTAATCTCATCTCCTGCACCGCTCAACACAAAACCAATTGAAAATATAATTAGACTTGCGGTTCAACCTTGTCAGATTATGAACACTGATGGTACATAGCTAGCCGGATACACATTTTGCTAAAACATTCCAAAAAGAACCAGAGCCTTTTTCCCCACTATTTCAACTTCCTTTCCAAAATTGAGGTTAATGTTGTGTCTTGGATGGTGTTGTTTCTGTCATTGTGTTCATTTCCTCCGATGCTGCGAGCGTGAAGCGCGTAAATTGTGATTTCTTGAGCAAGAAATCACCGTTTTGTTCCAAAATTTATGTCCGCAATCTATAATTCATTTCCCTAGGGTCTACCTCCTTTTTCTTGTTCCCTACAATGCGAGTTGCAATTTAAGGCACCTGGGGACAATCCTACTCACCAGCGGGTTGCTTCTGCTCCGCTGGTTTTACCTGCACTGCAGTCGGAACAGTCTGGACATATGGCAAGCCAGGATGAGCAAGCGGATGTGGCTTCCCAGAAGACTGTGTAGTTGCAAATTGGGCAGTGTGTACAAGACCCTGTGAAGGTAAGCCACCACCTTTCATATTACTAGCTGCAGCCACAGCCTTTGTAGGATCAGAAGCGCTGGTGTTAGAATGCATAACCGGAGGGCATAATGACAATATAGCAGTTGATGAAGCTGCCGCTGAGCCATGCTGCTGCAATGGCGGCTGCTGCTCACGTTGCCTTTGGACGAAAAACCCACTGGCAGCTGCGGCAGATGAACCTGCATTCGCTGCATGTTGAGCTTGGGCTTGCATGTAAGCAGCATTAGAGAATAGCAGTTGTGCTTGCTGCAACGCATGCCTCGGCAGCTGTTGCTGTTGCTGCTGTGACATCTGTGGCTTGGCTCCAGCACCTGAAGAAGCGGTGATACTGGGATTTCCAAGGATTGATGGAACAGGAGAAGACTTCCGGCTAGGCATTGAAGGTGAATTCTTGCCTTGCTGAGATGATAACGAGGATGTTTGCCCACCTTTGTTGCTCGTGGAAGTAGTAGCTGTTGTCCTTGGGCTTCCACCGGCGCTAGTCTTGGATATAGAAGAAGTGGGCGAACCAACCATCACTGGAGGAGAAGCAGACTGGTTATTACTAGGTGGCTGTTGTCCCTGTGCAGCAGCTGATTTGGGGTTAGCTGAAAATGATATTTGTGCGTGGCTTTGCTGAGTTCTACCTTGCTGTTGTGGAAGGTTTTTGAGGGATGATGAAGTTGAGGAGACAAGAGAAGGTGAAGTAACTTGAGAAGTGCCTGTCCTCCCAGAATTCCTCCACTGGGGGGACTGAGCTGGACTGCTGTTGCTTTGGACAAGGTTTTGCTGAAACACAGATAGAGCATTAGGGAACTTTGCAGCCATAGATGATGAAGGTAGATGGTCAGAGTAAACACTTCCATTACTTGTTGCAGGAGTTTTGCTTCGAGCAGCGGCAGGAGCAGCTGCAAACTGCTGTTGCTTGTGATGTTGACTTAATTGGTGGTGCTGCTGCTGTTGACTTCGCTGATGTTGCTGCTGAGCAGCAGAAGCATTGGCACCGCTCATAGAAGCTGGCATAACCGAAACAGAAGTCCGGCTAGGCACAGAACCAAGATTAAGACTTCGTGCTGAACTATCAATGACTGTGTTGCCCGTCATTGCAGAAACTGGTGCATCAGTTAAATCTTGCCTAGAGAAAGCAATGGACTGCCCAACAGCTGCTGATGGCTTTCCAGACATTGCCTTTCTTTCTTCTTCCACAATAGGAGCATCACTACTGCCTCCAGTTTTGCTTTCTTCATTAGCACGGTAACTCTTTTTCTGCTGTGCTGCCTGGGCAGCGGATGGAATCTGGTAGTTGTGTCTAACAGCCTCTGGGACGCTCTGAAGAAGAGCAGGATTCTGTGCGATAGAAGAAATGTCAAAGCCAGGAGTTGTAGTGCCATTAATAGAAGCAAATGTCATTGCAAAAGTTTGAGGCATTAGAGATTCAACTCCTGCCTTTGAGCTCTGCTGCTGTTGAGGCTTCTTTTCACCTGTACCAGTGGCACCACCCATTGACGTTGTAGTCATCAATGCAAAGTTTGGCGGTTGTACAGGCATAAAATTCTGACCATAGATACTTATATTAGCACGAGAAACTCTGCTATCAGCAGTTGATGGGCTCTCTTCACCACCCATTTCACTCTCAAGTTGGCGTGCTTGATGAGAAACCTGTTTGCTCTGCTGTTGCTGCCGCTGCTGCAGTTGCAGTTGATGCTGGTTCTTTGAGGCAGGAAAACCTTGCAAGGTTCCAGTGCTACCATTGATGCCACTGTTATGTGGTCTCTGCTGTTGATTCTGTAAATGTTTCTGGGAAGATGAGGAACTGCTGGAAATGCTGGTGTTTTGATAACCTTGTTGACTTTGTTGGGACTGAGTGGCTATCGGTTGCTGTTGCTGCTGCTGAAGCTGTGAAGGATGTAGCATTTGAGAAGAATAGAAAGACCCATTAAAGAACGTCATAGCCTGAGCATGGGATCCTCTATAAGCAGGCGGTGCTCCTACATGTCCAGAGATAGGCAATTGGTACGCATTGCTCTGCAAAATTGCCAAATACTGAGTCTCATTGCCTGGCATATTTGGGTAGTTGAAACTCATTGCCGTGGCTGCAGCTCCTGCTGTTGCATTGTTACCTGCTGACACAGAACTAGATGCACAAAGTGATGCAGCACTGCTAGCAGCTGAGGGAGACTTAACAGACCCCGGACGAACAGAAGCAGCAGCAGCTGCCTGTTGCTGGCTCAAAGGGAAGATGAAAGCAGGAGCATGCTGAAATTGAATAGAAGGCATCATTTCAAAAATCTTTTTCAGAGGAAAAAAAATCAACAATTAAAAGCACAAGTTTTGAGAGAAGACCTTTACCAGTATATTACTAGGAGCTCCTGGAGGTAGAGCTTGCTGAAGCATAACTTGCTTCCTTTGTGCAGCATCCATTATGGTAGCAGGTTGAGAACTTTTGCTATCTTTCCCAGCACGACCAGGAAAAATTGCTGGACCCTGCCCCTTATCTTGCGCACTATTCATAACTCTGCCTGGAAAGTTTCCATGCAGTTCTGTGGGAGGCACAACATTGAGATTGCATGCCTTGGGCCCATAAAGTGAAGCGGAACCTGCTGCCGCTGGCCAGTAAGGATTCATTTTTGTGAATTGCTGGTGGTAGAGTATATTCCTAGCAATGTAGCAATGTGTCGCACACCTCTTTGGTCTAGGTTGAGAAAACAACAAATGTGGAGGCTGCGCAGAAGTCCAAAATTTTATGAGAAAAATGGTTCCAAAAAACATTGAAAGTTATGAAATCAAAAAGGCAGAAGAATGGGAGGAAAAGAAAGAAGACACCGTGACTTACTTGTATTGCAGCAGAAGAGACTGGGCTCCCATCCATGGATACTACTGCTTGTAAAGGTGGCATGTATCTGCTCATAAAACTAGAATCATTTCTCCGGGGAAGACCAAGCAAAACACAGATACACATTCCCAATCAACGAAAGAGCATTAATAGCAAACAGAATAACCAGACCATACCCCATTGGAGGAAGACCACCAGGCCAGCTAGCTACAGATAGTGGCAAAGGCAAAGAATTGGATTGGGCTGTAAGCAAAAACAAGTAAATCGGTAAATAAACAGAACAAAAAGTCCTCCAGGGAAAAAGAAAATTGATGAACGACAATTTTTTATATTACCTGTTTTCTCAGGGACTGATAATGGTTGCTGTGGCTGCTGCTTTTGGACGTGCTGCTGCAGTTTGTTGCCAGTTAAGCTACCAGTGCCACCATCTCTATCACTCTTCTCCAAATCCATGTGGAGATCAATGTTCCTCTCCTTCACCACGACTGGTTTCTGGGATTCACCTTCTTCTGCTCCGGTTTTTGCTTTCTTTTCTTCGGGTTCAGCTCTCCAGTCATCCTTTACAATTTTAATTTCCTTCTCGCCCGCTTTTACCACAGACTTCGTTTCCTGAGAGGGTCCAAGTCACCGTATTAATCCCTCACAGAAACTTAAGATGATAAGAGAGATTTTAAAAAAATAAAAATAAAAAACAAAAGCTACCCACCGATGGCAAATCTACAGCCACAAAGTCACTATCACCGTCCCTTTCTACTGACGATCTCGATGGAGGGGGAGCCTGTGACCCAGAGAAAAAAAAAGATAAATACAAAAATACCATAAAATATTCAGAGTACGAAGAAAAATTTGACCTTGCTCTTTGAAAACAAGATCCTCACCATCAGATCTATTTGAAACTTTTCCACACGATGGTTCTCAATCTCAGAAGGCGTTGAATTCCTGAACGACAACTTAAAACATCGGCAAAGACATTTGAAAAAAAAAGAAGCCATTCTCGGAAGAAAATAAAAAGCTTTAAGACTGTTGATAACTAACGCTTTAGTTGCAGTCGCATAATCTCTAGTATCATCATCTAATCTGAGACCAGAAGTAGATTCCTTCTTGGGAGACTGAGGCTCCTCTTTAGTGACGCCTAAATCCCCTCCAAACTCTGATTCTTCAGTCAGACCCCTTGAATCTGACAACAAAACATTGTTCTCTGGCTTCATAGGTTCTAGCGGTGGCTGGGAGGCTTGAGTACTCACCAAATCACATGAAGCCGACCCATTTCCCGCTGCTGCAGTGGCCGAGCTCCTTTCCAAATTTTGCAGAGTTTCTGTCTTGGTAGACTGATCCATCTCTACCTTTGTTGTGGTCGAAATGGGACTGTTGCGCACAGTAAAATTTGAAGGATTATCCTCTTCGTACTTAACAGGTCGTGGTCTCTTCCTCTTCGGAGCTGTAAAACCAAATGAAAACCACACAAATTAATCATTCCTGTAAACCATACAAAGCAAAAATGAATAAAATATGCTTCTTGAGCTCAGTAAGCTCACCAATGGCGGACAAGGGAACAGTAGAAGAGCTAGAATTTGTAGGTAAAATTGAAGAAGATTGAGGATGAATAGATGGAGAGTTGGAGATCGGAGAAGAAACTCTGGATTTGGAATCACTGGTGGACTTGTTATTGCTATTGCTATTACCGGTTTCCCTTGAAACCAAATCAGAATTAGACGGACCCTGCGGCTGCCTCATACCGTACAAAACTTCAGCAATTTCGATCTCAATCTCATCCTGCGCCAAGGACGATGACTTGTTGCTTGATGATTTCGGTGCCCTTGGCTTGGATCCATTAGGCTTCTAAAACAAAGAAGCGAACAAGATTATTGATATTCAATTCATCTCATCTTCGTGCAAGAACTAGAAAAACAGATATGAAGAAAATTGTAGCCAGCAGCTAGAACTGAACTGACCATCTTCTTCCTAACTGAAACATTAGAAGAAGAAGGTGAGGCCGGAGCTGGAGTAGCCAACACTGTTGTTACAGTAGGCCTGACCGGAGAGGTAGATGCTTGCCGGTGAACATGTTCACCACCAACACTAACGCCACTTGAAGCCCATTCATGCGACCTCTTAGTAGATGCTGTTAAAAAGAAGAAAGGCAAACAAAATCAAAAATTACGACCCAACAAAACACAACCAAAGAAAGCAGCAATAGTTGAACAATAAATCTCTTCCACCTCTCTACCTGACCGAGCTTTTCTAGGTACGGACACACCAATCATCTCGTCGGCGGCCTTCCAGGATGCGGTTGTCGTAGGGGCGTTACTAACCGCCGGCGCTGCTTTAAAAACTTTAGCCGGCGGCGGAAAATTCTTTCGACTGTGAGTATTATTAGTATTACTATTGTGATTATTACTACTATTGTGATGGTGATGATGATGGTGATGGTGGTGATGATGATTGTGGTGATTCAACATCGACGACGGCGACGTAGATGGATTCGGAGGGAGCATCCGCAAAGAAGAATTCCCACCACCAGCTCCGTCATCTTCATCGTCATCTTCATCATCATTCACACTCTCCTCTGAACTATCCTCAACTCCGTCTTCTCTAATGCTCCCGTTCAAAAATCTATCGCTTCTCCGCCGTTTGCTACTCCTGCTCAGCCGATCTCTCTCTCTTTCTCTGTCACGGTCACGGTCTCGGTCCTTCTTTCGATCTCTCAGCCTCGCCGTTTCTTGTAACTCTAGTGGACCATCTTCTTCTGCAAAATTTAAGCACCGAGATTAAAAAGAAGAAACACATCAGAATCACTGAAAAGGCCAAAAGGTTTCGGTAGAATAGAAATAACGATATTAGATCTGGTGAGAATTGAGACCAGGAGAGTCTCTAAGACTGCTACTTCTGTGTCGTCTTCTCGACAATGCATTTGAGATCGCCATAGTAGCTCCTCGTCGTGCTTCTCTGTTTCTGTCCATCTCTGCTTCGATTAGTTTCGTTGGGAAAAATTAGGCTCGCCTTCAATTCCAATCCTCCCTCTCATCACCGGGACAGTGACATAATTGGCCGGAAAATGAATTGAGGGTGACCAGAGTTTGGAGTTTGCACCAGGTATCCGGCTAGAGAACGATTAAAATTCACAGATCTTCAACCCAGAGATTCACCAGTCTTGAAAGATCTCAGCTTTCGCTTATCTTCTCTCTCTACTCCTTTCCGTCTCTCTCGCCTTGTCCCCTTTTTATTTTCTCTCGCCTCATCTTCATTTCGGCTATTTCACTCTACTCACAAGCCCAGCGAACGGCCACGATTCGTGGCTTTATCACGTGCTATAATCTCAACCGTTGAAATTCTGACAGATCCAGCGGTGGATATTGACTTAAACCAACATGGCAATATCTAGAGCGTTGAAGGGGGCTGTTTTCGGTCGGTTATTTAATCCTTTTCTAAACATTATCTCCACGTGTCAGGCTTTTTCTTCCCCCACAAGCTTCCCTGTTTACGCACTCGTATTGATTTGGTATAATAATCTAACAAACAAATAAAATATTTATTATTAATAAATAATTAATAAAAAATATGTTTGTACTGTTCTCTGCTGAGGAGGACAGAGAAACCTGTTGCCCACGAATCACGATCAAATTGAGCCCTTCAATTTCCTCGAGGGATGTCGTGACTGGCTACATCCGGTTAGCCGGTTGCCAAGAAAAGACGATCCAACGGAGTCTAGGTGACCACAGAAAATGTCGTTCCAACCGGTCAAATTCATTTTTTCGGTTCCCACGTTTTTATTTTTCTTTCTTAGTTATTACAGGGAGCGAGTGGAAGAGTAAATTGCAACATATTTCTAAAATGGACGCTGACTGGCCCCACAATAAAACCACCAAAGTTAGGGAATCCACGGATAGGATCTGCCGTAGCCATTAAAGGAAGACATGGACACCGTCGATTTTATCTGACGTGGCGATAATGGCTTTTAAAGTATTGCCGAAGCCAGATTCCAAAACACAAAGAAGTCCAAGCTGGCACCGAATCAAGAGGCCCGTGGATGCCGATCAGCACGCCCCATCTGCATCGTTGGATGTATTTAATGGACGGTCAAGATCACGGCGCAGCGAGTGGAGGGAAATCTCAGTCAATTTCACGGAACTTCCGAGAACTGTGGACCCCACATTAGCTGCCGATGTAGAAATTATTTCCTAGCTTTGGCCTACTGTGACGTGCTGTGGGTTGCGGCACCTTGCGGTGACGTGTAATGGGACCCACTCCTGCAATGAAAAAGAAAATGCTACCAGCGAACAAACCCTACGCTCGCTCGGTCAAATTTGAAATTACAAAAAATTAAAAAAATTAATTAATAACTAATAAAGTAACACCGAAACATAAACCCCACCGAGTTCCCGCTTTACTCCACGCGCTTTTGGCGGAGTACCCCTTACGTACATGCGGAGAATGGAAAGTTGTCCAGCATGCCGATGTCGTTTTCCTTGCGTGGCAGAAAAACATAATGACACGTGGCGAAGAGCTTGTTCCGCATCGGATCTTGCTAAAGGCTTCCGATCTCCAGTAAATATCTTTTGTTAAGAAAGGAAATGATAACTTAACAAGACGGTGTTGACAATAATATTACGTGGCAGTTGAAAGACATTTTTAAAATATAATTAATAAGATATTGTTTGTCCGCACTTGCAAGTTGGGTGGTGTGAAATCCCATAAGCCATTCCGTCACTTTACTACACCCAACAAATAAAATATAATTATATTTTGAGACCAATGAGGCCACGTCAAAATAAAGGGCCCACCCACAATGCTGGACCCACCATAACACTTCTCTTGTCGCTTTACGAGTTTTCATTCATTCCCCCGGCTATCGTGAAATCCCGTAGCAATGCCACGCCTTCAATCATGTGCCTCCGTGGCTGTCTTTAAGACCGTAAATATAACCCTAGCCGTCATCCACACTCCCTGCTCTAATGCTACGCTAAACACCCATTAGTCATTGATTAATTATTTAATCTAAGAATTAATAAATTATTTATTTCTCGATGCAAAGAGCATAATTATAAAGGGAGAACATGCCATCTTGGCATCAATTAATTAATGAACAGAAAAGTACGACTGTTTTATTGGATCAATACGGGCATGCTCCAATTAATTAAAAAAATTATTTAAAATTTTTTATTTAAAATAATAATATTAAATTTTGACTGTAAATTTTTATACAGATTTAATATTTTAAATTTAAAGTTAATAAATTATTTCTAATAAAATAAATATAATTTTATAAAAATTTAAAAAAAATGTTATTATTATGACATTATTAATACACGGGGCACAGGCAAACAGAATTAATTAAATGGCCATTCAATTTAATATTTAAAAATAATAATAATAATAATTTTAAAAAATATTTTGCGTGGGCATATTTTGAAATAAATAAAATATACATAAAAAAAAAGTCCACAGAGTGGGACATATTACTTTACACCACTTTGCATTGCTTTTTTCATTTTATTTGTTTATATTTATTTTTTTAAAAAACTATTATCACCCTTTGTATTTATGCACATAAGCTATCAACCTACCAAGAGGCTTAGATTTACTTTTCCTTTAATATTAACAATTACCTGTCTTATTCTTAATTTGTCTTAAATTTAATTTAATTATAAACTAATACAACATCGCATCGAAAACGATCTTATACGTTTTAAATAAGTTATAAAAATTATTAAATATTTAAAATTTTGAGTTACTTTTATTTTTAATTTTATAAAAAAAAATTCTTAAATTTTAAATTAAATGTTATAAGGTAAGGGTTTTGTTTATTGGATTGGAATTAGGATTATTTTAATCTAATCTTACCATCATTAGTATTTATTTGTCTGTTTATATTATGGCAGCAGTGCCACGCGACAAGTCCTCAAATGCCCTCTTTTAAAGACATATCCTTTTATTTTTAAATCACAAGATCCAGGCTCATTGTTATGGACAAAAGAGCAAGTGGGGAATGCACGTGTGAGTGCCACGTGGACGTAATCCCACATGCGATCGCAGGGAAAGTGAAGGGTGATTTGTGAATTCGTGATGGTGATCCTGTCTCCTTTTGCTCTGGCGATGTACTGGTGTTTTGGCTTTACAAGTGGCGGTCAATTACTGGTCCGTGATTATAGTAGCCGGGTCATATTTTTTTTCGTTATTAACGCTCCAAGAAATTAATTAATGCATGGTTAACTGATTAATTAATTATAATCCATCTAATTGCTTTCTTAATTAGGAATAAATTGAATTAATAAACTTAATTAATTAATTGTATAAAATAATTCAAATTCAAGCTTTCCCTATCAACTAATGAATTGGGCTTCTAAAAAAATACGCGAATCCAATTTGTCAGACAAGTGGGCTTTCGACAGTGAGCTTTTTTCAAGGTTACGAATGTAAATTCCAAACTGGGAGAGAATTGACGTCATTAAAATTGATTTGTCTTCCTTATAAAAATAATTAAATAAATACAATCTTTTTCTTTTTCTGTAAATTATTAAAATTAAGTATAAGAGTAACGGGACAATGCAAGTAATTAATTAAAATTTTTAAAAAATAAATTACTCGTGATTTTCTAAAAATACGATATATAAAATTTAAATTTTATATATTTTTTAATTTAAAATTAATATAAATTACTTGTTGGGTACAATTAAATCATGAATCAATACAATTTCTCTTTTAAAAAAGTCAAAGAAGTTGTGGAAAAAATAAACCAAATCGATGAGAAAAATGATAAGTCAGAAGTGGTAAATGCATTGGGTAACTTACACAACGACCTTTTGAATTCTCTCATCTTACCTGAAGCCCTCAGGAAACTATGAAAAAAAGGCAAGAATGATAAAAGCTACAAGGAGACGGATTGAATTTTCAACTGCGAAGTCTATATCCGTGGCTCTCTTTCCTACCTCACGCAGCCGATAAACATTGAAGTTCAGATGTACCATGGATCGCATCCCTCGGCCTATTGAAAACTTGGTCTTGCTTGCATGGCAAGGACAATTGGTGGACCAAGCTCAGAATGAGCAGTTCTGGATCAGACAATGAACCAACTTTACTGTGTCAGTGGCTTCGTGAACCCACGTCAGTCAAGTGGGTTCACAATTAAATGTAGGGTGACCAATTTTTGATTAAATTGATTAATAATTTAAATTTGTTTGAAAAAATTGTTAATTTATATTTATTTTTTTAAAAAATAAAATATAATAAATATCGGTTTTAATTTTTAGTTTAATCTTATTTCAAATTAAAAGTAAATAAATCAATTATTTTAAAATTTGTATTTTATATTTAATATTTCATTATTTTAATTGATAAATAATTGATTTTATAATTTTTAAAATTAAAAAAAATAAACTTAAGTGTCGTAATTAAATTAATATTTTAAAAATATATTCTAATCGACAAATTAAATAGATAATTATCGAATTAGATCAATTAAATTTAATTTTTACTATGAATTTAAATTTATTTTATTCAAATTAAAACCGACAATTTTACGTTCATTTAGATTTTAGATTAAAATCGATCGAAATTACCTCAAATTACCCCTGATTACACTTGCAATTTCAACACTAGTCATGCACGTGCACTTACATTTCTGCCCTCTATTTTGCTGGCATGTTGTCACTCTACAACATACCCTCCGATGTAATGAAGTAGAATTTAATAAGTCACTTGCGGTATGGGCATGGCAATGCTTATTTTCAAAGCTTTTATAACTGTCCTTTTTGAACTGCATTCGAGCACACAAAATGAAAATGAATAATCACGGTAACGACGTGATCAATTCCACCGTGATTACTCTTTTGAAAGGTTAGTGTTCGTGATTTTGGATTTTTTCATCATTACAATACTTAATTCGTTCAAACGACTTGTTATTATAATTAATTTTAATTAAAATAAATTAAATTTTTAAAATTAAAAATATTAACATAAAATTTAAATATAATTAAATTCTCGTTACATATTTAAAAAATTTTTTGATTATATATTAATTTAAAAATATAATTAATTTTCTTACTCTTTTTTTCTCCTAAATGGGGTTGGTCCAATTCATACTTTCTACTTTTCTCACTTTTGAATTCATTCGTTCAAATTAATATCAACCCTAATTTGCAATTAATCTCGTGCTAATGCAAATTGTCAATTTTAAAGATGGCGGGCTTTACTTAAAAAACCTACCAAGGCTCTCAATATGAAGTACTAGTGGTGCATGAACTTGAAAGGTCCAAGTAATGTACCCACCTCAATTGCCAATTTTCCGGAGTCTACTCTCGTATCTTTATATCTATTTACATTATCCAAAAGCACTTCTGCTTTTTTTCGAATTCTCTCGTGCATCTCACAAAAGCGCTTTTTGCTTTTACACCATCTTTAATTCTGTCATTTTAACCTTATCCGAAGTGTAAAGAAGAAAAAACTAGATTCTTGGCCTCCAAACAAAACCTTAAAAATCCCTTTTTCTATCGTTTTCGTGAACCACCCACTTGGAGGTCAAATTTGGTGCCTCCAAATTCCACATCAATACTTGGATAAATCACAAATATGTTTGTAGCGTGTGAATCTTTCTTGTTTTCTCGTTACATCATTTCTTTGAATTTTATAACAAAAACCAAAAAAAATAAAATAAAATAAAATACAATATGTAATTGTCAATAAACTATAAACTTTTTATAACACATGTAAATCATATATTCGTGTATTTAAATTTTATGCGACACGTGGTTTGAAAATAATGCTAATAATTTATTTAATTAAAATATTATATAAATATATATTTTTAATAATTTATTGACTTTAAACTCTTAATATTGGACCATATCACCGTGTCAAAATTTTATTTTTTATTTATTATTACATAGTAATAAGATTGTTTAAGTTCAACTTTCTCTTAAACTATACATAATCTCTCTGTCGTTCTGTGATTAATTATTTTAGTTCACACTAAACTATCCAATTTTCATTTTGATAAAGAGATCATATTGCTATTCTAAATCAATATGTTTTGTAGAAGTGTTTTTGGCACGTGCAAAATGCTAGGGTGGCATGATTATGCAAAATAATTCTCGAATTGTATTTGTCTTAAAAATAACATGTCAGTGGTTTAAAAGTCCAATTACATATATAATATATATATATATATATATATATATATATATTTACGTGTTAGATTTAAAGTCAAATTTATAAGACTTAAAATGATGAAAATAAAATTAAAATAAATAATATTTAAAATATATAATAAAAATTTAATATATATTATAAAATTAAAATATAAATAAATATTATTTAAAAAAAAATTAAACATATTTTGTATTCGATATATCACGGATAAACTGTCGCAATTTAGTGGGAATTAGAGAAGAAAACGGTGGCTGCTTTTGGGAAGGCATCGATGATTTTTCCTCTTTGACATTATTGCAATCGGCACGAGCCACTTGTTTTTCCGACAATGTTTCTATCTCACAGGGTTCATAGATTTAAGCGAGGTCTAGAATGACCAGAACTTTAGGAATTCGGACAGATGTCGTTCGTTGGTTGTTTGCGTTTCTTTGCGTGCGCCGGAGTTGTCAAATTGGCTTGTTTTCAAGTTGCATTTTCAGCTCTGTTAAAAATTTTCCAATTAGGCGTCCACAAATCGTACGCGTAGTCAAACTTATTAATTTTTTAAAAATGGATATTACCTTTTTAACCTTCCTTGTTTGAAATTCAAGACCAACGGAGTCTTTTGCTTGCCTTCTGCATTTTGGTCAACACAAATTTGCACGTTGATTTATGGATCAATCAGCGTGGCCCCCATCAAACCCATTGATTTTTCTTGCTTTTCGTTAACAGGAATTTGCAAATCAAACTCTACTTTATTTAATTGACCAAAATATTACTTCCCGTTGCCACTCAAATTGACCAAAGTGGAAGACCCATGAGAACGTACAACACGCCACTGCATCATGTTATAGCGACGTGCCATCGATTCAATTGTCATTCACTCATCCTTGCTTGCTGTTCACCACTTGTACTTTGGTTTCACACTTAAAAACGGAGCCGTCCATGTAAGGAGCCGTTCTTTGACTAGCTAGCCAGCCAGCCAGCCAGCCGACGTAGAAATTCATTTATTTAACATGTTAATTATTGCTCTATCCATTAGAATTAAAAGTTAGCCACGTGTAAAGATCTTGGTGGTGTTGACCCACTGTGTCATCTATTTCGTACATCGTCTTCTCCTCTATATAAACCCTCGCGTCGTCGCTACTTGGTTCATTTCGCAACGATCTCTTGATTGTTTTCTTCTTCTTGTCCTCTGGTTTCTGTCTTTGAGCAAGAGAGTTAAAACATCGGATCAGTTCTTCATAAGGAAGCAAGCATGCCTGGTGGTGGATTCTCGGCCTCCGTGCCGCCGGCCGGAGTCGAATTTGAGGCAAAAATCACGCCGATTGTTATCATTTCGTGTATAATGGCGGCCACCGGAGGACTCATGTTTGGCTATGATGTTGGAGTTTCTGGTAATTTTGCACTTCTTGTTTTTCTTTTTGAGTTTGTGTTGGTGTTGAGAATATGATCGACAGGTGAGACTGATTGCTCATTGTTATGTTATTATGGTTTTTGAAAGTGATTTTTTTTCTTCAAAAACACTTTTGCAAAACGTTTTCAATGATGAAAACACATCCAAATTTCATTCGAAACTGTGAAATTTGATTTGTTGTTTGCATAACATTTGAATTAATAAAAAAGGAAAAAACAACAGTTCATACTTTGGCTGCGGCGAATCTGTAAAAATAAATAAAAATGAAGAAGCTACCCCTCCCGCCAAAGTTGAAATTTTCAACTTTTATGTGCTGAAAGTACTAAAATGTCCCTAGTATTGATATACGAAACTGGTAATTTCGGTATTTCACCACTCCCAGCGTCTTTCCGCCGGGGAGTTTGTTACGGTCGTAACATTTGTCGGTGAAACCAGGTTGTCCCCCCGTTTCTGTGACGACCATTGGACTATCCACGTGACCGATCCTGCTAACTTGCGTCAATTGATAAAGCGGATTAAATTCAAATCTCCATAGAAGTGGAGGCTGTATTCTAATTCTGTGTTTTAAAATATTATCATTCGTTTTCACTTAGCTAGCACATGAATAATGGTAAGCTTAAATGAATTTATGGGTTGAATTGATGCAGGGGGAGTTACGGCGATGCCAGATTTCTTGGAAAAGTTCTTCCCAGTTGTGTACAGGAAGACTCAAAGAGAGGACCTGGATAGCAATTACTGCAAGTATGATAATCAAGGGCTGCAGTTGTTCACATCATCCTTGTACCTGGCTGGCTTAACAGCTACCTTCTTTGCATCGTACACCACTAGAAGGTTAGGCAGGAGGCTAACCATGTTGATTGCTGGTTTTTTCTTCATAGTTGGTGTCGTGCTTAATGTTGCTGCCCAAGATCTTGCCATGCTCATTATTGGAAGGATCTTGCTTGGTTGTGGGGTTGGTTTTGCCAATCAGGTTAGTTGATGGTTATTTGCAATATATCTTTGTTATTACATTAAATAATTGTCGGCAATGGAGGAGTTAAGGTGGTTAAGGAAGTTCACTGTAAACGCGAAACATAGACTAAAACAAGGGCATGTTGTGCTGTCTCCAGTTAAGGTTGCCATCATCCACATCATATTAATTTATCAAGTCTGTATCTTCTGAAATGATGCTGATATACATGGCATATTTTTAGTCAAAACTCAGTTCATTTAATTCTCTTACGTGAAGCCAATTTCTTTTTGGCATTCACATAGGTTGGCCTTTTACTGCATGATAGGCCAGTGGCTGGTGGGGACTAGTGTCCCCCACATTACGCTGCTAATTGATCCCATCGATTGGGTGCAAGAAAGGCTCATGAATCAAATAAGAGATGATGAAAATTACATGCTCTCTTTGGTATTCGATAGTTTTAATCATCCACATATTTTTCCATATCTTTTTGTTTAAATTATGATTTAGTTTGACCCTTTTTTTGGGTGATTGAAACTTTTGTTTTCCTTATTGGCTTCATATAACGGAGCATCACGTGATAATGATCGTTAGCTTGGAGTATTCTAATGAAAGTTTAACCGGAACAATTTCTTTTTATTCTCCTCCTCATTGCTTTAATAATCACTTTCTGCAGAAAAGTCTTTTTTTTTGGTCAATTACGTTGATTATTGATGTAGGCCTTCTTTCAACTTCGTAGTCTTCAGTCCTTTTTATTTTCCTTTGAATTGTTTATCATATACTCCAGTAGTAACTTGGACCATAATTCAGCTGCTCATGCCAGAAAATTTGACATTTATACATATATTATTGCTTGCTTAAATCCAACTCAAGGAAGATCTATAACCTGCGTGACAGTTGAAACTGCAAAATTTATAGAGTTCTCTCTTTTACTTGTTTTTCATGTCCATTTTACCTATTGTTTTCTGGAATTTAATGTTTGCTGATCCCTATCAAATGCAGGAAACCTTTCATGCCTAATTTATATTAGATTGTGCCCGTATTGTCCAAGTTGTGGGGATTTACTTGTTGGAAAATGATGTATTTATTATTGTTCCTGATTTAACGACGTTGTGTTATGAATACAAAACAGGCTGTGCCTCTGTTCCTGTCGGAAATAGCCCCAGCAAGGATACGTGGAGGACTTAACATACTGTTCCAGCTTAACGTCACTATTGGCATTCTTTTCGCCAATCTGGTCAATTATGGGACCTCCCAGTAAGTCAAATTATTCATCCTTGCCCACTATTCTTCCTTTATTGATGATAAAAGAACACAAAAAGAATCTGTGAACCTCTCCTTTGAATTTGACTTTTACAATTTTCTCTGCAAAATAAGGCGGTATAGCAGTACACGTGCTCTCGCTAGGTAGATGAAGGGGGCAACCATTGGAAAAACTACAAATTTCTATTCAAACTGTTAGTTCATCATTGATTTCACTTCCCTAGCATGTCCCAAACTCTATGCTTGACTGTTGAAACTAAGGAAATAGCTGAATACTTTATAGAGTTAACAACTTCCCAGTATAAGGCAAGTAAACTCATTGGCAGATGATGCTTAATTTCAAGGTTGTCCAGTTTTATAATAGTACCTTGATACTTCAATTCATTTATTGCAAGGTCTCTCTTGCTGATTGGTCAACCATATACAAATTTTATTTTCTGTTGCACATAGTCAAACGTTTTGAATCCCAAATGGCGGCTAATTTGAGATTTTAATCCAAAGTCTAATAATCTGATACTTTGTATTATATGGTATTAAGCTGATTTACACATCATATTTGTATTCATTGTTTATTTGTTGGTTGTCTGAAAATCCTGAGGCAATGAACTAACTTAAATGATTTTCCCTTGAAACAAACAGCATAGACGCAAAATGGGGTTGGAGACTCTCACTGGGTTTGGCTGGCATTCCTGCCGTTCTCCTAACTGTTGGAGCCCTCCTGGTGACGGATACTCCTACTAGTCTTGTTGAGCGTGGTCGCTTGGAAGAAGGAAAAGCTGTGCTCAGAAAGATTAGGGGCACTGACAAGATTGAACCCGAGTTCTTGGAGCTTGTTGAGGCTAGTCGTATAGCCAAAGAAGTGAAGCACCCATTCAAAAATTTGCTCAAACGGAGAAACCGGCCCCAACTTGTCATTGCTATTGCGTTGCAGGTCAGTGTTTCTCACACTTTACTAATAGCAAAATTGCACGTTCCCCATCTCACCTGGTTCATTTTCGAACTAAAGTTGTTATATACATCTCAGTTTTGTACTGATACTTTTTGCTGTTCTTTTCACGTGTAACAGATCTTCCAGCAATGTACAGGAATCAATGCAATCATGTTTTATGCCCCAGTCCTGTTTAACACTTTGGGATTTGGCGGCAATGCTTCCCTTTACTCAACTGTTATAACGGGGGCAGTTAATGTCATCTCAACTCTCGTATCCGTCTACTCGGTGGACAAGTTGGGACGTCGCATTCTGTTACTGGAAGCTGGAATCCAAATGTTCTTCTCTCAAGTGATAATAGCGATTATACTGGGAATCAAGGTTAAAGACCACTCGGATAATCTCCACACTGGTTTTGCAATTCTAGTTGTTATCATGATTTGTACTTTCATCTCTGCTTTTGCTTGGTCTTGGGGACCCCTTGGTTGGCTAATTCCCAGCGAAACATTCCCTCTGGAGACACGTTCTGCCGGGCAGAGCGTAACCGTTTGTGTGAATTTGCTCTTCACTTTTGCGATAGCTCAGGCCTTCCTTTCAATGCTCTGCCATTTTAAGTATGGCATCTTCTTGTTCTTCTCCGGCTGGGTTCTTATCATGTCATTCTTCGTGTTCTTCCTTGTCCCCGAGACGAAAAACGTTCCGATTGAAGAGATGACAGAGAGAGTGTGGAAGCACCATTGGTTCTGGAAGAAATTTGTGGAGGACTCCGAGGAAGTAGCACCTGGTAATAGCATTACTAATGGCGACGACTCGAAGATAAACGGGCATACCAATGGGAACAGTTGGCATATCAATATCAATTGTTCAGAAGTTTGGAACTTTTTCACTTGTACATAATCAGTTGAAAATTTGTTGTTTAATTTTAAAGTTTTATCTTTGATTATGTTTTGATATTTTCTTGTAACAAGTATAAAAAAAGCTTGTTTTGATTGAATAAATAAATTTTTTTAAAAAAAATCAGTTTTCCCTTATTTTTGTATGTTTTGCTATTCATCATTGAAGAAAAAACTATTTCCGACTCTCTATCTGTCAAAATAATGACTTGCAGTGGGCTATCAAGGGAGTGAAAAAACAAAACAAATGAAGATTCTGAGTCTGAAAAGAGAATTTGAAGCTCTCGTCATAGAGGAAGATGAAACCATTTCAAGCTACGCAGACAGAATCTCCTTGTTAGCTAATCAAATCAGGCTACTAGGAGAAGATCTACCAGACAAGAAGACGGTGGAGAAGGCATTGGTGACAGTACCACAAAAATTTGAATAAAAAATTTCTTCTTTAGAAGAGTCAAGAGATCTCTCAACAATATATCTTGAACAATACAAGAAGTAAGAAGGAGTAAAGCAATAGCAGAGCAAAAGAAGTATCCTCCTTGTACACATTGCAGCAGAAAAATTACACATTTGGAGAAATATTGCTGGCAGAGGCCTGATGCAATGTGAAGCAACTGCAAACAACAAGGTCACGTATCAATTAATGCATGTGCAACAAATGAATGTTTCAAAAATAGAATCACTTGTTTGGTGTACATGTTATCTGCAAATTGTTCCTGGAGCTTTGCTCCTTGTTTTTTCTGATGTATGTTTCGTATTTTGATGAACAAACAAGGAAATTATTGGCCCAAATCTCTGCAATATCCTCAGTTACGGTGACCGACAAACAAAGCGTCGCAAATTGCGATACAGAAAATAAGAGAAGGAAAATATAACCCCTACTGTAGTAGTCTATAGTCATCTATCCCCTTTGTTTAATTGTCGATTCAACCCCACGTCAATGTATATCTTTCACCAACCCAACGTGACATTATATCCACGAATCAGACAGCTCTTGTAACTTGTCCAAGGAAAGATTGTGCATGTCTCCCATGTACAAAGCAATATAGTGGCGGCCTGTATTGCCGTCATACCACTCACCATTATTAACCAAGAATAATAAAAACTGGACAACATTCCCAGACATTCTTTCTTTTCAAGGGTTTCAACCATCACCTTCGCTAAGCAAAATGGGTAATCGTGTGACGAACAATACAGCTAGCTAGTTGTATATGGAACAATCATTGCCATATTGCCCATATTTTAATGTCTAGATAATGTAAGGATATGGGGCTTCAAGATATGAACAGAACCTGTAAAAGATAGTTGGCAATGGACAAATTTGACCCCGAATTTAAATCAAGTTTACACCCAACTGTAGTTAGGATAATTATTTAGGGTTTGGAGGAACCGAAATCATAGTCAATATATAGCTCATTATTATTGTTGTTTTAAAGGAAAATAAGGGGACCGAAGTCGCAGTCAATTAATTTATGACGTCCCAACGACGAAACCCAGTTGGGTTCCAAGATATTCTATATAAATGCTCACAGGCAATACTCCTCCAACTCTCACAACCTCGTCCGCCAACCACATTTTCAGTCTTCTCGTATTTCTGCACCAATGGCCTTGGTGATGAAAGCCGTGGCTCTGGTCGTCATGGTGACTCTGTTTGCGGTGCAGGTTGCCCATGCAGATGTTGACAAAGCTGGAGATTCCGCTGGTTGGACCACAGTTGGCAATGTTGATTACAAGCAATGGGCTGCCGTAAAAACGTTCCACGTTGTCGACATTATCCGTGAGTTAATTGCCTTGGCATCTTATTGTTGGTCCAACTCTTTGATTGGGTGTTGATTTTGTTGGCTCTCCTTTTCTTTTAATTTCGTGCGAATCCTTTTGGTAGTGAAACTTCTCTGTTGTCTGATGGTTCATTTCACAACATTCGTCTCTTTCTGATACTATTTTGCATTCGTCTACATCTCTCCCTATCTTCCATTCTTCAGTGGATTATGCAAATTGAGGAGAGTGAAAACAGCAACCGCCAGTCCAGATCCCAGTTCCAGATGAATCAAAAGTACACCCAAATCATGAACAGTGGCAGCTTTGTCTCTGTTTTCTTGTTCGTTTTCCAGGGCTTTAGGGAAACTCCCGAGGTGCTTGCACGTGCTGTTTCCTTGGTAAATCATCACGAACAGTAACTCCCAGCATGAATGACACATGGAACTGTCATATGCACGTGGCAAACAACATGGGTCCAACTGACAGCTATCTTGTTGGAGGGTTCATGTTGGTGGGCCATTAAGAATGTACAGGTGGTCCCACATAAATGTTTCCTTTTCAACTCCTCCCACCCAATTTCGCACGCTTCAATGATGAAGCCTACCCTTTGGCACAATACAGCCACCAGTCCACCTACCATGTTTTGTGCACCATCTTATTTTATTGTTCCAACGATTTTCCAATAACTTGGATCTTTTCGGTTTCTAGTCTATTCTGTTCCTTGACTTTGGCTTGTTTTTCTGAAGAAAATGTTGAATCGAAGGCATTCGTTTTGTTGCAAGTCTTAGTCGCATTCGATTATATGACGAACGATTTTTGCATGCTTCAATATGAGTCTGTCCGTTCACATTTTTGGGTCATGCCAAGAATGATTATAGGGCACTCACTCACTGGTAAATGTTTAGTCATCATTGCAAAACGAAATTAAGCCTCGGCAATCGTATCATTGAACCACTTTTGGTTGTGGGATACGAATGTCCGGTTTCAGAAACCTTTCTGTTGATTTATGTGGTTTTTCTTCCTGTTACTCAACAGCTGTATGTCTTTGTCCAACAATCCAATCATTTTAATCCATTATCCACAAGGAAGAGGTGAAAGATTATTAAGTGCTTTACTGTCTAGATTTGCACTAACATCATATTGTTTAACTCTTGTTACCATACAATTTATTCAACGGAGTTCATGTTGATGTTGTGCCAGTTTTTTGAGTATAATTCTCAATTTCACAATGTAATGCGAGTGACACACTCTGCGTACAAACGCCTCAGCGCCATTGGCCACCTACACCACTGGCAATGATTCTATCACCATAACAACAAAAGGGCATCACTATTTTTTCTGTGGCGTCCCCGGACATTGCCAAGCTGGGCAGAAGGTCGACATCAATGTGCTTGGCACTGCTGAACTGGCTCCCAACTCCCTCTGCATTTTCCCCTCCTCCTTCGGTCCCAGCAACCAAAGCTCCCGGGCCTTCTTCCAGTAATGCTGCGTCATTGAGAGATTTGAAATGTCTTCTTAGTAACCTTATTGAGTTGGCTGTGATAGTTTTCGCAGTTTTTTCCTCTACTGCTGCGTAAAAGGTAAGGGCATAGTTCGTTGTTTGTGGGATATTTGGGAAATGTTATGCTGCACTATTCTAAGGTGATTGGAATTGGGGCAAATGTTGTGACGGTGTAGTATTAAGAGCTCATCTTCTTTCCTGTCAACAATGTCGAAAATCATAGTTCAAGTTCGTTGATGTCCTAATACCAGCAATGCATAATCCCTTTTTATAGTGTCTTCATATGTATATTTTCCTGTTGAGTGTCAGACATGCATCGAATCTGAATACTAGGACTCTCAAACATATTAATATGATGAGATTAAACGGGATTGATGAGCCACTGTGACCATTTTGGGAAATTAGCTACAGCTTAACAACATCCGAATTGAGCAAAACTAGAATATGTAAGAACTTGGTTTAAAAAAACATCCGAATTAACTAAATTGTTGGTCTTGAGCTGCTGTTCCTTTCATCATCATCATCATCAGCCATGAATCTTTTCCAGATAGGGTGTTTCTTCCATACTCTGTCAGCCATGACATCAATCGGCACATTCTTTGTCTCCGGTAACAGGAAAAGCGCAAACAATCCCATTACTAAAATCCAAGTAGCAAAGAAGAAAAATATGTAGGCACGCATATGGCACATCATTGATAAGAAAGCTTGAGCGATGAGGAAAGTGAATAACATGTTAGAGCTAACAGCGAACGCAAAGCCTGCAGTTCTTGTTTCAAGAGGGAATGTTTCGCTGGGAATTAACCAACCAAGTGGACCCCATGACCATGCGAATGCCATAACAAACAAGCACACAAGCACCACCACCAACGCTGCTTGTGTTTTTGTAAGCATATTTGATGTAGCCTTCAATTGAACCAGGAGAATACCTCCAATTGCAGTCTGCGTTACCCAAAAAAAAGTTGTCTTAGATGTATTAGCGTACATTAAACTGAAGAAAAACATGATTGAGGTAAGAGAATTTGATCATACTTGGCTTATGAACATCTGGACACAGGCTTGGAGAAGCAATTTTCTCCTCCCAACTTTATCAACAGCATAGATCGACACGAGAGTGCTAATCACATTAACAATGCCAGTGATAACCGAGGACAACAATGATGCATCATTCTTGAATCCAACAGTTTGAAACAGGACAGGTGCATAAAACATTATGGCATTAATCCCTGTAAACTGCTGGAAAACTTGCAGCAGGACGCCAATGATCAGCGGTGGCATGCTTGAGCGCTTCAGGAGTTTCTTGTATGGTTGCTTCACTTGCCGGGCTATATGACTAGCAAATTTAATCTGTTCAAATTCAGCATCAACATCTTCCACACCTCTTATTTTTTTGAGTGTTTTTTGTCCTGCTGCTTCATTTCCACGTTCAATTAGGCTAGCTGGTGTCTCAGTGATGACTATAGACCCTATGAACAGGAAACCTGCTGGTACTCCTGCTAGCCCTAAGGACACTCTCCATCCATTGGGATGTAACTTTGAGGTGCCATAGTTAACTATATTGGCAATAAATATCCCTATGGTCACGAAAAGCTGGAAGAGTATGTTCACAGCCCCACGATGCTGCACTGGGGCTATCTCTGACAAGAATAGAGGAACAGCCTGCAATATATTAATCAAGGGACATATTTTTACAAGGAATTGTAGCGATTCTAACATTATGGCAAAGGAAATTTCTTTAGAATTTGAAACTTGAGACAAATAGGGATAATGTAGACAAACCTCATTGCCAAATCCAACACCAATGCCAAGAAGAATCCTCCCAATAATCAGCATCCAGATATTTTCGGCACCAGAGCTTAAGCCTGCTCCAGCTAGGAAAAAGGCAGATGCAACTAGAATTGTGGGTTTTCTGCCAAATTTGGTGCAAACCTTGGATGCAGCAAAGCTTGAAAATAAAGCAGCAAGGTACAGTGAAGATGTGAAAAGCTGAAGGAATTGATTGTCATATTTATACAGTAATTGTCTTCCCTCGCATGGAGCTTTCTCTGGTACACCGCAGGAAAGAATTTAATCAAGAAGTCATCCATGGCAGTCACTCCACCTACACTCAACATTGATTTACGATATCATTGATCAACACATTCCATAGCCAACATATAATTTTAGCAGAAAGCATGCAATGATACCAATTTTGTTCTGAAATCCAAATATGAGATCGTGTATTGTTCTTCATTTCACATTAATTTCAATCGGGGACCAATCACAAATTAAATCCACAGTGTAAATAACCGTGTCACGTCTAGGTTTTGAAGGATATATCATACACACTGGGGCTAAACTTGTTAATCACAGTGATTGCATGCTTTCATTATAAAGTTTTTCAAAAGTTAATTTATATCCTGTGAGTATGTCCATGTTTTATTATAAAATATGAATTTGCATATCCCATTAAATAATACCGACTGTTGTGGTGATTTGGAACAATCGATTCTAACAAACAGATAATTAGAATACAAAATTTGGAGTAAAATATAAGGTTCAAATAAAACTAACAACTTTTTTGTTTTTTACCTTAACATTAAATTGGATAAAAACTCGCCTGAAACCAGTCAAAATTCAGAGCTGCATCCTTCCTTTGAGTGTTATATAAATTTTTACTAGAATTTCTCAATGTTATATTGTTCATTTTTAGGCCTTGCCTAAGTTTTAGTATGCAAACAAGTTACTTGATCTAGCACTAAACATATACATTCACAGTTTTATTCCATAATTTTCAGTAAATACAATTTTTATTATCATAAAACTGAGAAAACTGTTAGATCAAGTGAAAACTGTACGAAAAGAAAAATACCTGAAATTCCAATGTCATAGCCAAACATAAGGCCACCAAAGGCTGCAAGAATCCAACAGACCACAACATAAACAGTGATTTTCGATTTGAAATCCTGAGTCTCAACCATGTTTGTCTCTCTAACGTGTTATCGTACAGACCCAGATGATCAAATTAAATCTGAGAAGTGTGAAGAATAACGCTTCCTCTTCTCTTGCCAAGAACAAAAAACCAGGAGAGAAAGAATGG